>JAEIGR010000014.1:390000-1001996 GCA_018904305.1 Scaptomyza montana
AACTTTAGCTGTCGCCAGAGAATAAAACGTTTGTCGCATGTAAATTGCAAAGTTTCTCTCGCTCGCATTGTTCGCAAATGTTACATAAGAAGAATAAAAGAGATCAACTGAATGCTGATTATTAAAATAGGCAAACTCATAGCATCAAAGTGAAGTAAAAACTTTTGAGCACGGCGTGTTAAATACATAATTGTTGAACATGACTGTTGATGATGCATCATGTTCGAGTTGGTTAACTTTGCAACTCAACGACTCAAATGTCAAGTTATCCAATTAAACAAGTCGAAGCATGTAAATCAATAAATGTTGCCACTTCTAAAACGACTTTAAAGCTTTTGAGTATGCAGCAATTAGGCAAACGGAATTTAACAGGAATTCTTCTTCACTCAATAAAATATTCGTGCAAATTAATATTTAATTTTGATATTTTTACTTCATGAAATGGAGCTTTAGCCAAAAGAGTTCTGTTATATTTCGAAATAATGTCGAAATAAATTCACATTTTTGTGTATTTTGTGCTTTTGCTACACCATAAATGCGCTCAGCTCAACAATAAAATCAGTTGTCAATGGTGATGATTGTTTTTTTTTCTTTTTCTTTTTCTTTTTCTGGTTTTTCTTTTTAGTTCAGACAATATCAATAACAACGGAGCTATTTATTTAAGCTTTTGTATAAAAATATGCGAACGAACAATTTGCATATGCAGGAAAAATCGGTGGAAAGCTAAGTTTTTGTTGACTGTCGTTGGCTGTCGTTGAAGCAATTGAAATTTTATAAATCATAGTCCAATAAAATGGCTTTAATTTGCTTACAAAATTCGACCAATTAATAATGCCAAAATGTCGCTTGGCTTTAACTATCTGTCGGTATGTATGTATGTTTGTATGTTTATAGTACATAGCTAATGCGTTTGCCTGCGCATTTCATGGTTCTATTCACTGCTGGTTCTACTATCCACATGCCACAAAAAGGGGCACATGGTCAAAATACGGGCGGTTTCATTTCAGGTTCTGCCGAAACCGCAAACAATTCGCACACATGCCAGTTTCAGTTTCAGTTTCAGTTGTTGTTGTCAATGCCAATTGGTTAGCTAATTTGCAGGCTGACTAAACGCGGCCCGCGTGCCACCCAACCCCTCTCTCTCTCTCTCTCTCTCTCTCTCTTTCAACACCCCGTTGCGCATTTCGATTTCATTTTTAGTCGGCTCGCTCTGCGAATGGCATTAATATTTGATGTTAAGCTTAGAGGGGCAGGCATATATTCCAACGCCCTCCCTTTGCCCGCCGCCCTCCTTTTGACAGTCGTAATTTGATTGCTTTTTTCTTTTTCAATGCCCTTGGTTTCTTGGCTGTTGTCGCCATTTTTCAATTTGTGCCACCAAACCAAATAATATGCAAATGCCACAAAGAAACACAAATCTCGAATTCTCAGCTTCTTGCTGTATCTTTTCATTCTTAGTCCTTCTCCTCCTCTTCCTCCGTTTACTTCTACATTTTTTTTACATTATTTTTCGGCAACTAATTAGTTGCTGTTATTTGTAGCTTGTTCGCGGTTTTTTTTTTTTGATTGACATTTTGTGTGATTTAATTAAAACCGCTAAATTGAAAAATTTGCTGATTATGGATTTTTTTTTCTAAACAAAATGAACCTGCCATGTGGCCCAAAAATTGTGAGTGTGAGTGTGTGTGTGTGTGTGTGCGTGACCTACTTCTGCCTCATTCCTCTTCATCTTCATCTTCCACAGGCACTTGGCTTCTCCCTTTCCAATTTGGTTTTTGTTCCTTCAGGGCGCCACGTTAATGCCTCTAATTGCATTTTGTGTCCCGTGATTTACTGCCAAAGCATGAAAATCATTTTCACGCTCTTGCCTCGAAAAGATTCCAATTTGTTGAGCTGTGTGTGTAGGTGGCGACAGGCGGCGGCAGCATTTGTCGCATTTTGTGGCATTTTTTATTTTCATTTTTTTTTTCGATGAATTGAAAAAAACGTAAAGCGAAAACAAATCTTATTATATTTCATATATATCGATAATTTCAAAATCAAACTACAGTCGAACTTCTCTGTAACGGATTTTGCGTTAAACATAGATCTCTACAAATATTCGAATTCTTTTCTAGAACCCTGCAATTTGGTTCAATGAAAGACACAAAAATGCTATATTGCGAATTATCTATGTGGGAATCGATGAGAAACCAGAAGGGCAAGTAATCGATAGTGCAGCTTAAAGAACCACTAGAAGTGGCCATCACTATTAAAAGCGATTGAGAATTAGTCGATGCCGAGATCTCGCCTACTACGCACGCACAAACGCACTCGAAAATTAACTCAACAAAGTTAATACAACATAATCACTTATGTATAATAATAGAATAAAATAAAATAATAGAATTTGTTGCCTGGAAAAAGCATTTGCGGAAATCTGGGACCACATCTATCCTTAACGAATCTCAATGGGGAGATTCGCTATATGGAACTTTGACTGTATCTGTATGAAGTGTCAAAAAGTTAAGAGCGGAGAATAATAAAAAATATAATTTTTGGTTTTCTGCTATATTCTTATGATAGTTAGTTTAATTATATATATACAGTACGACCTCGGTTAACGCAACCTATTACGAAAACTGAGGTGGAATTTTCTGGTGGCCACGAGACCTTTTCTTAAAAAAAAAGATGCCTTCGCTAACCTCTAATATTAAATTAAATCGAATATTACTGTGTTTAATGCAAGGATTTCATATTGTTTTATTTATTTTTTGAAAAACTTAGAAATTGCGTTCTGTACTTTTTTACAATTTCTATAGAAATAGGCAAATTACGCTCTCTTTGCTTATGAAAAACCAGGCGTTTAATGATTTCTCCATATTATCATTTTCGCAAGCATGTAAAAATAACAAAAAGAGAACGAAAGGAAAGTGGTAAAAACGAACTTAAACATACGATTTCCTTAGGAAGTTGCGTTAAATGAGGTAATTTTTTTTTTAAAGTTGCGTTAACAGAGTCAACAATGTTAAGATTTCGGGTGTTGCAATAATCGAGGAGTTGCGTGTAACGAGGGTTGCGTTAACCGAGGTCGTACTGTATATATATATATATAAGAAATTTGATTAAGGTTTTCAAAACCAAAAATGCGTATTTATGGCACGCTTAACGTTTGTTGTTGTTGCATGTGGCAGCATTATTTATAATTAGTAAAGTTTTGTCTCGCACTCTCTCTTTCTCTCTCTCTATCTCTCTCTCTCTCTCTCTCTCTCTCCCTTTCTCTTTTTATCTGTTTCTGACGAGACAAGCACAAAAAAACTTTTCTCAATTTTATGCCAAAGAGGCGGCATATCAAATAAAAAAAAAAAACCAGAAGAAAACTTATGTACATATGTGCTTATGTTTTGTGTGTGTGTGTGTGTGTGTGTGTGTGTGTGTGTGTGTGTGTGTGTGCTTATACCCGTATCTAGATAGAAACTAGAAGTAATTGCAACGCAATTGAAAGTCGCAAACATCACACATATGTCTGTTTGTCTGCATGTGTATGTGTTTCTATGTATGTGTGTGTGTCTAAATGGCAATGCTAGGCGACACATTTAGTGTACAATGCCAAGTTAATGAGCCTGCTTCCTACCAATTCCCACTACATTTTTAGCTTGCAAGTTTTTGCCTTGCCTTCTGGCGTCATTTGCCTGCTGTCGCTCTCTCTGTCTCTGTGTGTGTGTGTGTGTGTGTGTTCTTTAGCTTCAGCCCATTTGCCAAGCATGTCATTTTCATGTTGTACAAGTTTGTGCAACAACTATCGAAGCCAACAACTCGAGGCAGCAGCAGCAGCAGCAGCGGTTGCAGCAGCTTCAGTTGCAGCAAATTCGCAATTTCAAACTCTTCTCACAACTCAAACACAAAAACATTGACAAACAAACAAACCAAACAACAACACAGAAGAATATTATGAACTTATACTTTGAATAGAATATTTCTGCATTAAAATGCATGATTCAACTATCAGATATTTGATGTTATCTTTAATAATGTTGATGTTTTCAGCTTTGTTTGAATTTTTTGACAAATTTAATTTTCAATTTTCAAGTTGAAAGTTTAATTTTTGTTGCTTTAAAGCTTAAACTGAAACTAAATACGACAAATGTTTAGTTACAGGCAGCTTTTGTCAGTTCATTTGGGGGGCGTGAAATGTCATATGCTTTGACATTTGATTACCTTTGACAATGCTGCTGCTGCTTTTTGAATCTTTCAACCTCTAATTGTTTTGTTTTGCCCATATCCCATGTATGTTCATAACTATAGTTGCCTGCTGGGCATTTGTCTCACTTGAATTTTGGACCCTTTTGTGTTTTACTAATTTAATGCTAACGGGCAAGTGGGCAACTGTTATCGATTCGGGCATTGCATTAATTATCGATAGCGCAGCACATGGCCCAAAGCACACTCCTGACGTGACCTGTAATTGCAATTCATTAAGCTAATTTACATATTATTATTATTGTTATTGCTAAAATGTATTTTGCATACAATTTATATTTGGTTCAAAACACATTTTAGTTAACTATTTATATTTATTTAATTAAAATATTGTAGAATTGAAAAAACTCGACATTTCTTGTTCGCTGTCGCCCTAAGACTGACGCTTCGATCAGTTTCTCTTTTATTCAACGCTCGACTGCTTTGTTCGTCTTGCGCATATTGCGTTCTTAACGAAGCCTTCGATATGTTACAGTTATATTATATTATTGCTTATATCTACTTGGTACAGTGGGGTCTTGCATGCATATATTTTCATATCTTTCTCTACTTACTTATGCTTTCAAAATTTTCTTAACAATTCTTATATTGTCAGCAGAGCTGCGTGGCAAGACCGTCTCAAGGCTCAGTTTCCCGAAATTAACTTAACGTTAGGAGCAAGCGATTACCGAAAGCGTGAACTTATTGAACAGCTGTTGCCTTCAAATGGAAAAGAACAATATTAGAATTTATTATTATTAATACCCAAGCAGCCTGTTCTTTGCTGGATCTTTAAAATGTTTGCTAGCATTATTATATAAATAATCTTTTCCTTGAACCAAACAAATTAGCATATGTTCATCCATTTTAAAAACAACTGCTTAAACTTGAACTTGAAATTCAGTTTTCTACTTGATTTTTAGTCAAAATTAATGTTAAAATACTATGCCAAAAAATCGACTTGGGGATTGGTAAAATCTTTCGACTTCCGTAACTTCGGCAAAACTGACCCGATTTTCAAAAGCAATATCTTAAAAGTCATGGTTTGACTTCTTGAATAAAAAAGAAAGAAGCTGTAATTTGATTATCCTGTTAATTATATGAAAGTTTTTCCCGCATTCGCGTTGTAAAAACAGTCTGATCTAGCGGGAATAAATGGCAGCACTGACATTTACATGCATCGTGTCATGTTCGTTAGCTTACGAGCAGAAAGACTTCGTCTTTAACGACAACACTAATACAATGACAAATACACCGATTTGATCTTACTCTTAAGTAAGATTCTTTGGATGTATTGAAACAAGATTTTTACCCCCCGAGCCGATGTGTACTCAAAAAAAGAAGAAAATTATATCTAAATATATGCATTATGCATTGGGTAATGAGCAAAATAATGGATTGAAACAGTCTTACAATGGCTTTAATAGTATTTGTTACAACGAATGCAAAAAGCATTAAATTTATCGCTTTTACTTGAACCCAAAGAGCAGCAACAACTGAATTGGTGTTGGTTAAAAATAGTAGAAAGTAAGTTTCTTTGGTTTGCTAACATTTTGTAATGGAGTTTGATCAGTTTATCAATTTAAATGGTAGTTTTTAGTGAAAACGCACACACAGACGGGACGCAGGCACTTGTATAATTTGTTTATTTGTATGGTGTTGCAGTTGCACATTGTGTGTAGCATTTACACACATACTGATGCACCATCAAATTGTGGACTTAGTTTGTTAGGTAACAGACCATAAAATTGGCACACATTGCTCGTTTACTTGATTTATGTTTATCTTAACCCTATGCTTTTTTCCATTTCGTAGTTACAAAATAGTTGTAGCAAACGTTGGCTACAATTTTGTTGTAAATTTATTTGATTGCATTGCCATCAATTGTGATTTTAAATACATTGAAAGTGGCTTCGATTAGGAAAGGTGATTTGCGATTTCTTTTTCTAAATTTGTGTAGGGCTGCCCTTGGCCGGCCGCTCTTCTCCTCGATAAGTTTCTAATTGGAAATTGTTGCGCAAAGAAAATGCAACCGCAACCGCAGGCTACAGGGATAACAATTGATAGGGCAACAGGGTGAAAATGTGGGTGAGCGGGTGCTGGTGCTGGTGCTGCATTGTCCGGTTTCGTGGCCATTTCTCTAGCGGCAGAGACAATAAATCTCACATACAATTTATTGACAATGCTTGGGGCGTTCAGCAAACAAACAATGTCCTTCCGGGCGCTGCGATCCAACAAAAGGATGCTCTACACAGGAAAACAAGAGAGATAGAGCACGAAAGAGAGAGAGAGAGAGAGAGAGCTGGGGGAAATGGGCAAAAGCTTCAAAGGGTGTATGGTAAATGTTAACGCATTGCATTATTATTATTTTTTGTTCTTCCACCCGTTTCTGTTTCCCTTTTTTGTTTTTATTAACAATTAACGCAACATTCGCTGCGTGGCTTTGTTAGTGTTGCCAGTGTTGTTGTTGCTAGCTGATTTATAGCTAAAGCCAAAGGGCTCGTCTGCGAGACACTCTACACTACAACTATTATAACTATTTTGTTTTGCTTTTATTAATTGCCAAACATTTCTTTTTGTATTATATAGTTTTTGTTTCCATCCATTGTAGAAGCCTGAAATTTTTTTTTTTTTTTATTAATTAAATGAAAACACTATTAGTTCAAGTTATATGCTGGTGCTAAAAAAAAAGAGAAAACTAAAATTTCTTACTTTTTTATTTTTCATTGCAAAATATGTTTTTATTCCATTAAGTTTGTACCTTTAGCATTTTGTTTCTACATGATTTTTATAGCAGAGTTAATCATAAATATTGTTTGTTATATTTTTCTTAAAGATATTCGAACATAAACTTTCAACTAAATTGGAGACTTTTCGGGTTGAAAGCTTAAAAGCTTAAAGCTTATGTTGCACTTAGCTTTGCTATAAAAGCTTCGCTGTCCTTTTTGCGCCTGCGCTATAAACTTTTGCTATAAATATTATTATATTTTATAGCAGCGCCCTCTAGCGACACTGCGCTAAAGCTTGATGTGCAAAACTATTTGAACATTAAACTTTAGGGTATATAATCTGAGCTTAATACGACTTGTAGATACCTTGCGCTTAAATAATACATGCAATTATTTTAACTACAGTGGACCCTCGGTTAACGTACACAATTGGTTCTAGCTCCTTGTTCGTTATGCAAACAGTTCGTTAAGCAAAACCATTATTCCCATATACATAAATCAATGTAAAGTAAAAAAGTTACATAAAATGCATCAAAACTTTTAAAGAACTGAAAATATACACCAATATAATAGTACTCAAAAAAAAAAAACAAAACACGCATACATACTCAAAAGACACTTTGGACGTTTGTGCTCACCAAAACGGTGTTTGGAAAAGACGAGCAAAAAGAAAACGAAAAAAATTGTCTTTGCTTGAGAATTTCACTTATTGATCAAGAACAGAGTTGAGTGTGTTTTCTTGATCCCTCTTTTTATTATGTCCCATTGAAACGATTTTTTTCGGACAGCCTGAAATTGTCAACAATTTCTTGCGCGCTCTGCATGCAGTCAGGGTTTCCCCCTTTTTCGTTCGTTAAGAGAAACTTTTTTTTTCCCAAAAAATGTGTTCGTTATGCGGGGCGGTCGTTAACTGAGGGTTCACTGTACATATATTTATAGCTTTCTGGGTTACTAGAAAGTTAATTAAAGTTGTTTTTGACGTTTTGACAATAAAAGCTTACAAATTTTCATGAAAATAAACATTACAGGGTATTTGCCAGTTGCGACTTAAGCAATTTAAACTTGTTATGTTTATTTTATTAATATTTTAGTAGATAAATTATTGAACGAAAAAAAGGCAATTATGATTTGTTTGCTTTATTTTTTCTAAACTTATTGTTGCTTTTTAGTTGTTGGCTATAAATTTGTTGTTTGTTGCAAAAAATATCTGCTGTAAATTATTTGCTGTTGAATTCAATTGTTTGTTTTTTTGTTTGTTTCGTTTTTGTTGGACTTTTGTGTTTTAGACGTCGACGTTGTTGGCGTCGCTGACAGTGTTGCTGCCAGTGTTGCTGCTGTTGCTGACAACGACATAAATAAATTGTTTCGTTTGTTTTAATTTGTTGCAGTTGCTGCAGCTGTTTTTGCTGTTGTTGTTGTTGTTGTTATTGTGGGCTCTGTTGCTGTCAGTTTTATGTTTTGCTACTTTTGCTGCCAGCAGCCCTCCCGCTGTTGCAATGCCTACACAGTGGCAGCAATAAAAAATGCAGCGCTGCAGCAACTGTTGTAATTGTTGTTGCTGTTGCTGTTGCTTTGGCTGTTGCAATGTTGCCGTTGTTCTGGTCACACAATATTTGGGTCACTGCGGCAATGTTTTTGTTGACAAACGCATAAAAGTTGGTTGCAGCTAATGCTGCCAGCCAGCCACAGCAACAACAACAACGACAACAACAACTCCCAACTAACAACAACAACTCAACTTGTGGGGCTAGTTCATGTTTCAAGCGAATTTTTACTGACCAAAAGGCTTGCCTTCTACTATAAAGCGGGTCTGAGTCAGGGTCTATTTATAAAGCTGTTGCTGTTGGTGTTGGTGTCTAGGTCAGGCCATAAGCGCTGGGGGGGCTAATATACACACATATATGTATAGAACTGACATTGGGGACATTGGCCCGGCTTAAGCAACCGACTAACAACGGTTTCCGTTCTTTGTATTTTTTTTGTGGAGTATTTAAATTTGGTTTTTGATTTGTTTTTTACCCTTTTGCTTCTTGGTCAATATGTTAAGGCTAAACCGAAATTTATTGGAGCCCATTATCCATTTTGAACAGGATTTGTTTCCTATTTGAAACTAGATTAGGTTGCCATAAAAGGTAGCGCAGAAAACTTGTTTGAATAAATTTATACTTACAAATATTTAAAAGAAAGTAAAAATATTTTGCTTGTTCATATCTTAAATGAATTGAGAACAAAAAAGAAGGCAGATGGAGAACAAAACGGCAACTTCAAAAAAAAAAAGTATCAAGACGAAAGAAAAAAAAAGTTGCCTACTTTGCAGCGCTGCGTTGACAGCTCAAGCAAATGTTTCAATTAGAGATGGGCGTCGGGATCGGGATTTTCGGGAATCCCGCGGGTCCCGAAAAAATTATCGGGATCGGGCGGGATGGGAACGATTTTAAAAAAATCCGGGAAAGTCGGGATAAGTGGTCTATCCCGAAATTCTAACGGGTCCCGGTAAACCTGTTGGGACCCAAAAATCAGTCAGAAATCAGTCATCAATCAAAATGTACTCGATAAATGTTCTGTATTTATAGAAATTACTCACCGATTGCATTTTTAGTGACACGATATATCGCAAGTGCAATAAATGGGAGCATTTAGATGTATTTTCACTATTACGAAATTCGGTCACTCTATTCCAATAATTGGTGCAGCTATGGCAACCGGTGTTGAAATTTTGCAATTAATTGCCAAAAAAAAAAGTGAAGAAATTGTCTTTTTAAATTCTTCCTCAAAAGCTGATGTGTGGGAAAACTTCAACATTATTATTTATCACATAGGTTTTCGGAGTTCTGTGCACCGCACCCCGAAAAGGAAGACGACATCGATGAAGAAATAAATAATTATGTTAAGCATAATAGATTTAAGAAAAATTGCGATATTTGAACTTTTTGGCAACAATGCAATAATTTGCCATTGTTGCAAGTGCTCTCCAGACAAGTGATCAACGTTCCAACGTCTTCTGCCACCAGCGAAAGGGTTTTTTCTACTTCCAGTAGAATTTTGGAAGAGAGAACTCGATTAATTGGAAAAATTTTTGAGAGAATATTGTTTTTAAACAAAAATTTAAATTTAAAGTAAGATTATATTTAAAAAATAGATATATATACACTTATTTGAAAAGAAAATTTCGGGAAAATGTCGGGACCTGTGGGATAGGCACAAAATTTTTCGGGACAATCGGGATGGGAAAAGCAAATTAGATTTCGGGACGGGATGGGATGGGAAGCATTTTCTTTCCCGATCCCATCTCTAGTTTCAATACACACGCACATTAAGTGCTGCGTCTTTGCGTGCGTGTTTGCATGTTTGTGTGTGTGTGTGTAAAAACTTGTTGTGCATTTATCAAATTGTTGTTGCATTTGGAGCGCAAATAAGTGGTTTATGATGATGAAAAACGCAAGCAACGTTGGCGCAGCGTGCTGTAAATTGTGTGTGTTGTTGCGGTTGTTGTTGCTGTTGTTGTTGCTGTTGTTTTTGTTGTTGATTCATTTTGCATTTTTACGAGCAGGCATTGGCAATGTCCTGCTGTGTAGTTGCTGTTGTTGCTGTTCTCTCTGTTGGCTAAATGCTGTTTGTGGGTGCGGGCTATAAATTGTTTATACGGTTCACTTGGCTTTGGGGCCATTTTGGGATCAGTGTACACACACACACACGCACGCACGCACATCATACATGCAAGATGCATTGCCAATATAT
Organism: Scaptomyza montana; assembly: GCA_018904305.1. Taxonomy (NCBI): domain Eukaryota; kingdom Metazoa; phylum Arthropoda; class Insecta; order Diptera; family Drosophilidae; genus Scaptomyza; species Scaptomyza montana. Next base: position 400,686 of record JAEIGR010000014.1, read on the forward strand.
TATGTCTCTGTGTGTACATTTTGTGTCTGACAACAAGCAATGTTCATAGCACTTGTTTGAAAATCTATTAAGCCGGCTCTTTTACAAGTTTTCAAGAAGTACATATGTACATGTAAAAGTGTATGTGTGTGTGTGTGATTTTAACGCAATAACTAGAAAGATTTTAGTCAAGCATTAATTGGCTAATACTCTTAAATAAAGAGAAATGTTTGACTTTGTCAAATTTATTGATGTGAGATAAATGTGCAAAGTATAAAAGTTCCACAATAAGATGAAGGAGAAGGGGAAGGGGAAGTCTAACCAGGCTTAGTGCAAAGTTAATATTAAAAGTCTTTAAATGAGACTTTAAACTAGATTTAAATAATTTAAATATTGCAATTGCGTTATTAAAACATGTTGTTGTTGTTTGTTGCGATTGTTTTAATGCTTGGCAGCGTTTAATTGCATTAATTTGAAGTCAGGCGGAATAAATATTTAAAATATGTGTGCAACAACAAACTGAAATATATAATATAAATGAAAAACCGGCAACCGGAAACCCGTCAAAACAATGCGCAATAAAAATGAATGCAAGCAATAAATCGAATTAAACTTGACACCAACTTGATATTCAAATAAGCGCTAAAAGCATTAAGAAAAATACTTTACGTTCTTCACACAGCAGTTTAGAATGCTCTATCTAATTTTAAAACTTATTTTTGTTATTTTTAATTTAATTTTTTTTTTAAAGACTTATACTAATCAACTTACGTGTGTGGTGTAAACTTTCTCCCAATGCGTTTAGCCATTGCAATGACAAATTTTATTTTTTTTTTAATGTTTAGTTTGAGCTTACTCATCAAGTTAATATGCCCTCTGTTCGTAGTGCATCATAATGTTTATAATTAAAATTGCATAAAATCCCAAACATAAATGTCGCTTTGCATTTAATGCACTGGCGTTAAATTAAATTAAATTAAAGAAAACATAAATATATGTTTATCAAATCGGCAAACGGAAGAAACCAGACCTGTTAAGTAATGATTATTAATTGTAGTTATTATTAATTAGATTATTTTTGTTTAAAAGTTGAATTAATGATTTAATTGCGATTATTTTCGGTTTCACACAATTATTTAATGATTACGATTAGAAATAATCAAAAATAATGGAAAATTACCTTGAATTATTAAAAATAATGGAAAATAATTGAAAATAATGGAAAACAATCGTTGTAATATTTTCCATTATTTTCCATTATTTTCCATTATTTTCCATTATTTTGCATTATTTTGCATTATTTACCATTATTTCGACTATTTGAGACTATTTTGAGAAAAACAAATAATCTTCAACATCATATTTAATAACAACAAGCCGATCTTGTACAGAAACATTTTTGTTATTAAATGTGATGTTGAAAAGAAACAAAGTGACAAACACCAGTTAACTGATATTAATATCAATATTAAAGCCCAAAAGTGTAGAGAAAAAAAATCGATAAGCTGCTATTAATGCAGAGCGAAATATTTCGTAAATAAATGAATTTAAGGTTCTAGAAAATTCAACATTCTTTGTTTATTTAGCTACCAATTAGTCTGGTGTTTCCTTGATTTGTATGTTGTTGTTGTTGTTAAGCTCAGAAAGCATCAGCTGAGACCTCGAGGCAGCCATTTTGTAAAAGTCATTGTTGTTTGTTGTTGCTGCTGCTGCCGTTTTTGTGATTGTCACCGCGACAATTTGCGCAGCATGAGAATTGTTTTTTCTTCTTCTTCTTCTTATTTTTGAGCCATGACAAAAACACAAATGGCTTAGTTGTTCTTTTGCACATGCTTATGTTTGTGTGTGTGTTTGTGTGTGCTTGTGGCACTTAAATCTTAACCATGCCACACACACTGTTTTACGGCTCGAGTCTTGGAATTTCTTCTTGATATTTTGTACGTCCTTCGTCATTGGCTTTTGTTCATTTTGTTTTTATTTTGCAGTTTGTTGTTGACCATTTCGAAGTTGGCTTACAACTGTAAAAAAATGGCGTACAAACTTTCAGAAGCTATCTTTGGGTTCAACGCAGATTTTGTTTCTTTTCAAGTATTCAATTTTTAACGAATTTAATTTTTATAGTTTTCTGCATCAGGTTTATTTATTTAGCTTATTTTTTTTGTGCAGGGTGTAATCTGGTTAAAACGTTTTTACTTTTTGTTGCGAAAAAGCTGTGAAGATGGCGGATATGAGTTTGTTCGGTGTGTTTTGTTTCGCTTTTAGTGCCTTATATGAATGCATGTTAAAACCGTAATAACTGCGGAAAATGCGACGCAATTGGCTATTGTTGTTTTTACAATTAAAACCACAAGCCCTTTAAAACATATATGATATGATATGAGAACATAAGCCAAAGGATTTTATTGTCTGACTAAGTAAATCACACAAAATTCTTGACATTGAATGAATTTTTCGAAACTTCATTTTCCAAGAGAATATATATCCATCCCATCCTATAATTAATGTAGTTGGTAAACTGTGTGCGTTCATCAACAAATTGAACTTGTCAGGCCATTGAAAATGCTCTTTGTCACATGAAAATTGCTTTAATTGAGTTGTTTTCCAATAAGGGTGAACGATTCCAAACGATATTCGGATTAAACGTGTGCAGTGTTTGTTTTGTTTCTCGTTTTTTGGGGTCTTTTTAAAACTTTTACGACAAGAACTCATTGAGAAGAAGGAAGGCAGCAATATTATTATTGATAGTCGGGAACTCACAATGATGTCTCAATGTTCGGGAAACCTTAGCCAAAGAGGAAAAGAAAGTGCTAGAAACAAAGTAAGAGCAAACTTGGCCAAAACCAAAGCTTGATTCAAAAGTTGTTGCAACTTCAAAAAGCAGACGCAGCAGTCAGTTATGACCGCGACTCGACTTGTTGCAGTTTCCCTAGACACATCAGCTGCGGAGGCGGCGTTGGGGTAGGGGTAGGGATAGGGGGAAGCAAGGCAAGCACACTAATAAGTTAACTGGTCTGTAAATTGTCTGGCTCAATTGGTGCTGCTGATGCTGCTACTGATGCTGCTGGCGTTGCGCTTTACGGTGGGAAACATTTATTAAGTTAGAAACGCTTCATCTTGAAATAACTCGAAACCAATTGACGAGCGGGGGAGAGGAAAAACGGGGTTTGAAACAGTGGTGACTGGCATGACATGGCAAGGTAAAATATACAATAATAATGTTGCATTTGTTTAATCGAGACTAATCGATTATAATCGATTATTATCGAAATGCAAAGTTATGCATACACAATTATTTATATATTTCTAAGTTTTATTTATTATTAAGTTGGTTAAGCACGATTTAAAAATATTGCAACAGGTTTTTTGAGCTAACTTTTAAGATAATCGCTTTAAAGCTGTTTCATGTACAATATTCAACATTTGCTCCACTGTGCGTTGTTTTGTTTGCCAATCTTCAATTTGACACTGCAAAAAATTGCATTTCAAGCCAGATTGCCAGACGTTCAGCCAGAATGCACTAAAGCATTACATTGCCAACAACCTTCAATCCCAAAACCCAGAGTCCAATCCAACTTTATCACAACCCCCCCCCACCCGTTCCTTCAATGCTCAATGTTGGCTGCCGTTCTAATTAGTTCTTCAACTTTTGTTCATTCAATAAAAGAGAAAAGAGAAAAGAGAGAGAGAGAGAGAGAGACAGCGAGAAAGGGCGAGAGGGAAATAAATAAAAGATAAAATAAAAAACGTAACGCGAAATTGCTGTTGAAGGCTTCAGGTCAAGTGTGGCAAGTTGTTGTTAGTTGCTCATGTAATTGGCAAGCGTAACAAATTATAGAGAACACAAATACAAGCGCAAACACACACACACACACACACTCGAAACTCGTAAATGCATTGAAGCGTATTGCGTAATCAATTAATTAACTACAAATTTGCAGGCAGTTTTGTTAACGAAGTTGCGGTTAATAATAGCAACAACAACAAACTAGTGAAAGCTTAAGAGATAGAGATAGAGATAGAATAAGAAGAGAGAGGAAGAGTAGATACCCTGTACTTACAAAAATGACTTGACTAAACTGATAAACAGATAATTCTGTAGACGTCTGATATTTCGTTTGGTTTCAGCTTTTTATTAAGGTATTTACCAACGATCGACCGCTCTTGTTGCTAACATAATACGAACTGCCGCCTTTTTACAGACTTATGTTACATTACATACAAATGTTACAGCGTACGGATGGCAGGTATCGATACGGTACTGGAGGTATCGTCTGTTTTATCGCTGTATCGTCGATACGATCTTTTGATAGACGTTGTCGTCCAATTAGTATCGAACCCACGATACCGATTCTTACGCTGGCGATACCCATCCTTATTACAAAGTAATACAGTGTTGCACTTTACATCTAGGTATCGATAGTAACTTATGTATAACTAAAATTCGAACTATTATTATTTTTGTGGTTAATTGTAATGTTAGAATAAGAAACAGCATTATATAGTTCCAACAATTACCAATAGATGGACACGTTATCTCTACCATCTAAAGCGAACCTAATTTTATTGCAACAGGGTATAAAAAAGGGAACCCAAACAAGTTTCAAAATTCAAACGATCTTTTTCCAACACAATTCGACTCAATTTGTTAGCAAATTTTCCATTTTGCATAAGCTGCAAACTAGAAAATTGTTTGAAATTGACAGAAACGCCAATTGATTTTGAAATGTGTGTTCTCTCTTTGTGTGTGTGTGTGTGTGTGTGTGTGTGTGTGTGTTTTGGCATGCTCTATTAAGCAGTAATGAGATTTGGTAATTGATTGAAGCGCATACAGGCTAAAATAGAGCGAGAGAGAGAGAAAGCCGAAAACTTTCCAATTGATTGATGGTAGCAACAACAACCACAAACGACTTGTTTTTGATTGAGTGGCAAATGTGTGTGTGTGTCTTTGTGGCATGCAACAGCGTCCACACTTTCATTCGCCATCGATATTAAAATTGAAAGCTTTTTCCGTTTCAGTTCCGGTTTTGGTTTTAGTTTCGGTTTCGAATTTCGAATATCGCTTCAACATTTTCACACAATTCTTCATCGCGAACTTTGCTATAATTGAATGCCCAGGCAAATGTTTCTGCTGCTCTCTCTCTTTCTCTCTCTCTCTTAATCTGTCTCTTATCTAGCCCGGCAACTGCCAGCAACTTTAACTCCAATTTTATATTTTTGTTGCATACTTTTAAGCTACTTCTATCTCTCTCTCTCTTTCTCGCTCTAACACATACAGCGTGCGTTAGCTTGGCTTAGCTAAATTGTTATGTGTCCTAGTCTTGTATCCTTCACCTAATGTGCTTGCTTGAAGCGAAAAAATAAAATTTAACTTTGGTCAACTTTTCTGGCAGTTTCACCAGAAGAAGCAGCAACAAGCTTCTTCTTCGCATTTTTTTTGTGTGGCCGCAAAAAACAAGTATACTATATGCATATATATGTATGTATGTATTTTTTTGTGCTTCAATTAAAAGTAAAGCTGGCTGGGAAAAAAAACTTACAAAAAAATGAGAAATAAAATTTTGTAGCATAAATAAAAATGCGGGCAAAAAGGATTTTTTCTATTATCTTCTTCTTCTTGTTCTTGTTCTTATTCTTTTAAGCCAAACAAAAGGGGTTACAAATGTGGCTTAATGTGTGTTCGTTGTGCGGTATGTTTTATTCGTTGTTGTTGTTGTTGTACTTTGTTTTGTTTTCGTCGTTATGGTCTAATTATCTCTATTTATTTATGCCATGAGTCAGTCGGCTTTGTCTGCTTTTGCCTTTTGCTTTAGCTCTTTGTGTTTTTGGCTACTTTTACACACACACGCACACATATACACATAAATACTCGCATATATGTAGAGAGCTTACCTGAGCTTTTAAGGCACACATTTTACAGCTATTATGTTATTACAGCTGTGTGTGTGTGTGTGTGTGTGTGTGTGGAAATGGATTTAGACCGTAAAACTGCAGATAATGGAAGTGCTGTGGTACTTGTACTTACCCCAGCCCCAACAGCCCCAACCTCTAAACCTCTGTGTGTGTGTGTGTGTGTGTTACATTAGAGCTCTACCTCATGCCACACGGTGCGTATGCGTAATCGCTAAAAGGCAACTGTTTGCTTCCGGCTGTTGTTGTTTTTCCTTTTATTTTTCTTCTTCTTCTAACATAGTACAAATATATACCTTATATTTAGATAGTCAATAAGTCATATATACTTTAGGTATACTTATTGTTCGGGTATCTCAACTAGTAGCTTAAAGTTGTTTTATTCTCAGTTTTTTTTAACTTATGTCAAATATTAATTGAAGATTGGAATGACTTTTAACAACAATCTTGAAAGTTCTGTAGAAATTCGCAGTTTTTGAGTGTTATGCAAAAGTTCAGCCATAAAAGAGTATTCGACAGTCGTTCTTAGTGCAAATGCAATAGTGTTATTATCTTCCGTTTATTTGCGATACATATTGTTGCTGTTGTACTTTGAGGTTTTTCTTCTTTTTTTTAAGCTTTTTGGAGTGAAGCAAATTTGCAGTCAATTAAATGCTGATGCCCCGCAGCACCCCCTCTTCTCTTTCTCTCTCTCTGCCTCTAGGCACCTGTCTTGAGCTGACGATGATGATGAGCGACGGCGTCATCTCTCGGTCTCTCTCTCTTTTTTCCTCTCTCTCTCTCTCTCTAACTTAGATGACGCCTAATGAGCTAAGCCAATGGCTAGGTAAGAGCAGAGGGGATGCGGGATGGGGGAAGGGTAGGTCTTGTTTTTAATGGGCGCGTTGGCACGAAATACATAATAACAATCGAAAAATGCTTTTCATTAATTTCAAGTTTGTTTCAAGTCCGAATTTAAGCGAGAAATCAAAAAATACAAATATTTTGTGGCATTAATTTAAAAAAAAAAAACTAATAAAAAATTGAGCGAGGGCTTCAAGTAGGGACACAGGCAACCCAAAAAGTGGCTGAAAGCGTTTAAGAAGGGGCTAAACAACGAATCGTTGGCAACAACAACAACAACAAAAAAAAGGGTAAAATGACGAAAGGGGTGCCAAATTGGGGTTAAGAGCAAGCGAACAGTTTTATAGCTTAAGATTCTTTTTTTTTAAGCAGTTTAAGTGTGTGTGTGTGTGAGAGGGAAAAGGGAGGGTAAGTGAGGGCTTGCGGTGCATTTGGCATTTTGCAGCTGCAAGCAAGATTAGCCCTTGACACGATGGGCTAATAAAAATAAAAAAAAGTGAAGAAAGAAAATATGCAATGAAAATGCAATCAAATAAGTCAACTAACTGTACATAAAAGTCATTTTTTGCAGAATTTTGTAGAGAAAAAAGTATTTCTTATCTCTCGTTTTAATGCGGGGCCATTAAACTTAATTGAAATTAAAGCGCAAGCGAGGAAGAGCAGCTTGGGAACTTTAGGTGATGTTAAACAACAGTTGAAACCCTAAGGCTAAGCCCACTTTTTACCTGCTTGACGGCAGCAAATTAATTTGTTGTCACATTTAATTGTCAAACAGAGAAATCTTTTCAATCTCTTTTGCTCTGTTGCCAGTGTTTGGCAATTGTTGTTGTTTTCCGAACGAATTACCAAAGCGAAGGACAAGAACTTCAAAGTCTCGAATTTCATAAGAAACATAGCAGCGAGGCACTTGGAAGCCAAAGAGTGCCAAAGAGAGGCGGCTTAGGTGGGCTGCAAAACAAGGCAAAAACAGTTAGAAATTTAGCAATAAACTTTTATTTAATCGATTTTAACACTTCACTGACAACGCACCAAGGTCCGGTGGTAGAGAGAGCGACAGACAGAGAGAGAGAGAGAGAGAGAGGGTGTGAAATACAAAGACAGACCAAAATAGAAGAAGATGGCTAACTAAGGTGTATGGGGAGCGAACGACCATCAATTGTAGGGCAAACTAAAAAGCTGGTAAAGCAACGGTTTCCTGTCCTAACTTTAGACTACCTACCCTTCCGAACCCCGCTCTTGCCATGCCACCCACACAAACTGCCATCCCTTTCTTCGGCTGCCTTTCGGCCATGTCAATCTCATCTTTCTCATCCTACATCTAACATTCTTTTTATCTCTGTTCCTAACTAGACAGAAATCTTGTGCACTAGAATTTCAACTTTTTTATCGCTGCAAACAACAACAATTTGGCAGATATATATACATATATATATATCTATCTATCTCAATATATTTATATATATATATATATATATATACTTTCTATGCACTGTTTGTTGGCCATGATTCATTTTTTTCTTTTCTGCTGACTTTGAAGGTTAAACTGGTAAAAAGTTGCTGCCAATAGTTTTATACTAGTTAGTGGCAACCCTGCTCCCGCTTTACAGGGTTGTTGGGACAACAAACACACACACACACACACGTTAATACTTAAATAGCCAATTCATTTGCCATATTATTGGCGGCACAAGCCAATCTGCCAAATGTGCTTTATTATTGAAACATCATCCATTTCCCATTTGGGATTTTCTTTAGATGTTTTTTTGTAGTCTTGGCTTGTTGTTCTTGTTGCCGCAATTGAGATGTCACCAAACATTCAATTTGCCACATAGAACAAAAAAAAAGAAGAAGTTTTTGTGCTTAAAATAAGCACTCGGAATGTACGTTTGAAAATTCGATGGGGAAATTTGATAAATTCGAGATAAGTTTTTGTAAACAACTTTTCTTACGATAAGTTTGATCTGAAAAATAACTATTTGTTGCAGCTAATATAAAACTAAATTCCATGTTTAAGCTTAAAAAAAGCTCAAGTTTTATTGAGCGTAAGAAAAGGCATGAAACAAATTGGCGCATTTTTTAAAGCATTTTTTGTGTTGAGGTTGTCCAATGTTTGTTTTATAGGAAACCCTGGTTGCTTTTGTTGTTGTTCATGTTGTTGTTGAATGAACCCCTAAAAATCAACAACAACCAATACTAAATACTAAAAAAAACAACAAAAGCTTGAACCATTTTATTCAATGGTTTTTGCCTCCAATCGCCTTTGTCTGATGTTTGAGAGCAAAAAAAATAAAAGAAGAAAGATACAAAATAAGTAAATAAAAAATATAACAAGTAGCAGCGCTTGATTGTCAAAGAGTTCGATGCTCGAGATACCCTAGACTTTTAATTTTGACGACAAACTGTTGCTTTAGCAATGATTATAATGATTCTTAGCCGAGAATATCTTTAAAATCTTAAAAAAAAATAAACAGAGTATTTTTTAAAACTATTTGATATGCAACTCGTGTTTGACATCATTCTGGCTAAGGCCTTGACAGTGCCAGGAGCAAAGAAAAAAAAGAAGAAGAAAACGAAGAGAGGTTCTCTATCTGACTGTTTGTCTGCCTGTCCGTTCGTCCGCTTTATTTTTATACCCTTAACCCATAAAATGGGTAAATAAGGGTATAATGGTTTTGTTCAAAAGTATGTAACAGGCAGAAGGAAGCTTCTCCGACCCTATAAAGTATATATATTCTTGATCAGCATCAATAGCCGAGTCGATTTAGCCATGTCCGTCTGTCCGTCCGTCTGTCCGTCTGTATGAACGCGTGGATCTCAGAGACTACAAGAGCTAGAGACTTCAGATTTGGGATATAAGTTCTCCTATACCATGAGCAGAACAAGTTTGCTTCAAATTATCGATAACTATTCTGGTTTCCGATATACACATAATATCGATAACAAAAAATATCGAATTTGGAAAATGTAAAAATGAGGGTTGAAAGAATGGGTAACGATAAATCTTTTCTGAAAATTTCATCCAAATCGGTTAAGAAACACCGGAGATATCGAGCTTAATCGATTGTTTGTTGCAACTGGGTTCAGGGTATCTTCTAGTCGGGCTCTCCCGACTAGAGCCTTCTTACTTGTTTCTCTTTGGGTCACAAAAAAGGATTACACAAATGTAAATGTGTGTGGCATATGCGGCTGAACAACAAGATTAGCCGAGACAGAGCGCGAACGAGTGAGAGAGAGCGAACGAGTGAGAGAGAGAGGGGAGCTATAAGTGGTGCCAGCATTTATTTGCTGTTAAAAATTTTAAACAAGTTGGCAGCCCTCAAAGTTTGAGGCCCGACAAAAAAACCAAAACAACAGTTCTTAGTTTTGGGTATTTCGATGTTGTTTTTGTGTAGTTGTTGTTGATTTGTTGTGATTTTAGATTTCTTAAAATTAAAAGTTAAATTTTTCTTAAAGCTTTCGAGTTTTATTTTTAACATAACAACACTTACTAATGAGTTAACTTTTACATCCAAGCTGGTGTATTGAAGAAAACAAAACACAAATAAAAATTATGTTTTAGTTCAAAACTTGCTACAACGATTTCCCTCTCCATCTACGCGTCACTCAAATTACGTTCATTTGGCTGCCATGTCCTTTTAGTCGCCTTTAACGCCAAGCAGTGGCATACTGTGGGGGTACTCTTTTCTTATCCCGCCAGCCACACGGGCCAAGTAGATAGGGACAGTGGGAATCTCGTTAATCCATTCATGCGCGTCACTAATTAGATGACGAGGCATTTGCCTTAAGAGAGTCATAGTTATTCCCGCCGTTGACCCGCGCTTACTTGAATTTCTTCACTTTGACATTCAGAGCACTGGGCAGAAATCACATTGTGTCAACACATTGTGTTTTAATTAGACAGTCGGATTCCCCAAGTCCGTGCCAGTTCTGAATTGATTGTTAATTGATAATCGTTATAATTGAAAAGAACTAATTGGTTGCCCAACTAGTATTCTTCAAAATTTTAGCAAGAAAGTTCCACAATTGGCTACGTAACTAAACTATCTGGGGGACAAGAACCTACCATAAATGATAGAAACTATATTTACCCAGAACGAGCACATGAACCATGTTATTGTTTCTCTATCAAGCTCGATATGCTGACAGACTTGTGGCCCACCCGAATCCGTTGGCGAATAATCGCGTTGACCCTATCTCCCTCCGACGACTGAAGAGAACTCATCCCAGTGATCTCCCTACCCGCAGGGTATCCTTATACTAATATACTTATTTATACTATTCTTAAGGCATCATATCACGATCCCATACTTAATTTTTAAGCTACCCATTAGCTTATGTACAGAAGTAACTGACGTATAATAAATTGAAATTAAATGAAAAAAAAAAAAGTTCAAAATTTCGTTAGCTTTACTTAAGGTCTAGTTTAATAGATCAAAAACCATTTGGCTTAGCATAAGCTTAAACTTACAATGTATTTTCTTTGCTTAAACTTTTGACGAGCTTCCAAGCACACTGAAAATAAAAACCAGAAAAACTTCTTCATAAATTATTTTATTTTTGATTTTCTTTTGTCATAATAGGCCATGTGTGTGTGTGTGTGTGTGCCTATTCAATACTTATCAATTTGTTGAACCACTTTTATGTGTGGTTCATATAGATATAAATATATAAGTATATATTACAAACGTACTCCTACAAAGTTTTTTGCGCACTCAGTGCACAAAAGTATGCAACAGTATTTTGCACTTTACCGCATTGTTTGCTCTAATCAAACTTTTTGCTGTGCGTGGATGGTGCTAGGGTGGGCGGATAGGGTGGGAGGGTTGGGGGGGGGAGTTGTGGATCAGATGGGCAAAGGTAGACTGTTTCTAGCCATTTGTGAGCCTATACAAATATTTTATCAAAAATTTGTTGCCAACTAGAAAAAAAAAAATAGAAAAGTATTTACCTTTTTTTTATGTTTATGTATTTATTTTTTGTTTGCTTGGAAACTATACTCTTTTTTTTTACCACTCTCTTGTTATTCTTATCGGTTGCATGTGTGTGTGTGTGTGTTTTTGTTTCATTCCTTCATTGCTTCTTCTTCTCCTTCTACTTCTACTTCTTTTCATGGTCTTTTGCTAACGCTCTTTGATTTTTTCTTTCGTTTCTTTACAGGTGAGTTAACGCAAGCAATTCTTGTGATGTGTAAAAGTAAAATCCCTTTTGATGTTCCCTGCCGTCGTAAGCGGTCGGTAGGGTGGTTACGACTACAACCTATAACTCCCCTTACCAACCCCCAAAGTGAGCTCAAGTAAGGAAAAAAAAAAAAAAAAAAAAAATACCTAAATATAAAGCAATGCCAAAATCTATTAATGCGTTTTAGGGTTACGTCACAATATAACCCCCAACAAGCCCCAATTTTCGATTCGGTTAAAGCAAGCTGATGCCACTGTTCATTACTTAGGGGTTAAGGGTTTCTTGCTAAAGGGCAAACGGGGGGGGGAGGGGGGGGGGGGGGGGGCTTGTGACAGAGGGATGGAGGGAGGGTTCTTGGGTCGGATGGCTGTGCAACTCGACACTACTTTATTACTTATGTATGAGAGTTCGCACAGGATATTAACCGCAAAGCTGGGGGCAAGCTCTTCAAGTTCCAACTCGCTCTTTTGTTGTAGGGAGTGGGTTGGGGGGGGGGGTAGGGGATGTAGGAAATGTATAGGGCGGTTTGCTTTGGCTCGGGCAGCCAGTTGCCAGCTGCCAACATTTGCTAATTGCTTCATTAAATGTTTGCTTAATTTCGTTCGAATTAGCTTGAACCAAAAACTGCCCAGTAAAGTGTAATGCTTATGGAGAAGGGTGTGGGCGGGGGGCTATGCAGGGTCAACATGTGAACTCTCTCTAGCCTCTCCTTGATACCCTCTAACCCGCCTTGACATGCCTGTCATTAGTGTTTTCCTAGTCTGTGTTTAATTGCTGGCAGTGGCTCAAAAAATGTGTTGAATTTGCTAGATTGGTGTTGGAGTGGTGGTGGCTAGAAGGGGAAGGAGTAGGGGTAGGGGGTGTCCATTATATCAAATGCTCACACGTTTCTTATGCTCAAGAAATGCATCGTGTTTGTTTTTGTTTTTCTTGTTTTCCTGAATCACAGACGGCGCTTAAGGCAAGCATGTTGAGTTACACTTAACGCGCTAAACTCAACACGTGTTGAGTTTATCGGAGACATTTTAAGAGCGAGCGTGGCCAAAAGAGTGCTTAAAATCCAAAGAGAGCATGTGCTGCTAAGCGGCATTTTTGTGTGTGTGTGTGTGGGGGGGGGGCATTGTTTTGTTTTTGTTGTCAAAGATGACGAAGAGTTAGAGGAATGGAAGGAGGCAATAAATAGGTAATGCATAAGAATTTATTGATATGATTTGAATGCATTTCGTAGCAATTGCCTTAAGGTCGAAATTGAAAGGAAGAAAACTTTGAGTTGTGAACAAAGCTGAGCCCGATTGAACGGCAAGACAGTTGGTAAAAAAGTTGACTAACAGAGGCAAACAAAAAGGAAAATAAGATAATTGCACATAAAAAAATATTTGTTTTTTCTTTTCATAACTGTTGTGATATGATATGTGTTAAGCACTGAAGATACAGACACAGAACTGGTTTATGTTAGTTAGGATAGAATAAGTTTATCATGAAGATTAATGGGTCGCCTAACATTTTTTGTGTTATACCATTTAGTGTCAGTAAATCTGATGTATTATTAGCCCACACAATCAAATTTTGAATGGCAATCAGGCAAAAAACTCAAACACAGTTGCTACTCAGTAGCTTAAAATGCCGCAGATGTCTTAGTCAGCGAGCGTTAAGTGCTTTGGCAACATTTTGTTTTGTCTGTTTTTTGTTTTCTTCTTGCTTTATTCTCTCGACGATTTTATTTACTTAACCGGTGCCACGTTGCGTATACGTGATCTTGGTTAAAGCAATCTTGCGACGACAATCTGGCACAAGGAGCACCTGGCTCAAGCTGCTCCGTTTTTCTTCTTCTTCATCGTTTGAGTGTTGTTTTCGGTTCGGCTCTTTTTCTCACCACGCAAAATGTTGCGTGAGGTTCTTGGTTGAGCCGAAGAGCGTTGGCGTTTTGCGTTACCAATTTTGCGGCGCTCTTCGTTGAGGCACAAAAATAAACGGTATGAAAATAGCAAGAATACAACTTCGGCTGCTGATGCTGCGTGCGCCGCACACACCCACACACACACACACGCACGCACACACACGCACGCACACACACGCACGCACACCCACACATTCACGGATGCTGAATGTTTGCTCCATTGAACGAAACACAAAAAGTCGTCGTCGTCGTCGTGTTGGGATTCGTGTGCTGGATTCGTCGCTTCGTTCGCATCGCATCGCAACGCTTCGGTTTCGTTTTGGCCTTTCACTATCTTCATGGGATGAATCTCGCACAGTCTGGAGCCGCAGTCTGTTTTCAATACGGGCGTCAAGCGGTCGTCGTGCACGGGCCACAAAAATACTATAAAAAAAACCCAATTCAACAGCAACAACAAGCAACAACAAACACACAGCCAAGCGCTACAACGAACAGCGAACAAACCAAACCAAACAACGAGCGCTTTGGCGCCGCCAAGCACTCCAAATAAATCACAATAATAAACAGCAACAAAAATATTAAAACAATAATATTATACAGATTTTCAAAAAGCCGACGACAACGCGCGCTAAAAACTGTGCTACAAAGAATTACAATTCTATAAATTTTCTTTTTTTTTGTAATTTTTTTTCACAAAAATAAACAATTATTTTTTTCTTGTGTGTTTTTAAAGTGTAGCCAAAGAAAATTTGTCAAAAATTAAATATCAATATAAAGAAAAAAAGAGTTTGGCGGTAAATGCAAAAGCTGTTTAAGGCAGGACGTGTGTGTGTGTGTGTGTGTGCGTGTGTGTGTGCGTGTGTGTTACTTATCCAAGTTAATAGCATATTATACTGATAGCTGTATTAAAATTGCAAAAGCTTAGGACAATATTATGTTTATTAACAAACATTTAAAAAGCTAATGCAAATAAATTATTTATTAATATTTATACTTAAATTTGCTTGAATATTATTTTGTTAATATTTGTAACATATATGTATATATATTAAGCTTAGTAATAATTATAATAATATAAAAAAAAGAAATAAAAAATAAAACAAATTCAAGTCCAAATCAAAACAATTTCAATCCGCAACAATAACAACAGCAAACAAATGATTATGACATTGTTTTTATTATTATTTTTATTTTTGCTAGCAAAAACCTCCTTTTTTACCCCCCACAACATTTTGTGCTGTGACTCATTGTTGTCGTTGTTGTTTTAGCATTGCTTGATTTTCATGTTTTGCTGCTTGTTTTTAATATGCAAATTGTTGATAACAATAATATGCAAAATACTTTTTACATTTTAGCCAAGTTTTGTACTTTACATACTTTAGTTGCAATCACAATTTTGTTTAGGGCTTTGATTAGTTGCTCAACTTGTGTTGTGTTTCTGTGTCTGTGGCACACTCGCTGTCTGCTCCGTTAAGACAAGTTTTGCAACACGAAACGCAGATTAAGTATACGCAGCATGCAATTTAGTAGCCCGAACAATGTTCACTTAAAGTACTATTTGTGAAAAGGATTTCAAATCCCACGCAATAGAACAACATGTCAATTAGTATGTTGCCTTGCTTATTAGAATTCAAGTTGTTTTCGGAGTACCATAAACATAGAGAGCTCATCACTATAGATTGTAGAAGTAGAGTACGCATGTTGCAATTTTATGTTGCTGCCACAAAACAAAACAACATAAGCATCTCAGTTCAAACAGTTCAACCAGTTCACAGGACTTAGACACAAATTCCAAGTAGTTTGTGCACTTAAGAAGCTTTCAGATTAGTCGCCTTTTGCACTTTTCCACTTTGCCCACGTTGAGTATAAACATATATATATATATACGATAAGTAGTATGTTAGTAGCATTATTATTATTATTATTATTTTCGCATTTGAATTTATTATCCAGTCCATATCAATTAATAATTTTGGCTTTGTAGCGTTGTTCCTACTAAATGAGCTTAAACAAAACGGACAGCAATATTTGTTGCATGTTGCATTCATTATCTATTTGTTTAAATAAAAAAGCTTGCAAAACTTAAAATTATTATAATGTTTACGGTAGCCGAATATGCTTACAAAGTTAAACACAAGCATAAATCAGAATAGAATTGCTCGCAGGCAATGATAGCTTACAGTTAGGTATGTGGGTATTTTAGCCGTTTCTTTAATATATTTTAATGTGTCACATTTACCAATTAATTAAGTTGGTTGCGCTTCGATGTTATCGCGTCCTTTCCATCTATTCGATAGTACGATCAACACACCGCCACATTCATCGGTAGTGTATCGATCTGTGGTACTACCACCTACCACCATCAGCCTACTACAGTATGTATTGAAATTACTGCAAAGTATGCGCGAGTTTCAATTGCTTTGCGTAAATAATAAGAACAACGTTATGTACATATATATTGAATTTTATTGTAACACGTTTAACACAAGTTCTGATATACATCTTCGATGCGTGCTTAGCGACTTTTGGTTACAGACTGACTTTTGAACAAAAGAGAATCTAAGAACACGCAAATGCGAGTTGCCAGATGTATTACACATAATCGCATGCTGCCAGATTGGTACTTTGTAACTTAAGAATACTTGAAGGGTCAAGATATCAACAGTATGCTATATTTTCTAGAAAGGGAGTGACAGTGGGACATAAAATGCGTTGTTTAGGTGATTTCTTATATTTTCAAAATTCACAAAAATCCAACCTAAAATGCACATTTCGATTCGAAAGTCTAGCTGCTAGCACTTTCTTTTACAATCACAAAAAACAAAATATTCCATTCCTAGAAATTGCTTTTCTAAAGCTTAAGAAGAACTCGCTTTTAAATTTATTTAAATAACATTCGTTTTCTTTACAAAGTGCATTTAAAGCTACACTTCGCTAGGATCTAAATTGAGTTTATTTCTATTTCTTAGTATGGTCTTTAGTTGACATTTGTTTGCTCTCTTCACGCTTCTGTGTGTGTAAATAAAGCCAGTCTCCTTTGGCTCATTGCTGAACCTGCACGTTTTAGCTATTTTATATATTTTATTTTGCTTTTTTTTTTTATACCACATAGCTTTATATATATATACATATATGTATATATATATTTAAGCTTTTTTCTTGCTTATTTTATTTGATTTAGCTGTGAATGTTTCGCAGCTTTCTTTTGCTTTCTCTCTCTCTCTCTCTCTCTTTCTCTCTGTGAGGACACACACAGTAAGAAACTTAAGCTTAGATTTTAAGCAAGCACTTTTCGTCGTCTCTATATATTTTTTTACTTTTCTGTTTGCTTTCGTTCTTTCGAATATTTATTTCGAAAAATGTATTTACTTAAAAATCAATTACGTCATCATTGTTAAATGCCAATTGGATATGAAGCGGGTCTCTTTACCCTTGCCCCTTTTTTCCCTTACATTCTCAATGTGTGTGTGTGTTTTTTTCGCCTCGCCAGTCGTTTCGATTCTTCAATTGTGTCAATACCTTTTCGACAACATTAGCGTCAAACAGACAACAAATCTTTTTTGCTCTCAGTCTGTCTGTCTGTCTTTATCTACATATGTGTGTGTGTGTGTGTGTGTGTGTTGTTGTCCCTCTGTATTTGTTACCCTTTTGCCTGTCGTCCTGTCGTCTATTCACCTGTCTTGGCATCTGCTTTTTATTTATTTTCATTTTTTTTTTGTCGTTGTGTGCTTTGTGCCATATTTTATTTATATTTTGTCAATTTTGTGTTGCACAACTTTGTGCTTAGCACATTGTTGCCCTTGTCCCCTTTTCCCTCTCTCTAAAAAGGGTCACCTGTCTCTTCTTTTTTTTTATGCCGTTATGCCCTAAATGCCAAATGTAATAACGCACACATTTTGACAGCACCTCTGGGCCATAGTTAGCAAAGTTTTTTCCATCGTTTTTTGTTTTTTGCGATATTTTGGCTGTTCAGGTGCTTTGGGGTTAGGAACAGCCTGGCGCCAAACACAGCTATGGGCATAGCTGTCACCAGAATCTGACATCTTATCGATGACAGATAGCGCGGTGAATAATAGAGAATAAAACATTAGCATAAAAGGGATAATCGATCAGCGATGGGATGCGAAAGTTTCCCATATTACAATAGTATAATAATATATTAATATATTAAGCATTGTAATTTATCGATATTATGATAAAAATCGCCTCATGATAAAATCGAATATCGATTACTTTTGGTAGACCTAAGCATGTAGGTGATTGCTGTTATTTAGCGCAGTTCTGTACAAAATAACGTTTGCATATCACATATCGATAATTATCGATAGCACATTTCTCTCAGTTATTGAATTAGTAATCGTTTCTTGTTGACTTAATCGCTTGCCAAAATATAAGCCAGCTTTTTACAATCAGCTTAAATTCCAATACACTCTTAAGTACCAGTTTAAGTCCACAGCCTATCGACTCTCCTGTCTGTCTGTGTTTTAAGTCACTTCGGTGCATACGCCATTTACATTTGTGGCACGATAAGTTTAATCGGCTTTCGGGGCATGCTTAGTAATTTATCGGCCTGGCGTTCAAGTTGTCCTTTGCTGGCAGGTGCTGCCTAACAGCCAGACAGATAAGTCCAAGGCAGGAGAAGCATGGAGCAATCCGAATGGCATGGGTTGCAGGAAGGCTTAAGGGCGGCGGACAGATGAAGAATGGATCCCGTGATAGGGGTAAAAACATTATTTGTTTTTCCCACGGTTGTGGCGTGTTGCACATTTTATTTTATTTTTTCTCTTTACTTTGGGTTTATTTGTATTTTTATTTGTTTTTTGTGTTTGGTTCGTGCTTGTTTGCATTATTGGTTTGGCCTCATGCCGCCCTTTCGCTATCGCTGTGTGTTTGTCCATTTGCCTCATCAGGATTATTGAATGCACAAGAATGGGCAAACTTATAACAGAGTCGATGCCGTGTTATTCCATATCCATAGATGTTTATATCGATAGTAAAAAAAAAACATAGTGGCGCATAGTTAATTTTGGCTATGCCAAGACTATGATACCCTTCACACAGCCAAATCAATGCACCCCCCTCTTATGTTTCTGTGCAGTTGTTGGTAATTTTTCGCTAATGTTTTTACTCTTGAGCGTCATTTACTTGTTCGTGTGCAACAACAACAATTTGACATGTAGGTACTTGAAAGTGCACGACAGAGACAACAATTGATAGTACGATATGGTAAATTTGTATGGTGGCTATGTCGTAGAATGCTCCGATCGAAATGAAATTTCATAGTGAACAAACCCGACATGATCTAAGCAATCTGTGAAAGTTTCATCAAGATCGGTTCAGCAGTTTGGCCGGAAATCGTGTTGATATGGTAAATTTATATGGTGGCTATATCGTAGAATGCTCCGATCGGGATGAAATTTCATAGTGAACAAACCCGACATGATCTAAGCAATCTGTGAAAGTTTCATCAAGATCGGTTCAGCAGTTTGGCTGGAAATCGTGTTGAAACAGACAGACGGACAGACGGACAGACGGACAGACTGACAGACGGACAGACGGACAGACGGACGGACAGACGGAAATCAATTCCTGAGCTCGTCCTGATCATTTTGATATATAGTTTATGGGGTCTCCCATCATTCCTTTAAGGTGTTACAGATTCATGACAAAGTCAATATACCCTGATTCACATGTGAAGGGTATAAACAAACAAACAAGAAATCAGCAGCATAATTCATTTAAGAGTACAAACATGTGACAACAATTTCCTGGTTTGCTGTTTGCTTTACATAAAATTTCATATATTTAATGACTGATAGAGAGAGAGAGAGAGAGAGAGAGAGAGAGAGAGAGAGAGACAGAGAGAAAGAGAGAGTCAGTACCATATTAACAACAGCACAAAAGGCACTCTCCGTTCCTTTACATAAAACTGAAAGCAAAAATTCGCATGTTGAAACAAAAAAACGAAGAAGTAAATAAAAGATACGAAAAGTAAATAATAAAAGCCAAGAGGCGATATTGCAGTGCTAAAAAATTAAATTTAATATAAAAAATATCCTAACATGAACATATATATTTGCTCTATATATTTCTGTTTATAGATGTACTACATAAATTTTAATAAAAAAATCAAATGAAGAAAAGTTAAGAAGAAAAGTTTCTGCATTCATAAAATATGCAACAAGCAGCAAATGTTTTCTTTGCAAATTCTCTTCTCACTCTCTTTTGGCACACCCTGTAAATTCATGAAATTAAATCTAGTTCTTAAGTATGTTTGGGAAGTTTGGGTGCTGAAAAGTATTTACTTACCAACCACATCATTTTTAATGCTCTTCTCAAATTTTGTTTACTAATTCTCGTGAGCTCAACATAGATTTTCTTTAACCTATCAAAACTTGCAGGGTATTTGCCTCGTCGAAGTTCGTGCCAATGTTTTTTATTTATTTTTATTTTTAAAAATATTTTCAGCTTAATTATTTTTATGCGCGCTAAGCGTTGCCACCCCTTAAAAAACTTCCCATACTCTCTCTCTTCCTCCCTCCCACTCTCTCGCTCTCCCTCTCTCTCATCAGATGCCTTGGAAATTGGCCATAATGGTTGAGTTGTTTGGCTTGCAAATTGAACGAAAACAATTTCAAAGTTTGCATGGGGCACTTTAAGGCACTTGAATGCATGTTAGACAAACCAGTTTCACTCCAAAGACATAGCAAAGCACAAAGCGAGAGAGAGAGAGAGAGAGAGAAAGAGAAAGAGAAAGAGAAAGAGAGAGAGAAAGAGAGAGAGAGAGAGAGTGTATGCAAGTGAGTGCAAGAAATAGCCGGCGGAAAAGTTGAAAAGTCTTTTGGCTTCGAATAGTTCAAAGATGAAGAGCGAGCGAGTTATGCGAGTTTATTTATTGCATTTTTGCCTGACCAAAAAGTCAACCAATTTCCTTTCCCTTTCGGCCGTTCTGCCTCTCTTAAGTGTTTAAACAATGCAAGCATCGATAAACGAAGAAAATTTCTCTATGAACTTCTAACTTAATTAAGCTATTAACAATTTATAAACTTTTCTCACTTTCGAGATGTGCTAATTGAGTTGGAGTTGTGTTTATCGATATGTCTGTTGAATTTGTGACTATCGATAGTTGATAGTTGACTAGTGTGAACTACAAGCACGGTGAAAAATCGAAAAATGTATCGATATGCTTAAATAATTGCATTTTGGTCAATCGATATGAGCTGTTTTTGTTGCTTAAAGTAACTGTTATAAATATTACCAACACTTGACAAGTGCCATTTTTTTATTTGTATACTCAAGGCACTGCACAGTTACCAATCGATAAATTGATCGATTCTATATTATTAAAAGTTAAAGTCCTTCGTGTAAGGTGAAACTTTCCCTTAGCTTAACTTATCACAAGTGAAAGTTAATATTTCTTGTACACTCTGACTAATCGACATATGTATCGATAATCACGTTTGTGCGTTTCTTGATTCCTAATTATCTGTCTAATCCGCAAAATGCCCGAAAGTGGCTCTTCAAAACAGTTTTGACCGCAGTCCAGTGGTTTCTGAGTGCTGCTCAGAGCACTCTCTCTCTTTCTCTCTTTCTCGTGTGTGTGCAACTCTGGT
This sequence comes from Scaptomyza montana, assembly GCA_018904305.1. NCBI lineage: Eukaryota > Metazoa > Arthropoda > Insecta > Diptera > Drosophilidae > Scaptomyza > Scaptomyza montana. Next base: position 422,103 of record JAEIGR010000014.1, read on the forward strand.
GTCCATGTTATACCGCAAAGTGCGTGGCATAATGAGCATATTCAATGGTTTTTGTGGCTTTCCCTTTTTCCTTTTTATCTGTCGCTCTCGCTCTCCCTCTTGGCACTTGCCGCTAAATTGGTGCACTGCTGCAACAGCAACAACAATGTAAATTACATAATGCAAAAGGTTGCTGCAATAACAACAACAAAAACATTTTTTATAATTTTTATTGTTATTCTTTTTTCATATTCTTTTTTTCTCTTTTGTTTTTGTTGTTGTTGTTGTTGCTGTTGCTGTCATTCTGCGGCATGTGGGCGTTTAAAGTGGCATGCAACAAGGTGAAGGTTGCTGCAGTTGACAAAAGCCGCAGCAAACAATTTGTCCAAGCGCACGGGGAGAGGGGTGAGAGGGGTAGGATGCGAAAGGGTATTTCTGCTATTTGGGGCGCATTTAAAAATTTATGCTGCAGGCAAGGCCAACAACAACAACAACTGTTGTTGTCTGCTTGCTTCTGCTTTTAGTGTTTTTTCAATACCCTGTGTGCCATTAAAAGTGTATAAACTGAAGGGTATTATGAAACAATGCAAATTGTAAGCACAAAATTAAAAAAAGAAAAAAAGTGAATACATATTTATATATAAGTATTAAGTTTAAGCTTTCACATTGAGTATTTTACTGAATGCAGGGTATTTTGTAGTTGTTCACTCATTCTCTCTCTCTCTCTCTCTTTTTGCTTTTTTTTTTAACTCGCCGCAGTTCGCCTGGCAAAAACCTCATGCAGCGGGAAGAGAAAAAATTCAGCTCTCTCTCTCTCCCTCTCTCTTTCGTTCTCAGCTGCTAGTTGGCGTCTTGGCGTCTCAGCCTCTCACACCATAATAACAAGAACAGCAACGAAAGTCGCAACACTTATGTTGGTTTACTTTCTGCCAAAGTTCAGCATTTTACAGTTGGATTTTCTATGCCAATGGGTCTTATCGACTTTTATCAAGCTTTAAACTGCGTACAACAAAAATATATACATATTTTTTAACTTTCTCTACGCAGGGCATACAAAGTTCGTCTGGAACTTGTCGCTTGTCACTTTATTAAGCTGCCTGTTGACCATGACATAAACACACTTAAAGACACACACACACACACACACACACACACAATCACACACGAACACACTCATTAATTCAAAGGGAGCGCTTTAACTAATTACCTGTGCTCTATCTTCCCTTGTCTTGTCACTCAGCCTGTCGCTTTAATTAAACACCAGAAAGACGAAGAGAAACAACAACAGCAACAGCACTCAAACACAGGAATTTAATTTCATAACAAAAAGAACCAGCAGAACAAATTAATGCTTTGGTCTTATTTCTTTTGCTACTCCAGCTTCAGCTCTCCCACTCTTTGCTGTCTTGTAACTGTAGTTCTTCTCTTGTTATTTTTTTGCGCTCACTTTGCTTGACGTCGGCGATAATCACAGCTGCATTGTGTCGCAATTACAAAGCGATGTCGTAAAGGGAGAGTGAGCGGTGGACAGTAAAAGCAAGAGAGTTCGAGTGTGTGTAATTTGAACGTTCGTTCGTTTGTTCGTTTGTTGTTGTTGCTGCTATTAAAAAAGTTTTGAGTTTGAGTTAAGGGCAGCACCAACAACAACAACAACAACAAATATGCAAGTTAAATGCTTCACTTCGCTGCCGCCGACGCTGGTGTTGTTCTTTTTCTTTTTGGCTCGTTTTGCTTATAATGATTAAATTGTTGAAAATAAAAATTTCGCCGTTTGGCTTCAGTAGCGTCAGACGTCAGCGAGGCATCAGACGTCGTTGTCCGTCGCTGTGTGTGCAAGTTTACACAGATGCCAACAAACATACTTACATACATACATATTTTTACGGGGAGACTTGTTAAGTAAACGTGCGCTTTACCATCGTCCCACCCCCCCCCCCATTCCCTCCCACTTCCTTGCCACTGACAGCGACGATCTCTTTCTGTTCGTTCGGCTTGGCAAAAATTCAACTTGCAATTACTTGAAATTTGCTTGAAGTTGTTGTGAAGCAAAGCAAAACATCAGCCAGCAAAAGTTTATCTTTTTCTCTTTTTATACACACAGGCATACATATGTAAGTATGTACAATATGTATTAAAAATTTAATTAGAGTGCCTTGCATAAGAATAATAAAGGGCTGCGAATTAAATAAAATAAAATTTAAAATCGAAACAAATCGAGCAAAAATTTACCGTTTACCAGCCAAATTGAGTTGAACAACACGAAGCGTTTGTTTTGTGCAGTGGGAGTGAGATAAACAGGGGGGAAGGCAGTGTAAAAATGAGATGTGTTTGTTACTGGTATTGTTGTTGTTATTGTGTTTGTGTCAGCTCAGCAATTTGCCGAGTTGCATAAGCCCCAGCGATAGCTGGCAGATTACCGCCGCCAAACTGCAATCCGCGCAATGGCAATGAAAAGGGTTTTTTGTTGTTTGGGTTTTTGCCTCTGTCCCCGAGAGTATTTGTGTGTGTGTGTGTGTGAGCGAGCTTGGGCAGTTTACAGCTTACATATTGTACAATGGGGCAATTTGAAAGTTTTTTTTCAACTGTGTTTTTATCTTACAGGTAGAAGTTTAATCTAATAAGAAAAATATAAAGAAAGCAAAAAAACCATTCAAGAATTGAGTTTCCTTTTTACGCATTAGTTAATTAATGGCTCTTTATATAGACACACACATACACCTTTTGCCTTTTTGTCACATTGTGCAGTTGGGACAGAGCTCAGTCAGTGCTGTCTGTCTGTTTGATATGCTGTGCGTCCTTCGGCTTATGCTTTGTCAAGTGCGATTGAGTGTGAGGACAGAGCGTGTTAAAACGTGGAGAGTGCAGAGCGAGAGAGATAGAAAAGGAGAGGGTTAACGGGTTCTCTCTCACGCTATGTCTTTGTTATTGTAGCTTTAACGGTAGCAGGCAGCGGTGCGCTGCTTCGGCGACCCAAAGCCATAAACAACGACACGTTGTGCATTTTGATGGAGCCAAGAGAAATGAAACTGTAACTGTAACAGTAAAGGGAAACTGAAATTGTTACAGAAACTGTGCAACGGTATAACGGTGCGGTAGGAGTTAGGGGTAAGGTAAAGCGCGCTCTTTGGTCACACTGTGGCTGCTGTGATTGCTACACCCTTTTACGCATCATCGATTGAGTGTAGGAGGTGGGAGGGAGGAAAGGTTATAGATTACATCATTCACATCATCTTGGGTTAAGCTTCGTTGCGTATTTGGCTGTAAAGTGTTTTATTTTCAAATTTTTGTTGTTGTTGTGCTTCTTTCTCGCTTTACTTGTAAATATTCTTAACTTCTTCTTCTTATTCTTTGTGTGTGTGTGTGTGTGTGTGTTATCGTGTGCTTGTAAGTATTTCGGATTGTTATTATAGCTTCAAATTGCTGTAAAATATCTCTTATAGATGTCATCATTCATATTGCACATTAAATTGCTCAATTGAGGGTTCGAATGTTCGGAAAATGTTTACAAAATCACTGGACAGGATTTTTAGGTTTATATTTTTATCGATATATCTTTGTGTATGGTACTTGGACTGAATTTATATATGTATGAAGCAAATTGCACTTGAACTGTGTGTGAATGGTGAATGGCGATGAAACTTTATGTTGTGATTAAAATTTGGGTTCACGTTCAGTATTAAATTATTAGTATTATATTGAGTGTTGATTTCCTATAAAAAAAATCTTTTTTTCAACTTTAATTAAGTTTACTGGAACACAAATATTGTAAGCCTAACATATTGTTCCTTTTGGCGTGCTCTGTAATTTTTTGCTATGCTCTGTATTTTTGTATAGAGTCCGGTATTTACTCTGCGCCGATTTTATATCGTATTTATTGTTTATTTGTATTAGCATATTCAATGCATGTGGCCATATAACACACATAAATTCTCGATTCAACAATTTCTCAAACAATTTGCCAAAAAGCACTGTTTTTTATGTAAATACGTTTTGCAATAAAAAGAAAAACAATACACAGATAAAAGTAATAACGAAAGTAAGATAAAACATTCTCAATAACATTTAAAATACCAAAAATGAAATTGATTGAAATTTTGTTTTTTTAATTCTTAGCAGAATTGAATTTAAGCCCAATCATTTTTGTATTTCATAAGCAAGAATACTTTGTGTTGCTATTCAAAAGGCATATTTAAACCAACAAATGGAAAAAATTTGATGCTATTGGATTTTAAATGGCAATAGAAAAACGTGTATGGAAATGCAGTTGATGTTTTCGATTTTAATTGCTAACAATAGGGGAGACTCCATTTTTTTTTTTTTTTTTTTTTTTTTGGGTTTGGGATGGAGGGAGGGGTTGTCCACTGTACAGGCTATTGTCTATAAATTTTCCATTGTGCTGCAGCAGCTGCAACAGCAACATTTGTTGCATATTTGATGACTTTGTTAAGTTCTGATTTTTCGCACAGAGCTGCCAGATTATTTATTTTCGATTCTTGGTACTATTTTCTTTTTTTTTTAGTTAGTCGTCTGCTAATGGGCATTACAATAGCAATTGGACACGCACAGAGTTGCCAAATATCTGGCCATATTGTTTTGATTTTGTTTTCGGATTTTATTTGTTGTCAAGTAATGGGTGAAAGCAGACAAAGCTGAACTGTTTCGAGTTGCATGTTAAATAACATTTTTTTGGAACAGTTGAATCTGTTCCAAATTATTTCATTTTTTCTTTCTTATTTTTAGGATTGTTGATCATTGTTTTGAAGCATTCTGTAAAGTTTTAGGCTTGTTGAACTTTGAACATTATTGATTATAACGATTGATTTTTGCACTTTAATTTGGAGTTGGCTTAAGCTTAAGCAAAAGCATCGTGTTAGATGGGTGATAAAGTTTAGGAAAAGATTGTAAAATACACCATGAAGAAGTTGAACTGTTCTATATTTCAACTCGTAGCTAAGTTCAAACGAAACTTCAACTTTTAATGTTACGAAAAATGAATAATTTTGTTTTGTTTTGTATTTAAATTGGCGTACAATCAGCATGAACATTTTGTGGTTGACTTTATTCCAGCTTCCGAGTGCGCCTCTCATCGCATTTAAGTTAACTTTAGAGTATTTTTTTTAGCAGAGGAGCCGCTGTTAAGGTTTAAAGTTTACGAGCTTCTCGGGGCTGTTTACTCTTATCTTCAAACTGTGCTCAACTATGCAACAAAATCTTCGCAACATTTTATGATTTTTCTTTTTTATTAGTTGTTTGTTTTCGGTTTCTTTTCTTTGTGAACTTTTGTGGATTTTTCACCATCTCTATTTAACCATTATTTTTTAAGCGCATTTTAGTTCTAAGACACACACACACACAAAAGAAAAAACAAACAAACAAGACACGCAAAGCATTTAAAAACAACAAATACAAAAATTACTGCATACATTTTTGGGCTAAAAAGCCAAAAATTCACAATATTAATTAATTACGTATATCTGTATGAGTATGTATGTAAGCTGTATGTTTCGTTTCCAACACGTTCCGCACACACTCAAAACACACACAGAAATAAATAAAGGCGCACACACGCACAGCTAAAACTAATTAAACATAAGCAAACTAAAATATGTATGTCTATAAATAAGTTGAAGTTATAATTATTTATGTGTTTGTGTATATGCTTTTGTGCTATATTCAAAACAGTAATATTTGTATATATATATTCATAGAATATAAATCTTTCAAAAGATAGGGAGAGATAAAAAGAGAAAAGCATTTAATGAATGCAAATGAAAAATACAAAAAAATGCAACAGTCAATTCGAAATTAATTTGAGTTTTGCTCAACAAAACAAAGCCAAAATCAAAATTAATTACAAATAAACAAGCAAAAGGAAGAGAAAACCGCTTGCAACTCAAAATGTGAAAATATCAAAGAAACTATAACAACAACAACCAAAAAAAAAAAAAAATGAAGTGCGAAAAGTGTTTAGCAACCGATAAGCAAACAAATCAATAACAAAAAGGACTGCAAACCGGAGTCGACAGAAGGAGAGGGAGAGAGAGAGAGAGAGAGAGAAGGAAGTGATAGCTAGCAAACAGCTAACGGTTAACGGTAAACGGTAAACAGTTAACGGTTAGCGGTAAATGGTTTAACGCAATCCCATTGCTTTGTTCCGTTCCGTCTCAATTTGCATTTCGTGGCAAAAGTATAGTTAAAAGTAAAAGCTAAAGCTAACGGTTTCGTTTCGTTTCGTTTCCGTTTCGATTGTGTCTCGATATCGTTTCGTTTTCGCGTTATTATTTTTGAGTGCTGCACGTTTTCAATGGCTGTTTGTTCCTTATGATGGAGACATTTCTTGTCCTGGGCCTGTGTTTTATCCTGTACGAAGCATTGGATTTCTTTCAAGGCTGCATACACAGCAACACGCCCACACCGAGCGACCAAATCGAGGCCTATCGCCGCGAACTCGACGAACAGCGCCAGCAGCAGCAGCAGGAACAATTTCTGGCCGGTCTAACCCCACTTTTGGGTGCACAATTCGCTGCCGCCGCTGCCGCTGCCGCTGGGTCTCAATCGACACTGAGCAGTACCACACCCACCGCCTCGACAGCGAGCGTCATAAGTGATTCTTATGATCAGGAGCAATCGCAATCACAATCCCAATCGCAGTCACAATCGCAGTCACAATCGCAGTCACAAACGCAACAGCAGCAACAGCAACCACATTCATTGAGCACACCAGGCCTATTTCGTCCAGCTGCTTTGGGCTATTACGATCCGGAGGATCCGTTGCATGCAACCTCATCGCTACCCCGTGACTTTTACTATCTGCAACAGCAACAGTTGAAGAATAAAGCCAGCTCCAGGTCCTTGCTCTCAAAGTTCTCCACAACCAACTCGGACAATCGCATCCATCCGGAACCCTCAACACACGGTGTCTTGGGTGTACACGCTGCTTCGGTTATAACCACACAGCCACTTCCCCACACCGCTGCTGGCGAGTCGGTGGCAAGTTTGGGTCTCTTCGATTGCCAGCCGCCGTTGCAGTCGGTGTTGCCGGCATCCCCATTGCTGCTTGAGCTTAAGCGTGCCATAATCAGCACAAATAGCCGAACCAGCCGTACTCTGGTACGCCGTACGCAACCGTACGACTACGAGCAGGAACAGGCGATTTATAGCGATAGCAACGATAGAGATACAATTTGTCCGCAGTGCGTCGAGGAGGAGGCAGAAGGAGAGGAAGAAAACGAAGACGAGGACGACGACAACGATTTATCGTGCAATTCGAGTTCCGGTAGTGCAACCGACTCTAACGGTAGTTCCAGCTCACCCGGTACTACCGGCGCTGCCAACAGTGAACCGAATATTTGCATCGCCTCGCAACTGCCGCGCATTCATCACATTGCCATCGACGATATTGGCATCGGTGGACAATCAACAGGAGCGAACGGAGTACCGATTCACAGCTTGGCAGCAACCAGTTCCAGTTCCAGCTCGCACGCCGATTTTCGGGAGATCGAGTGCGAGCGTCTGAGACGCAAGTGCGTGAGCGTTAAGCGCATCTATAGCATATCGGAGAAGTTTTAAATCAAAATTCAAAACCTAAATCAAAACTCGCTTAACTTCAAATCCAAATCAAAACTTAACTCATTTCTGTACAAAAAGCGCTTAACTCACCATTGCACCAGAAATACCAAAACAAAGGCAAAATAAACAAAATCCAGCCAAATCAAAATATCTAAAAAAAAACAAAATCAATTTACAATCACATCTAAATCAAAATCGTTAAATATATACGTGTATATATATTTTGCGACATCATCAATCGAATCTGCCTCATTGCAAAATTCAAAATCAATCAATCAAAACCAATCAAAAATCAAAAATAAACCAAAAACAGAAAACACAATGCAAGCAAAATCACAAATTTTCCATATGCGAAATACCCCACACAAGGTTAGCGAAAAGCTTCAACAGAATGTAACAAAAACAAGTGACAAAAGCAAAACCCAATTAATGCGTAAGCTAAAAAAAAAAAAACAATACATCATAGACTCGAGATGAAATCCTGCTTAAAAAAAAGAAGAGATATGAAAATTTAACTAAATTGAAATTTGCCAAATAGAGTTTTGCACTGCATTCTCCAACTTATTTATATTTTATGTTATTGTTTGTCTTCTATCAATATCATTTATTCTCACGTATTTCACAATTGTTGCGCTCTCAGCTCTTTCACACACCCACACACCATGCAAAAAATCAAATAATCTAACTCACCTCACGCAATTTGCAATGATCTAACAAGCAGCTGGTAATTCACCTTACTCACCATAAGTCACCTTGCAGCCGTATTCTGTACTTGTGTTATTTTGTTTGTTTGTCTCTCACATTCACATGAACATTTAAATCAAAACAAAAACAAATGCTTGTTCTCTGGTTTTTAATGTTAAAAAATTTGTACTAACACTATTTGCAGCCATTTTGGTCTAAGCCAAAGTCAACACAGCAGCAGCTGCACTCGCATTCGCATGGTGTGTCCTGATTACTAGTAAGCTCTTATAATTCAATTAAAAATTGACAGCGTCAACTTTTTGCAGTCTGCGCTAACTATGTTCCAATTGAAATTTTTGGCGCCCAACGTGGTCATTATTTTTTGTTTGTTTTTCTTTATTTTCGATTAACTAAATCTAAGGTTAAGTTTAAACTGATACGTGATAGTGTAGGCAATTGAAATATTTTTTTACAGAAATGCAAACTGTACTGACTGAATTCTCGATAGCTTTTTTTTTTTTATTGCTTGAATAACTTAACTTAACCAAATTTTGCTTCGCTGATTATCCTTTAGTGTCTTGTCACGTTTCGAATTGGTTTGCTTTTATGAAAATCAAAAGTTTTCTTTGCTTATTACACAACTGATAACTGTTAGTTGCGTTGAACAACTAACTCCATTCCATTCATCCCATCATATTCAAAACTTGAGCGCTGTTCAACAAAACATATTCGGAAACACTCTTCAAACTGTAGTTGTTGTTGTTGTTATGTGTTTGTTTTTTGTGTATACGTGTTGAGATTTCTCTAGCTAACAACAAAATGCTAACTAGCTAACCTCCTCGGCGACAACCCCCGCCATCGCTACCATTATATGAGGCAAGCCACAAGCCGCTTGTAGCCGAGGCAACCTCATTCCGAATATTGCTGTTGCTGTTGTGACTCTCGAGTGTTATGCAAAGTAAATTGTACATAATTGTCAGGCACTAGGGCAAAATTTATACAAACAAACGCATACATATAAGTAAGTATACTTATCTACACATACATATATGGTATGCGTATATGGAAATGTGCGGCATTTTGGATAAGTCTCCAGCTTGGTCGCCAAGACAGTGACTAATTTTCCTGTCATTGTTACTGCAGCAGCAGCAGAAGCAGCAGCTAAAGATATAAGCTGTTATAGACCACATTACTATCATATCTTACAAATTGTCGCTTGAAAAATCCCACAGTAACCTCTCACCCATTTGCCCCTTTCCCCCCATTACCTTGTCTGTGTCTGTGCCCTGTAAACTTTAAATTGGGTGAAGTCTAAGCTTAACGTGCATAATAAAGTTATGCAAATTCATGTTACAGTTTCGAATCTATGAAGAATTTGTAGCTTAGCTATAGATTTGTATTTCAATTATTTTACATGTTGCAAATGTTAAGTAATACACACATAAAGATTGTGGAACGGAAGCTTAGGTCCGTAAATGTTTAGCTCTAGGGTATTTGACAAGTCGTGCTCTTTTGCTTTCTGGCATCTTCTTCCATTCTTCCAGTCTTTGTGCTATTGGCTCATTTTGCGCAGCTTGTGCGAATCCTTTCAATTATTCGATATGTGTGCTAATATTTTTTGTTGCTTTCTGCTAAAACATTTTCCATTGCTTTTCTCTATGTTGCCACAACCCTCAACTTGTGCTTCACACACACGCATACATATACAGACTTAAGACCCGCATTATTTTTCATTTCCTTTCACTTCCACAATTTCTGCTACTACTGCTGCTGCGGGTCCCTTCATACGTGTGTGCGAGTGTGTTCAGTGAAGTCGCATCCAAGTGTCCACAATGTCCTTTTTGTCTGGCGTTCTTGCATCCATCGTTCGTAATCGTTTGGTCTTTTCTTCATCATCGTTTAGCTTGATGTGGTTTTGCCCCCGACTTAATCAGTTTTACTATTGTTTGTTTTTACTATATATGTATACACATACAGCTACTGCGTTCGTATTTGTTTGTGTAGTTTTACTGATTTGCTGCCCGCCTTTCATCCCTCTTCCTCACTACTCTTTCAATCTCATTGTTGTTGTCTGATGTTGCTCTGCTGATTGAGTCCAGTGGTTGTGAATGGTGCGGTGGTGCTTTGGCTTTATTATACACACACACACACACACACACACACACACATGCATACAAACACACACATACACGCATTCATATACGCATCGTACAAAAGCGAGCTAAAAAGTATGCTATGCTTTTTTGTGCCAAACAGCTTTTGCTACCAATTATTCTGTCCTTGCTGTGCGCTTGTGTGTTTGCAAGTGTGTTATGTGTGTCTGTGTAAATGCGTTTCCGTGACAGTTTAGCGTTGCCTATTACAACAACATCAACAACTAACACACAGGCAACATAAAAAACGCTTCATAAATGCAAGCACAAGTCAAATCTTTACGCCTATGCCATATACAACAAAGATAAACAAAAACAACATAAGGTCCTAACTGTGCATAGCTACACTGTGCGAATGCATAATATTTCTAATTTATCAAATGAGTTTAAGTCTAAATATCCGTAAAAACTTTCGTTTTCGTTGCCAAAAACAGTGTATTAAAAAGATCCCAAGGCTTAAACCAAACCCTTAGCTATCCTCTGGCTTCTGGATTTGGCTCTGGTTTTGTCTTTGGCTTTGGCTCAATCTTCGGTTACAGCTTTCGCTGTTGTTGATACTGCACTTGCCTCAAATCAGTCAAGGGTAATATTTTTCTACATGATTAAGCGCCAGCAGCAGCAAGCAACAGCAAAAAGAAAAACCACAACAATAATAAAAACAAACCGCCACAAGAAATAATCCCAACACTGAAACTAAAGCTAAATCTCTACGCCTGCCTCACTACCCCAAATAACAGCCCCTAACTCCAACCATCCTGCTCAGCAAGCATGGTATTCGAACTGTTTTGTACTCGAAAGGCAAAATCGGAAATAGAAATTGGCTTTGTCGGGCATATGAACTGTATTGACAGAATGAACAAAAAAAAACAAGTGATAACGTTGCAGTCGGAGGCAACCGACTGCGATGTACTCGATACCTGTTTAAAAACGGGTGACAAGGACCTGATTGCAAGGAGGTACGGATGCGGCGGGGTGTGCGCTGCGTTCAAAGATTGGCTGATGCCATCAGCTAGCTATATTGCTAACAAACTTGGTGAATCCCGCTCAAAAACTGTGGAAGAAACACGCATACTGGATTTAAAAGGTGGGGGGCTGGGGGCGTTATGGGTGGGCGTGGCATCCAAAGTTCTGATGCAGATCTTTGGGGGATGTCATCATCTATCTTGACACCTGATTCGTTTGCTATAGCTTAAAAAACTGTGGAAGTTATAGGCGTTTCAGATATCAAACTGCGGGGAGGCTGAGGGCGGAATGGGTGGGCGTGGCTCCAAAATTTGATACAGTTTTTTTGAGAATGCCAATAGCTATCTTCTTACCAAATTTAATATCTCTTACTGCAAGGGTGCGGGAAATATAAGGATTTATCGATATTGAGTTACCGAATTTATCGATTCGCCAGCCCCCCAGTAATCGTAGAACCCGAATCTTGTCACTTTATCTATCCCAGCCATGGGAAAAGATATTTGAAAAGCTTCAAGTCTCTTGCTTGAAGCGTGTAAAAAAAAGTTGCGCTCATGCGGACGGACAGACACCATGACGGGCATTGCACAAACTCAATATACTCTTTACCTTCGGTATCGAGTATAAAAAACAATTGAAAAAGCAACTGCAAACTGCAATCATTCTTCTTCTTGCAGCTATGAACACGTAACATATACATAGTTACGTTTGTGTTTTTAATTTCGGTTATTTCGCAAATTGCTTCAATAACAAAAAATATACCTTTCAAATAAATGCTCATAAAGTTAACAGAATGCTATTTTAACAGCAATCAAAATATGAAGTATACGTTTTCAATTATTGGCATTTATTTCGATTGCAATTAAGTATTGTTAGCAACTAATTTTTTGTTATTTTCTATTTTTCTAATAACAGATAAATGAAAAGACAAGAAACCCAGAGAAAAACAAATATCTTTTTTTCTCTTGTTTCTTGTGCAAAACTTATCTTCAGTTAAACTTAACATTTTTATATATATATATGTACTACTAGCCCAGACCACTATTAATTCGTACGACATGTTTTTAAAGGTATGCGAAATGTTATATGGACTGTATGGTCAAAGTATGGAATCAATGGAAAGGTCATTAAATTTCCGTTTGAATGATACAGTACTGTTCTCAACCCATTAAGTACCCATTGAAAATTTTCAATTTTTGTAAAAGTCTACTTTTTGATCTTTTTTCCCCTGGCTTCAACAAAAAATGTTTTGATGCAAAAAGTTACTTCAAACAATGCTTATAGTGTCTGAAAAAGAAAATTTTCAAAAATCCCTTCCCATGTATTTTATATGATTTTTTGAAAAAATTGCTAAAGATGGCAATTTTGCCCACTTTTCATACAAAGTAGTCATTTTTAGTAATTTCGTACGAATTAATAGTGGTCTGGGTAGTATATATATTTGTGTATTAGCTGGAAATTTGCCGCACACAAATCAAAGCAATTCAATTAATCAGCGACTTGCCGATTTGTGATTTTCTTCTCTATCCCCAAGCCAAACTGACAGCTAACTGATTGCCTAACAAATTACCAATCCACCAAACAAGTTGTTGTGGTTTTTGGGTGTTTTAGTTTTTGGTTTGAACTATTTTATCATTGTGTTGAACTTTGTTGGCACCTCATCCAACAGTTCGGAGTCTGTGCTTAACGATAAAAAGATTTTTCTTATTTTTTCCCTGTTTTTATACCCTTCACATGTGAATCAGGGTATATTGACTTTGTCATGAATCTGTAACGCCTTAAAGGAATGATGGGAGACCCCATAAACTATATATCAAAATGATCAGGACGAGTTCAGGAATTGATTTCCGTCCGTCCGTCCGTCTGTCCGTCTGTCTGTTTCAACACGGTTTCCGGCCAAACTGCTGAACCGATCTTGATGAAACTTTCACAGATTGCTTAGATCATGTCGGGTTTGTTCACTATGAAATTTCATCCCGATCGGAGCATTCTACGACATAGCCACCATACAAATTTACCATATCGTACTATCAATTGTTGTCTCTGTCGTGCACTTTCAAGTACCTACATGTCAAATTGTTGTTGTTGCACACGAACAAGTAAATGACGCTCAAGAGTAAAAATATTAGCGAAAAATTACCAACAACTGCATAGAAACATAAGAGGGGGAAGCATTGATTTGGCTGTGTGAAGGGTATCATAGTCTTGGCATAGCCAAAATTAACTATGCGCCACTATGTTTTTTTTTTATCTGTTCAAACTATGTTAAGCAAGTGCATTAGTTATTCGTTGCATATGTATGTGTGTGTTTTCTCAAAATTGTTGTGTTTAGAAGTCTGTGGTTGACAGCATCCCACACTACCCATTAAAAAAATGTGCCAGAAACAAACGATACAAAAAGAAAAATAAATAAAAAAACAAAACACAAAATGTTGCCGCAAAGTATGCTTCAAGTTTTTAATGCGCCGCGCCAGCTGTGTGTGTGTGTGTGTGTGTGCCAATACCATCAATTTGTGTGTGTGTAGAGTTTGTTTGTTGATGCTCTTAAACAATTAAAATTAAAACAAAAAACAAAGCCAAAAGACGAGAAGTTAAGCCACGCCGAATCTACAACTGATTAAGGGCGGATAGCTTCGTGGGCTTAGCGTGTGTAACCCGTCCGGCCAAAGATTGCATAGCATTGTGGGGCAGACATTGATTGTTGGCCAACTCATCCAACTTGACACTGATAACCAAATCAATCTCCTTTTGACGCTGCTCTTCCAAGGCACGCGCCCGATCGCACTCCAAACGTTCCTGCTCGATATCACGACGTCGTGCACGCTCATGCTCCTCCATCTGTGCGGTGACACCTTGATGCAGACTCTGTTTTCTGTCCAGTTTCTGTAGCTTTTCAAGCTCCTTTTCCTGCTCGAATTTCATGTAATCCTGCTTGAGTTCATTCGCTTCGCGTTGCCGCTGCATATTGTAGCAGGTTTTGAGTTTGTTGATGTTCATCATGGCGTCGATGTTGCCCTGGCGCAGCTCTTCAACCTGGCGACGATGCGCCTCGACAGCTTGACGCTCCTGCATGCGATATTTGCGCTCAAGGCGCTCCTGTTCAGCCAGCAGACGCATCTCTTCGCGATTATCCTTGGCGTCGAGTATCTTCTGCTGGATGACATAGAGTGCTTCACGTTGACGCTTCTTGACCTCATCGACGGCGGCCTTCTGTTGTCGCTGCTCCAACCGCTGTTTCTCCTTCTCGATCACATACTTATTGGCACGCCACTCGTCGCGCTGCTCCTGTTCGCACAGCATTCGCTCAAAGTCCTTATGCAGCTTAATGTAATGAAAGAGCTCCTTGCGGTAGCGTACCTTTCGCTCGCCCTCCACCTGGGCCTGCTCGGTCTGAGAGCGTTTGTATTCGTCGTAGGCATTGCGCAACTGAGACGATTCTTCGCGAAGTCGATTGTCGGCGATATGGCGCAGCTGCCGATTGTCATTGATCTGCTGGCGCACAGCAGCGCCGAATGCAAGGCGCTTGCTGTGTGCCTGCTGCTCTTGCTCCGGCAGCGAACCCCATTTAGACTCATTAAATGCGGAATCCTTTTGTGCCTGCAATATCTCCCACTCGGATTGTAAACGCTGTTTCATTGCTCGCTCCTCAATCTGTGCGGTCCACATGGCACTGCATTTGGCAGCACCGATGGCTCGCATGGCAGACTGAACGCGTACATCTTTCTCATGGCGTGCCTGCAGGGAAATCGATAAAAATCGATAAGTAAAACGAAATGAAATGAGCATTCTTGTTTTGCCATCAATAACCATTAATCAATTGGTCTGAGCATACAATAAAAATGCACAGTTAATCGCTAGAAATCGATAGCTTCTAACTACTATTGTTCGATAACCACATATCGATAACTATCAGTTCTTACCTGCAATGATTTTTGTAGAACCATCAAACGTCGCGCTTCCGCTGCCTTCTCAATATCATCATCATCGGCCTCTGCATCGATTTGTCGTTGAATTTCAAGCTCTCGTTCACGTCGTGCCTCATCGAT
Source organism: Scaptomyza montana (assembly GCA_018904305.1). Lineage (NCBI taxonomy): Eukaryota > Metazoa > Arthropoda > Insecta > Diptera > Drosophilidae > Scaptomyza > Scaptomyza montana. Next base: position 437,494 of record JAEIGR010000014.1, read on the forward strand.
CTGCTGATAAAGACCGCGGACACGTTCCTCCTCCTCCTTATTTAGCCGTTTCTCCTCCCTAAGCTGCTCCTGCTCGGCCAGCAGTTCTTCGGCGCTGGGTGGACGCGATGCCTTCATGCGTTCCACTTCCTCCTTGGGCAGCTGTGCGAATCCCTTCGACTCCCACGGCCGACCCAGTACATGAAAATATGTCGCCTCACCGCCGCGTCCCATTCGTCTAATGGGTTGACGCACTGGGCCGGGTGGCCGGCGAAAAGCACTAGGCGGCACAGTGCCTGGCGGTAGATTTCCCTTTTTGGTGCTGCCGCAAATGAAACCCGGCTTCTGCTGTAAAAGACCCTCGCGATAAAGTTTCTCGCACACATTCAAGGGCTTCGATGGTTTTTTGGCCAACTGCATTGATGGCTTGGTGGATGGCAGCGGTTTCTCCATTTGCATTGCAACCTTGCGTCCCAGCTTGTCATAGCAAATCGGTGGCAAAGAGCGTCTAGCTCGTGTCACGCATGGCATTGACGTTGGCATTTCGGATTTGTTTATAAGTTTTGTGTATTTATTATTCAAAAAATATATTGTATATTGAATGATATTATTTTTTTGTTTTTAAAGTGTTGCTCACTCGATCTCTGTGTGTGTTGTGTGGGATTAAAAAGTCGAGGCCTACTCAATATCAGGCAAAAGATGATGAGTTTGAACTTATTCTAACTTGACCATCTATAAAATTGCGATTCTAAAACACAATTTCTTACATGCCCCCCGCCCAAGTTGGCAATTGATAAAGTTATGTTGAAACTTAATTTAAGCTGCGCTAAACTTTACTAATTAAAAGGAATTTGCATTCATTAAAAAGCCCTTTTCTTAACCAGACACTTCTGCTTAAGGATTAGACATTATTCAAGCCAATTAGTTTGCTTTTTATAAAAAGTAGCAGACTTTCTTTCTCATCATCGTGTTTCTTTTGTTTTCTTGCCGTACAAAAGTTTTTGGTGGAATTACAATAATTAAGAGAATCATTAAAAATGCATGGAACGAAAACAAATTGCTAAATAAATCCACTTAGTTTAACAAATAAACAACAGCACAAAAGTGGCATTAAATAAATGAATTTTAAAGGTGTTTAGACGGAAAATCGAAGGAAATTAATAAGAGGCAAAAAGTTGGGATATTTTTCAACGTCTGATATTGATAAATAAATAAATAAACATATTAATATCGTGTTTTATCACTCAACTTTAATTGAATCGAATTCTTCCTTATTTAATCACTAACTGGCTGACGTCATTTGTGGCATACTCTGTCTCTGTATCCCACGCACACTTCCACACACACACATACTAGTAGTGGTAGTAGGCTTTAGTTGTGTGCGGGGCAAAGAGTTACGTATTTTTCTTGTGTCTTGTTTGTGACTTGTTTTTGGCGCCTCAAGTGCCCAAAGTCACATTGAATGTTGTGCCCTGTTTGTTATTGCTTTAACTGTCTTGTCAGTCAGGCACACATGCCAATGGCCAGCAGCACACAACTCTCCAGACAAAATACAATCTATATATATATATACATATGTAAACATATTCACATGCATGAGCATGTCTATACATCTGGTTAATTCACTTGTCTGTGTTACGAGGCGCAAACATGAGTAAAGCACTTGGAGTCATATTACGCATACGCCATATAGTACAACGTTTTGGAGCTAATAAATACTTTTGCCAAGCTTTCGTACAACGCCTACGCTTTTTTCATGGGCTGGTTTAAGGGAAAGCCTGGAGGGTGATAGGTGGTGGGTGGGAGGGGGAGTGAAGGAGAATAACAACGCTACGAACAAAACTTTTGCACATTTCAATGGCAATTAAATTGATTTAATAATGCCGCATTGAAGCCCCAAACGACAGCAGCAGCAGCAGCTATTAAGGACAACAACAACAAAACAAAGTGCCTTAAAAATAAAAGAAGAAACATAAAAAGTCGCAAGTGCTGTGGATGTTGAAACACCCTAACGATAATATATACTAATATAACGTAAATCTTTTAAATTTGCTATTAAATGTTCTTTAATGAAAATTTTCTTAGGAAAAGCAAAATAATGTGGGAAACATTGAACATTGATTTTAAGACTAATAAACAATTTTTGAGTTAGGAATTAAAAAATTTAAACAACATATAAATTTCCAAATGTTTCCGATTTAAGTCTTAATTCATAGACACATTGAAATCAAACCCAGAAAAACTTATAAAGAGAAGAAAATTCGTATTTTTATAGTCTCACAAATGGCATTATTCATTGCTTATGGTACATATATATAAACAAATATGTATTTATGTACGTATGTATGTAGGGGCTTTTGTTGTGAATTCAATTTTATTTGTCGTCGGGCCGCACTCTCTCCGTTCCGTGCGTGAGATTAAGTGCTCGCTTAATGTGCATGCCCAGCCATAAAACAAATCGCATGCAATCGTCCAACGTGTCCACCTCTCTCCGTCTCTGTCCCTCTGTCTCTGTCTCTCTCTTTCCCTATCCTACTTTTAGGCGTTTCTTTTGTTCATTCTTTAAGCTCTCGCACTAAAGTTTGCTTTCGCAGAGTACGCTTTGAAATGTTAATACGGCTCATTATTTAACCAACCATCTGACCGAAACACACTGAGATAAGACATAAAAATTGGATTTTTACCTTCCCAGAAAACTGGAAAATTCCACTGCTATTTTATCGATCTTATTAACTTATCGTTTATCGATAACCAATTAAATGCTGATATAATGCAGACATTATTGAGCAAAACAGCCTTGATGTTAGGAAGAAAATAAATTTATTCATTTCTTTCATACTATTTTCTTGTGTTTGATCCAATGTGCGAGGTCAAGCTGTAATTAACTCAAATGCAGCAACAACACAATGAGCAAACATTCATAGGCTGCTCGGCATTGCCTTATTTATGTCTCTCCACTCCACTCAGCTCCCTTACTCCCCCTCTTTTTCTCTATGTATGTGTTATCATTATTTTGCCACCACGCAATGGTTGATTATTTTCACTTAATTTGTGCATCATTTAACTTTTTTTTTGTGTTCTGTTGTTCTTTTGCCCTTGTTCACATTTTTGTTTTGGCCACTAAACAACAAAATAGGCAAACAGACACAAATAAAAAAACATAGTGGCGCATAGTTAATTTTGGCTATGCCAAGACTATGATACCCTTCACACAGCCAAATCAATGCACCCCCTCTTATGTTTCTGTGCAGTTGTTGGTAATTTTTCGCTAATATTTTTACTCTTGAGCGTCATTTACTTGTTCGTGTGCAACAACAACAATTTGACATGTAGGTACTTGAAAGTGCACGACAGAGACAACAATTGATAGTACGATATGGTAAATTTGTATGGTGGCTATGTCGTAGAATGCTCCGATCGAAATGAAATTTCATAGTGAACAAACCCGACATGATCTAAGCAATCTGTGAAAGTTTCATCAAGATCGGTTCAGCAGTTTGGCCGGAAATCGTGTTGATATGGTAAATTTGTATGGTGGCTATGTCGTAGAATGCTCCGATCGGGATGAAATTTCATAGTGAACAAACCCGACATGATCTAAGCAATCTGTGAAAGTTTCATCAAGATCGGTTCAGCAGTTTGGCCGGAAATCGTGTTGATATGGTAAATTTGTATGGTGGCTATGTCGTAGAATGCTCCGATCGGGATGAAATTTCATAGTGAACAAACCCGACATGATCTAAGCAATCTGTGAAAGTTTCATCAAGATCGGTTCAGCAGTTTGGCCGGAAATCGTGTTGAAACAGACAGACGGACAGACGGACAGACGGACGGACAGACGGAAATCAATTCCTGAGCTCGTCCTGATCATTTTGATATATAGTTTATGGGGTCTCCCATCATTCCTTTAAGGTGTTACAGATTCATGACAAAGTCAATATACCCTGATTCACATGTGAAGGGTATAATAAAAACATTATATTTTTGGGGTCGTCTGTGGAATTGACGTGTCTCCGGAAAGTCAAAAGCCGCATCATCGCAGCTAGGCACAATAAAAAATAATAATGGAAGCTGAAAAAACCTTTTCTTGACTTTTTGTATGTATACTTACGACATCAAAATATAGTCTTAACTTTATACAAGCCATTTTAGCTCCAAGTTGGACCTACGCCATCCAAGTGTGGGGAACAGCAGCTAAAAGCCAGCTTAACAGACTCAGAGTAGTCCAATCGCGAGCTGCACGTCACGCATCTGGGCTTCCCTGGTACGTGACAAATCGCGTCATTGAAAGGGACCTGAAACTCATTCCATTTGGGGACCAAATCAACTTTCACAGCAGCCGATATGCTGACGGGCTTGTGGCCCACCCGAATCCGTTGGCGAATGATCTCGTTGACCCTATCTCCCTCCGAAGACTGAAAAGAACTCATCCCAGTGATCTCCCTACCCGCAGGGTATCCTAATACTCATATACTTATTTATACTATTCTTAAGGCATCATAACACGATCCCATACTAAATCTTTAAGCTACCCATTAGGTTATGTACAGAAGAAGTAACTGAACGATTCCTCTTGACTTATAATAAATTGAAATTAAATGAAAAAAAAAAAAAACTTTATACAAATTTGTTGGCCCATCGCCCCAAAAAGTATGCTATGAAATATATTTATATGTAGACAGAGCAGTCAGACTAGTCGGAACAGGCTGACAGCGACCAAAAGGTAGCTAAAGCCTCATCATTCGCCGGATGTTCTTGTTCCTGGCCTGGCCTAGGTCGTGGCCATAAAGAGGTGAGGACAGGGAGAGGGGCCCAGTTGGAAAGAACACGAATCTAAAGGTTACCCCTGTTCTCGTTTCCTGGCCAAAAAGGCAAGGACAAAGCGACAAAGCGACAAAGAAATGTTTCGCATACTGCACACAATGGCAAATAATTCATAACTTGGCTCAAAAGTTTGATTTAGCTGCAGTTAATACACTAGCTAGCATACACTTGAAGAAACAGATGTCTGCAGTTGCAAGTTTACTAAAGCAAAAAAAAGTCAAAAACAAATATTTATCAACTTATCCAAGAATTTTTGTGTATGGCATATTTTATTTTAAATATTGATCAATCTACTCAAAGGCTATAAAATATTAGAATGATAATATATGTATGTATAGAGGCACAAAGGATTTGTGTTAAGTGTAACGTTGTGTGTGTGTGTTAGAGTCTGCAGGAAACTATTGGCCATACGGTATTTGGCCTGCATAATTTTAGCTTGGCAGTCTGTTCTCAAGCTCTTCTTTCCCTCTCTCTTTCACTCTCTCACTCTCTCTCTCTGTTGGCGCTCTGTCTCCGGCGTTCCGTTGACAGTCGCAGCAGCCACACAAATTTTGCCAGCAGATAAATTACGCTTGCAGCGACCGGCGAATGGAAGCGGAAGAGCCAACAGCTCTCAGACGGAAGGATAGAAAGGGCAGAAGGCCGCAGGCAGCAAATATACATAGCAACCGTATAGCAATAGCAACAGCAGTAGCAATAGCAACAGTGCATAAAGCAATGCAGAATCCGAAGGTTTATAGACTATCATACCAGTACATATATGTACATACATATATGGGAGACAGGACTTATGGGCATTTTGCTCACTGACAACTGTCAAGCTGTGGGATCTGTATGTCTGTCTGTCTGTATGCTCTATGTGTGTGTGTGTGTGTGTGTGTGTTATGCTTATTTTTCTTGAACTGTAAATGCAGTGCGGCAGGCGACATAAATAACATACTGCTTTTGGCCAGAGGACACTTAAAGCACAGCATTTGCCAACACACTTTGACTTATTAAAAAGTTGGAAATATTTTTTTTCTGCTTTGCAATTTTCTTATATTGAGTCATCAATCAATAAACTTATTGCAATTTCAATCCTCGAATAGCTAATAAACAACTTCAGATATTTAAAAAATATGAATTCGATGCAATACATTGAAAAAAAAAAAACATCAAGTGTAAAAAATGTGTTAAAAAGGTTGATTTTATTAAACTATTCACACACTTTGGAGGTTGCCAACTAATGTTTTTCTCCCTCTCTCTCTCTCTTTCACACACTCTCTCTTACTATCTCTTTCAGTTTGGCCTGTTTCTTTTGCCCTGCCTGTCCATTTCTAACTGTTTTTGTTCATACTTTTTTTTTCTTGGCAATAAATTTTTAACAAACATTTAACTTGCATTTTATTAGGCCGCACAGTCAACAGTAAAATATTGGGAAACAGATAGAGAGAGAGAGACAAAGAGAGATAGCCTTACATAGCTGTCTCGGTCAGCATCTTGATGTCTTTTGTACGCAGTCATCATAATAACAATTTTTTTGTATTTTGTTTTGGCGTCGTTGGGAATCTCAGCAGTGTTCCAGTTTTTGTGTTGGTTTTCTTCTTTTAACCCAAAAAGAAAAACCCAAAAAAAAAAGTTTCAATTCATTTCAAAAACTGGTTGAGTTTAGTTAGTTGTTAAATGGCTGTCGAGTCAGTCAGTCAGGTTTTTGTGCAGTTTTTGTGGCTCGTCTCTGGACATTTTGGTTAGATTTTTAGTTTCGTTTTGAATCGTTCCTTTGGCAAAATTCTCTTGTGAGTGTGTTAGTGCGTTTGTGTGTGTGATTCAACAATTTTTGTTACATTCAACCCCTCGATATTCCCAGTTAAGAAAATGTGTTGTGCGACAACAAACTTTGAAAATAAACAATAAATCGAAGAAAAACACAAAAGCAGTGCAAAAAAAAAAAATATCAAAACAACAAAATGAGAAAAATGACTAAATAACAAGAAAACAAAGAAAAATGCTACAAAATAATTAAAATCAATGAAAAATCAACAAAATAACTGATATACTACAAACGATACACATGTGAATTGTTAATCGATAACAACACAGCTATCGATAACAACACACACACTCAGTCATATATATACATATACATAGAGAGAGAGAGAGTCAGAGCGAGCGAGCGAAATGGACTCGCTGGAGCGTTTAATGCGCGCCGCCCCCTTGCCCCGCATGTTAACCAGCGGCGTTGTGGCAACGGCTGCCGCTGCCGCTGCAAGTGCCGCCGCTGGCGTCAAAGGCGTCGTCGGCATCGCCGGCCAACAGCAGCAGCAGCAGCGCGCCCTCGTCCACGCCTCCCTCGCGGCGGCAACAGTCGGACGCAAGGGCAGACATCTTACCGGCACATTCTGCCTCACTGGCGATACCATGGAGGGCATCATACAGTGTTTGGTATTTCTCAAAGCGTTCTCGGTAAGTGGAGAGAGAGTACACACACGCACATATGTACATATAGTGGTGTGTTTGTGTGTGAAGGCAGAGAGAGAGAGAAAGCTTCAATCTCTAATCTGTGTCTCATATTTCGCCCTGCACAAGAAATTCAATTTAGTTTTTGCTTTTCGCTTGACTAAGTTTTTCTTTTTTCTCCTTTACGCACACACACCCACAACCACACACACACACACACACACACACATTAGCCTACACACGTAGATGTAAATGTATGCCCTAACAAAACTTGTATTTGTAATTTCTTTCTGGAAACATTTTCGATACATTTTTAGAGCGAAACTTTTATAGTATTCCGGATTTCATTTTTAAAAGAGAAAATAATTTTATATTTCTTAAACGTTCACACACATCCACCACCTTAACGGTCCATCAAAATGTGCAATAGGCTGTAAATAGGCAAATACATTTTACGTGCACACACGCACACACACACACACACACACACACACACACTGAGGTTCACACACGGTGTAGCTGATTTTGGGAATTTTGGCTTGTGTAAACTCATTTTGATATGAATTTTATAGCAATATTTACTATAAAAGGGGTAAAATATTAGTGGTAGACGAAAGGTAAAGACCTTTGGGCCAAAACCTCAGCTTATCCCTCCTGTTCCCCGCCCGCATAATATTTGCCCCAAATATGGCATAAGCCGATATTCATATAATAAAATTTGATTTTTCGGCATATATTGTAAATGTAAAGTAAATATATTTTTAACACATTTTCTTCTCTTCCTTTCTTTGCAGGTGAGTTGAGATTGCTGTACGCTTTGTAACGGGCCCTCCCTTGTCTCCCTTGCTTGGGTATTTGTGAGTACAACAACATTGAAGTTAATTAACAGCAAATGCTTAACGTGGCCAAAAGCACACACACACACTCACACAAATACTAACCTAATATTGCAAATTGCTGGCCACACAATTTGAATTAGATATTTTCGTTGAGCAAATATCTCAATACAGCTCCCTCTGTGTGTGGTAACTCTGGAGAGTTGTCAGTGTTCGAATTTTGGTTACTTAACAGCATACTGTAAAATTTTACACAGAGTTGTACTTTATTGAGGGTTTCCTTTTTTATGTTATTGATACCCCCATAAAAGATTTAACTTGCTATAAAAAGTGTGAAAGAGAGAGAGAGAGAAAGAGAAGCGTATTGATTACGTGCATGTATCGTTCTTTATCGATTTTATTGCATTTCACACGGATATGCAAACATATAATTGAATTAACAACGTTAAATGTCAACAGTTGGAAAAGCGTTTTTCTGTTTGGTTCGGTTAAATAAATAAATATATGTATATATACTAGTAGTAAATACGTCTATCAATCGAGTTCAGTTTATTCAGTTGCTTTGATACTAAAAGAGGAAAAAAAAAGTAACGGTAGAGAGTGCATGAGAGAGAGCGATGTCTGGGAGTCTGGAGTATATCATCGCGTTTATAACTCAATTTTCTTGGAAACGAGTTGCTTTTGCTGGTTGGCTGGCTGGCGAAATTTGATTGATTTATCTTTGCTGTCATCTCGTTTTTATGTGACTTCTTAATTAAGTTTGACTTCGTCTCTGTTTTGTTGTTGTTGTTGTTTTTTTTTCCTTTACCGACTGGTTTAATATTTATTTGCATTCGCTTTGCTGTCCAGCTGTTGACAACTTTGTTTCCACTTTGCCTCCGGCGTTTTTGCCTTGGACTTAATTACAAGCATCTCTTCCTCTTCCCCTTTATGCCTCGTCCCTCTCCCTCTCCCTCTCTCTCTTTTCATATTGTTTATTCTCGATACTCGCTGCTCGCCCTTAATATTTATTTGCTGCCTTCTGCAATTTGGCTTGACATTAATTGCATTCCTATATCTCTTTCCCTCTTCCTTTCGCCTGATGCTTTTAACAGAGTTTTAAATAAAATGTGGCACGTATGTTGCCTGCTGCACTGCAAGACGCTTGCAATTGTAAATATTTGTTACTTGCTGCCTGGTTTTAAGCAACCATTTTTTGTCCTAGTGTATGTACCGGTTAGAGTTGTGTCGGTATTGTTCACATCCAATTTTTGTACTTTCCTCGTTACTCGTTACTCAACTCAATTACTCACTGTAAATGTTAGCTCGTTACTTACGGATGAGCTTTCAATCATTGTAACTGTCTTACAGTGTGAAAAATTCGCATAATATCTACTCGTTACTTGTTTCTCGCCGCTCGCTGAACAGTTGTCCTTGACGCTTCTCGCTTTGGCGTTCGCTTTTTCTGTATTTTGCCATTTCACTTAACCATTAATCGCTTATACTATCGACTACTGTCCCAAGCGGCTGCTGTCAAGCTTGAACATTGAACATTTTCATTTTGTGCATTTTATGGCACACACACACACACACACATACACTTTAAATATACATAGACATTAAGCGCTGGGAGCAATTGCAACGCCATTAAAACTGACACATTGCAATTTCATTTCACTGGGGCTATCAAATAATTCCGCCAAGACTCAAAAAATTTACGCACACACACACACACACATACGGTTGGGGGACACATTCGCATAAATAAAAACCACAGCAAGGACTTTTTACGCATCGTTAATTTTTCCCCATAGACACAAACTCGATGCCACGTTGCGACAATTCTCTGTCGCCTTAAAACAGCATCTCTCTCGCTTTCCCTCTCTTTCTCTCTCTCTCTTTCTTCTGTCTATCTGTCTGTCCTTGCCTATCGTTCAGCTGAGTTTTTCACTCTTTTAGTCAATCAGCCATTGGGCGCTGCTGTCTGCCTGTTATAATGATGTCTGCCTGTTAGGCCTTTACTTTGACATCAACACCGCAGAGTCGGCTGTCGTGATTTACTTACTGCCATACCACCACCCACATATCCACCCTGCCGAAAAACCATCAAACATTGCTGTGTGTGTAAATTTAAATGTTGCACAAATATGAAAAGCAATTTACATAATATCCTGCCAAGTGTAAAATGATTGTCAATGCTGTCTGCTGGCGGCACCCCATTATGTTTATCAGCCCGTATCGCCTGCCGAAAAATCCTGCCTTTAAGACCACGAACCACGAAAGATTCGGTGTGACATTTATTATCGCTTAGGGGCTTGTCAACTAAAGATGGCAACGCGACGAATATGACAGCGAATATCAGTTTTGAAATGCATATCGATTATTTTAATGGTTATCGATAGTTTTTTTCGATTAAACTTACGCAATTTGGTGCTGTTCCCTTGAATATTTATAACATTCTTTTGAATTCGAAACAGAAACAGTTTTCTTTGTGACATAATACAAATTAAGCTGTACTATCGATTTTTATCGGTGTCGTTTCAGGCACTAAATTCATTCGAATTAAGCTACTCTCGTTATCTGTTCGAACGCAATTAAAGCATTTTCAAAACATTTAAATATTGATTTTCATTGTTTTCAATGTTTTGCATTGTCATCGATAGTAAATTGATTGGGCAACGTTTAGGAACAGTTGTGCAACATTTGCCATTTCGATTATTCATCATTCGAACTAAGCAGATTGTCAAAGACAATCAAGTAGCTTGTTCACTGTCTATTTTTCTCTCTCTCTGTCTCTCTCTGTTTACTCCCGTTCATTAAGCCTCTTGCCATGGTGCACCATCCGCATTTTGCACCTCTCGCCTTGAAGGGGTGTGACTGGGGGCAGGGGGCAGAGGCAATAGGGTGCTGTGCATCCGTCAAGATTTTGAAATTGATGATGTTGACGCACATTATGAGGTTCAATATCCTGGATAATGACGACAAATTGCGCAACATTTGCGCCACGACGCAAGAAGCTTTAGAGCGAGCGAGACAGACACTTATAAAGAAGGAGAAGAAGACGTTGAAACAGAAACAGAAGTGTTAGCTAGAGAAGCATTCGCTATTGACTGGTGTGCCCCATGGTGTCATGCCTAGCGATGCCCAGGCCTTCCTCTGTGTGTGTCCTGTGTCCTGTGTCAATGCCATTCGACTCTTTCTACGGTCAAACATGATTGATGAACGCTAATTAAAATGCGGCTACCTAGCCATTTACCACCCGTCGCTCTCTGGTCTGGTCTGGTCTGGTCTCTTCAATTTGCGCAGAAAATTGTGTAATTAATTTGCAGCTCAAGTGACTGCGATTCATAACTATGACGCGCGAGTCCTTTTCAACAACACGATACGCACTTTGTTCCTTTGACGACGGTCTCGGCATCAACAACATAGAAACACCAACAACAACAACAACAACAGGAACAGCAACACTTTGCCGTTCAGAAGCCAATAAATAACATTTCTATTATACCCTGTATAAATTGCGAAAGGCAAAGCAAGGTGTCTCATTTTGATTAATGATGACTTTGATATGTTTGAGACTTTTATAATATGAGCAGAGAACTTAATTTACGCGAAGAAAATTACTTCACATTCACCGATTGATTATTCCCGCATTTAAATACTTAACTTAAATCTGAATAAATTAATTCATTAAGTAACAAATTGACTGGCACATTAAAGCACGTTTGTTGCTCTCGAAGCTAAATTTTATATTTTGCAGATATCCTAGCGATGAAAAGTTTTTGCTGTGTGTATGCCAAGCCGTTATCGAGCCGTTAAGGCCGGCCGTTCACCGGAGCCAACAAAACGTTTTTTGTAGGGGTCTGACAAGAAAACCGGTTTTTTTTTTTATATATAGACTTGATGTCGGCCTTGGTGGACGCACAGCTATAATAAGCCATGGCTGTGCGCCCACGTTCAGAAACATTTTGTTGGCTCCGGTGTACGGCCGGCCTAAGGGTTTTTCGATAGGGAAAGTCAAATCAGCATTTATTATTCCTTGTCCTTAACGAGCCTTGCAATCATTTTATTAAAACTTATTAGCAAAGTATGAGTAGCATTTATTCAACGGAATAATAATAGAAATAAACTAAATTAAAAGTTCTGGACACTTTAAATATTATTAATGTAGTTTTATGCACAGTGCACAGTTTTTGCAGTTAATAAAATGTTGACAATTATTTGAATTTGTGAAATTTATTTAGTTTATTGCAATGCTATTGCTTTGTGTGAGTTGTGTGGCCGGATTATTTAAATAAATTTTTATGTTTTATTTTCTTGTTTCTTCTTTTTAGCTTGTATTGTACTTAGCTCACTTTTCATTACATCCCGTATTACCTTGAGTTGGGTGCGCAATCCATATTTATCGCGTCTCCTATTCTCTACTCGATACTCGACTAGCCGACCTCTACATTCATCGGTTGTGAGTATCGATCTCTAGTACTACCACCCTATCAGCCTACTACAGTTGTTTGTCAAGGAATGTGTTTCACGATTTGTTTTGAGTTTCATAACTGTGCTCAAATGCAGTCTGGTCACACTGTGTTTGGAAGCAATTTGGACTTTGAGCTTGCTACTCTATGCAGTCTAGTATGTACATTTTTGTGTGCACTTGAGCAGCGGAAGCAACAACAACAAACATGCACAAACATGGCAGCAGCAAGCACTTGAGATGCAAGCACATTTCGTCGTAAGCATGCATGTGTATGCGTGTGTGTGTGCCTGTGTGTATATGTGGGTGTGCTTGAAAAGCCTCTGGCACAATTTGAACAATGACTTGGCCAGACCAGTCGGCAGTTGACAGTTGGCAGCTGGCTTCAGCTTCAGCTGCAGCTGCAACTTTCTGCATTTCAAAACTTAAACAGTTTATAAAGCGCAGCCCAAAGAACAACAACAACAAACAACTTTAAACATTAAAAGCCGTTCTAGATGTTAATACAAAGGTACATATATAGAAATGCAATTGTTGTTGAGAAAAAAAGTATGTTTACAATGCAAATATGAATTGTAAGTTCTCAAATCACTTATCAAACCACCATGCTCTGGAGTAAAGTGATATTCGAAACGCAAATTTGTTGTAACATTTAACAAGCTATCTGCTATTGGTTGGAGATCCAAACATAAACGTTATTAAAAAAAAGTTGCTGGATGTTTTTTTTTCCTTCCACTCGCAGTTACAAGTAGATTCAAGCATATTCCACGGCCATGGAACAGTTGAATGCACAAAAAAGAACCATCTCTGCCTCTTCTCATTCTTTCTTTCAACCTTCTATGTTGAGTTGAATGCAAGCTGAAATTCAGTTACTTACAGTTTGCATAGTTAATGTTTTGGCTTTGTCTAACATAATACTAATAGCAAGAGAGAGGATTAAAATGCTTATGTTGGGTTGGGATTGATGGTTTGTTATGTTGTTTGAATTGCGTCATTTCATTTCACTTCATTTGAATATGATATCTAGTTTCATGTATTGAATCTTACGTAAGGATTAAGAAACATTTTTAACTTTTATTCTTTTTTGATTGATGCTTTTTTTGATTATATCTTCAATTCGTTGAATTGCTTGTTACCTGTATTATTTGTCCTTTTGTTCTAGCACTTGAAATTCACAGCGTACAAGGAATATTTCAGCATTTCATTTGTGTATTGCATTTAAATTGTATTTTTTATATCTTTTGCTTCTCACATATTTACTCGTTTTGTATGCGGCACACGAAAGGAATGCCAGCAACCTGACAATTTTGCTAGTTTACAGTCATGTGCCATGAGCTAAAAACGGATCCTGTCATCTAGTTTCGGCTACTGTCTTTTACACTCCATAGGCTTTTACACTTAAAGAAATTTCCACAACTTGTGCAAATCACTTTGGAAATGAGAAATAGTTTTGTTATCAAGTTTCGAAACATTTAAAAGAAAAAAAGGAACTAAAATATATGAGGCAATTAATTGAATTAGTTCAATAAAATATTTTTGTTTTATAATTCTTTACTTTCTCTTAGTGTATAGATTGCTTTAGGCTCTTAAGTTTGTCGCGTGTGTGTGTGTGTGTTGCCTCACAGTTTGCAGCATCATCTATCTAAATGGATATCGCGCTTTGCTAGACAACAACAACAACAACAACAACATAAACTAGTATAACAACATGGAGTATAACGTTATCTTGAGCACATGCTCAAGCGCAACTCTCACAATTGTTCCTGCTTGCCTGACTATGACTATTTTAAGGATGTGTGTATGTACTATATAGTAGCTGTCCGTCTGTTTTGCTGGCGCCTCTTCTGCGTCTTCTGTCTGTCTTGTGTCTTGTGTGTGTTCTGTGTACTGTATTGTTGCACGTACATGCCGTAGACTTCGACTTCTTTTGGCGAAAAACTTCACTAAAAAATGAGCATGGCACGGCGTTGAGCATTTAAACTAGCTACAAAACACCAGCTATGAATCGTAACACGCCTAAGCAACATCAAAACACGACCCCCCCACCAATCGTTAAACCACCAAAAAAAAAATAAATAAAAAGAAATACTGAACGAAAGAGCCAACAAACAGAAGCAGGAGCAGAAGCAGAAGCGGCAGTATTCAAGATACAAAACTGGCGGCTTTACTACGTGCAATGCATGCTAAAGTGCTTAAGTTTGTGTGTGTGTTGTTGTTGTGTTAATATGTGTGTGTAATGTCCTTTCTTTGGCTTAGATTTACTATACAACGTTAAATGTTGTTGCGATGCTTAGCTGGTGCTGTTGTGGTTGTTGTTGTTGATGCTGTTGGCGTTGTCAGAGCAACGCTTTATTTGATGTCTATTACAGTGGATGCCGGTTATAACGATGCCGGCTATAACGATATTCCGCTTATAACGATACACACAAGAAGGTTTGGTTGGTTTTCATACAAACTTGTATGGAAGCACAATCGGCTATAACGATATCGCTTTTAACGATATGCCGCTTATAGCGAAGGAATTTTGAAAACATAAACCGCTTATAACGATCACAAGTAAGAACAAAAACAAAAGAATGAGCAAATTACAGCAGCGCACTATGGGTAATTTGACCATTTTTGTGGCATTAATTAATAACTCAAGAACGAAGCAAGATAATTTGATTTGGTTTTTTGCTTTGAGTTTTTAATAACCAAAGGAAAATATTTTTACAAAATGGGCGTGTCACCGCCCCTTTTACAAAAGATA
This sequence comes from Scaptomyza montana, assembly GCA_018904305.1. Lineage (NCBI taxonomy): Eukaryota > Metazoa > Arthropoda > Insecta > Diptera > Drosophilidae > Scaptomyza > Scaptomyza montana. The sequence goes on from JAEIGR010000014.1 coordinate 452,768, forward strand.
GGTTTTGTATTTTCTATGTTTGTCAACCTATCACGACCAAACTTGGCAGTTTTAATAGTTATTATAATACTAACATCGTTGCAAAAAAAGAGCGACATGGGTCAACTATATCGTATAGCTCCCATAGTAACAATTGGTAAAAATGTGATTTCTCGTATGAAAACATTTTTGTTTTTGAAGATATTTGGTTTAAACTTTCTGAAAATTAGTATATGTATTTATGTTTCTTACATTTTGGGTAAAAGTTATAAACATAGGCCCACTATATCATATAGCTCCCATAGAGCCGCTTAGTAAAAAATTAATGACATTTTTTTTTTCGTTTTTATATTGATTTTGATTTTCTTCGATAACTCTTTTGGTTGTGGAAAAACACGTTTTTTGAACTTTCGCCATAAAACAGTTAAAAATTGCAACCTCTTTTTGGCCTTTTCCACTCATTTCAGTCCATTTTGCAAACAAAGTCGCATTATCAAATTTAAGGTTATGATCTGTAAATTGAAATATCTCTGGTTGTGGTTAAAAGTGGAAATTAAGACTGCTCTCATTTTAAAGGTAATGAAGCACTCTAAAACACTGTTTTTATTTTAAGGTGGGAGTAGGTGGGACTCACTTTGCTAGTCCATTCAAAGTTCAGTTTTCGTTTTAAAATTTTTCATTTTAGGCAACTTACAATAAAGACAAATACGGGGACAAGACAAGCACAATCTACATTCTAATTTCACAAACACAAAGTAAAAACCACCCACCATCGAAAGCCATTTGGTTGTTTTCAATTTTAAGTGTAAATTTACTTTTATTTATTATTTTCTTTGTTGCGCAATTTTTGTTAAGTTAGCTGCGCGCGCTCTTCTGTTAGAACAGCTGTGTTTAACAGCTTGTAACTTAACAGTGGAGGCCTCTGTTAAAATTTGTGGTATGTAACATTAAAGCTCAATCATTTTACTATGTAAAGCCACCAACAAAATGTTAATTGAACGACTTTCAAAAAATGGGTTTTGGCCTCAAAAATGGTCAAATTACCCATAGTGCAGCGGTCGGCACAAAGAGAGCCAAAAAAAATTATCAATGCTTTTGTGCAAGAGTAATTTCGTTTCGACACTCTTAAATACACTTCGTGCCAACTTCGGCCTATCTGTGTGAATTACCGTTATGTTTGTTTATGTGTGAAAAATCAAAAATAAAGCATTGGGTGCGTTCAGGGAACTCAGCGCTTAGTTAGCAGCTTCATAACCGTTTACTTCCCTGATGACGTCAACTGTTAAGCAAAAACAAGAAGTAAAAAATAATTAAGAGGAAAAATAGTTTTTTCTTTAATACCGGCTATAACGAATATCGGTTATAACGATGCTATATTGCCGGTCCCTTGAGTATCGTTATAACCGGCATCTACTGTATATTGTGAATGTATGGGTGTTATGCCCATGTGTGTGTGTGTGTGGCCTTTTCTTGTATGTTTTTCTTTGGCGCATGTGTCTTAATGTGGCTGTAGGTGTCTTCTTTTCCTATAGCTACCGTTAGTTGAGCATCAAAAGAGAGAAAAAATTTATAATGGAACCTAATGAAGTAGCTTAAAGTAACCGATGTCGTAATACTCTGTTAGAAGTCAACATTTGAATATGAAAATAATGAAGTTCTACCTTAAAAATCTCAATAAAAGCTGTTATTAGCACAAACTTTTCTGAATTAACTTCTTTGAATCGTTGTGAATTTAATTTTTTGCGAATATTTTAGTTTATTTTTTAAAATTGAAAGCCCTAATGTAAAGTCGGGAAAATGCCAAAATGTATAAATGTAGCCAACGTATTTCCGATTTTGAAGTGTGAAATTAACATTAACAGGAAGTAGCAATAGAGCCCAAAATGTTATTAAACACACTATTTCAAAGTATTTTTTCTCTTATCTCCTTCATGCCCCTTAGGGTATGCTGCATTTTTAAGGCCTCAATCTAGTCAAAACAATTGTATTCCAATTTATCGATAGCCCAACGCTTAGATTTTCCCTCGGTTTTTGCAACCTCAGCTTTCGCACTGGCAATTTTTAATAGGTTGCGTTAACCGAGGTCTTACTGTATATATATATTTAATGAGTTGGATCAAAAATTCATATATTTTTATAACAACACAATCATCGGTGTGAAATTATTCTTTCTTTTTCCTAAAAGTATGCTTTAAATGTTCATATTTTCTTTGACAGTTTTTGATTAGAGTTGACATATAATCGAATGCAACTCTGTTAGCAACGCACGTGTTTTAGTGAAGCCAGCCGTGAAAAATTACATTTTCGCCGCTAACATTTAAAGACAAGCCCACAATAGTGGCACAATTCGTGTTTAGTGACCATCAAGTCACTATTAGTGAAAACGTGAAAGTGCGGCGTTCCTATTTAATTAAGAGTGCATTTTCCCAAAACGGGGCTCCGCTGCCCAGCGGCCACGTCATTCCAATAAATTTAATAAAAGCTCACGTCAGTGAAGCTTTGAGCTTCTACCCTTTCTCAAGGTTCTAGCCTTAGCTAGGATCTAATCTTCACTAGGATCTTGGAAAATTAGATGCATACTTATAGGCGGGCTGTTAAATCCGGACTTATTGTAAAGCAGCTGACTACTAAACAGCGGCAACGAGTGCACACACAACCAAAAGGAAAAATGAAAAATAATGGTCCACAGCACAAATCGATCGACTATGAGTCGATGAAGCAAATTGCTGGCGCGGACCCAAAAGAGATTCGTGAGCAACTGCTCAAGGGCTGGCCTCGTGAAGATTCAACCTTTCCTACCACTAGCATTTCAAATACTGTTTGCAGCACAACCCACACACTGACTTCTACAAGTTCATCTATCTCGTCCCCGTACATATCCACTTCCTCTTTGAGTGGCACTGTATGTTCTACTTCTGCCAGCACGACTCACAGTAGTGCACTCGTCAGCTCAATTGCAAAGCCTCAATCGGCCTCCGTCTGGCAGGATGTCTCATTTAAATATGGTAAAGGAGGAATGAAAAAGAGAGCAGGCGTAGTCCTCTCCTCCAAAATGGCTAAGAAGGCGGCAACTGATCAGCCTGTGATCAATACAACAAACCGTTTCCAGCCCCTAAGTGACGAAGAAGATATGGACTTTGGCGATGTATCCTCGAGTGACGACGACGAGCCCTGTTCGTCGAAAACTGCTCTTAGTCGTGCCGCAAGGAAAGCGAGAACAAACCAACAGCCGGCAGGTGCTAACCAAGTTGCCCCCGCCGCCCCGAAACCAAGCCCTCACTCCAAGGTACCCAGAATGCTGTTTCCCAATGTGGTAAATTTTACTGCTTTTCGCAGCGAGCTAGACGCCCTTGTAGGTGACTTCTACACGATTAAGGCACTGAATTCGGGAGATTGCGCTGTTCAATGTAGCAGTTCAGATACCTACAGGCTGATGGCAAAGCATTTTCTGGAGAAAGGAACTTTGTTCCATCATCATCAGCTACCGGAAGACCGGCCGTACAGAATTGTTATGCGCAACATCCACCACGGAGTTCCATCGGAGGATATCATCGAGTCCCTACAGAGTAAAGGCCATAGCGTAGTACGGATATATACCCCGCGCAACAAGGCGACCTCACTCCCTCTAAATATGAGGTTCATTGATTTAAAAAAGGCGGACAATAATAAGCTTGTTAACAACATTCTTGTTGTCTGCAGGCATAGAGTGACCTGGGAGAAACCACAAAAGCAATCTGAGCCTGTACAATGCCACAGGTGTCAAGGCTACGGTCACACCAAGGCATACTGTTCTCGGCACTTTATATGCAGAGAATGTGGAGACAATCACCCCACCCTCGAGTGCAAGCTCGAACAAGATGATGCCAGACGCTGCTATCATTGCAACGAGCCCCATGCAGCTAATTTTAAAGGTTGCAAAAAGTACCTGCGAGAGGCTTCAAACCGTAAGCACAAACGGAAGGTCAACGAACCCACTGCTACAGCTCCCCCAAAAAGCACACATCAACCTAGACCACCCACCTACAGCGTTGGAATGCCATCATATGCAAGCGTCATCAGAGGTAACCAGCCCGTTATACAGCCTTTAAAAAAGGTACAGACCCCTTCTGCCACTAGTGCCCCTAATGAAAGCGCCAACCTGGATTGCAAGCTGGAGCAGCTTTTTACTAGGCTTGACAGGATGATGTCGTTAGTCGAAACGTTAATGCAACTGCTTCTGCAGACGCGCACATTCCCTTCTGCTGTTCTAAATGGGTCCTCTTAAGATAGCAGCCTGGAATGCCAATGGGGCTTCCTCGAAGACCAACGAGATCCTCGCCTTCATTGAGCTGCACGACATCGACATCCTCCTATTGTCGGAAACCCACTTCTCCTCTCGGTCCACCTTCAGGGTATTTGGTTTTACCCTACATACTGCCAATCACCCGGATGACAGCCAACACGGAGGCGCGGCGATCCTAGTTAGATCAACCATCTCCCATCAGCCGTACTCCACTCTGTCCGAAAATCATATTCAGGCAACAGTTATCCAGCTGACTGCAAGCAGAGGAAATTTTAATATTGCGTCAGTATACTGCCCTCCTGCCTTCAGGTGGACGGAAGCTGTCGTTGCGGCGTTCATCGCTCAATTCGGCACAAAGTTTCTTGCGGCTGGAGACTGGAACGCAAAACACAGATGGTGGGGAAACTACAGGATGTGTACCAGAGGCAGGGTGCTGTTCTCTGCACTGGCGGAAGAAGGAATTGACATCGTTGCAACGGGAGCAGCTACTTGCCACCCCTATCGTGCAGGTGCCACTCCAAGTGCCATTGATTTCGGGATCTCGAAAGGCTTTAGACAGCAGCAAATCAAGGTGCAAGTGCTGACAGAGTTGTCATCCGACCACCTGCCTTTGCTCTTTGAGCTAGACGAAGACGCCCAGTCATTTAAAGGTGTCACAAAAATGCTGGCACCGCACGCAAACACTGCAGTTTTTAAGGATCATATCGAGGCCACCGTTGAACTTAACATTCCCATCGACACTTGCAGTAGACTGGAAGCGTATGTCGACTACTTCGCATCTACAATCGCTGAAGCAGCTCGGCAGGCTACACCAACCCCTCACCAAGCTGGTCTCACGACCGCAAGGAGAGCTCCCATCTTGAGCTTGGAGGCTAGGGAACTGCTCACTCAAAAAAGGCGCCTCAGAAGACAATATATTGCGACAGGAGATCTTAGTGTAAAGCAGCAATATTCAAGCGTCACTAATAGACTTCGCCGTTTGCTTGCCAAGAACCGACAAGCAAATCTGGATACCTTGCTAGAGGGTGCTGGCCCAGATAACAGCAATGACTTCTCAATATGGAGGCTCACGAGAGGTATCAAGAGACAGCCGTTATTCCAATCACCTGTCCAGAGTCAAAGTGGCCATTGGCTTAAGACGGACGATGAAAAAGCGAGCGCTTTCGCTTCACACTTGTCCTCTACCTTCATGCCCTTCAACATAACGGACGTCTCCAACCGAGAAGCCATCGCAAGCTTCTTGGATACTCCGACTTCACCGGCCCGCCCCATAAGACATACCACACCACAGGAAGTCATGATGCAACTAAAGGTGCTGCAACCAAAAAAAACCCCTGGGAACGATGGCATTGACAACCGTGCTGCGAAATCTCTGCCACGCAAAGGAATTTTAGCCCTTGTCAAAATATTTAATGCCATGCTAAGACTAGGGCACTTCCCAAGGCAATGGAAGCGTGCGCGTATTGTTATGATCCCCAAAGCCGGAAAGTCACCAACACAGATTGATTCATACCGCCCAATCAGCTTGCTAACAACCTTCTCTAAGGTTTTTGAGCGTATTTTGCTAACCCGTTTGATGGAACTGCCACAGGTAGTAGACCATATTCCACAACACCAATTTGGCTTCAGGAAGTCCCATGGTTGCCCTGAACAAATCCATCGCATCGTTAATCAGGTGACTCACGGCTTTGAGCATAAGCTATACACTGTCGGTGTCTTTTTAGATGTCAAACAAGCATTTGACAGGGTGTGGCATGAGGGTCTTTTATACAAGATGAAAGATCTCCTCCCTGCACCTTATTATGCAATCCTAAGATCCTTCATTGCTGATCGGACCTTCGACGTTGCAGTACGAGATTCTCGGTCCTGCCTGCAACAGATACATGCAGGGGTTCCACAGGGAAGTGTGCTTGGACCCTTCTTGTACACCCTGTACACTGCTGATATCCCATACCCTGTAAATAACACCGATGAAGCCTCCCCGGCTCAGCTGCTCTTGGCCACTTACGCTGATGACACCGCCATGCTCGCGTCTCATTCATCACTGCAAACTGCCTCCAATGCGGTCCAGGAGTGGCTACATTCCATTGAGCAATGGATTTCCAAATGGAATGTGGCCATTAACTGCTCTAAATCAGCGTGTGTTACTTTTTCTTTACGGCGCGGAACTTGCACAGGTCTTGTTTTTGACGGAAATAACATTAACAGCGTCTCATCCCACTGCTACCTTGGAGTCCATCTGGATCGGAAACTGACTTGGAGAGCCCATATTACGGCAGTTAAAACGAAATCCTTGGGTAAACTAAAAAAGCTTAGCTGGCTCTTCCGCTCCAGTAAGCTTCAGATGGCAACTAAGGCCCTTTTGATAAAAGCCATTTTAGCTCCAAGTTGGACCTACGCCATCCAAGTGTGGGGAACAGCAGCTAAAAGCCAGCTTAACAGACTCAGAGTAGTCCAATCGCGAGCTGCACGTCACGCATCTGGGCTTCCCTGGTACGTGACAAATCGCGTCATTGAAAGGGACCTGAAACTCATTCCATTTGGGGACCAAATCAACTTTCACAGCAGCCGATATGCTGACAGGCTTGTGGCCCACCCGAATCCGTTGGCGAATGATCTCGTTGACCCTATCTCCCTCCGAAGACTGAAAAGAACTCATCCCAGTGATCTCCCTACCCGCAGGGTATCCTAATACTCATATACTTATTTATACTATTCTTAAGGCATCATAACACGATCCCATACTAAATTTTTAAGCTACCCATTAGGTTATGTACAGAAGAAGTAACTGAACGATTCCTCTTGACTTATAATAAATTGAAATTAAATGAAAAAAAAAAAAAAAAAAAATTTATCGATAGCCCAACGCTTAGATTTTCCCTCGGTTTTTGCAACCTCAGCTTTCGCACTGGCAATTTTTAATAGGTTGCGTTAACCGAGGTCTTACTGTATATATATATTTAATGAGTTGGATCAAAAATTCATATATTTTTATAACAACACAATCATCGGTGTGAAATTATTCTTTAAGCCCGGTTGACTCCAGACGTTGTTGAACGTCAGGTGGATTAGGTTGACTTCGGATCGTCGCCTGGTTACCGAATCAGGTTCTTAAGTGTCCTGATAACACTTCTCCCCGCAAGCTGTCGCTGCAAAAGTGCGTTACATTTGATGGAATAAGCCTCAACTTGGTTGTCTATGGTTTCCATGCTGAGGTCGTTTTGTAAGGTTGATCTGAGCACCATAACGCCAAGTCGGTGCAACCAAGACATGTTATATCGCCCATTTGTATTGATGCCGGCTGTGAGTTTTTGGGGCTAAGCATCCAATTGGCCAATTGGCCTTTGTAAACTTGTGCCGACAGATGTTTTTGCAATTTAACTACATCAAAGGAGGAGTTAATTGAGAAAGTGTTTCCAATCTTCATCCAAAATTACAAAAAGACATGATTGTTTAAGTGCCCGAGGACTTTTAGCTGCCAGAAATATCAATGTAAATGACATTTCCCAGGCGAAGCTACAACGTATAACTCAATTGATACAGTTATAGAGCAAGAGGAAGCTGTGAATTACCCGACTGGTTTTCTGAACTCATTGGATTTGCCAGGATTACCACCACATGTATTAAAGTCGAAAATAGGAGTGCCCATCATTCTTCTCCGAAATATTAATCCACCGCGCCTTTGTTTTGGTACTAGACTCGCAGTGATAAAGTAAATGAATAATCTGATTGAAGCGACAATTTTGAATGGCAAATTCAAAGGGGAAGATGCATTATTACCAAGAATAGCATTGGAATCTTCTGATATGCCAATCCAATTTAAGCGATTACAGTTTCCCATTCGACTCGCTTTCGCAAGGACAATCCATGCAAGTCTTTGGATTAAATCTGGAAAATGCTTGCTTCTCACATGGCCAACTTTATGTAGCATGCTCCAGAGTTGGAAAGTCATCTGATTTGTTCATTTATGCACCAAATGGAATTGAGCTAGAGTACCCTTTTTACAAGCAGCCCCTTGTTACTTCTTTTTAAACAAGCAACTTTTCCACTTGATTTTTGGATAATTTTACTTAAACATTTAATCTTCACAACTTCTGTTGCAGTTCAGTATTTCTTTCTCACCTTATTTGCATTGCATTATGCAATTATCATTAGGAAAATTCTTTTGCTAGTTGCCTTTTGCCATTTAAGCTGCTATCAACTATTTGGATGTGTCGTTAAGGTGCTCAAAAGTTAGCAAACATGCAAATGGTTGTACAACAACAGTACGAACGGAAAAAAAAACCTGAGCCAACAACAACAACAAAATCATAATAGCACAAAAAAGTGCTTTAACAACTTTTTGAGCAACTTAAGTTATTTTTCAAAGTTATTTTGTGTGTACGGGAGGCGGTTGTGTTATTTTTTTGTTCCTAATGACATTTTTGCTGTGTGCCCTTTCTACTAGTTCTTGTCGAAATGAGAGAACAACGTGAAGGAGAAGTCGACAAAAGCCAAAGCTCTTTGGCAAACTATGCAAACTAAGCTTAAGACAATCGAAACATAAAGAGTAAGAAACTAAGGGTGGTGGTGCCAATATGGGTGGTTGGGTGGTATTTTGGTGGTAAGTTCTAATTGAAAAGACGACAGAATGCCAAAGAGAACTCTAGCTGCTGCCCAGCGAGTTAGTACGAACGAAAGTTATGCCAATTCAATAATTAGCTCAGCTAGTGGGCCAAAACGAACACACACACACACACACACACAGACAGACAGCAGCAGCAGCAAAGTGTGCAACTTGATATCGTCTTCTAACTTAATAAAATGCTTTCTCTATTCATATTGTTGAGGTCCTTGTTGTTGTTGTGCTTGTGGTACACTGAGAAAAATATAATTATTTATTGTGTAATAATCTACTGCTACAACAGTGATCCCAGAACTGATAAGCTGCCCTAAAGGCAGCAGAGAGCACTAATCAAACAATAAATAAATAATAACAATAAGCTGATATAAAAGAAAAATGTTTCTAATAAATCGGAGACACCTTTTGCAAGTTTTTCTTTTCTGCATTCAATATGTACAGTTTTTTCTAGTGTACTCTTTGACAGCCATATTGAATATTCAATACGCGTGTACCCCGCCCAAGAAAAGGCCCCCCAACGCACTCTCTAATCGCAATGCCTCTTTTGTTGTTGCTTCAAGCTTCGCTCGCCTCGTTTATTTGATTAGTGTTTCCATGTGTGTGTGTGTGTGTGTTTGACTTAGTTAAGCTTAAGGCAGCAGCAAATAAGGCAAACAATTTCACAAAGTGGCCAAATGCCAAAAACTTTTGTCATCGGCCAAACTCCAATCTGCAATTGCCATAGTATTAGCTAATCGTTGACTTTACCATGAACCCAAAGCCAACATACTAAAAGAAGCAGCAGCCGCACGTTTTAGCCACCTAATTAGTTGACTAGTCAACACGCATTTATTATGCATATACTATTTTTATCGTTGATGTATTTATTTTGCTTATATAAATAATGAATTTGGGCAGATGATTTTGGATTTGAATGCTTTTTGGCAGAACAAAGCATTCGCATTTGTCAAAGAATAACAAAGAAGAAAATATTTGATGTTTTTTTTTTTTTGTTTATTTTCGATAATGTATATAGTATAATTATAATTGTAGTAGGCTGATAGTGGTAGGTGGTAGTACCATAGATCGATACACTACCGATGAATGTGGCGATGTGTTGAGTAGACTATCGATTAGATGTAAGCGACGCGAGAATGGAATAGCGCAGCCAACTTAACTTGATATTGTAAAAGAGACGCGTGCAGAACACAAGATAAAATAAAAGATTAAGGGCCAGTTTCTCAATGTCTGGTTAAAGTAAGAATTAGCTAACGACCAGATAAATTTAACGCTCGCGTTAAGCCAATTTGGTTTTCTCAATGTATGGTTAAGTTAAATCGATATGATACTATCGCATTGATAGTGCTGCCACCCTGATCGAGCAAAATAGCTGGTTTTGTTTGGTATTTTTTGTTTTGTGACTGCCAAATTCTTCTTTCAACTCAAAAATAACAATTAAAAAATGGAAATGAGAACACAAACAAGTTTAATGAGCTCAGTTGAGAACAGAAAGCGGCCACATTGCGTGGATGTTAAAAATTCTTTGATGCGATGCCATTTTGCTTGAATAATAAAATGTAAACAATGCAAGTGTCAGCCACAGTCAGCTGTTTGCCTAACGATGATTAAACGATATTTATATCGGCACTTAACGAGAGAACAAATTTTAACCGGCACTCAGGCCTCATGTTAGTTTTTATCACGAACAACCCTAACCAGACATTGAGAAACTCAATTTTGACTAACCATCAGATAGTTAAGCTAACCATCTGTTAGTTTAGCTAACCAGACATTGAGAAACTGGCCCTAAAATATATTAAAATAGCCGGCTATAATCTTCAGAAGTGGGATTAAAACAAATAAAATAAGGCCATGGATAACATAGATGATTTTTCTATTGTCCAATTAAAAAATTGGCTGAATGCATTAGGATTACCTACAAGCGGCTCAAAGACTGAGTTGTTTGCACGTTTTTGCGCAGTTCCAATGGAGGAACGTTGTGAGGAGCCTGAGTTAGACCCAAATAACGCAAATGAGCTGTCGGGCGACGAGGGAGCAGTTGGGCAGGAGCAAGCAGTAATGATCGAGCAACAATGTGAGAATTCCAAAAATAAAAATATAGTGGAAAATTTGCAAAAGCAAATTCAGCATGTGCCAGATCAATTTGCGGAAATTCAGCTGCGAAACAGCAACATGGTTTCAAGCAATGAGAAAGAAAGAGATGACTGCATTGCACAGTCGGTAAGCGATTGTGGGGAAGAAGAAGAAGCAATGCAAACTGGTGGCAAAATGCTGGAAAATCAAGCGGCAAATATACAAGGCGACGCGTTGCAAAACCAGAAAGCAAGCGACAACATGATGTGGACTTCGGGCGCATTTCAGCTAGCTAGGAAAATGTTACTAGAATTAACGGGTCGAGAGTCAATACGTAAATGGATTATGCAATTCAGAAATGTTTGCCAGCTGCATATATATATATATATAATTATATCTTGAGATACTTAAAACTCTGGAAACAGTATAAGACTAGAAACATGATAAAGCTTAAGAACTCAAACTCAAAGTTTATTATTTGGGAATTTGGGGATGAATGCATTGCAATCTAAGAGGTCTTCCAGCATGATTTTTAATGATCCCTAATTCTGCTTTCTGACGTGCAAGAAGAATTCTCGTTGCATGTCGCAAAGGCAAATCCTTGTTTGGCTACGTGACCTCTGAGTGCGTCCTGTGAAGAGACTAAGCTGAGTCTCCTAAGTAATAATTTTTCTACTTGCTTAAATCGTTTCTTATTTTATTCAAACTTTGTTTGTTGTCCCAACTTCAACATGTTTTTTTGACAAACGTTTGGTTTTTGCTTTACGCCTTTGCCCAACCCATTCAATTAGTCAATTTATTCACATACACACACACACTTACAAGCACACACACACACCTTGGCACGCATTTCGTAAATTTACTTTATGTGCGCTTGAATGATTCGAATGCAAAAGTCGTTGTTTCTGTTCCGTTCCGTTTCGTTTCGTTCTGTTCGGTTGATTTCGAACTCTGAGCTCAGCTTTCAGTTGCAATTAACTCGTGATATGGCCATGTCTAAATGTCCTGTGTGTCCTGTGTGTGAAATGTCATTAGCATTTATTTAGTTTTATGTTATGCGTTTGCCATTCTGGAATTATAATACACAATCTATATGCAAATATTGAGAACATTTTTGGTGTAGGTGTAGGCAATAATGTTCGCATATTATGCAGACAAATAAAGATTATATAAATGTCCGGTCAATAAAATTATGCCCACTGTCCAGTCCCTGCCCGCCATCGCCACGGCCATCATCATCAGCGTGGTCAGCAAATATTGTTGGTCTACTATATGATAAGGCCTATCAATTCGAATAGTTAAATATGCAATGAAATTAGTTAGAAAACATATCAAATTATGCTGATGAATAATGCATGTACCATATATATGTATCTGTAAATCGGTTTAGACATGGACATAAATTGATATACAGTTCATTATTTGGTGTTCATATGATTGTAAACAAGTTGTTTGCATATTTAATACTATATTTAACAGTTTTGTTGATTGCCAAATATTCAAAGTGCTGCCATTTCCAAGAGAAAACAAAAAGACTATATCAGCCTTGCCAGATCTTTTGCGTTTGACCCTTGCTTAAAGTAGGTATTCCTAGGTCTTCTTCTTCTGTATCTGCTAGTGCTCCGTCGCTTTTGTTTAAAGACTCAAAAGTTGGTGGATGCAAAACGGGGCAGCTTGAAGACTTAAGGAGCGTGCGCTTATCTGGCAACACCATCACTTCCTGAGCTAAGCTAACGGTTATCTAAAGCACACATCGCACACGGCTTTTGCCCAGGACGACGACGACGTCGACGACGACGACGACAAAGAAGATGAAGCTAACTTTGTTTGAAGCCTTTTTGGGCTTTTCCCTTTTTTATTTTTTCTATCTCGTCGCTTTCTTGTCGCACTGGCTTTTCATTAAAATCGTGTGCGCCTATCTTGCCATGCAGATCTTTTTGGCTAGGCAACTCTTAATGTGTGTGTGTCTGCGCGTGTGTGTGTGTGTGAGTGTGTGTGTGAGTGTGTGTTTGTGTGCATTGACTTTTGTTACCTTTGTCTAAAGCGCCACAAAAATTGCCGAGTTTTGCAGAAAATTTTTATTGCTGAAAGGTGCTAAAATTGTGCAGGAAAAAAGTGCCGATGCTGCGATGTGCCAAAAGGATACCAAAAGGATGTTAAGCACGACATTGATAATAATGATGATGATGATTATTATGATAGTGGCTGCTTCCGCTTCACCCCTCTCGCCTATTCTCTACCGCCATTTGCAGCGTCTTTCTTTAATTATTTAAATTACAAATTGCCACAAAACTTTGTGACTTCTTCTCATGTTTGTTTGTGTTTTTTTTTTGATGAGCCACAAGATATGAAGTGTGTCTGTCTTTCGCACTGCCTGCGTCTTGGCCACTTGGCACACTTTTCAATCTCACTTCCCGTCGTCTCCCTCAGTCACCTTTTTTTTTTGCTTCTAAGCAGCTACAACAACAACAGCATCAACAACACAAACAACTCTGAACGCGTTTAATTAAGCAAAGTGGCTCTAGCCAAGTTTTTCTCGTGGCTGTTTTTGGCTTTCGAGCATTTGAGTTCTGGCTTGGCTTACATGACACAAAAAAAAAGCCCTTTTGCCTCTCTCTTTTTTTCACATATATTTTCTGCTAATTTTGTCTAATTTTGCTAAAATTACGGCGCAGGTCGTTGGCTTTTATGAGCACTGACCATTATGGCTATGGTTAAAACAGCTAACGTTATACCTGATTAAGGAAAAAAGCAACTATCCAATACCATTCCATCCTCTCTTTTCTCTCTCTCTTTCTCTCTCTCTCGTTATCTCTCCTTTGCTATCAACTCAATTCAACTGCAACTGCTGAAAATATATATATTTAATTTCTTTGGCGTTGCCTTTTGTTTCAACAAATACAACTACAACGCTGCAAGGATATTTAGCAACTGTGGCAAGTGTGGCGTGCGTGTGGCAGCAACCACATCGAGCTGTTAATGCAGCTTCATTGCAGCTGCACCTGAAAGTATGCAACACATTTTACCCAAACATTTTTGCACATAGCAATTTATATTAATTTTTTTAATCTTTCGCAAGCGACATGTCGCGACACGTTAATCTTTTCTGTGCTATGTAGACTCACAGTTCAGGGGCATGGTTGATCAATAATTCATAAAAAAAATAATTTTTAAGGCATTAAACTGATGTAAAATCAAATTTCATTTAATTTCAGTCTACTGAGTGGACGACACTCAACCTTGACTGAGTATAATATCGATAAAAATATAGCTGAAAGTATATCGCAATAAATGATCAAATAAAAAATTATGAAATCGATAGCAAACGATAATATGTAATCGATAACAGTTAGGGCTTATTTGCAGTCAGAATTGCTTTGCTATTAAAAACGATAACAAATGATAATTATCGACAATATGTTTATATTAATATATCTGAAGTAAATATTTTGTTAGCTTTCCCTTTTCTTTTTTTTTGATAGTCTGCACCTTGCTGAACTAATATCCTGTTTTATCCGTTTTATGCACCTATTTTTTGATTGCCAGCCAGCTTAGTATATTCCCAAGCAACCCGCATTATCTTGGCCCTTTTTCCTTGCATTTATTGCCCGAGTGGGTTGTTGAGTTGCATTTAGAGCTCAAATATTGTGCAGTAGGTCTTTCTTTTTGAACGTTTTTCGTCAACATCGTCTTCTTCTTTTTCTTTTTCGTCTTTATGGCCTGTTTCACATTTTCATTACTTTTATTATTTTGCCATGTCTTTCGCCTTGAGCATTTTTCTTAATTTTACTTCACTTAGTTTTGTGTGCTGCCAGGACAGGTTGCCGCCTCTTTGTGCAGATTGAAAAGTGCACTCAAGCAGTGTTCAGCTACCTTTTCGCCCCCTTTTACCCCTTGCGTTTTAATCCCTCCTTCTTGCCTCCAAGTCGTCTCAGCAAAAGTTGAAAATTTACCAGCGGTTTGAAATAAAAGCGCCATAAAGCAAACAAATATTTTGTAGTGCCTAGAAATTGTTGAACTTTATGTTTGTCAAATATGTGTAAGAAATAGAAGCATTAATCGATATTAATCGATTTTTGTCTGACGGACATTATACGCATGCCGCCATCTTTAACGTTTCGCTTAAAATACTGCGTCATCAGGTTGGTTGACAATGAAGCCAAGGTCGCTGTCGCTATGCTCGCCTCCTAGCTCCATCTCCTCCACCCTCCTCCACTTTATACGCTTTTAAATCATATTTAACGCTCAATTATTGACGTTCAAAGTTGAGAAAGAGGAAGCTGAAAGCGTCAGACAATGACAAACTAATGGCCATCGCTCGCGTGTGCTACAGCGAGGTGGCATGGTGGCATGGTGGCAGGGGTTCTGAACGTAATACTCGCAACTCGACGCATCAGTTTTGGGGGCACATTCACCCAACCCTGTGTGTGTTTGTGTGTTAAAATGACAATTTGTAAAGCTTTCAATGAAGAAGAAGGCCGCCGATAAAATGATTCCTGCAAAAGAAAAAAGGAAGGGAAACGATGCGCACAAATGACAGCCACTTTGCAGTGGTGTAGAAGGGGGCGGGGGTAGAGTGAAGGGAAATTCAATGCTGGTTCGCTTTCTTCCTCCACTCCACTCAAACTCACAGTCTGTATAATCAATCACTCAATCAATCAGCAAATAATGTGCATTGAAAATATTTTAAGTGTCCATAATGTTTGTCGTAGTAGACTTGTTGCAAAGTGTGTAGGGGAGGGGGGGAGTTTAGGGGCGCGAGAGAAAAGCGTGAGCATGGAGCATAATGGGATGCTTAATGTGGGAGAGGCGTGTCAAGAGTGTAGTCTTAAGCTTAGCGGGCCAAACAAAATATAGTATCAGTGTGGGGCTTGTGGGTTGAGAGTGGCGACCTAAGTAATTGTCGGGGTGTGTGTGGGTGTGCGTGTGGAAAGAAGAAAGTGTCAGGGACTTAGTAGCGACTTTTCAGCCTTATTGCCTTTGCAGCATACGCCAGAGTTGGAGGGGAAGGTGGCAATTCAGAGCTGTCTCATGAAAATGTAACGAAACGAGAAACCCGTTGCGAGGCAATTATTTTATGCCAAGTCAAGATTATGGCAAACTGTAGAGTACAAAGAGAGAGAGAGAGAGAGAAAGAGAAAGAGAGATTTAAGATTAAAGAGTCAAGCTAAATATAGAAACAGACAGCTGGATAAGTAAGATTGGACCATCGATAAGTTCAGACAGTTTTGGATTCGTTTTATGAGTTTCGTTCCTTTTCTTTTTCCTTTTCTTTTTCCTCTCAATTGTTATTCTGGAAATTGATCATCCTCTTGCAGTCAATTGACTTTTGTGTAATTATTTCTTAACTTACATTTGTGGTAGAAATATTAAAGTCTGTTTTATTCCGTTGCTCGATTAAGACTGACTTTCCCACTACAAAACTACAACGTACAGTACAAAGCATAAAGTAACTTATAATCAAGGGATCGTATGTAATGCTAATGTTTATGTTACTGTTAATGTTAATGTTACTGTTAATATTAATGTTAATGTTAATGTTAATGTTAGTCTATGCATGCTTTGTATGTATCGGTCCGACTATTTGTTTTTTTCATGTTAAGCCTTTTTCTTAGAGAGTCAAATGCTTTTGCTGCCAAACGTCATTTATTTTCTCTTCCGTATTTATTATTTTGCAATGACCATGAACATTTGACTTTTTCAATTTCTTTCTTTCTTCTCTCAGTCAGCTAGCCTTGCCTTACCTACTTTTTCCTCTCTTAACTTGATGCGTGGCACGCCCACTGTTTAGACTGTTAAAACTGGATGGAAGGCGGCTGGAGTGGAATGAATGCCCCATTTTATGCTTAGCGTGTTGCAAAACTTCGATGATTAACTTTTTCGATTAACTCAAAACTCAAAGCAGACATTACACACCTATACGAACACACACATGTGCAATGCAAAGAAAAAAAAAGGAAGCAAAATCTAAACAAGAAAAAACCAGCTACAGCTACAGCAACGTCTGCTTGCTTGCGCGCCAACTGAAAACAGAAAACTTTTTCATAGCGATAAACAATTTTCAACATATTCAACGCCCGCCCCTTCAGGCCCTATGGGCCGCCACAACAAAATTTTTACTTTTCTTTATTTAAGCATAAATTTATTTTAATGTTTATACAACAGCAATTTTGCCCACGCAATCAGCTCGAGCTTTAGCCAAAGTTCTTGAATCTGTCTCAACTTGTACATTGCCAGCTCTCTCAATCACTTGCTCACCCCCTGCCCTGCCCTGCCTGCGCTGCTAAGAACTTTGCATATTGATAAGGCCACAAAGAGATAAAATACGACAGCAGTAGATTAAAGGAGAAGGCGTAGAACAAAAAATCTATATATAAATAAAAGAAAAGCTAAATCCGCACAAAGGCAAAAGCAAAGCGAAAAAACAATTGTGAAAAAATCTCTGATTGATGTCTGACAGTTGTTGTGTGGCAAAAGGAATCCTTTTATCATTTAGGCGCACAGTGGGCGTGGCAGAAAAAACACACACACATATTCTTATCCTTTGTGTGTGTATTGTAATTATGGAGCCTGTTTAAGCGAGCGGCAATTGTTTGTGATGATAAATGATGGACAGACTAAAGCGTCGGAATGACCGATAACATTTGTTCATATGTGCGGAAATGCGGAAATGTGGGAATGCGAGAATGTGGCTATGATGAGGGATTTGAAAGGGGCGTGGCTTGACCATGAAATTCATCAAAACCAACACACACTCACAGTCATTATTGTTGTGGTTGGCATTGACCCAATTGACCAAGCTTAGCCTAATGGCCACAATGAGGCCAGCGTCATTAATAATGTGGCTCGAAGCAGCATCGAAAAGATTCTTGTTGTCGTCGATGAAAACGATTGGCGCCTAATAAGACAATCGCCACAAAGCTATTCGCTCTTTAAACTTGAAACATCGCAAAGTTGATTTGAAAAAAAAAAAAAAAAAAAAATTAAGCATTAAAAAACAAGTAAGAAGGCTCTAGTCGGGAGAGCCCTACTAGAAGATACCCTGAACCCAGTTGCAATAAATAAATTAAATTTATATAAGACTTTGGTATACAGACTTAACTTCAATCGATTAAGCTCGATATCTCCGGTGTTTCTTAACCGATTTGGACGAAATTTTCAGAAAACATCTATCGTTACCCATTCTTTCAACCCTCATTTTTACATCTTCCAAATTCGATATTTTTTGTTATCGATTCCTTGTGTATATCGGAAACCAGAATAGTTCTCGATAATTTGAAGCAAATTTGTTCTGCTCATGGTATAGGAGAACTTATATCCCAAATCTGAAGTCTCTAGCTCTTGTAGTCTCTGAGACCCACGCGTTCATACAGTCAGACAGACAGACGGACAGACGGACATGGCTATATCGTCTCGGCTGTTGATGCTGATTAAAAATATATATACTTTATGGGGTCGGAGATGCTTCCTTCTGCCTGTTACATACTTTTGCACAAAACCATTATACCCTTTTTTACCCATTTTATGGGTTAAGGGTATAAAAAACAATGCAGCAACGAGGGAACTCCGAGAAAGTTGGGATCTGGCCAACTGAGCTTGAGAAACCGGAAAACTAAGGAGTTCAGGGAATAAAGAAAGGGTGTGGGGAGTCCAAATATGCCTGCGCCATGAAAAAAAATAAAATAATACAAAAATAAAAAAAATAATAGAAAATAAAAAAGTTGCACAAGAAACAAAATTTCCACAACGTGCTATTTGAATGTGTTTGTGTGTGTGTGTGTGTGTGTGTGTGTAAGTGGAAATACCAAATAAAAGGTAAAGTGAAGCAGACAACAAAAATACTTAGCGACCAAGAGATACTCTACTATGCATAATCTTATATTCTTATATTCAACAAAAACATATGTTATTAACTACAAAGTAGAAAATGCAAAAAACTTGCTAGTGTTGGAAAATATGTTAATTTTTGACTCAAACTGTTCTGTGTATTTTTAGTACTAAAAAAAACTTAAATAAACCACACTTATAAAGCTGGAAAAAGCTTTCAAACACAAATTCATTTAAATCAACGCTTCGAAAAAAAAAAAGAAAGAGTATTAAAAGTAAAAGCAAACGAATTGTAAAAGAAATTGTATAAAATGTTTGAAGCAAAGAGCATTTTCAAATAGGCGACGAGATGAATGAAAAAACCACGAGCAAAATAGGCAACAAAACGAAAAAATCAACAACATTGAAAACGTGAGAAACTGACACTAAGAGTGGAGGATTGGGGATTAACAGAAGAAGGGTTAGAAGCTGCAGGTTGGTAGTGTGGTTGGCGTTTACTTTGCAAAAACTGTTTTAAAAGCTTAACGACCAAAAAAAAAAAAAAATAAAAATATAACGAAACCAACGAAAAATAAAACTGAGAATATTCCCTAATGACGACCATTGGTGCAAAAAAAAAAAAAAATAATAAAAGAGGAACCGACTTAAAAGCCCTAAAAAGTTCCAAAAGAAGGGGAGAGGCAGAGAGAGAGAGAGAGAGAGAGAGAGAGAGCGAGATACAGAGCGAGAAAGCTGGAGTGCAGGGAATTGGTTTTTAAGGGTTTTTGAAAGGGAGGTTCTGTGGAGGTAGGTATAGAGGGCGGAAATGGTAGAGCGGCAATGATAAAGCGTCATGATAAAGCATCAAAGTGGCATTAGCATTCGGCACAGGATAAAGCACAACATGATGCAGACATTTTCACATACGCATTACACTTGAGAAAAAGAGCGATAGAGAGAGAGAGAGAGAGCGACAGAGACGAGTTAGAAGTTGAAAGCAAGCGAAGACAGAGATAGAACGATAGTTGATTGCTATGCAAAATAAACACGAGAATTGTGCGAAGAATTTTCGTGTTGTGTTTTTTTTTTTTTTTGTTATTTGTTTTTGCCTCTTTTGCATTCGACTTGTGTCTCAATTTTTTCTTTTGCGTTTTGTTTGCGTTTCCTCTAGGGGTAGTTAATCACAGCGATCTTTGTTTTGTTGCTTGTGGCAGCAAGAAACCAAAAAACCACTTGGGAATTATAGCGAAAACACTTTTGCCTAACTCGAATTTCAGTTCAAAGTTTGAGCTAAACTATGAAAATGAATTTTTAAATGATTTATTCGATAAGTCGTGCTAAACTTAAATCAAGTTATTGAATTTCATTCAAAGTCGACGGGTTGAATATGTTTCTTACTTATGTATGTCTATATATATGTATATGTTCCTATAACCAGCAGCCTTGATACAAATCCTATCCCCGTCCTAGACTCTGTCTTATCCACACTTCTTTGACAATGCGTTCTAACGCATTTCGAATCAGTTTCGACATCCGCAAAACTAAATTCAATTACATAAAAAATAGAAAAAAAGCAATATGAAATAAAATAGAATAAATAAATGCGAGCAAAGCAAGCGAGCGAGCGAGAATAGCTTACAATGAATAAAGTCAAATACAAACGCCAATTTCCCCCGCTTTTACCCGTTACCCCCATCGCCTACCTTACCCTCTCTAACGGTTTGACTCTTTCTAGTATTTTGCCATTTTTGCCTGTTGTGTGTTAGTGTAAAGTGTAATTTTTACACCTTCACGCTAAATTTTCAGCATTTACCTTCCACCCCTCCAGCCATCTAAGCCCCCTTACCACACACACACACACACACACACACACACACACACACACACACACACACACACTAAACGTTGGCACTTGAGAACTTTTAGTGCGTCTCAATGCGCATTTTAAACAAAATAGAAATTCAATTTATTTTAAATGAGCGCAAAGCGACTCAAAAACAAAACACAAAACACGAAAGCGAAAGCAAGAGCGGAACAAATGCTAAAACAGGTAAAGCGGGTGGCCTTGGTGAGAGGAAGCGGAAAACGGATGGCAAACTTTTGGCTCATTGAGACAAGGTGACAAGCAACAGCGAAAACGTCAGCGACAGCTTCTCTTTCTCAAGGGACAAAACAGAAAGATCATAAAAAAAAAATAAACCCAACTTTTTAAATGAGCTCAAAATTGACTAAATGCGCTAGGAAAACTCGCTTGGGAATTAAAGCGTGGAAAAGCCTTAAAAAAACAAATTCGAATATAATCAAGCGGGATTAAGAACGCTTGTAAAAAAGCACCAGGTACGCCTTAATTGTTAGTCCAAGAAAAATTTTATTTAAAACTCGGATGAGAATTTAGTTTTTCGTAACTTCTTATTATTATTATTTGTTGATTGCTTTTTGGATATACTATGACATTTGGGGGTCGACTAAAACGTTTCGTTTTTCTTCATCTCTTTTTCGCTCTCTGCAGAGTATGCGCTAGTCGTGCTTAACCCAAAACCCAATGTGTTAGCTTATTTTGCAATAATGAGCAGCTGCTTAAAGCTACAAAAAACTTTCGCTTTGATTTCAGTGCCAATTAGGTGATATGGAAATCACAACAGGCCTTATCTAATATAAGTTGGCAGGCTTAAGACAAGAAGTTGAAGGGTTGCCAGGCAATCGACAACCACCACCACCACCCCCTACTGCCGGAGCAACCATGGCTGCGGTTGTTCAAGCCAAGACTAGAATAAAAACAACTTCAATAAAAAAAAAAAAAAAAAAGGTTAAGGACGCATAATTATAATGCTGTCCATAACAAACAGTGGGCTCAAGTGCAGTTGGCTTAGGGTAACAATAAGGTGACAAACAACACGAAACGAAAGATAGAAGTGAGCGAGAGGAGGGAGAGCGAGACAGAAAGACAACTAGAGCGAGAGGCGCCCAGCTGGCGGACGCCAAAAAAGCTACGAAAAAAAAGAGCACAAAAAACGAACAAAGGAAAACAACAAATAGAGACACAAAGCGCAAAACAAAATAGACACATAAATAAGCTCTGGCTGCGCGTAGGAGGAGAAGCGGCGGGGGGAGTGTATGCTGTTTTTTTTTTTTTGGCAATACTTGCAACAATTGCGAGCAAGTTTTATTTTGTATTTGGGGGCAACACTCAAATCAACTTATTGAATTTATTTTGCTCATTTTATTAAAGCGCACAAGAAGGCATCAAATGAATTGACACAAAATACACCCCCCACCCCTCTATAAACCTAGGGGTTGAGGCGGATGAACGACAACAAGAATAAAACAAGTGCCGCATAGTTAATTTTGGCTATGCCAAGACTATGATACCCTTCATACATGGATTAATTTTTTTTTTGTTGCGTTATACCACTTTTGAAACAAATGAGCCTATATGTTGGTACTTGAAAGTGCACGACAGCAACAACAATTGATAGTACGATATGGTGTCGTAGAATGCTCCGAGCGGGAAACAAACCCGACATGATCTAAGCAATCTGTGAAAGTTTCATCAAGATAGGTTCAGCAGTTTGGCCGGAAATCGTGTTGAAACAGACGGACAGACGGACGGACGGACACGCGGAAATCAATTCCTGAGCTCGTCCTGATCATTTTGATATATAGTTTATGGGTTCTCCCATCATTCCTTTAAGGCGTTACAGATTCATGACAAACTCAATATACCCTGTTTCACATGTGTGAAGGGTATAAAGAGAGAAATTCGAGTGCCAAATCAATTGGCTGTCAAAAAAATAAAAATAAATAAATAAGAAAAGGAACTTAAGAAAGATAAGGAGAAAGCAGAGGGATTTGTGTTGGCCTAACATAATTAAGTTAGAACCTTTCTATACCTTAACTACTCACACTCTCTCTCTCTCTCTCTCTCTCTCTCACTCTATCTCTCTCTCTGTCTCCGTCTCTTCCTTGCTCGTTGATTGCGTTGCCCAAAATGGCTCTTTGCTTGCTTGCCATCAACATCTTTAGGTACTTAACTTAAGCTCCACAATTTTGAGGCCCGAAAATGCTTCAAGGCATTCATTCGAATGCCTTGACACAGCCCACAGCATGATAATCCCCCTACACCCAAAACACTTGCCTTGCCTTCACTTCACTTAAAGCCATAATCATCACTACGAACTTTAAAAGCTCAAACGTAATTCAACAGTATCGACAATACAAATTAGTATTGCCTCAGTTCTAGATAAGGATCAAAAATTTAAAACTCAACGCAATTCATTTTCACAAACTGTTTGCTTCATTAAATTTGCACTCACCTGCACGATAACGATAGCCGAACCCAAAATCCTGCAACACATTATTCGATGGGATATTCAATTTCAATTTTCCATACCAAGCGTTCTGTTTGTGTGTGTGTGTGTGTGTGTGTGTGTGTGTGTGTGTGTGTGTGTGTATTATCTTTCATATTAAACTATGATGCAACCTTACATTCATTACAGTCTGGCAACGCCGCGGGCAACACAATATTCAGCTTTAACTATAAGTACAAATAAAGCATTGAATCGACATAATATTGGTTTTTTTTTGTATTGTTATGTTTAACATGGCTCTGAAGTTTATTTAATTAAAATGCGAATTGAATCAACTCATTTAATCATGACTACTTATACATATATATTCAGATATATGCATGCATCAGAGTCAATATAATCGCTAATTAATATTTTATTTTTTGTTTGATTTTTGCAGCTGGTCGGCGGTGAATTTGATATGGAATTGAATTTTGTGATACAGGATGCGCAGAATATTAAACATATGCTGGAGCTTTTGGATCATTGTCCGCCCAATTTGCAGGTGAGTTTCAAATAAACCAACAGCAACTCCCAATCATGGCGGGGGCCAACAACAACAAATACAAATTTGATGCCATAAAATTCAATAAAAAATTCTTTGATAGGCATCGCGTCATCAAAGCCTAATTAAGTGTGACTGTGTGGGTGCGTAATGAGAGCTCAAGATGAAATGATTTTCAAATGTTTTTCATTGCTTATTTATATTGGTTAGGTCTGTCCGTCTTGAAACTTTGCAAGAATATTTGTCTATGGCTGCGACAGCTCAAATGTCAAGATTCGGGCTCTACGCTTACTGTAGGGGGCTGGGAAATCGATAAATTCGATAGCTGAAAGTCGATAAATCCATATATTTTCCACATCCTTGCAGGAGATAGCTGCTGGCATCCTCCAAAAAACTGCATTTCGATCCACGCTCACTCATGCCGCTCTAGCCAACAGCACAGCCGCCGCCCCACCGCCTCGATAAAAATAGGTATCGAGTAATACGCAGTGTATTGCGTCCGACTTCAACGTTTCCACTTGTTTTTAAATATATTTATTTATTTTATTTTTTAACTTCTACTCAATTGTGTGTGTGTGTGTTTGTTGGTTCGTGTTTAACAATATTTTACACCTAACGCGGTGTGTCATCCTCCCCATGCTGTGTGTGTGTGTGTGTGTGTCGCTCGCTTGGCGCCACATTAAATATTAGCATGAATTCTGGCAAAAAGAAGGAATGCGGCTCCCGCGCATAACATAGATTACTATGTGTGTATGTGTGTGTGTGCTCGCTCTCTTTCAACCTGTCTGTCGCGACTGCAAAAGTGCGAAAAAGTAGACAGCGGAAGTTGTGCAACCGTGTCAACATTCAAGCATCCAACATTCAGGAACCAACCATACATATATGGTATACATATGTATTTATACATAGATTTGGCATTCACAATGCAACCTTCCCACATCGTAGCCCCATTTTGAATGGAAAACATGCTGCCGCATAGTTAACAGAAATTTCGGCTATGCCGTCGCTTAATGAGTTTGTTTCAAGTTTTTAGTGCATTCATCTATTAAACTGAAAAATGATAAAAGCAGTTAAAAGTTTCGTATGCTCGACTGGCAGTTACCTCTTAAATGAATTTCATCTTTGGTGAAATTAAACGTAAAACCATAAACAAACAAATATTTATGAAATTCATGTTGTTACAATGTTTAAGGTTTGATTTGGTTTGGTTGAAATTGAAATTTTAAATAAAATTACTTAATTTTATGCACTTCTCTCGCCTGAGCTTTGTTTTTGTCCGTCATAAAATGCTGGTGGCACAAACCGGGTCAACGTTAAACCGCTCCGAGTGCAAAAACTTTTTGGCTTTCATTTTTTTCGTTTGTTTTTTTTTTTTTGTATTTTTTTGTTTGTAGAGGAATTTGCTCCGTTAGAGAAGACTGTCAAAAAGCAGAAGCTGCAGATAAAGTTGTTTTCCTTTTTTACAATTTGTTGCATTACCCAGCTTAAACTGAATGCTAAAGGCAAGCTAAGCGATGGCTAAAGTTGAAGAAACGAACGAGAGAGAGAGGGAGAAAGAAAAAGCGAGAAGGAAAGCTTGCGCTGTTAAAAAAAGAAAACGCAAAAAAATTAAACTTTGTTTCTTATTTTCGTTTTCTGGTTATTTTCGAAGGTGGAACAACTTTTGGAATTTGCTTTTGGGCTAAAGCGAAATGTTGCTTGCTCAGGTGGGATGGTTTTGTGTGTGTCTGTGTGTTTGTGTGTGAATCGATCCATTTGAAGATACTTAAATATTCTAGCCATTAAAATGCCGCTTTGGAAAAACCGTAGTTGCGGCTCGATAAATTTATTTAGCTTTTTAAATTAATGAAAATTGTCAACGGACAAATGTTCAGCATATTTATTTTATTTTATTTTTTCGGCTCTGTATATGTGTGTGTGTTGTTGGTGTTTTTGGCATATGTAAAACACGCATCAAATATTCATCATTGAAGTGGCATGAACAAAAAGTGTTGCGTGATTTTAGGCGCCAGCCACCAAGAATTTCTACCAGCAACATTGGCTGCTTAATTTGGCATGCCAAGCAGGTGCCACACTGAAAAGCAGCCTTCACTCACCCCTCACTTCGTCCCCGCACCAAGCAACTGCCACCCTTTTTACGTGGCCAGCTGGAAATAAAAGGGAATTTACAGCCATTTTATTGCCGAGTGGGAAAGGCAACAACAACACAACAAGAACAACAAGAACAACAAATAACTACAGGCTTCACAAATTTTTGCATAGCTCTCACACTTTCACACATACACTTTCACACACACACACACACACACACACACACACAAACACACACACAATACAAACAAACATGCATACAAATGTACCGAGAGAAAAATATGTCCAAAAACATTTTTGTTTATTCATGGATTAAAAATGGGTTCGTTTTTTAGTTTTAGCCTGGTGAGTTTCGTTTGGAAAATATTTATAAAAACTAAATGTATAAAATTCAAGTTTTGGAATAGATACAACTAAAGCTAAGTGCCGAAAAGTTGTCCGAAATCAGATATATCAAATCGGCTTGGACATTTGAGTATCACAATTAATGCGATACTTTAAGCAAAAAAAAAGTATAGCCGGTTCTTTTAATATATTTTAATCTTTTATTTTAATTCGTGTTCTGCTCGCGTCTCTTTTCCAAAATCAAGTAAAGTAAAGTATTATCGCGTCACTTCCATCTACTCGATAGTACGATCAACACACCGCCACATTAATCGGCAGTGTATCGATCTGTAGTACTACCATCTACCACTATCAGCCTAATACAAAAGATGTGATCAAAATTGAAGTTTCAAGTTTTTTAAAGTGTCGTATTAACTTTTCTCGTTGATATTGAAAGACCCTACATATTAAACAGGGTCATTGGTATGTAGGTTGAAATAACTTAAATATGGCGTGTTTCCATTTTTCAAGTTTAGCAACAAGTTTAAATAATTTTAAACCTTTTCATTTTTAAAGTCTTTTAGTTTTATTTTGACATAATTTTCGTATTTTCTTTGAGTGTAGCTCTGGGTGTGTGTGTGTACTTAAATGATTTATGTGTTCAACAGCAACAGCAAATTCTTTTTCTCCAGCGCCGCCATTCAAGCCCTCCTGCCATCTCATTGGTCCACTCAATTGATTTGGCACGTAACCGGGCCAAGTGCAAATAACTGTTTCAGTTACCAACCAATTCTACCCCCTTGCAATTGAACAAACCCCCCACCACCAACGTACCCATCCAATCGCTATTGCCCATTACATTTTATACTTGACAATAAATTTGAGCCTGGCCAAGCGCGCAAATCAAAGCCACGTTATGGCCTAAAACCACCCCGTCCCAACCCACCCACAGCCCCACCCGCTTACTGATTCATGTTACTGTTAGAGCTACTGCTACCCGTTCCGGTTCAGTATTGGGTTCCGCTTTTGGTTCAACATCTCCATCTCTCTTTGTGCCTATAAACCGCATATTTGCCCCAGCTCGCTGCCTTTTCTCAATTTGCCTCTCTTCCTTCCACTCTCTTCCTTCTGTTCTGTTATGTTCTCTTCTGTATGGCCCAATAAAATTTTACAGCATTTGCTGCTAGCACAGCAATTCGCGTAACTCTTTGCCACCAACACCTTTTGCAGCTTCTTCCATCTCTGGTTTTTGCCTCTTGGTTATTCGCCAGGTCAACACAGAATTCACGCCACGTCATTCGTTTTGTTTGATTATTGCGCCACCTAGCTGCAGATGTTTGTAAATATCGTTCTTGAAAGTCTCCACTAATTCGTGATGGTGATTTGCATCGTAATGCCTATCTACCGGATACGGCCCTACCACCCCTTTGTTATATATCTTTTTATATTCTTTTTAACATTTTTTTTCAACAGATGTCTTTAAATAATTTGATTTTGTTTTATATTCCAAGCAATATAACAATTAAAAGAGGGCTTCTAGGTAGGGGGAATGAAGGGGTAAGAGTTAGGGCCTGTAGCTATGGCATTGACTTCACTCTTCTTATCTGCGTTTAAGCAGCGATTGCGACGTCAACGTAAACGTTTCTGATGCTTTTGTTGCTGGTGTTGCAAGCTCCAAAGCTACACGGGGAATTAACTTGTGATTATGTTGTTGCCAGGGGCAATACAAAAAAAAAAAACAAAAAACAAAAACTGGGCAGCAGGGGGACTAAAACAGAAAAAAAAACTTTTTGTTCTATTCTTGTTTTTTTTTTTTTTTCATTGGCGTCATTCAGTGGCGGCAAGGCTGTAGCTTAGCGGGTTTAAACTTAAAGTCCACAGAGCGGCACTCGATAATTATCTGTCAGACAAAGAGACAGTGAGTGAGAGAGAGAGAGAGAGAGCGAGAGAAAGTTCAGCAAAATAGAGACATAAAATCCCAAAAAAGCGATGGATATCTATGAATGCTAAAGAGAGACTTTCTCCTCTTTTACACCCTCTGGGGTGGATTAAGAGCAAGAAGAAGAAGAAGCATACACACACACACACATACTTAGCCTAAAGGCAACACACACACACACACACATTAAAATTTATTCATGAATTCAATTTGTATTCGTTGCAGATATTTTATAAGTTTTCCATTTGCGTTGCCAGTCTGCCACGCCAAGCCCAACTTCTCCGCCTTCTACCCTCACAAGCTAAAATGTGACCCTCTTGTTGTAATAACCCTTCCCACCCCCCTTCCCCTCAAGGCCAACCAACCACAGCCTTGTATTCTTTAACATTCAGTTTTGATATATTTTGGTATTTAAATAGTATTTTAACACTACAGCACACAAGCCGAGGATGGAAGGCGAGGAGGAAGAATGAAAAGAAGAAGTTGAGAGTAAATTTGGTTATTGGGTTAAGGGCAGGCAGAACTTGTTAGGCTTAGCCCTTTTGGCTATGCCAGTAGATCTTTCGCTTTGTAACTCAAATTACGTGACTTGATAAAGAAAGCGAAATAAAATATCTGCCAATAAATAATTCTTTATTCCAATATTATCCCATTAAAAATAAAAAATAAAAATCCAACTCGATTAAACTGTTCAAAACTTTTTCACACAGCAAACTTCATATTAAAAGTATACAAATTGACAAAAAAGGCAAAAAGTTGCTTTCAAGTGTATTTAAAATATCTCTAACAATGAATTTAAGAATTGACCCCAATTTCATTGTGTGTGTGTGTGTGTGTGTGTGTGTACATTGTGTATGTATTGTAGGTACATATGTGTGGGTTTTTTTATTGAGGCCCGTTCAAGGTATTGACAGTTGAGCCAAAGTCAACAAAGTGTTTCACAGTTTGGCTCTGACATATTTTTTTTTGCTTCTTTTTCATTTTTGTTGCCGCAGCAAGCCAGAAAAGCTGGCAAAAAGCCACCGAAAGATACACAAAGCGAGTGCCACACACACATTAAATATGAATGATTGTCATTCAGAGCCAATCGAATTGAGCTCTAGACAAACACACACGAACAGTGTTGCATAGTGTCTCAATATTAGCCAATTGTGTTTGTTGGGCGACTGTTTGATGTTGCCTTGGCCGTACTGTCTATATATATATATAGTATATATGACAGTCAGTCACTCATCGTTGGCGTCACGTAAAAGTAGCGAATGAAAATTTTACGATTTCCAGCACCTAATTCTCTTCCTTTTCATTTCTTCAATGTGAAAAGGTCATTTAATTTCTTTTTGATTTGTTTTTGTTTGTGACATTTTTTTTCCTTTTTTCGTGTCTCGCCATTAAAGTGTAAATGTATTTTTAAGTAGACGCTTAAAAAGCATAAAAGTCCCCAAAAAAAAATCACGACGAGGCAAGGCGAAGCGAGGCGAGGCGAGGCGAATCGAGGCCAAAAATCTATAAGTAAAATATAATCAACCAAAAAGGCCGTAAAGCCAAAAAGCCGCACAAGTTTAAATTTCGTAAGCCAGTTGCGAGTTAATAGCATTTTAAGTACAAAACAACAAAGCAAAAGGAAAAAAACCAAAAAAAAAGAACGAAATGAATAGAAAAAGATTCGCTTCACAAACGGAATACAAAATGTATAAAAGTCATCAAACTTTTTCGCCTCTGTTTGTTCTCTCCCTTTTACCTCCTCTCTCTCGCTTTCTCGCTCTCGCTTAGTTAACATGAGAATTGCAAGAGATATTTGAATTAGATATTGGTAAACAATTTAAATAAAGTGGACTCTAAATGATTTATTTTTGTATTCGAAATGAGGTCTATAAAGTATTTGATTACCCAATAGAACAAATGAGTATAATTGAAAACTGTTAAGCTCAAATACTATATGTTTGGCTAGTAATCAGAGGTCTTCAAATTTGAGTGCCACATTAAAAAAGTGAAAAGACAAAACAAAATTTAAAAAAAAAAAACACTTTTTGTTGATTTCTTTTTGACTGTCATTCGACATGAAATATGCATAAAGGTCTGTTAACTATTCTTCAATTTGACGCGAGACTCACGCAAAAAAAAAAAAAAAAAATACTAAATCCTTAAGGCAGTTGTCACACACACACACTCACACATGAGTTCATGGGCTTGGCATGGGCCTTTGGGGTATATGCAAACAGTTTGAAATACTTTTGAGCTGCTTTGCATTTTTGGCTTGTGGGCTTAACTGTACAACTTTGTGTGTGCGTCTATGTATCTGTGTGTGTGTGTGTGTAGGTAGCCAAAGGTTTGAATGCTGTTAGTTAAACACATAAAGGGGCAGGATTTTGTTACAAGTCCCCTCTCTCTCTCTCTCTCCGTCTCTCCCACCAAGCTCTGACATGCGTTTTGTAATTCAATTTGAAATTGTGTCCCTTGCCTCCACCCCAGAGTGTGTCCAGGTACAGGAAATTTGTAAGGCCGAGGGCATCATTGACTCATCAATATGCAAAAAAACTGGCAACACACAGGACTTGGTGGTCAGCTCACCATACACACACACACACACACACACACGCACACACACGCACACTTTGCTGTTGACCCGTTAGTCAGTCGTGCGTCAAAAGCAATGCAAACTTTTTTTGCGAACAACCAAAAAAAGATAAAAAGAAAATTATTATGGAAATGTCAACGGGAAACTTTTGCACAATTTCAAAAGCTACACACACCCGCTGCCAAATCACCCCTCCCCATCCCACCCCTCTCCTTACCCCTACCAGCCATTAGCTATCGGGACAGGCGACGCATATGCTACACGCTTTTTGCTTTGTTTTTTTTTTTTTTTTTTTTTTTTTTTTTTGTTGGGTTATTGCGTCCATTTTGCATTCCCTCTCTCTCTCTCTCTTACTCTCTTTCAAATTTGAAACACAATTGAATTTCATGTTTGACATGACCAATATAACCCCTCCCCCACCCCACACATCACGAACAAAGTTTCATTGTATTGTTTTTATGGGCTCTATGTGCGATTTGTGGGGAAACAAAAGGAAAATGAAGCATATTTAATGTGTTTTCCGATGGATTTCCAATTTACGGAAACTTAAAATCTTCCATCAAACACACGCACACTCGAGTCGTGGCAGGTGTTGAAGGCATACTCAAGCCAAGGAGCGTGGTAGCTTTTTGGCTTAGCAGCGATTTGCTTTTTGCCAAAATTTGCATATAAATTCATTTATATAAAACGCGCACGCGTTTTTAAACCGCACGCAAAACGCGTGCGTACTTAGTACTATTTGCGTGTAAACGTGTGAGTTTGTGTGTGTGCGCATGTGTGTGTATGTGTGTTGTATGAAAACTAAGAGCAGCCTAAAAGGGTTTTTTGTTTTATGTTTTATGAATCTAGCACATTGTTCTTGTAGTAGGCTAAAAATATAATTTTTAAAATATTTCTTGATTTAATAAGACAACAAAAAAGAGAAGCATTTTATCAACACCTTTTAATCAATTCTGAATTTCTTAAAGGTCGAGTAGCATTTTGCAAACTCTTAATGTGAACAAACTATTGAAATTGATCATATCAAATCAAACGTTGAAAGCTTTAAAGCTTGAAAACTTTGAGTATGAAAGAGTGCAAGTTTGAATCAAATCGCATTAAGCTTAAAATCACATCAATCTCTAGGCCTCGAATCTACTGCTTATCTATCACCAGCTCTTTGTGTGTGTTCGTGTGTGTGTGTGTGTGTGCTTGCTCTTTGAATCGCGCAACCCTTTTACCCAATGGACTTTTTAGGTGGATTGGAAAAGCAGCTTTTCGAAAGCACTCAACTGTTGACTTTTGTGACACATTTTTATAATTCAATTTGGGGCACGAAGTTGGCATCAAAAGGTTGCTGATGCGCCTACCGATTCGCATCTCGTTTTGGCTGCGTTTTATTATTTTTTTTGTCGCTCTTTTTTTGGTTTGGGGCCACCCCAAGCTTTAGACGCGACTTGAAACGCGCGCGACGCCAAACGAATCTCGCGCGTTTCGCACTCAGCTCGTGCACGAATTTTGACACCTTTACGGTTGACTGAGCCTAGAAACGTGGCCGGGCCAGCCAACAACAATTTAACATTGTTCCATTACATTTTGAGGTGAATCCCATAACGAAAGCGACTCAAAAATAAAATTACTTCTAAATTGATCGAAATTCTAACACTTTTGTGGTTATTCGAATATGAATATGGTTGTGAATAAATGAACATGAATGTGAATGTGATTATGAATATGAATATAAATAAGGATTTGATTATGAATATGAATATGAACATGAATATGAATATGAATATGAATATAAATATAAATATAAATATGAATATGAATATGAATATGAATATGAATATGAGTATGAATATAAATATGAATATGAATATAAATATGAATATAAAAAAGAATATTAACAAATTATGAGTATGAATATGAATATGAAGATGAATATGAATATAAATATGAATATAAACAAAGTATGAATATGAATATGAATATGAATATGAATATGAATATGAGTATGAATATGAATATGAATATGAATATGAATATAAATATGAATATGAATATAAACAAAGTATGAATATGAATATGAATATTAATATAAACAAAGTATGAATAATAAGGGGTATGCATATGAATCTCAAGTTGAATATCATTACTATACAGTACAACCTCGGTTAACGCAACCCTCGTTACACGCAACTCCTCGATTATTGCAACACCCGAAATCTTAACATTGTTGACTCTGTTAACGCAACTTTAAAAAAAAAAAAATTACCTCATTTAACGCAACTTCCTAAGGAAATCGTATGTTTCAGTTCGTTTTTACCACTTTTCTTTCGTTCTCTTTTTGTTATTTTTACATGCTTGCGAAAATGATAATATGGAGAAATCATTAAACGCCTGGTTTTTCATAAGCAAAGAGAGCGTAATTTGCCTATTTCTATAGAAATTGTAAAAAAGTACAGAACGCAATTTCTAAGTTTTTCAAAAAATAAAATAAAACAATATGAAATCCTTGCATTAAACACAGTCTTATTCGATTTAATTTAATATTAGAGGTTAGCGAAGGCATCTTTTTTTTAAAAAAAGGTCTCGTGGCCACCAGAAAATTTCACCTCAGTTTTCGCAACTGGCCAAATTTTAATAGGTTGCGTTAACCGAGGTCGTACTGTATATATAAGTTCTATATATAAGTAAATGTGTGTCTTGTGTATGACTCGTTGTTCCGAGTATGAATTCTCTCTACTTAATTCACTGACAGTTCGTGTCAAAACTTTTAATTTGTGAAATTTACCCCGAAAAAAAAAAAAAACAAAACACAAAAGGGGGAAAAAAATAACAAAATAAAATACGTTTAGAAGCAGTCGACTGCCACAAAAAGTTAGAGACCCCCCTTCCTCTTCCCCTCCCTCACCCAACCAGCTAAAAAACCAAATAATTAAAATTTAACTTTGTTTTTTTTCCCCCCGTCGAGCGTAATGTTGGCGAATGTTGACACTTTTGTTGTGGCTTGAGTTGTCCTTATAAAATAAATGAATGAAACCCTTGCGAACTGCGGTCGAAATTAATAAAATGGATTAAAATATAGTTTGAAATAAAATTTAAATAGAATACATTTTGACAATGCAGCATAATTAACTTGAATAAAGAGATAGTTTTGGTAAGGGAAAAAAAGAGGGAAGGTCAGTAGCATTAACAAGTGATTGGCCTTTGCCACATGCCACATGCCACTGACTGACAGCGGCAGCTGCCTGCCACATAATGTTGCCCTCGAATGTGAATTGTGAGTTCAACTCCTTTGCATGTGGCGGCAACAACAACAGTCAGCCATTAAGCAAGCTAAATCTGTCTATTAAGCGACCGGCGACAAATGTGTCGTCTCCGACAAGCAAATAGTCAAACATGACAGACAGATATCAATGTTACATTTGGGCAACTCATTTGTATGATCGAAAAGAAAAATTAGCTTCGCAAGCTGATCGAATAGGCAATTTGAATAGTGCAATATTAGTAACTCTATTGAAGTGCTTCGTTTGATTTATATATTGTCACAATTGATGAGCTACATTGAACGAGCTGCATTTGGCAATTTCAATGGCTCAATGCGTACGCAAATTGACAAATTTGTCGCCTGTCAGCGCTTAGACAAAGTAAATGGCAATGCTCTACATCTCTCTCTTTCTCTCTCTCTATCTCTATCTCTCTCACTCTTTGGCATTGCACTTTGTGTCAATGTTATGCACATCAGGCAACGCCAATGACATTCAGCATCTTCAGCTCCAAGAGAACGGAATATTGAAGATTGTGTTGAAATAGAGGGTTGGGTTGGTTGCCCCCGCCAGTGGCAGTGGCAGTGGCAGCGGCAGTGGCAGTGGCAGTGGCATGCTACTTAACCGGCAAACTGCTGCCACAGCTGCTTCTGCCACTTTTTTATTCATACACACAAACATGTATGTGTGTATGCATGTACACTTGGCAAAAATAATGTTGACTTTGTCATGCAAAAGTTTAAAAATTTTAAATCAAGTTTGCAAATTGCGTGAAACCCGTTCGATTAATTCGAACTAACTAAATTCAGTTTTATTATAAATTTCATTACTCTTTTGAGTAAACAACTTAATAAAGGCCCACAATTTGATGTTCGAAATAGTATTCTTCTAAGTTGATTCAAAAAATTTAAGCCTTGTTTTTCTCTGAGTGCATGTATGTGTGTGTGTGGCAGGAGCGTATCCGGGCGCCTGCTGCTCGGCTTGTTTGCATTGCAATGGCAGCTGTTGTCAATAATAAATTTCCGTTAGAGCTGCAGCAGATTTGCAGGAAAAAAGCAGTTTGGCAGCTGGCGCAAAAGACGCTGGATGGCGGCGGAGAGGTGGGCTGGCTAAGGGGCTTAGAATGGGAATAAAGTTAGAAGCCAGTCGAGCTAGAAGAGAGTGGAACAGAGAAGGTGGGAAAAAAGGAAGCAAGGAAGCAAGGCATGCCGAGCAAATGGCGCAAAGGAAGGAAGGAAGCGCATAAGCGCATTGCATGGCATGCCAAAGACGATGACAAGCACACAGAAAGAGAGAGAGAGAAAGGAGAGGCACTAAAAAGATGATATAAAGATAGAGAGAAGAGCGGGGGTGTTGAAATTGAATAGGGGGGCAAACTGCTGGCAAACACGATGGTATGCAAAAAAAAATAAAAATAAAATAAATAAGAATAAGAAGAAGCAATGCGACGCGATGCGATACGACGCGACGCGACGCTTTTTTTTGTTCATCTCTCCTTTTTGTTGCAATTGTTCATGTTCCTTAATACATACATATAAAGTATCCTAGGACTAGGACAAAGAAGGAAAAGGAAGAGTGTCTATCTTGTTAAAACTGGGCGGCACGTTGATAAATTTATTGAAATTATATTGAAACGAAACGATTTGACTGCATGTGAAAATGGGTAGATGAGTTTAAAGCAGAATTCGATATGAAGGAGGAGAGAAGTTTCGAGGCAAAAACCGGCTGAGAAATGAGCTCAAACAAATGAGGCAGGCAAAGACACATAATTATATTGTTGATTCTTTAATACCCTGTAAGCAGCTTGAAATAAGAAAGAGACACACAAGTCCACCGATAAAGCTTTTTTCAACTCCATCCGACCCTCCTGCGTTAAAAAAAACATAAAATATTGACTGTAATTTTCTAGAAACTTGCAATTATAAAATATATAAAATCTAGTTGGCATCCTTAAATAAATATAGAGTCGTGGGCCCTGGTAGCTAGTTCTCTTGTCTCTGAAGTATTTTGTTGTATCGGAACTTTTAAATTTCTTATCTGCTAACTGCAGAAAGTTTATTATTGATTGATTGATATCTTGACCCTACAAGTATTCTTTAGTTACAAAGTACCAATCTGGCAACATGCGATTATGTGTAATACATCTGGCAACTCGCTTTTGCCTGTTCTTAGATTCTCTTTGCTCAAAAGTCAGTCTGTAACCAAAAGTCGCTAAGCACGCATCGAATAAAAGAAAGAAATACAATAAAAATAAGACAAAAGCCAAAGTAAAAAGCCAAATGAAATTGCAATTAAACTTTTGCCAAATTCTAAGGTCAACGCAAAACCAAACACAAATCGGAAAGAAGTCGAAAAAACTCGGAGTTAAAGAATGCAAATAATTTAAAAAATTTAGGTTTTCTTTTGATAAAATTAATTTGTTGTTTGGGCTTTGTGTTTTGTGTCCTTTGACTTTTGGCCGGACCAAGCTTAATTTAACTTCTCACTTGCACTCACTGTGCATCTATCTCACTCTAATGCTTTCAAAAAGTCTTGGATAGAGTCAGAGACTGGGGCAACAATAATGTTAGACAGCAAAGAAAGTGGAGGAACGCAGAAAAGGATAAAAATTTAATTTGTTTTCAGTGGTCATTGTTGTTGTTGTTGTTGTTGTTTCTGTTGTTGTTCCATGCAAAAATTGCTACCCAATTACGTTATAAAATCCGACTGAAGTTGCTGTCTCTTGTTATTTAATTTTTGTCTTCGCTTCGCATCGCTTTTTTTATTTATTGTATTCCCCAATTCTGTTTTTTTTTTTTTTCTCTCAAACTCAATTGCGTGCTTGGCGCTTACTAAGAAAGAATGCTGGGAACAAAAAAATAATAAAAAAACACAAAACCCAATGGCGTCAAATCAAGTTTGTATTTTGCTAAGAGCAAAATTTGCAACAGATGAAACACAAAAATTTAATGAGGCTCAGCTGTGATTAGAATCGACTTGCTAATGC
This sequence comes from Scaptomyza montana, assembly GCA_018904305.1. Classification (NCBI taxonomy): domain Eukaryota; kingdom Metazoa; phylum Arthropoda; class Insecta; order Diptera; family Drosophilidae; genus Scaptomyza; species Scaptomyza montana. Next base: position 489,543 of record JAEIGR010000014.1, read on the forward strand.
CCTCTGGGTTAATTTGAGAGCAGAAGATAAAAAGATACAAATTTCATCATAATTAAGTTTGATTAAGATTATTAAAATATTTGTTTGACATCAGCACTGCATACCCTTTTATTGAGTCTAGTAAAATTAAAGGGTATCACTACAACTACACAACAAGTACAAAGGAGAATTGCCTCACGGGGCATTGATGAGACCAGCAATAAAGCAAAAAGAAACCAAGAATAAGAACTATTCTGATTTTGTTTGCGAGTCTGCAAGCGGGTGAGTGTGCGTCTCTAGAGTTTCGTTGGTTGGACTAATCCAATTACCGCCAGCCACGCGTATTCCCATCTACACAACAGAATACTATATACACAGTATATACTTATACTTGTATGTATAAAGCTACAAATGTATATGTGTATGAATGCAAATGCGTATTTTTTATAGTCAAAAGCCGCTTTCGGTGTGACAGCTGTAAAACGGCAAAGCTTTAGTCACAGCAACTTAATGATGCCTGGAGGGGGAGAACGAGAAGGGGAGAGATAGAGAGAGAGAGAGAGAGAGAGGCGTGGCAGCCATGGGCGTTTACTGAGTGAATTTTTGTTGGCAATTTATGAATTGACGAATTAAATTATGCGTGCAGAACATAATAAAAAACAACACTGAAATGAGAGACGGACGAAAAGCAAAAGAGGCAGTTCGGGCAAGGGAATGAGACAGAAGAAGGACACTGGGGCAACGAGGATGTTAGAAGAAATGATGCGTTAAACGAGCTAAGCAACAGATAACGTTGAAAGCATCACACAAAAAATACAGAAAGAGGATGAAAAAAAAAAAATTAAATGAAAATAAAAACACGCTGATTGTCTTTTTTTTTAATACAAATCTGTTGTACGCTTTAACTTCGTGTCAAAGTTCAGCCAAGAAATTGACCAGAGCTAAGAAATGAAAAAAAGTCAAGAAAACCAAATAAAATTCTTTGAAAAACAAAAAATATAATAATATTTAAAAATTGCTGCAAATATTGAAAGAAGTCGAATTTAATATGGAAATGTTTTGTGTGAATAAAATCTAAAACTTTGTTAAAAAAAAAGATGGCATTAAACCAGGGCTGCAATAATTTAAATAACACTTCTTACACCTTCAAAAATTAGTTTGAAACCATCGCAAACGCTATATGCATTGAGTCAGCTTAAGATAAACTTAAGAGAAGAGAAGAGGGAAAAATATATTTGGTTAAATTAAGCTTAAAGCCCAACATCAGCTCTTTAGCTCAAAACCCTAAAAAGCAAAGCAAACCAATTGAACTCCAACTAAAACGATAAACAGTTAAGCCGCAAACCGCAGAAACCACATGCATTAGGTATTTTTGGAAGCGCTGTTTTAAATAGTATATATTTTATATGTATATAACGTATACGCAGTGTATTTCAGTGAATAAAGAATGCCAGCCATAGTTGAGCACTTGAATACTTTGGTATTGAGAATACTACGGCAGAATCATTATAAACACTCAAAGCGTTTACATTTTCACTGTCTGCATTTGTCAGAAACACAAATAAATAAAATATAGCAAAAAAAAAAACTCAGTCACGAAACGAAAATTATATGAATTTTGTGCTTATGCATGCAATGGCAAAAAAAAAGTATATAAAATAATCAATGTGCAATATTCTGAGTGTGTTTCGCCTGGAGAATGTTTCTCTCTTTGTGTGTGTGTGTGCGCCTGGCAATAATCATAAAAACCGCCAAAAACTTATTTTTTTTATACTTTGCTTCCGCCAAAAGTGGCTGCCGCTTGCCGCTTGCCGATTGCCTCACAAATATTGCGGCAATAATACGAGTACTACATTCAAAACGCAAAAGCACCCAGAAAGCAGCACTGTGAGTTTGCCCTCTGTGATTTTGTATTTACTCCTCTGTTCTCTCTCCCCTCTTCCCTTTCCAACTCTCAAAACTCAAACACTGAATCAGTTGCTGATTGTGGCAAACGGCTGCTGCTGCTGCTGCTATAGGTTGCTCATAAGTTGCTGGCACGAATTACACTTGGAAAAAAAATAATGAGGCAGAAATATCATTCAGATTTTTGTGTAGAAGTATATATATTCACTTAATAGAGCTTCCATTTCAATTTATTTTTTATTTTATTTATTTTATTTATTCTATGCATTTTTTTTATTTTGATTTTTGACGTTTTTCAAATTTTCTTTAAGTGCATTCAGCTCCTGGTTCGAGCATGCGATTATTTTGCCATTATTTTACTTTATTTCAATGACTGTTTACATTAAGGAAAACACACACACACACACTTACTCAAACAAGCAAACACACACACACACGACAAAAGGCCATGCAGCAAAATAACAAAAAGTGCTGCATACTTCTAAGCGCGCACACAAAATATATATAGTTGCCAGTCTCTATAAATCTGTGTGTGTGTGTTTGAGATGGGTGTGTTGGCCAATTCACTTTGCTTATTGAACTGGGCAGACATTGAAGCAACAACAACAACAGCAACGCAGTCGATTCTTTGATTTCGTAATACATTTGCTAGGAGCTTTCCACTTCTTTTTCTCTTTTTTGTGTACACTCACTATTGGGAATTGCTTACTTACATTTCTCTCTCTCTCTCTCTCTCTCTCTCTCTTTTAGGCCGAGATCTGGAGCGTGTTTATTGCCATTCTGCGAAAGAGCGTTCGCAATCTGCAAGCCTGCACAGATGTTGGACTTATCGAGCATGTTCTTGTCCGTCTGCAGCGCTCCGAAACTGTTGTGGCAGGTAAGATTGATTACACCAACTACATCGAGTCACTAAATTCCACATTCCATGAAATGTCACATCAAATAAGGTTCCAAAACAGATTGAATGAAGTGTTGCTATGACAGTGCGATGTCCAAATCAATGACAAGTGTGCTCTTAACTAAAAATAGACATAATACCATGTAGTATGTGAAGAGTAGTATAACTAGCTCAATTATTTATAACATATGACGCAGAGCAAGTCTTAGGTTTTGTTTGAGCCCTGAATGAATCAGCAGTTGGTTGCACTTTGCAACCTTGTTGCCACAGTTTGTGTTTGTTTTTTCTTTCTTTTCTTTTCTGTTTTTTTTTTTTTTTGTTTTGCCTATGCTTCCTGATTTATTTCCTTTCAAAGTCGAAATAATCGCAACTCGCCGAATTGCTTTTCGATTAATTTCACGCTTGTCAGCGCTTGTGATACGCCCCGTTGGCCCCGTTACTCCAGTCTCTTAACCATCCCATCCCATCCTATCCCATGCCGTTCCCCGTCACGTTCATCTCATGTATGCTAAACATTCGTTTTTTTTACTTTTGCAGCAAACAGCGCATCAAATTTTCTCTTCATTAGTGAACGAGCCAACTGACACTTTTACTCCCTAACCATCATCCACCATCCACCCACATCGCCCCACTCCCCACTCCGCGCCCTCTGACTGTTTGTAGCATGTTCTGACAGTGCCACAAGCGAGTGCGTGCTTTTGGCTTTGATTTTGATTTTATTAAGTCAATGACACATCTGCGGTCTGGCAAACACACACACACACACACATACATTCTTTCCTCATTCTCACAAACATACCCCTTAGCAGTCTAGTCCCCCCACCTCTTAAGTTGCCATTTAACGAACTGTAACTGCTGTCAATTTGCAGTCGCTGACTTTTGAGCCTCGACGCTCAAGCCATAATTTCATATGTACGTGTGTGTGCGTGTGCCTGTGTGTGTGTGTGTGTGTGTGTGTGTGTGTGTCACCTGACAAATGTCGAAACGTGACACTTGCCAAGAAATTAGATAAGACTAAAAGTTTTGTGTATGTGTGTTCGTGTGCTCGTGTGTGTGTGTGTGTGTGTATGTTTGTATGTTTGTGGTAAATGACAGATGGAAAACTGCGTTGTGAATGGCATTTTGCCTTTCCTCTTTCTTCTTCTGTGCTCAGCAAACAACAATAAGTTAGAAATTAAATTCTTTTTTATTTCAACTATAACTTTAAATTGAAATTTAATTAGCTTCTTTTATTTTGTAATTTAATTTTTTTACCTCAAAAAAGAATGCAAGAAACTGTAGCATAAAAAATATTTGGCACTTAGACCTGTTTATTATTTTGCTTTATTTTCTTTTGCGCCAAAAAAATCCCGCAATTTTTTCCCTAAAATGTTGCTTAGCCAGTGCGAAGAAGGAAAAAGAAGATGTTTAATCAAAAAAAAAAAAAGGGAACATAATAACAAGAACAACAACATTTATGAGTGGGCATTTTGAGTGTCTTAATTAAGAATTCAATTAACTTACAGACAATACAGCTTTGTTTATTACATTGGATTGGATTTTGTTTGTCTTACAGTTTTTTGTAAGCAGCAAAACAGAATTTCCAAAAACGTTTTCAATTTTATTGTGTTGACACAAACTTTCTTACATCTTTTAAATTGTGCGTTTACTTTCGTTTTGGGGACATAAAAACGGTGACAAAGTTCTTCGCACTTTGGCTTTTTATGAGCTGCAAAAGAAGCCAAAAGATATGCAAAGGCAGTTAAATTCTCGAAAGACAGACATATGGACAGACAGATGGATAGACATTTTGAAGATGTAAGGAATTCGAAATTCCGACTCCTCGGTTTCGGTTTCGGTCTCGGTCTCGGTCTGTGGCATTGTCAATGCGCTTTGCGCTCTAAGCAATTGCAACAGACGACGCGGCGTTCATGTTGTTCACGCTTCACCCCAAAGACTCAATGAAAAAGCTGTGTTTGTGTGTGTGTGTGTGTGTGTGTTTGTAATTAAATGCTTGATGCATGAAGCGAGGGCAAAAAAATGGGAAAGGCGAGAAGGCGACAGCGTCAACTTGGGGCCAATGCGGCAACATTGTCGTCCTGGGACACTCAATGTTGCAGCTAACAACGCAGGAGGGTGAAGAGCTTCGATAATATGTAGGCGGATGTCAATTTTGTGCACTTAGAAAAATCAAATCATGAAAATTGATTAAAAAAATAAATAAAATAATAGTCAAAATTAAGCAAACTTGGCATTGGCATTCATTTCCAAAAGCCTGCAGTTTGGTTCAATCCAAAACCCATTTAATATTACAAATTTTCTCTCTATAGCGAAGTAATTTCTTTTGCCCTTGAGATTCGTATGTCAGAGGTTGAGAATGTAACTGTTCATCCCTGATTGCTTTAGTCGCCTGGCGTATTGCTACGCCCAGTTCTGCTTCTAGACTGCCGCTTCTTACTCAAGCGCAATTCTTTCTTCTTCTTGTTCTCGCTTCGTCTTCATTGCAATTCTACATAATAGCAACAACACGACAGGCGCCATGCTCAACTGAGACGAACATCACTCTCGTACTCAAATGGTGCTTTTACTCACCAGGGCTACAACACATCAGGGCTTCATTTATATGCTTTTTATAAGCTATTAAACAGTTACTTGATATTATTTTGCTAAGTGCATCAAGCGATGTTGATGTTACTCAATTTCTTAATTTACGCAATCCGAAACGTGTTGATGAGAATGGCGGAACTGGTAACTGTGGCAACTGTCAAGCTATACAACTGTTTTGTGTGTGTGTGTGTGTGTGTGTGTGTGTACGTGTGTTTGTGGGTGGTTGAAGATGATGTCGCAACTTTGTCAAACAGCTGGCAGAGCTGGCAGATCTCCTTTGGGTAATGGCCTCGTTCTCCCAACACAGTTGTAGTCGCAGTCCAGGCATTAAAGCGGCCCGTGCGTCCCATTTCAATTAGTGTGCATTACAAATGAAGTTTGGGAATAGCGCAACAGAACTGAGCAGAACAGAACAGAACAGAACAAGCTGAAGACCAACACAAAGACGAAGAAGTTGAAGCAGAAGAAGAAGAAGAACATTGCAACATCTAACTAACCTGGCGGCACGTGCGACCACCAACAAAACACAATTTGTTTATTATTTAAGTTACTTCTCAATTCAACAGACGACAGTTCGAATTCAATTTGCAGCTCGTTTAACGCTTCGACCTTGAGATGAGAATCTCTCTTCCTGCTCTTCTTCTTCTTCTTCTTACGACTTTTTGCTTAAACTTTGGTTTAAGAGCGTTCTTGCCACTTCACTGACAACGCGCTCTCATCTCAATATGCTGCTGTTGTTGTTTTTTGCCAGAGCTGCACTGCAAAGAAAGTAGTTTTGGGAAAACTTTGGCAGAAAATTGAATCGGAATATGAATGTGAGACTTGAAACTCTACTAAAAGCTCTACTTCAAGTTCAAGCCATCAAAGTTTCTTTACAACAGATTAACTTGGAAAGTTGAACAAAGTTCAATTTCATATGGTTATTTAAGCCAACTTCATATTAAAGGCTATTTAAATTTCCGTTTTTGTGCTGAAACTGAACTTAAAGTTTATTTCCGCTTACTGTTGATAATCTTGTTATTATTGTGATTTCGTACAATGTATTCAGTATTTTATACCTGCTTCTTTTGTTAAGCGCACTTAACGCCCTTCAATTTTTTGCTGTCAGCAGCAACATTTTTTCGTACCCATTAAACATGCCTCAAGATAAGAACTAAATAAATAAATACTATAACACAATCGCAACCTTATTTTTTGTCTTATTTTTTATTGCAGATTTGCTCATCGAGATGCTGGGCGTATTGGCGAGCTATAGCATAACGGTTAAGGAGCTGAAACTGCTTTTTGGCACAATGAAGGCCAACAATGGCAAATGGCCGCGTCATTCGGCCAAATTGTTGAATGTCCTGCGACAAATGCCGCATCGCAATGGTCCCGATGTGTTCTTCAGTTTTCCGGGTCGCAAGGGATCGGTAAGTCTACATCCCCCCCTTCATCCACATTATACTTTATCTAATGATAATAAACAACAAACGACGACAATAACCAATCGTCATTTTATGCCCTGTGAATAGAGAGAGAGAGAGAGAGAGTCTGTATGCAACGCAGGATAACGTTTAATTCAAGACAATCAAATTATCGATAATTATCGATTGGCGATAGGAGATGTTTCTGTTGTTTTCTTTTAATATTCCAATCATCTTACATAGCATATCTTTCAAGTCGTTCAGTTTCGATGCCTACACTACCCTCCCGCCTCCCGCCTCCCCCCCCCCCCCCCATATACTCCTTATACTATTGCTCGAATGTCCAGCAACATATTCTTCCTTCATTTCCTGTTTGGCTAGGAGACAGTTTGGGGGGGGACTACAGGGGTGAAGGTTTGGGCTTTTATTTTATTGCGTCGTACTTAAATCGAATTCGTAATGGGTGCGAGCTGCCCATGTGGCACATGCCACAGGACATCAACTGCTTCTGGTAGCTGTTGTCTCAGCTGAGTGTGTGTGTGTGTTTGTGTGTGTTTGCTATCTGTCTATAGCATAAACACATAAAAAGTGACATAAAGCGAATTGGAAGTCAAATGCGGCACGAAACGATACGAGATACCAAACGAAACGAAATTAAATGAAATGACGAGGGCTTGGCGAAGGGTGTGGTTTGTGGGGGGGGGAAGGGGAGGGAAACACTCGCACAAAACACAATTGTCGCAAAATGTTCAATAAACAGGACACGTTACTAACACACCCCTCTTCCCCCCCCCTCCCCACCCCAGGCATTTGGTCATTTGCAACGTTTCTCTTCATTTCTGTCTTTTTGTGTTTTTGTGTTTTTTTTTTTAAATTTTCATTTAGCGCACTTTTAGTCTTCCAATTTCAGTTTGGGGTCGATCCGTGCAAGCCCTATAGCTACTATTCGTTACATGCCACCCTTAGGCAGCAGCAGCAGTATCCCCCCTACATACATACACATGTATGTACTATATATGAAAGCGTCTGCTTTGCGTTGCACTAATCAGTTCCCTGAATCCCGAGGACCCCAAAAGGACCTGCTACAAAACGGTCCAAACTGACAGCTAGCAACTGGCATTCCTGCCTGCTGCAAACTTGCATGTTTCGGCTTTTTTAACCCCCCCCCTTAACCTACGCCCCGCCACTGCTACTCTTTAGCGCTTTGTACTGGGGCTAAATCACTTGACAATTTTACAACACATGCGAAGAGCGAGAGACACATTGACAAAGAAAGAGAGAGAGAGGCAACAATGGTAAATCATGTGGCATGCCACAAGCTCTCTGGCATTGTTGCACTGTTGCACAATTGAATGAGGCCTCAAGACAATGTCCGTGCTGCCACACCACACCACACCACACGACACGACACGACACGACAGACGATACACTCATTCTCTCGGCATACAAATGTTAAAATGAATGAAAACTTTGTTGTTCCTGCACACAAATATATATACATATGTGAAATATATGAATGTGTGTGTGTGTGGGTGTGTAAGTGGAAAGGGTGGACTGAACGAATGAATGCTATGAATGCAAGAGAGTAAGTTGTTTAGAGTGCATTACAAATATTCGAGTGCCATTGATTCAATAAACGTTCGCTTCAAGAAGCTGTGAGTTCAAGTTGAGGTGCTTAAATAAAGATTTAGTTGGTAAATGAAACCAGGAAGAAACTATAATAAATACTAAAATGAACGACTTGACATCCGATTTTGTTTTCTTCTCTTATTATATATATTTGTGTTGAAAAATACCTCATTTCCTGGAATAGAACTTCAAATTGTAAACGTTGATAGTTGGCCAAACAGTTTGTGGTGTTACAGTTATATGAAGAAGATAAGACCATAAATTATTAGCATTAAAAATGAGTTAAATAAATTTATAAACTTAAAGTAAACACGCAACTCTGGCAACGGCAACTCTGTGTGTAGAAGCCACAAAATGCATGAAACATTCAAATACTATTTTCTCATTTCCTTTTAATTTTGAACTTCACTTTTGCCTTTCGGCATTCTCGGCATCAGAGACGACCCACTCCATTCTTGTGGCTTTTTGGGTTTTTGGCTTTTTCTGCAAGTGGCATATTTTTGCAATGCGAACACTTTGCCACAAGTAGCAATATGCCTAAATCCTTTGCCTCGCCCCCCTTAAATTCTCACAAAGCCAAAATGCTCAATGCTATTGTTCTCCATATAGCTTTGTCGTAGCTACGACGCTATAGACTGCAAAATACTCTGTTTGCTTCATAGTTAAATAGTAAATTTAAGTTGAAATAAAAACCAAATCAACTCTGTTTAATTTTCTTGTTCCAAGTGTACAGAAAATATATTTTTTGCAAAGTTTGATTTATGTTTTGTGCAGGTTATTTGTGGTTTTGTTTCATTTTGGGTTTTTGGCTTTGAGTTTTGTTTCTTTTTTGGGTTTTGGTTTTGCTTTTATTGAGGTTTGTACAGTTTGTTGAAGTGCTTCAAGTGTGCCCCAAACTCTATTGCATACCACTCTCTCTACCTTTCTCTCACTCTCTCTCTTTCTGTGTTTGGTCAAATAGTTTTTGTGTCCAGCTTAAATAGGTATTATGCGGTTCATTTGACCAAAAACCTGCTACTAATTGACATTTAACAAGCTAGCGCTGTGTGTTTGTGTGTAGTGTGGATTCTTGCAACTAATTGTGGCACGTTCTGAGTAGCAGTTTCCTTCTAGCCAATGATCTCTCTCACTTGACACCAATTTTTATTCTCTTCTTTGCATTTATTTTGCCCAGGCAATGGTTTTGCCACCTCTAGCTAAATGGCCCTATGAAAATGGATTTACGTTTACCACCTGGTTTCGATTGGATCCAATTAACTCGGTGAACATCGAGCGCGAGAAACCCTATCTCTACTGGTAAGTGCTATTAACAAACCCAATGTTGGGCTTCATCTTCTTTGTCTTCTTAGCTTTTCACAACTTTGCTTGCGACTAATTGGCAAAAACACTTTAATTGCTCTCTCTCTCTCTCTCTCTTTCTCTCTCTCTCTTTTTGTCTATCCAGCTTCAAGACATCGAAGGGCGTTGGATATACGGCACATTTTGTGGGCAATTGTCTTGTCCTCACATCCATGAAGGTCAAGGGCAAGGGCTTTCAGCATTGTGTCAAATATGAATTCCAGCCACGCAAGGTAAGTCTAAACCCCAACCCCTTCCCTGTCCTAACACCTGTGAGTTACGATCCGTTATAGTTTATAGCCCATACCCAAGGGTTGCTTCTCTACTTTCAATTTATGGGCGTGTGATTTTGGGCGATGTCAAAGTTTAATTAACAGCACATTGAATGGCTGTCAACAACAATAACAACAAAGACAAGAACAGGCGCCTCATTACCTGCCCATACCAGTTGAATTTAGTTTGGCGACAACAAACTAACGATTTATGCATACCAAAGAGTGAAGAGTTAACGTAAGGTTACTTAATGTAGTTTTTCCCCCGAGAGAGGAAGTTTCTTGACATTTCCAAAATGTTTTCCGAAAAGAATTCATTGTACTATTTAATGTTATTTCTTAATTTGCAGAAAATAAGAAAGTTAACTTTTCTTGACGTTGCCAAGATTTTTTCCAACAAATTAATTATTAAATAATGAAAATATGTTGCGATTACGAATAAGAAAAAAAAATATTCAATGTTATTTTTAAATTTTGTTTATTTTTAGCTTATTTTATTTTTTGTTGAGATATTTTTCATAACGGATTGCTTATAAGCTTCCTAACTAGGTGAAAGCAGGTTATAACGGGAAACAAAATTTATTAAGAGTTATTCAAGTTCTTACACAATTTTCCAGCTAATATGTTGTTTTGAGGGTTAGAATTAGTTTTCATTTAAACCATGATCAAAACTATCGTTATTGTTGAACATTAATTTTCAATCTAAATCTCATTTTTTTTCCCCTACTTGCAACTCTCTTTTAGTGGTACATGATTGCCATAGTGTATATATACAATCGTTGGACAAAAAGCGAAATCAAGTGCCTAGTTAATGGACAGCTGGCGTCATCAACCGAAATGGCCTGGTTTGTTTCCACAAATGATGTAAGTAGATCAAAACTCTCTCTGACTATATATAATAATCTCTCATTTTGCTCTCTCTCTCTCTCCCACTCAATCTTTAGCCCTTTGACAAGTGTTACATTGGCGCCACGCCTGAATTGGATGAGGAGCGCGTCTTTTGTGGGCAAATGTCGGCAATATATTTATTCAGTGAGGCGCTTACAACACAACAAATATGCGCCATGCATCGTTTGGGTCCTGGCTACAAGGTATGTTGGTTACTTTTTTTTTTTCTGCAACATAGTGCACCATTGTGCACTACTGTGCAAGGGCCGCTGCTTTTAATCAACACACTGTACCACTGTGCCACTGTGGCTGCACCGCCTAAAAAAAATTCACACTGCAGCAGCAGCAGCACATTTGTCCTTTGTCCGCCTGCACACTTAGAAAAAATGATACATTGTTCAAAAAAAATAAAAATAAAAATTGTTTAGTATCAAATAAAATCAAAAAATAAAAATAAATTCGTTTTAAATATTTCAGTTTCTTATTTAAGAACATACATTTTTGCCTCAATTTGGTGAAGTTGAAAATTTAGATTGATTTCAAAACGTAAATACTTAAAAGTACATAACTTTCGATTTGCCTTTTTCTAAGTGTACATACACAGCAAAACAATAATAGCAATGTTTGTATTTTCTATATATATTTTTATATACATATATTTTTATTCTTTCGTTTTTTCCTGTGCGCTCTTTCTCTCTTTTTCTCTCTCTTTTTCTCTTTCTTTTTGTTCTAAATGCGCTGCACTGAAAAAATGCACGAAACATACAACAACAATAACAACGCTATGTCCTGTCTGTTGTTTTACACATACACACACACACACACACACATATGCACACACACATACAGTCGCAATTCCGTTTCGATAACGAGTGCTATCTAAATCTGCCGGACAATCACAAGCGGGTGAGTCATTTTCAACTAGCAGCAAGTTTGGGTGGTGCCATAAAGGCAAATACAGCGAGCATTGGCGATGCTGCTGCCATCGCTGCTAGTAGCAGCAGCAGCAGCAACAACAACAGCAACAACATGAACCAGCAACAGCAGCAACTGTTGCAGCTGCAATTCCAAACGCTCGCCGCCGAGCAGGAAGCCCGTGCAATTGATTGGTCTGATGAGCGTTTAGATTTGAGTGCTGCATTTGTCAAAATACGAGCGGTGCTTACGGCACGCAATGCAGTTGCATTGTCAATGCTAACGGGTGGTGCACTTGCGTCAGCAACAGCCCCAACAACAGCAACAACAACAGCACCACCAACATCAGCATCATCAACAACAGCAGTAACTGCGCCCGGCACATCTGGTGATATTCAGGGCAACAGCAACAGCGAACAGCAGCAACAGTTGCCACTGTCCCAACAACAGCAACAGCCAAGCAACAACAACAACACTGCGGATGATCTGCTTGGCCATTTGCCCACTGGAAATACTTCTTTTGGTATTTATTGTTTCATGTGTTTTATTCTTTTGTTGCATTTTTTTCGATCCTTAAATTATTTTTTTGTCGTTTGTTATTTTTGGCGTTTTGGACACGATGCAGACCAGCTGCGTCGCATGTCCAGTGTGACCAGCCTGACATCGATGGGCGTGGCTGCCGCCTCCACCATAACGGGCGACACTGAGGAACTCAACCAGCTCAAAGCTGTAAGCAATTGGTTTTTATTATTTTTTCTCCTTGTTTTTGAGTTTTTCCCTCGCATTCAAAAAATAAAATGATTCCAGTCAAACTTCCAGATAACCCAAAACCCCGCAATTGGGTTCAATCAAAACCCAATTCAACATTACGTACTTTGTCTATTTGGAAGTATTTTCCTGTCCCCTTGAGATTCGTTATATGGAAGTTCGGCTGTTATTTTTTACATTTCTTTTTAGCATTTAATTAACCTTTGAATTTTATTTTTATCACACACATTTTTAAATAATAGTTTAAGTTTTCATTATTTTCTTTAGTTTTTTGTTTTTTTATTTTTATATACATATACATTTAAATGTTAGTTTCTGTCATTGTATTTTATTGATTTATATTTTTATTTATTCAAGTATTTTTCGAGCTATTCTAATTGCCGGCAAATATAGTACTAGAGTGGGAAACCTGTCCAGCAAAACTTTTGTTAGTTCAAACACAAGCCAGTACAGCCGCACACTTTACCACAACCGCCCCGTCTCTCCACACTCGCCGGTTTTTGTTAGAATTTGTTTTAAGGACGCCTCTGGTTGTGGGCGTGACGCCAATTAAAAAGTTCGTAACGTCGCCCTCGTTGAACGTTGCCAAATCCGCAAACCAATGGAATCAAATCGAATCAAATCGCAACGAATGCAAGCAACACCCACCATTTGCTCCCACCCTTCCCTTTGGCCGTCACCGTCAAAGTCATCGTCAGCGTCAAGCATTCAACGCTTTGGGCCAAAAAGTAGACGACTTCAAAGCCAATCAAAATGTTCCCATTCATTGAAGCGCAGCATGTGCACTGCTCTATTGAATTTGGCCAACAGTGGCAAACCCTCTCAGACTTATTTATTGATCTCACCTTTAACCCTTAAGTCCCCTTACCCATTCCCCATAGGAACAGAATGCTTTTTCCCTCTCGCTTTCTGTTATAATTATGAAAATGTTTGTAATTTTTCGTATGATTTTAAAGTGCGCCCCACATTTAATTGCTGTTCATTTAGAGAATGGCTGGTGGTGGTGGGGGAAGGGGTTGGGGTTGGGTTTGGGGGGGAAAGGGTTTTTAAGCTTTGCTTGAAGTTGTGTGCTGTGTGGCAACAACAATGAGCGATGCGAGGCTTAGAAAAATAAATGTTGCATACTTTGCAGCGCACCTGGAACCAAAACAAAAGACAAAGCGAATGTAAAACTCTGACGGCTGGCTGCCTGGTTGCTGCTTTTCAAGCATCTTGTAGTCGCTTCGTGTTTCTTGTTTCACATTATTATGATGATGATGCCTTTACCCCCTTTACCTACCGTGCGACTTCCCCCGCGAAGCTCACTCGCTATGTTCGTACAAAAATCTATGCAGCTTGCTTTATATATCATACACATATATACTGCTTATGCATATATATGGCTTTATTTCGTACGCTCACAGCTATTTGCAGACTAAAATAGTAAGGGAGGGGTGTTCCTCTTTGACCAGCCTTGCTAATGGTTTTAGCTTTTTGTTTTCCTTTTGGTACACTTCCAGTTCTTTTGCGTGCAGCACTCGCGCTTTTGCCATTATTATTGTTATTATTATTGTTATTGTTACTGTTTGACACTCTAAAGTTGGGGGAGTGCATTAGTTTTAGAAAGTATTGTTTTTGTTAATAGTATGCCTAACCCAAAAAAAAACAATTTGAGCTTGCACAAAATAGGTCAAGCTGTGGATATGGCTCGCCTATGACAGAAATGGGTTCATTCGGGAATACTTCATTGAGTTTTTTTTTGAGCTTGAAGAAACATTTTGGAGAGTAGTTAAATTTTTTTTGTTTTTTTACTTATTCTTTTCTTCTTTCAATCAGCTCAACCCATAAATAGCACTGGCTATATTATTTTAAATATTTCAGCTTATAAAGCACAAAATTAACGAGATCTGAGAACACAACACAAAAAGTTCTTTTGAACAGCAAATATTTGGCTTCATATTTTCAATTTTCTTTCTTTCAATAAAATAGTTGAAATATTCAACAGCGCAACTGTTGAATGCAAACAATTTGAATTTATTTCCTTTAATTACGCCTTTTGTTCTCAAACATTTAAACGTTTTATTTTTATTTATGGCTTCCTTAAATTTAAGTTTCATTTAAATAACGCAAAGAAGTATTTTTAGCAGCAAATTATGCAGCCAGCGATTACACACGCACCACCAGCTTACAACACACAAACACACACACATATGTACATAAAGACACACACACATATACATATTTACGTGTTTGCCTACTATAGGCTTACTTAAAACACGCCGCGCACGCTGCAACAAAACAAAAACAACAGCTACAGCAGCTGCTGCAAGAATATTGCTCATACGCCTCACATAACGTAACGGCGCTAAACCAAAAAGTGCACTTTCCAAAATAAACTTTAATAAATAAATATATATATGTATGCGTACATAAAAACACATAATTATATCTAAAAAAAAATAAAAAAGGCAGTCAAGTCAAGGCTAATGTCTAAGAACTCAGCAAGAATTCTTCGCTCGTGTGTGTATTTGTGTGTATATTTGTGCGCGTCCTGTTTACTGTAACAACAACAACTAAAAAAAAGAGGAAGAAAAAAAAAGGAGGGCTATGTTTATGTATTTTTCCATTCATATAAGTACTTCGTATATTTATGTATATAAACTAGTACGTATTCAGCGAAAAGGCAAATGGCAAATGGCAAAAGTAAATTGTCAGCATGACCGGAAACAATTTTCGCCGGGTTCAGTTCAGAGCTCCTTATACTCGTAGCAATGACTTTTTGAAAGCAAAATGCCCACAAAAAACGAATACACAATAACACAAAATTTCTCTTTCTCCCTCTCTCTCTCTCCCCTTCCTCTCTATCTCTCTTTTTCTGTCTGCTTCGCTATGTGGTTTTCCTTTCATTACAGGTGCTGTATGATGGCAAACTATCGAACGCGATTGTCTTCATGTACAATCCAGTGGCAACCGATGGTCAACTGTGTTTGCAATCTTCTCCCAAAGGAAATGTTTCATATTTTGTACACACGCCGCACGCTCTAATGCTGCAGGTAAGTCAACTCTCTCTCTCTCTCTCTCGCTCTCTCTTACTGTCAGAACAAAAATACAACGAGTAAATTCCCCAGCCTTATTACGTATACGTTAATGTACACATAGAGCTGTTGCTAGTTCAGCTGAGTTCAGTTGAGTTGATATCCTGAGACATGCCAACAAGGCCAAAGACCAACAAAACACACACACACAGCACACACACACACACACATACATATACAATATATAATATATGTGTTGAGGGCCACCACATAAATTTTCGGGCAGCATTTTACGACTCAAGCGCATGCTTTGGCATTTCTTATTAGGTACAACAATCTTTGGTCGCTGCGCCCCCTCACCATCTTACCACTGCCACTGTTCTTTTCCATTGCGTTCCCATAGCCTTATCGGGCTCAGCAGCAACAGTCTGTCGTTCTGAATGTCTGGCTCTGGCAACAACAAAATTGTTCAATAAATTTTCTAGTACTTTCCTGTACAAACAACACAAATCATAAAAAAAATGAAAAAAAACAAGGCGCCAAAAAATGCCTTCAAAATGACCCGAAGAGGCTCAAGAACCAACAACGCAAATTCTCATGGGACGCGCAGTGGTGTTCATGTCATGCCATATTAAAATCATGATGAAATGAAAAAAAAAATTTCATATAAAATACAAGAGAAACCAATTCAATCGATAAACATTGCGAAAATCACAAAATTTATGTGAGTTTAAAACTTTAGGGCAAATGGCAAAAACAAAAATTTCTTATCTTAAGACAAAACACAATTTTGTCAGAGTCTTAGGTATATGTAACAGTAAAGCATTAGTAAATTCAAGCAAAATATTACAGTCAAACTTCCATATAACGAAGTATCTTATGAAACGTATTAATTTTCAGGAACCTACGCTTTGGTTCAATCAAAAAACCCTTCCATATTACGAGTTTTCTCTTTTTAACGAAGTTTTCTTTTCTTCTCCCCTTGAGATTCGTTATGTGGAAGTAATCAGCTGATTGCCTTGTACAACAACAACTAATTTAAACGATTTGGTTTTTTGTTATGCATCTGTATGTATGTATTTGACATGCAAATTGGCTTTTGAGGTTTTCAAAATCATTGCACAAAGTATTTTGATATAAATTCATTCAATTAAATTCATGTGCTTTTAAAAGCAGTTGAGCCAGCAATCCTGCGGATTTTAATCTCCTCGAATATATTCATACACATGCATATACATATATGTATATAGTATAATAAATAGTATATGTTCTTATTATATTACAACAGGATGTCAAAGCTGTGGTCACGCATTCCATACACTGCACACTCAATTCGATTGGTGGCATTCAGGTGCTGTTTCCGCTCTTCTCCCAGCTCGATATGGCGCACGAGGGCATTAGCGATATTAAACGAGATCCAACGCTATGGTAAGTATATTGATTTTTTCAAGATTTTGCGTATGTTTGGAGTTTCAGTACCAAAAATTTATATTTATTCTTTTAATCGTTTTGTTCCATTCCAATGTACCACTTGTTTCATTGCCAAACGTTACTTTTATTGCTACCCCAATGACGTCCATTTTATATTTGATCTTGACATCTGTGTTTTTGAATCGCAAAGTTCTCATTCACATTCAATTTAATTTGTTCCATTGCCAATCGTTCCATTTGAATGATTCTACATTCTTTTTATCGGCTTCACTTTTATATCGATTCTTTTTAGTGTTCCAGTACCATTCGTTCCATTTGCAATTTGGACTGAAACTTTCATTCGATTCTTCTTCTTTTTTAATTTTTCTAAAGCTCAAAGCTATTGGGCTTCATTTGTGAACTGGTTGAGACATCGCAAACCGTTCAACAGCACATGATACAAAATCGTGGCTTCTTGGTGATATCATTCATGCTGCAAAGATCATCGCGCGAACATTTGACCCTGGAGGTACTCGGCTCATTTCTCAATTTGACCAAGTATTTGGTCACCTGCCTGTCGGCCAACAGTGACTTGCTGCTGAAGCAGGTGAGTGGGCGCAAGGCCCAAAACAAAACTACTTACTTACTTACTTACTATGCTACTAGTACATGCATAATTTTATGCATCTGTAAAAAGCATTTGGGAGCGAGCATACAATAACTACAACTAGATCAATCATATTTATTTGCCGCTCAATGTTAGTTTTTAAGCCATGAAAATCGATGAATAACGCCCCTTTTTTAAAAGCAAAGCATCGATAAACGATATTAATCGATAGCATGCGATTGTCTTATTTGGCAAAGCATGCTCTAACAATTATGTATTTCTCTCTCTCGTTCTCTTAACAATACGATTTATGTACTTGTACTAACTATCTATAGTAATTATGTATTTTATATCTATATACTCTTACTTAAGTTCGATTTAAGCTCGCATCGCAGTGTGCATCTTTACAATCGATTGCATGACAAAATGCCTCGCGCTGTGAGTTTTATTTTTGAATTCAAATACAATATGCATACATACATATACTATATAAGGTATACATTTTTGTTTCAGTTCATCAGACTTTTCCCTTGCTTCCCCTTGCGCCCCCATGTTTTACACATCTCCCTGTTTTACCCCTTTTCGCCGGCCCACTCGTCGCAATCTGTCAACATTGGGACATAAAATTTATTTACCTTAAAATAAATTTTAAAAAAATAACAATTTTTCATACGTTTTTCTGTCCCTTTTTTTTATTTATTTATTTTATTTTTTTTTTCTTTGTCATATTTGTGGCATGTTTAACACCTTGACAAACAAATATCAAATGATATGCGAAACCCAAAAGCAACAAACTCATCTGCTCTCTCTCTATCACATTCAATAAATGTCTCTGTCTCTATCTTGTTTTTGTGGGTGTTTATGTGTGTGCTGTTCTTGTGTCTATGGTGTTGACGATTTGCCAGCTTTCTCATTCTCTCTTTCTCTCTCTCTCTCTCCTTCTCTCTTTCTCACACACTGTCTTTTAATATTTATGTCTATCCTTATTTTTTGTTACTGCCTGCCTGCAACACTCCTCTGGCTGCCTGCTTGCCACTCTTGCAACAAACATACAGTTGAACACGGGTCTGCGTAATCCTTTCAAAAAAGTAAACACACTCCCAAACACACACACATAGCTCTTTAATACCGTAGCGCACACTAAACACACAATATTCTTTGAATAAACTATACTCGTTACCAGTTACTCGTTACCCGCTACCCATTACCCGTTGCCAGCTAACCGTTACCAGCTTACCCTTTTACCTATTGCAAGTTAAATTGTCTAAAGCCGACACCCGTTTTTTTTTTGTTTTCACCAATCTTCTCTTTTGAAACTAATCCTTTTTGCTGTGTTTATATGTGATATACACAATATACATTTGCTTACATACATATATGCATATTTGCCCAACAAAAAAACGATTTTGTATTTATTCTTGTTTTCCTGCATATTATCTTTTTTTTTTTATTTGATAGCTTTCTTTGTTGTTTGCCAAACACACATGATAAGCCCACTTCTACTTTTCTGTGAATGTGCTTTCCTTTCCACCACTTACACATATTTTCTTTGTCTCTGTGTTTGTCTGTTTTTTTGTGGGGAAAAAATAAGTTATTAAAAGCTTCAGAGAAGTCTTTTGCTTTATGCCAGATAACAAATCTAGGAACAAGGAGCTTAAAGTAAAAAAATAAATCAACAGTGTGCCGAATACCCTATTCTGAAACAACTATTTGTGTACATATATGTAGTATGATGAAAACTAAAACCTTTCAAATTATGAAAGTATACTAAGTGTATATTGTTTTTCACCTATACTTTCGTTAACAACTACTTTCAGTCAGACATGTGTTTGTTATCTTCGGTTTGTGACCGAAGTTAATTATAGTTTCACACTTTGCCATAACTGTTGCATGCTTGTTAAGTGGCAGTGTAAGCTGTACCAGCTTTTAATTGGCTAGCAAATGAAATTCGTTTTTCCGTTTGTTTGCTGGTTTTCTCTCTTTTGCTTTGCTGAGTGTTTCGCACTGAGTTTTTGTTATGATTCTGTTTGCACTCGTTAAATGCAAAACCATTTTTTGTTCTTTTCTTTTCCTAACCAAACAAAAAGTTGTTTTTAATCGAAATTGAAATGTACATAGTTCTATACTCTCCCCAGCTGATTTGATAAATACTTTATAGAGACACCAAAATGAATAGAACCATATAACGAAAGTGCTTTATGAAATAAATGTGTATTAACAACTAAAGACTAAAAATTCTACTTCTACTTTGTCTGCTCTCTCACATTCTCTCTCTCTCTCTCTCTCTCTCTCCTTCTCTCCCAATCTCTCTCTCTTTCTATCTCTCTAAATCTAACTTGATATACATTTTCTGTTCTCTATATATATTCGTTTTTATTATTTGTAATCTCAATTGTCTACACATTTTTTCGCAATTCACCATTCCTTGCGCCCGCTTTTCTTCCCGTTACGTTCTTCTGTCAATCAATCAATTCAACAAAATCACACAAAACAACAACTTAAAACCAACAACAACAACAACTGAACTTATAACCCAATTATCAAAAAAAATAAATCTACAACAGTTCTACCAGGTGAAGCTCAATTCTCAAATTTCTCTACTCAACTATCGTACCGTATATTTTAAATGTTCCTTAATCGTTCTCTACTGTTCCGTTCCGTTTCCGTTTTGTTCCGTTTCTGTGCGTATACTCGTGTGTATTCATTTCGTTTGTATCTTTAACTTGTTGTATTCAACACTTTGTACAGTTGCCTCATCATGTTGAAATACTTGATGTATTGTTGTTTCACTGCATTGTAAATACATTTCGAAACATTGGTCAACATTTGAACATCAAAGCTGTAATATTTGAGTTCATTCTACATCACATTGTATTTATATCATAATATATTATATATATATAAACTATATATATTGATATATTCAGTTTAGTCTATCAATGTTAGATTTGAGTCAACTTTTTAGAATCAATTAATTAGTTAATTTAATTTCCTAGTTCGTAAAACATCTTAAATATAAGCTTTTTAGGTTATCTTCTTGAACTCATCTTATATAATTTTACATAATTTGCTTTATTAATAATGGTTGACATAACATTATAATTTTTTTTCTCTGTAGCGGGAGAATACGAAAAATAAAAGATAACAAAAATCTGAATTAATTACAAAGCGAACGTAAACTTTTTTATGTTTCGCACAATTTTCCATATTTTTTTTATTTTTATTTATTTTTTTGCTGTTGCTGAATCTGTCTGTTGTGTGTTTTCGGGCTGGTGTATTTGGTGTTTTTCGATTTTCGGTGTGGTCCCTTATTATTTTACACTCGTGCCACAGTTTTTAATTGGGAAACTTGTGCTGGTAGCTCCCAGTTCTCTCGCATGGTGCGTGTTGCATTGTTATGCGCGCTGCGGGCATTGGCAATGGCAACGGCAACCGGCAACAACAACAGCCAAAAACTTCTCCCTTTGTAAAAATACCATATGTATCGTGGTATATGGTGTATGGATTGAAGTGGTGCCCCGCATAAACCCATCCAACCATGTGTGTGAACATACACATCTCGACACACGCAAAAAAAACCCACACAATTTTTTATGTTGCGACATTTCAACATTGATAAAAATATTTGGCGAGAAAAAATATTGCACATCGAAATCTGCTTGCAGCAAATGCAAATGTAAATTGATTCAATTGCGTTTATTACACACACGATTTGTGCAATAATAATAAAAAAAAAAACAAAATAAATAAAATAAAAATGGGAAATCCATAAACATGCATATAATTAAATACACAAACGAATTATTGTTCCAACTATGATGGTTTAGCAAAATGATTATGTGCAACATGTTTGTTTTTCTTTTTTTATTCCTTGCATTGTTTCTAACCAAAGTGTAGGCCCATTCTAGGACCACCTTCTACGGAAGCTGCGTTTTAACCCATTTCAGCGGATTTGCTAGCTAGTTTTTCATATCGAACTTTAAGCGTTATAGAAATATTGCATATTTATCATCTTTATATTGTAGTTTTTAAAATATATCTAATATCTACTAAGTACTAAGCTTAAATTTATATAAATATGAATATAAATATGTATATACGATCATAGTTATTATAATTTCTAATGTATGTAAATAAGCTTAGACTTAGTTATTGTTCTCATTTTGGAATGCAGTTAAATAATGAATGAAAAAAAGAAGAAAAGCTGTTGATTACTTTGTTTGTTCATTTCTCGTTTTATGTTCTTTTTGATATATGATAAACGTTGATAAACATTGATTGCTGTTTGCTGCATGTGTTACCGTTATATATATATCCTGCTCCTACTACTACTACTATATAAACCCTATCCAAATCAATCGACAACTACAACAACAACAACAACAATCAACATGAAACTCATGTAAACGTATGTATACAAAAAAAAAAAAAAAAATCCTTTTCCATTTCCACGCTATTCTTGTGCTATCTATATCAATATAACTATCTCTTAAACTAACCCAACTATCTAACTTATTATCTAAATAACTAACCCAAAACAAACTATCTCAAACTCTGATACATTCACACATTACACCCACATCTTGAATCTACAACCCCTGTTGCAACATTTCGTTTCGAGTCTCTGTCTCTGAATAATTGAGGACAGCATAAGTTACTTGACTAATTTGTTGCAGTTGTTCTGTTTCTCGTTTCTCACGTGGCAGCTGCTCGATCATGTGCTCTTCAATCCGGCCCTGTGGATCTATACGCCAGCGAATGTCCAAGCTCGACTCTATTCCTACCTGGCCACCGAGTTTCTCAGCGATACACAGATCTATAGCAATGTACGTCGGGTTAGTACCGTTTTACAAACGGTACACACCCTCAAGTATTATTATTGGGTTGTCAATCCGCGTGCCAAAAGCGGCATCATACCAAAGGGTTTGGGTAAGTCAACTCTCTCTCCCTCTCTCTCTCTCTCTCTCTCTCTTTCTCTTGATCTTGTGAGTACTTTGGTGCTGATGCGAGCGGACCTATATTACTTATTGTTCCAGATGGTCCGCGACCGGCTCAAAAGGATATTTTGGCCATACGCGCCTATATCCTTTTGTTCCTCAAGCAGCTAATCATGATCGGCAATGGCGTCAAAGAGGATGAATTGCAAAGCATACTCAACTATCTGACCACCATGCATGAGGTAAGTCCTTGCAGGTAGTTCCGTAGGCTTCAAACATATGAATGAACTCTGGAATTCAAGGGTTTTCTTAAAACTCAAAGGATTAGGGTCTTACTCTAGCAACTTTATTCCACTTACGAAAATAGGTTTTAATCCAATGTATGTATTATTTCATTGCATTTCATTTAAAGGATGAGAATCTGCACGATGTGCTGCAAATGCTCATCTCACTGATGTCGGAGCATCCGAGCTCAATGGTACCTGCATTCGATGTAAAGCACGGCGTTCGAAGCATCTTCAAGCTTCTGGCGGCCGAAAGTCAATTGATACGCCTCCAGGCGCTAAAGCTTTTGGGCTTTTTCCTGTCGCGCAGCACACACAAGTGAGTAAAGAGGAAGCTACTTGAGTAATGACCTTTTTCCACCCGCTCTAGCACACACACTCGCATACCTTCATATACTATGTATGTATTATATGTATGTCCGTGTGTAAAAGACTCCAACACTCCCTTTCACTTCCACTTCAACTCTCCAGTTCTCGTTTTGACCTTTTTTTGACAAACTGCCGTGTAATGCACATGCTCATAAATTTTTTGCATATATTCTGGTTTCTTTATCCCGCGTTTGTACCTCTCTCCCCTCGCCGTTATAGGCGTAAGTACGATGTCATGTCGCCACACAATTTGTACACATTATTAGCGGAACGTCTGCTTCTGTACGAGGAGTCACTGTCGCTGCCCACATACAATGTACTCTACGAGATTATGACGGAGCATATCTCACAGCAGATACTATACACGCGCCATCCAGAGCCGGAGAGTCATTATCGCCTCGAGAATCCCAGTAAGTTTTGTTTTTGTTTATTTTATGTAGCTTTAAGACAGTCTTAACATCCCAAACACGTTTTGTTACTATTTTAAAATTTACGCTAACATATGAAAGGGCTGTAAAACTTGCGGTTTGTTGTCATCTTAAACCCGCTGGGATTAATTTATAATGCTAAAATGTTGTGAGAGATGTCAAGTTTGAGATGAACACAAGAAACATTAATTATAAGTCGAGCTTCTTGACATTGACTTTCATTTTAAAACAGAAAACAAATTATGAAGCTTATGTTAATTATAAGAAATATCAAATTTTTGCCAGTTCTAAAAGTATGGCAGAGAGTCCTGCGTTAGAAGTTTATTTTTTAATAGGATTTAAGCTAGTTGTTAAACCTTATATAACCCTTTAATACCTTACACTTTTCTCATAATTTGGCTGTGCAGTGATACTTAAGGTTGTTGCCACATTGATTAGACAGTCGAAGCAAACAGAGTCGTTGATCGATGTGAAGAAGCTCTTTCTGCAGGACATGACATTGCTGTGCAATAGCAATCGGGAGAATCGACGCACAGTTCTCCAGATGTCTGTCTGGCAGGAATGGCTCATTGCGATGGCCTACATTCATCCGAAGAATACCGAAGAGCAGAAGATCAGCGATATGGTCTATTCCCTGTTCCGCATGCTGTTGCACCATGCCATCAAGCATGAATACGGCGGCTGGCGAGTCTGGGTTGACACCCTGGCAATAGTTCACTCCAAGGTCTCCTATGAAGAGTTCAAGCTACAGTTTGCCCAAATGTATGAGCATTACGAGCGACAGAGGACCGACAATATTACCGATCCCGCACTGCGTCAGGCACGACCTATATCCACCATTAGCGGCTGGGAGCGCGAGGAGCTCCAACAGCTACAGAACGGTCCTGTGTCATCACAACAGCAACCGTTGCCAGCAACTAAGAGCTCTGTTTCGATAGCCTCGCTTGAGGATGTGCCTGCTGTGCAGGAGGAGGAGGAAGAGGAGGTCGAGGAGCTGGAACTACAGCAGCTGGATAACGTTGATGTGGAACTACCAGTTGAAACAGCCGAATCCTGCGACTGTGCTACCAACGGAGAAGCAACTGAAACGGAACAGGCTGCTGAGCTGGCCGATCAGGCCGAACAGGCTGGAACGGCATCGCAGGAGACGGAACCTGCCAATAAATCAGTAATTGCCAACATTTCTGATGTTTACAACGAGCAAATCAAAACGGATGAAGCAATGCAAAGTGCTTGCAATGGGCTCAGTTCTAGCTCGAGTGCCAGTCCCGATACTGCTGGCCAGGCAGCACTCAAGGAGACGCTGCAAATCGGCGATGACCTGGAGGAACTGGAGCTGGCAACAGCCAAGGATGAACTCGACGTTGAACAGCATGTGAAACAGGTGCTGCTGGCATCCGAAGCGGCATTGAATGACTGCAAAATGGCTGTAGATAATGTGCTGCAAGAGGCAGAGGACTCCTCTTCGGTGCTAAAGGATGAAGAAATCGAGCTGGCTGTCAACGAGGTGGTGCAGGGTGTGCTCAACTGTGAGAAGAAAACAGTAGCTGCACAGGACAATGTGAGCCTGCTCAATAGCAAAAATCTACTGAACAACAATAACAACAATAGCGAAGCTGTGGAAAAGACAGAGCTAGAGATAGAGCCAAAAGAGCAGAAGACAGAGCAGCATGAGGAAGTTAATGCCAATGAAGTGCCGAGCGAGAAAACAACTGAGAAGGAGATTGAGAAATCGCTTGAAGAAATCAAAATAGCAGCAGCAGCAACAAACAATCAAAAGACTGAAGATGCCGACAACAAGCTCAACAACAATGACAAGCTCAATGAGGCAAGCAGCAGCAGCAATAGTAGCAGCAGTAAGGAACCATTAGCTGGTGATCAAGAGATGAGCTCATTTTTGAGCACTACAATTGAGAGCACAAAAACAGAGGAGATAACGACATCGCTAACAAATGCTGCACCCGAAATCATCACAGACGAGCCCATCGAGCTTGAGGAGGAAACAAAGACAAAGTCAGCGGCAGAAGGGAAGGGGAAAGCAGTCACAACGACAGAGAAGAAAACGGAGGAGGATGCAGTTGCAATAGCGGTGCGAGATATTGTTGAGCAACTTATTGACAAGGTAATCGATGCAGCCGAGGCTGAAGCAAAATCTGCAAACGAGAGAGAAACCGAAACCGAAGCCAAAACTGAAACCAATAACAATGAGCTACCAGCCAAGGAAGCAATAAAGCAGCAAGTAACGGAGGTGAAAGCAATAGCAACAGAAACAGCAAAGGAAACCGAACCTCAGGAGTTTCCGGCCGATCAGGCAGATCAGACAAATGACGCTGCTGCTACAGTTGCTAAGGAAATCGTACACGAGGTTGTCGAGGCAGCTTTAGATCAAGCTCAAGCTGGAGCTCAAGTTGAACCCGAAACCCTAAACGAACCTCTAAACATGCACGATACGGAAACCGAAATGGAAACGGAAACAGTTGAGAGCAAGGAACAAGTTGCCGCCATTGTTAGTGAAGTGCTTGACTCGCTGGTGACTGAAACTGTCAAGGCTGTCGCAGTCGCAGCCGCCGAGCAAACCACACAAACCTCTCCCACGCCCGACGTGCAACCTCCGACGACGTTGGATGATGAGACCCAAACAAAGAACAATTCAGCAGCGCTTATGGTGCGCATTAAACCCACAGAGGTGGACTCAACAACGCAGACAACACCAAAGAACGAGGCGGATGCACACAAAAGTAAGGACGAGCAGCTGCTGCTGCCCGAACCCGATGATGACGACGATGATGATGCACAGGATGCAGTCAATATAGCAGACGATGATGACGATGATGCTGATGATGATGTCTATGCCGCAGAGCAGCAACAACAACAACAACAGACAAATGCGACAACAGCAACAACAACGACAACAGCATCGACGAATGAAGGGGCCGCACATCTAGAAGGCAATCATTACGGTAAGTGGTTAAGGCTTTCTGTTTTTTCCCTAAACATATAAGTAATGTGGAAACGTACAACCTGACTACAAATGCTTGTGTTTAAATCGAAATAATTTGTGTCAAAATTTAATATAAAAAAAAACTATGTGCGATGTGTTACTCAGGTGGTGCAACCGCCGGTGGCGAGGGAAAACAACAACGCTCCAAATCTGGCTCAACACGTCCAATGTTTAGCCCAGGACCGACACGTCCGCCATTCCGTATACCGGAATTCAAATGGTCCTATATACATCAGCGACTGCTTAGCGATGTGCTCTTCTCGTTGGAGACGGACATACAAGTGTGGCGCAGTCATTCCACCAAAAGTGTTCTCGACTTTGTCAACTCCAGTGAAAATGCCATATTTGTGGTCAATACAGTGCATCTTATATCCCAGCTGGCCGACAATTTGATAATTGCTTGTGGCGGCCTATTGCCACTACTCGCCAGTGCCACATCACCGAATGTAAGTGACGAGGAGTTTGCCTCTTGCTCTGTAGATCCATCCCAACCTATAACTAACTGATTGTGTGTTTCCTTAGTCGGAGTTGGATGTGCTTGAACCCACACAGGGAATGCCTCTAGAGGTTGCTGTCTCCTTTCTGCAACGTCTCGTTAATATGGCCGATGTTTTGATCTTTGCCACATCGCTGAACTTCGGCGAATTGGAGGCGGAGAAGAATATGTCAAGCGGCGGCATCTTGCGACAATGCCTGCGACTAGTCTGCACCTGTGCCGTACGCAATTGTCTTGAGTGCAAGGAACGCACTCGCTACAATGTTGGCTCGCTGGCACGTGATGTTCCCGGCGCAGCGCATCTACAAGCGCTTATCCGTGGAGCTCAGGCATCGCCAAAGGTACATAAAACTATAACTAATTGATTTAACATTCATCACAGATTAGATTCAACACATTTCCAACACTACTCTTTAGAATATTGTGGAATCAATCACCGGTCAATTATCACCAGTCAAGGATCCTGAGAAACTGCTACAAGATATGGATGTGAATCGTTTACGTGCCGTCATCTATCGCGATGTGGTAAGTAATAATATATCTCTCTCGCTCCGTTTCCATTTGTTCCATTTCAATATATTCCCTATACTAACGTGTTGCCTTGTTCTTGTTTTTGTCTTCTCTTTCTCCCTCTTTCTGTCGAACAGGAGGAAACGAAACAAGCACAGTTCCTATCACTGGCAATCGTTTACTTCATATCAGTGTTGATGGTATCGAAATATCGCGATATTCTTGAACCGCCCGCAGAGCCGCAAATTCAACGACAATCGCCAGTATTGCAACGCGGTAATTCGAGCAGCGGTAAGTGTTGCAAGTTAAGACTTTATTAAAGCTAAGCTATCAATATCAATATAGTACAATATGAATACGAATGTTACTCTCGTACCTAAAGGCATTTGCCACATTTTATCGATGAGTTTTTTGAGTTTGGTCGGGCGGGTTCTTATTATTTTAAGTATTAAGTTTCACTTATCATGCGTTTCATTTTGCTTTGCCTTTTTTGCGATTGTCGCTCTTCTTTGAATATGTTTCATGTTTCATTTCAATTTGTTTCGTTTCATTTCGTTTCGTTTTGTTTGCTGCACTTAAAATAACACAATCGTTTATTGGTTCTCTATCTAACTATCTCTCTCAAACTGTATATAAATATTTCTCTTCGTCTTTAACAAAAAAAAAAAATAATGAAATTAATTATAAAAACATATTTTGTGTTCCAATTGTTGCGGTCCTTTGTCTTGAGAGACAGCTTTCGATATGATTTGAACTTTATTTTTTTTATTTTCAATTGTTTCTTAAGTTTATTGCAGCTTTTTTTGCTTTTGCATTCGTTTTGTGTTGTTAAACAGCTGCTAAGCCGAATTTAAACATTTGTTTAATATGATGATAGCAATAAAACTCTCACTGCCAGACCCACAATTAATAATCTTGACAGCACCAACACCACTAACGCCAACAACACCACTAACAACCACCACCAACCACCACATGTTAGTTTCATTTTAGCTCACGTGTGCGTGTGCGTGTGCGTGTGTGTGTGTGTGTGTGTGTGTGTGTGTGTGTGTGTATGTGCGTGTGTGTGTGTGTGTGGAATGACGCACTTTTGCATCAGTGACAACACCAACTACCCTTTGACCCCCGCCCACCAAATAACACACTCCCCTTTTGAATAATTATAAATACATTTTATCATTAATTTTTAAGAAAAAAAAAAAACAAAAACATTCTCATCGAGTTCCATTATTGAAGAGATACTATTCAGTTCTTTCTATGTTTCTTTCCTTCGTTCCGTTTTCTAATGATTTCATTTCACGCTGCTTTTTCGGATTTATTGTACAAAAAAAAAAAAAAAAACATATGTAACTAAAAATACCCAAAACTAAAACATTATAAATTAAAAAACTAAATACAAACCAAAATGCTCGCAACGTCACCATAATTGACCCACCCAAAAACCCTAACCACGCCACCTCGCTCGCTCGCTCGCTCTCTCGCTCATTCGCTCTCTCGCTCATTCGCACTCTGTGTGTAAATAAAAAACACCCAACAACAACAAATCATTAGAAGCCGCCGGCGCGCGTCCCTTGTTCCCACAATGGTCGCATCATGTCTATCCACAATTTCTGCCCGAATCGCATCAGAATCAAGTGACCGCCGCCAACATGCAACAACAGCAGCAGCAGCAACAGCAGCAGCAGCAGCAGCAGCAACACCAACAGCAACATTACTATCAGCAACATCAGCAGCAACATCAGCAGCAGCAGCAACAACACAACAATCACAGTCATCATCATATGGCCGCTGCTTACTATCAACATCAGCAACATCAGCAACAGCAGCAACAACATTTGGGCAACATTTCGCCGCCACCACCATTGGGCGGACCACACTCGTCAAGCTCATCGGCCAGCTCGACAGCAACATCACAGCCTGCCTCGAGTTCATCGCTCTCCTCGCTGGCCTCTCAAAGTCAACAACAGCAACAGTTGCCGGCCTCAGCAGCGCTACATCGCCAGCAGTTGCTCAAGCATCAGCATCAGCAGCAGCAGCAACAGCAACATTATCATCCACATCAGCCGCACTATGCGCTTATCAATGGCCACCAGCAGCAGCAACAGATGCTCAATGGCAAGCACAACCACTATGGGGATCAGGTGGAAAATGGCACCACCACCACCACCATCGGCAGCGGCAGCAGCAGCAGCAGCGTTAACTATCACACGCATCCACATGCTTACAATATGCGCAGCATTCAAATGAACGGTGAACAGCAACTGCAACAGCAGCAGAATGGTTTGGAGCATCATCATCAGACTGTTGTTGCGGCGGGGCTATTGAATGGACATGCCAACAGCAACAATGGAAATAGCAATGGCACTGGCAATGGCAATGGGAATAGCAATGGCAACACTAATGGCAACACCAATATGCGAACTTTACGCAATGGTGGTGGATCAGCAACAGCAGCAACAGCAAAATCAACAACAACAGCAACAGTTGCTGCTGCTGCTGCTGCTGCTGCAGCTGCTGCCGTTGGCACCGGCGGCGTTGGCGGCATAAACATGAACATGAACATGAACATGAACATGGGCATAAATATGGGTGGTTTGAGTGGAATGGGTGCTGGAATGGGCGGAATGGGACTGAGCGATGGCGGTGCTGCATATAAAACGAATGCCATCAATAACAATTATCGCTACAATGGACAACGCAATGCAAATGTTGCTGGCTCTGGAACAGGTATCGCTCGCAATGAGTGTCGTAGTTGTCTAGTTTATATGTCACGCATCTCTCTCTCTCTTTTTTTATACCTATTTAACTAACTCTTATACTCTCTATCTCTCTCTCTGTTATATGTATATAAACATCTACAACTATTTGTCTTTCTATATAATAATCGCTTTTATTTATATAGTCAATAAACTTCTAGTAGTAATGTTGCCGCCTCACTGTTCCTTTATTCTATTTCGTTTCGTTGCGTTTCATTCCATTTCGTTCTTGTTATCGATTAGTTTTTGTTTTTACTTTTGCTTTTCGCTTCCATTTTCGCCTCTCTATTAATGTTTAGCTTTAGCTGTAGCTACAACTACATACGTATATATATAGTACATATAGATGTATAATCTATGTATTATTCTATGTGTATAGCTTAAGTCCTACCTCTCTCTCTCTCTCTCTCTCTCTCTCTCACTTTCTCACTCACTCATTCATTTGCTGATTTCTAGTCTCTTTCGAAACTTGTAAAATATATTTAATATGCGCCAATGCGCTTTTGGTTTCATATGCAATATGCGTATGCGTTTTTGTATATACAGATGTGCTTGTAGTATGTGTGCGTGTATGTGTGTTTAATTGTGTGGGTGTGTTAGTAATCATCACGGCCCTGCAACCTACAACAGCATATTGATAGCAATCGATGCTCTCTGCTCAGTGTAAATTGTCATAATTACACGCACTTGTCTCGTTTTTCAATTTCAAGTTTTACTTTTATCAATTATTTTGTTGGCATTAAAATTACATTTAGTTTGGATTCATTGCGCGTTATTTTTTGTTCATTTTGATTGCTTATTAATGATGGCAAAAAATAAAATAAACTCCAAATTACCAAAAAATAAGGTCTTAAGTACTTTTGTTTATATTTAATTTGGAGCGGTATTTTTTTGCAGCAAATGACCATTAAATAATGAGGTGCATATTTTTGAATTTACAAAAATCAATAAATAAAAATATGTATGGTTTTTTATTTGAATAGTTTGCACAATGCACAATTTTAGTTTTTTATAAATATTCATTTAATTGAATTTGTTTGTTGTTTGGTTTGTGAAAAGCCAAACGATTACTGTTTGGTTTAGTTGAAATTTGATTAAGTTGTTTGCTTTTGGTCCAGCGTCGTTATAATATTCGTAAAATATAATTGCAGAAATTGTTGATTCGATTTAAATTTTTGATAGCATAAAGAGCAACATTTGGCCAATTTTATGTTGACAAAACGAAGAAAACAAATCCAACACACAAAATATTATAAAATAGAAAACAAATACGAATCTCACGAGGGGTAGAATAGGTGTTTTTGATTGAACCAAATTGCAGCGTTCTCAGAAGGAATTTGGTATATGGAAGTTCGACCGTAATACATCTGTGTGTGTGTGTGTGTGTGTGTGTGTGTGTGTGTGTAGGAATATTTAGTTCATGTGAGCGTCACAAAATAGTTTATTTACCTTTATAACTGTTATATAGCTTTGAATTTATAAGTACATACAGCAAAAAAAAAATTTTAATACTGTTTACAAAAGTTAAGTCGTTTCTCTCTTGGCGTGCAACTCTGCGACTATTAGATAAGTGTGACCAGCTTACTTAGTGTTTTGCCTAACAAAGTGTACGCTGACAAATCAAAACTATCCCAATCCCACATCCATTAAAACTTTCAAAAACTGCAATCTATCTTTACAACCTAACAGTACGTATATATGTATATATTTATACAAACACTCAGTGCAGCCAAACAATGAAACTTACATTCTTGAAAGGCACAAAAGAGGGACGAACAAAGGGAATATTGGCTGGGCAGGGCTGGGCAGGGCAGGGCAAAGTAGGGCTGGGCTGGGCTGGGCTGGGTGGTGCTTGCCCAGCGACTTTTACTCGTCATTTTGATGAGCTGTCAGCACAAATTAAATTTCATTTATCTTCATTTGCACAGAGACACTAAAACACACACACACACAAACACACACACACAAGCAAGCATAGAAATTAAAGTTTTTCGAGACCAAAAACTCGAATGCGTTAATTTGTTTGCATTTGTTTTTATTAGTATTTTTTTTGTTCCCCCTGACTTTTCGGGAGCATAAAATATTTTTTGTCAGACAGGTCTTTCTGACCTGAATTGCCGAGGATATGCAGCACAAGTACATTTTCCGAAATATGCTGCGAGGACAATATTCACACACACACACACACACACACAAGCGTTATTAATGGCAGCGACAAAAGTGTAAATTAGTCGCAGCAGCAAATAAAGCAGCAAAAATAACACGAGCATATAATTTATACAAATGCAAAAGAGAGCAGGAGGGATAGAGAGAGAGAAAGAAAGAGAGAGAGAGGGAAAGGGACGCAGATAGCGAAGCTGTAGCGGGGGAAGTTGTAAAAGCTATAAAAGCTGTAAAAGCCGATAACACGATTTCGATGTTAAAACAAAAGTTATTTGTGGCCAGCAAACCCCTCTCTCTCTCTCTCTCTCGTCTTTCTTTTTCTCTTTTTTGCTCTCTGCAAATTGGGAAATTATTACAAATTATACACTCACACACACACACACAGATACACACATACAGCGGCCAATTCGAGTGAAGTTAAAATAAAATTAAAAGCGCAGGTCATAAATTTCAATTAAGACGTTAATCAACACTGTAAAACAAGCTGGGCACATTCGTAAAATGGAAACGGAGAACAAGTGATAAAGTCAAAACCCCCATACCCCCCCCCTCCCCATCCCCACATCCACCTTTATAGCAATCGGGCTAATTAGCTGGGAACACAGACACAACAGACACAGTTGAAGATACTTTTGTATCTGGCCTTTTAATTATGTATCCATGAGATACATTCGAGTGTGGTTGCTGGAGACAAAAGAGCGAGCTAGCAGAGCACACACCAACACACACACACACACACACACATTAGCCAAACCATAAAGCTTTACAAATTACATAACTACGACTAAAAAACAAAAAGTGGACTTTGAGTTTGTTCGAGCAGGAGTTGTAGAGGAGGAGCTGGGGGGGAGTTTCTCGTTTAGTGTGCAGAGAATTAGAAATTCAAATGCACAGTTATTGCAGTTTTCGAAAGCAGCTGCATCTGCCACCAACAACACACACACACACACACACACACAATGAAACAAGCAGATTAGAATAGGAGTCCAAGAGGGAAACAGGAAAGGGGGAAGACCACGTCCACACACACACACACACACACAGGCACAAACACATTAAGCTAGAGATTAGTTGGCAGCACTTGGAAAACCGAAAGGGAGAGGCAGAGCGAGAGGAGAGAGAGAGAGAGAGAGAGAGAGAGAGAGAGAGAGATAGGAGAATAAAATACAAAAAGCTGTTGAAAGTAGTTGCAAATTATTAAACTAAAGTGGCAACAGCACTCTGCCTTCCCCCCCACCAGCACCCCATCTTTCTCTCACACTCTGCCGCTCTTTAGCTTGGTCAGCTGGCAAACTTTTTGTCCCTGTATGTATGTGTGTGTGTCTGTGTGTGTTGAGGTATGTTAATTTTGAGCTCTTGAGCATCAAAGTCATTTTGACTAATTAATGCAAAAGTCAAACAATTTTCACACCTTACAATCAACATTCTCTCTTTTTGTGTGTGTGTGTGTGTGTGACAAAGTTTCAACAAATTTTAAATTCCATTTTATTATACATATGTAGTATATATGTTTTAAGAACGAGCTGCAAAGTTAACCAAGCAAGTCCATTAAAATACCAGCAACATTTCCATAGAAACAAGCTCAGTAAAGAATTAAAGCCAGAAGCTGAGACAAGTTTAATTATTTGTAATAAAGCTTTAATTTCTTAGGCGAACAATATTTGTCTTTATGAAGCTCAATTATAATTATATATTAAATATAGTATTTATTACATTGTTTGGGCAAGTTTCAGTTATACTTTAGAATCTTTATCGTGTCAAGAACAAAACAAGCAAATGCAATCAAATAGCATCCAATGTTTTTATATAAATACTAAACAACTAATTTCTGTTTGGGTTTTGCTATAAATGAATCTTAAATATTCGAGTCTAATTCTTTTGGTATTTTTGTGAGTGTTTGTTCCGAGCGTACGAGTGTGTGTGTGTGTGTGTGTGTAAGGAGCCATGCTTTTTAACATTTTCCGTTTGATTTCTCTACTCTTTTTTTGATGTATGCACAGCTGCTGAGTAATTGTTAAACAGATCCAAAAAAATATACTATAAATATACTAATATATTTAGTATATACTATTAAAAAACGCATATCAATTATAATTGTTACTTACTTGTCGAACTTATTATTCAACTGCAGTTTACGTTCCGACGTTTCTGTAAAATAATAATTGACAAAGAAATAATATTATTTTCTTATACTATTAATGAATATTTGTAGAACTCTTTGTGTGAAATTGATATACTATATGTTTATATATATATATATTATTTATGCTAGATTTATTGTCTCATTTTCTGTACAGGCAACCGACAAATTCAGGATAGCGATTATGAGATTATTGTCGTCGATGAGAACAATCCATCAGTGTTGGCGGATAATGATTCGCACTCAAGTGGTCCGCCATCCATAAAGGTAAGTGTTCTTCTCTTCTTCTCTTTTTTTCTCCTTTTTCAAGTTTCTGTCTTTGTACTTCAAAGTACAATGTGTGCGTGTGTGTGTGAGCGTTTTGTATGTCGGACTTTGAATGAAATTTAAGCTATTCCATAAACTTCTTCTAAACTTTAGCATGAACAAAGAGGAGAGGGTAAATTATAAGCAGTGGCTGAGGGAGCGAGAGAGAGTGTGTCTGTGTGTTGGGTCTCTATCGCATCTTCGTTCAAGTTGCTATTGCTAAGCACAATTTGAGTTTGAGTTGTTTTTTCTTAAACACTTTGCATGGCAGTTTGATTGTCACTTTAGTCGAATGAAAATAAGTTACGAAAACTTAGCCTTCACTCTGAAGTACAATATTTTCGTGTTAAATAGTAAGTTAGTTAGTTTAACGAGGAATTGGGGCAAGAGCGTGAATGCGAATGAAGAAATATCATGTTGCATGTTTGATAAAATAAATAATATCAAAAAAGAAAAACAAGACTAAAACGATGCAAATCAATCGAAAACCAAAATAAACTGTCACAGGCTCATAACAACAACAACAACAACACTAAGACAACAACTGCAAAAACAACAGCAACAACTGTAAAATCCACAACAACAACAACAACTAAAGATACAATCAAAATTCAACAGCAACCATTGTCACCACCCAAGCCAATGGTGCCACAAAAGTTACCAAAGGTAAAACGAACAACAACAAAAATCTCTATAAAAAATGCAAATTGCAATAATTTGACAACAACAACAACAACAGCTTTCAAGCATTCAACTCAACTTACACTATCACACAACACACATACACACACACGTACAGCAATATCAAAAACTCACAAAACAACAAAAAGCAAAAAAAAAAACACACCCACAAATAGATATAGTACCATACAATATTGTTGTTGCACCTTCGAATAATTGTACTCGCAAAAAATGTCGTAGAACGCAAAAAAGCAGCACATAAATGAAGAAAACTTCGGTGAGCCGAATTTGGAATGTCCTTGCAGGGATTGTGAGTTGCAGAATGAAACTGTTCTCGAATAGATATTTGTCTATAATGGATTTCGATTTATTTTATTGAACAAGAGTGCAGAAAAAAAGTAGTTCAGAGAAGTGTATAAAGTCAAAAGTTTCGAAAAGGCGGACAGAGTATGTAAAAGCAAGGCTCAAAGAAATGACAATCAGAAGCACAGCAAAAATGTAGCACAAAAACCTCTTGAATCAAGTAAAATAAAAGCATTTGAAAACTTTAAAGAACGACCTGAAACGAAAACAAACCAACAAAAAGAAGTGCTGAAGTAGTAAAATGCATTTGAATTGATGAAAAAAATCAACAACAAAAATAGGCAAAGTAAGAAACACACAAAAAATCAAAGTACCTTAAAATCAAATGCTGAAAAGAAACGAAACGAAGCAAAATTCATAATGTAAAAGAGACTGCAAAACGCGTATTTTCATAGCTTTAGAAATCATTTTGCTTATCAATTTTTATTTAAAATTCCAATTATATCCGATTACATAACATGACATGCCAAACTTCCGCATTCCCCCATTATGTCCTTCATCTGTTTCTCTGCAAGGTTATTTTGAGAGCTCATAACATTTATTGACTTTCATTCGTTTGTGTGTGTGTGTGTGTGCTAATTAGTGCAACGCCCATGTCCATGGGCATCACACACACACACACACACATTTCATTTTGTATTATTTTAGTAATTTAATTCAGCTTCGATTTGTTTTATAAAGATTTTCGAGTTTTGCCGTTTGTTTAAATATCTCTACAATTTATATTCTTTGTTTTTGTTAAATTGCGATCTGATCTGAGTTGAGCTGAACTGAGCTGAACTGAGCGTTGATGCAATCAATATGCGTTCCTCAATCAATGCAATCAATTAGCAAAACACAATGCGACGCAACCAACATTCGCCTCTTACAAAATACTTGTCTGTGCTGTCAGGTATTAAATTAAATAGCAACTTATCTGTCCGATTTACAATTGAACTCACAAGTAATCCTTTTCTGGGTGTTTGTGTGCATTATTATAGTCAGAAATGCCAGCAATACGAATAGTATATATATATAATTTTTATAATATCTGAAAACAAAAAAAAGGAACAAGTTGCAAAACAGAGATTAAAAACGTTTATTTATTTACATATATGTACTTTTCCTACTCAGTGAACATTGAATGTTTTTTTCTTTTTGTGATCTTTGTTTTTGGTTTTTCAAGGCTCACGAATTGTTAACGGTTTTCGAAATTTGAAATTTTTTGATTCAAATAATATTTTCCTTAAGGATATGAAATTAAAATCACTTAAGAATGTTTTTGTTTAATCCTTTCGGTATTCAAAATAGCCTCTCATAATTTTAATTTTTGTTTTA
Source organism: Scaptomyza montana (assembly GCA_018904305.1). Taxonomy (NCBI): domain Eukaryota; kingdom Metazoa; phylum Arthropoda; class Insecta; order Diptera; family Drosophilidae; genus Scaptomyza; species Scaptomyza montana. The sequence goes on from JAEIGR010000014.1 coordinate 526,909, forward strand.
GTTAACTTAATTTTCGTAACACGATTGATTTGTTAATGTTTTGGTTGATTTTGTGTGAAGAAATTACACAAATTGAATTTTGCCATTATGCTTGCAATCAATAAATCATTTCGAAATCTGTGCACAAATCGGCGCATACACATAATACACACACACACACACACACTGGCAAGGTAAACTCTCATACATACACACACAGAATGTGATTCGGCAACGTGCCACGTGATTTGTCGTATGTCTCCTGGATTTGTTTGTTTGTGTGTGTCCCTTTTTGATTCGTGTATGTTAATGTCTAACTATATATTATGCAATTAGTGTTACGAACTAGAATAACAATACACTCACACGCACACGAACAAACATACACACACACACAAGGGACAAAGACACGCACAACTATTCGCTTTTATCTTGAAGCGCGCAGACAACGTGCCTTCTTCCGGTTTTGTGCTCTTAATGAACTTTGTGCTTGCATTATTAATAGAATAAATCCATTTCTCACATTTCCTTCATGTGCTATGTTAATACATATACATATTTATGGTGTTTGCTTAAGATGGCAAATGTTTTTCTATCAATTTAAATCAGATTTGCAGACCTTGAAGGTCTTCAAAAATAAGTTTATTTCAAATAATCGGATCGAAACTCTTTTGAAACTCTTCTGTGCATCCATAAAACGAATCTCAAGGGAATAAGAAAAAACTTTGCTATAGAGAGAGGAAATTCATTATGTAGAATGGGTTTTCGGATTGAACCAAAACGCAGGGTACTGGATATCAATTCAAAGTATAAAGAACATTGTTTAACGGAAGTACGACTGTATATGCACATTTTCGATTAATTTATTCTCTACTACAAAAGTGAGATTTGCGTTTTGTTTGTGTTTGCTTAAACAAAGGGTGATTGATTTCATATGCTGCACATAGTATAGATTTACATACATAGAACATGCAGCACGTATTGCGTACGCGCAACAGCTGTCACACACACACACACACACACACACACACACACACGCGCGCATACATTCGCACACAGATTGTTAGGCATTTGTGTTAACACCTACTTGTTTCTGCGTCTCTTGCCATCTTGTTGTATTTGTGTTTTTGACAGTTGACATTTGTCAAACGCTTTAACAAAATTTGTCACATGACCATCCGTTTCAAAACCCATCCTGCCTCCAATCGCTACACTCCCTACACCTCCCCACATCTCTATCGCTTTCGTCTGTTTGTTCGTTATGTCCATTTTGGCCTAATGCCTTTCGGATGAGCTGAGTTACGTAATGGCAAAATTTGTTTTTTTGTTTGTTTTTTGAGAAGGGAAGAGAAGCGAGGTGATTTACCATTTATGCAAATCACTGCCAGACACAATAAGTGTGTGGAGTGGTAAAGGGGATAAGGGGGAAGAGGTACTTTCCCCATCTAGATGTGTAGATAACACTTTGTGCGTGGCGTTGACAAATGCATGTGTTGACAGGGACACCGAGTGGACGACGACGACAACGATGAGACTGGGTTGGTTTGTTGGTCAACAGGATTTTTGGGAAGGGACGACAGATGGATGAGCTGTTCTGCTTTTGCGCTCTGCACTTTGATTTATTGTTCAAATGTGCATAATTAATGTGCAAATGATATCCAAGCAAATACTCACACACATACGCACACGCACAACAACTACATAGGTCACAGCACTAACAATACATCAGTTGTCATAAGTCAAAAGAACAAAAAAATGTTTTACGATAATACGATCGATTGACGAGCATCGCAACGCCTTGTGTGGTGACATATGAAGCATCGATTATCTGATTATCGAAACTATCGACTATCAAAACTAACCACTTTTTTGACTAGACAACAAGCTAACAAATACAACTTTTATTAGCTACATTGCACTACTATTCTTAACAAGTCAACCCTTGCAACACCCCACAACCCACCATCTTGTTCGCCCCATTGCCACTTCACTTGTTGTATTACCACATTGCACGCGAAACACCTTTGCTATAGACAAACACACCGAAAAAACACTGCACATAAAATGCTTTTATATTTAACACTTGTTTAACTTCTATTTTGTAATCCTACACTGAACCCCTCGTTAATGCAGAGCGTGGACTCGGATGTGGTGTCCCTGAACATGAATTCGACAGAGAACGAAATACCAGAGGTTGAATCTTCCAGTGATATATTGGCCGATGATCACAAGCCAAGCAATTCAAATGACGAGAGCTGGACGGATGTCAATTTGAATGAGGATGCAGCGGTGCTGGCAGCTGCAAATGCCGGCATCGTTGTAGGTCTAGTCGATGCCAGCGACAGCAACAAACACGAATCGCAAAAACACCAACAACAACAACAAACACAACAACAACAAGGCAACATGATCGTAGGCAGTGAGCGGGGTGATAAGCCCGACTCGGAGATATCGGTAGTGCGGGTGCCAGATAGTTATGGTAGTGCAGGAACTGGAAATCCTGGTACGGTTGCCAACTCGCAGCAGCAACAACAGCAGCAGCAGCAGCAACAGCAACAACAGCAACAGCAGAGATCCCGACCCGATGAGTTACCAATGAAAGCACCAGGTCTAGTTGCGCAACTACCGCTGACAACACCCTCGAGGGAGGCGAGCTTGACACAAAAGCTTGAGATTGCATTGGGTCCGGTATGTCCGCTGTTGCGTGAAATAATGGTTGACTTTGCGCCCTTCCTCTCCAAGACGCTAGTCGGCTCGCACGGCCAGGAGCTGTTGATGGAGGGCAAGGGTCTAACCACTTTCAAGAACTCCCATTCGGTTGTCGAGCTGGTAATGCTGCTGTGCTCCCAAGAGTGGCAAAATAGTCTGCAAAAGCATGCCGGTCTCGCATTCATTGAGCTAATCAATGAGGGACGTCTGCTCTCGCATGCCATGAAGGATCATATTGTGCGTGTGGCAAATGAGGCTGAATTCATATTGAATCGCATGCGTGCCGATGATGTACTCAAGCATGCGGACTTTGAATCCCAATGCGCTCAGACCCTACTTGAGCGACGTGAAGAGGAACGCATGTGCGATCATCTGATAACGGCGGCACGTCGAAGGGACAATGTCATTGCTAGCCGGCTGCTAGAGAAGGTTCGCAACATAATGTGCAATCGTCATGGAGCGTGGGGTGATGCCAACGGTATGGCAACGCCTGCCATAACGGTGAGCGGTGTGAAGAGCACGTACTGGAAACTGGATGCGTGGGAGGATGATGCACGACGTCGCAAACGTATGGTGCAGAACCCAAGAGGTTCCTCACATCCGCAGGCGACGCTTAAGGCCGCTTTGGAGAACGGTGCTCCCGAGGATGCCATTATGCAGACACGCGATGAGTTCCACACACAGATTGCCGTCTCAAGGACCCATCCGTCGGCGCAGCACAACAGCGAGCTGCTCGACGATGCGGAGCTTTTGATTGAGGATCGGGAGCTCGACTTGGATTTGACTGGACCTGTGAATATTAGCACCAAGGCGCGATTAATAGCACCTGGCCTTGTTGCACCTGGCACTGTCTCTATAACCAGCACTGAGATGTTCTTTGAGGTGGATGAGGATCATCCGGAGTTCCATAAGATCGATACGGAGGTTCTCAAGTACTGCGATCATTTGCATGGCAAATGGTATTTCTCCGAGGTGCGTGCGATCTTCTCGCGTCGCTATCTCCTCCAGAATGTTGCGCTAGAGATCTTTTTGGCCAGTCGCACGTCCATTTTATTCGCATTTCCCGATCAGCATACCGTCAAAAAGGTGATCAAGGCACTGCCACGCGTCGGTGTAGGTATCAAGTACGGCATTCCACAGACGCGACGTGCCTCAATGATGTCGCCCCGACAACTGATGCGCAACTCAAACATGACACAGAAATGGCAACGTCGCGAGATCTCTAATTTTGAGTATCTAATGTTTTTGAATACGATCGCGGGACGAACGTACAATGATTTGAATCAGTATCCCATCTTTCCTTGGGTGCTGACCAATTACGATTCCAAAGATCTAGACCTTAGTTTGCCATCGAACTATCGAGATCTATCGAAACCTATTGGAGCACTTAATCCCTCACGTCGCGCCTACTTTGAAGAGCGCTATGAGAGCTGGGATAGCGATACAATACCACCATTTCACTATGGTACACACTATTCGACGGCCGCTTTCACCCTCAACTGGCTGGTGCGTGTAGAGCCTTTTACGACCATGTTTCTGGCGCTGCAGGGCGGCAAATTCGATTATCCGGATCGTTTGTTCTCATCCGTATCGCTGAGCTGGAAGAACTGTCAGCGTGATACGTCCGATGTGAAGGAACTGATACCCGAATGGTATTTCCTGCCCGAGATGTTCTACAATGCATCCGGCTATCGGCTGGGACATCGCGAAGATGGCGCTTTAGTCGATGATATTGAGCTACCGCCATGGGCCAAGAGTCCGGAGGAGTTTGTCCGCATCAATCGGATGGCCCTCGAATCGGAGTTTGTCTCCTGCCAGCTGCATCAGTGGATCGATCTGATATTCGGCTACAAGCAGCGCGGCCCCGAAGCAATACGCGCCACAAACGTCTTCTACTATCTCACCTACGAGGGCAGTGTAGATCTAGACGGTGTTATCGATCCGGTAATGCGCGAAGCGGTCGAGAATCAAATACGCAACTTTGGCCAGACCCCAAGTCAGCTGTTAATGGAACCGCATCCGCCACGCAGCTCCGCGATGCATCTCTCCCCAATGATGTTCAGTGCAATGCCTGAGGATTTGTGTCAGATGCTCAAGTTCTACCAGAACTCACCGGTCATTCACATCTCAGCCAACACGTATCCGCAGCTATCGCTGCCATCTGTCGTCACTGTCACTGCTGGCCATCAATTTGCCGTCAATCGCTGGAACTGCAATTACACCGCATCCGTCCAGAGTCCCAGTTATGCTGAATCACCGCAATCGCCGGGCTCTAATCAGCCGCTTACGATTGATCCAGTCTTGGGTAAGTCCTGAAACTCCCAATTAAACTCCTTGTGTTATTAGATATCCCTGCTTCCTTGTCTTATTTTATCTTTGTATCTCTCCATAGCTGTGCATGGCACCAACAACAATAGCAATGCGGCTAGCCGCCGTCATTTGGGTGACAATTTTAGTCAAATGCTAAAAATACGCTCGAATTGCTTTGTTACCACTGTCGATAGTCGTTTCCTCATCGCCTGCGGCTTTTGGGACAACAGTTTTCGTGTGTTTGCCACAGAAACGGGTGAGTTTCCTATTTTGCCTGGCCTAATAACCCCTTAAACGCCCTAAATTCTCTCTTCGCTGTGTTTTTGTGTTACTTTAGCGAAAATTGTACAAATCGTCTTTGGCCACTTCGGTGTCGTCACCTGCATGGCACGATCTGAATGTAATATAACCTCGGACTGTTACATTGCATCCGGTTCGGCGGATTGTACGGTATTATTGTGGCACTGGAATGCCCGTACCCAGAGCATTGTCGGTGAGGGTGATGTTCCAACGCCGCGTGCTACTTTAACGGGACACGAGCAGGCAGTCACCTCGGTGGTCATCAGTGCTGAATTGGGACTCGTCGTATCTGGTTCAACGAGTAAGTTGCTCAATTACCCTTGCCAGTTTCAAAGGGTACCTAACGCACTTTTCTTTGTCTTTTTCTTTCTTTATCTCTCTCTTTAGATGGCCCCGTTTTGATTCACACCACCTTCGGTGACTTGCTGCGTTCGCTGGATCCTCCCGTAGATTTCCACTCGCCAGAGCTGATAACGATGTCACGTGAGGGCTTCATTGTTATCAACTACGACAAGGGTAATGTGGCTGCCTATACCATCAATGGCAAGAAGTTACGCCATGAAACGCACAACGATAACTTGCAGGTAAGCACCAAAATTACTCGTTAATTTTTACTTGATTTATTTTTTGTAATTTTTCACTCGTTAAATATCCTTTCGTTTCTTTTTATTTTGCCCCTTTTCAAACTAAAGTGCATGCTGCTGTCGCGCGATGGCGAGTATCTGATGACTGCCGGCGATCGTGGAATTGTCGAAGTGTGGCGCACTTTTAATCTGGCACCACTTTATGCCTTCCCTGCCTGCAATGCAGGAATACGTTCACTGGCGCTGACTCACGATCAAAAGTAAGTTCCTCTGTGAAATGTTCAGTTCAAGAATAAAAGCAAAACAAAACTAGGTTACGCATTTTACTCGTTCCACACTAATGTCTGTTTTTTTTTTTTTGCTGCCTTTTCTTCTCTACCTTTCTTTAAACAGATATCTGCTCGCTGGATTGTCAACTGGTTCGATAATTGTGTTCCACATCGATTTCAATCGCTGGCATCATGAGTATCAGCAGCGTTACTAAGCTGTATTCCACATTCCACACACTTATGCTAATAAAGACAACTAAATCAAAACTAAAGAGGGCAGGCAAGTAAAAGAAAAAGAGAGCAAGCAGCGCATTAACGATGTACTTAAAATTAAAAAAAAAAAGAGTGAAGATGATTATTTGTTTCGTTCTTCGAATTTTTTATTGTATTTCATTATTATCGATAGACATTTTACAACAATTCTAGGCTAGTAAGCAAAACAAAACTATACATTCTTCTTTTTTTTATTGCCTAGTGTTACTAATAAATAAAATAGCATATTACCTAGTATGTTGGTGTGAGCCAGTCAAAAAACACATTTTTTTTACTAGTTATACGACGTGAAATGTATTAAATTATAAACAAAACAGAACACAACAAACAAGCAAAGTTGAGTAGTTTTAATAAGTATAACAAAAATAAAATAATTTCAAAAAAACAAAAACATAGTGTTTATAAAACGCAATAAGCAGTAAATTAAACTTGAAGAAATCGTAAATAAACTTAATGAAACTTACAAAAATAATGTAGAAAAATCTCTCAAAAAATCAAACAAGAGGAAAAACGCTTGTAATGAAACCAAACGAAACGAAATAAAGCGTCGCAACACGAAACTAAAAAATCGAAGCGAAATGAAATGAAACAAAATGAAACCAAGTGGCCAAATGTCTGAACACGACAACAGAAAGAAGCGCGAAGAGAAAGATGAAGAACTAGATGAAAAGAAGCCAATTTTTAAATACTTATATAAATATATATAAATAAATAAATGCAATGCTTAATAACAAAATGCTTAAGCTTGGGACTCATGAATCATAAGCGGCATCGTCACAAAACAGTAAAGCAAAATGCAAATGATGCGAACAAAAAGTCGGATAAATGGCAATGAAAAGCAACACAAAGAGAGAGAGACGAATAGCGATTAGCGCTTTTGCTAAACGAGAATACGCGATATTTTAATAGAAAAAAATAAAATAAATAAATAATAATGATAAACTAGTTAAAAATGCAACTAACTCCGCAATGGCAAACGCAAGCTAAACATCTAACAATTTATCAACACTGCTAAAAGCTACTTATAAATACTTGGTAAAGACAAAAGAAAGGATAACATATTAGAGATTAAAATATGCAATTTAGCAAAATGGCGAGGGATATTGGTTTTCATAATAACAAAATACGTCGTGTCAGTAAGAAATAAATGTAAACAAATTAAACACTGTGCAAAAATATATGTTAATTGTATAGTTTTTTTTTTTTTTTTTTTTTTTGTTTATTGCCTCTAAGCAAAACACTTTAAATTGCGTCCAAACGAGTGGAAAAGCAAGCTACACATTTTGTTTGCTTCAAAATAAAAAAAAAAATCAATAAAATCAAAACTTAACCTTAACCTTCCTTAAAACCTTAACACATTCGTCCAACTTTTATATATAAAATGAGTAAAAAAAAAAAAAAAAAATTTCTTTGTTTTTTTGTTATTAAATTATACCAATAAATACATATTAATGTGTTGCTTAAGTGGTTGTCTGTAAGACACAGCGCAGAAATGAAACCGAAACAGAAACGGAAACTGAAACGGAAACGAAAACTTAAAGCTTTTAAAGAGTCTTTCAAGTTCCGGCTGCTGCTGCTGCGCATAATATCAAATGCATTTTAATTCTTGTTATTATAATTGAAATAATTGATTTGGAAAGCAAACAAAATTCAAAATGTTTCCCAAAAAATCCATCCAAGTCGCCATTTGCACTTAAAAGATTAGATTTGTACATATAGTTTAGTAATTACATACTTACATATACAAAACAAACATATATACAAAAACATATATTTATGTCCAATCCAGAAAGAGAAAACACACAAAACACACACACACACACACAAAGTACTACAAGTATAAAAATAATAATAACATAATGAATCATGAGCTCTGTGTAGTACACAGCTAATGAATGAACGTTCGGTTGTAATAATGGCCCCCAAGCTCTATATGGCCACAATCAAAGCATAAATAAAGCCCCAAATTATCATAGCTGACAAATTAAAGTAAAGAGAAAAAAAACTAAATAAATGAAAGAAACTAAACGAAACGAAGGGAATAACAATTTAAGATGTTTGTTGTGTTGCGTTGTAAAAAAAAAAAGAAAACATAAATAAAACATTAAAAAAAAACAAATTTTCAACTTTAGTTTCTTGTTTTATTGTCTTTAAATCTTAAGTTCTTGAAACTTATTAACTGACTAATGCATCCATCCAAAATTAATGTACTTAAAGTTAAACTTTAATGCAGCTCAAAATGCTTGCGAACACATTTAATACAAACTTAAAAAAAAAAACAAAACAAAACAAAACAAATATAATATTGCCACTTAATTATGATAACTAAACAAATATTTTAATAATAATTATGCTACCAATAATACAATTTTTTTTTTTTTTTTCAATGTTTTTCTTTATTATCTCTAGTGCGTGTGTGTGTGTGCTGGTTTTGACTGGTGAGTCTGTGTGCGTGTGTGCAATTTATATTAATTAGTTGTGCATATTTTTCAATGCTAATTACCACTTAGTAGGCATATGGCAATTATTTATTTAAATATTTATTTTGCTGCTGTCCATTGTTGCAGTATTTTTTGTTTCTTTTTTGTTGCAATATTTTTTGTATAATTTTTATTTTAGTATTTTTTGGCAAACAATTATAAATGTACATAATTTAAGAGGAATCGTATAATGCATTTTTAGATAAGCAAGCAGACCTCTAAAATAAATAAATAAATAAATCCAAAATGCACTTAACTAAATATTAAATCAAACTCTTTCAGTTACAATTCGAGCAAAAATTAATTAATGAACGCATAAAATAATAAGGAATACTATTAGTAATTTAAATGTTGTAAATAATTTAAAAACATAGCTTAAAGGTTTATGTATGTACTTAATTCTAGGGAGGGAAAACAAATAAGAGAAATTAATTGATAAACTAATGTTGATTACACAAGAAGCCTAAATCAAGTAACTAAGCAGCCAAAATACGCCACAGCAAAAAGTAATAATAAAAAAAACAAAAACAAAAACAAATAAATGCTAAAGCAAAACAGCATTTACATAAAATTCAATAACTTATAAAATTGCATAACTTAACGCAATAAATAATTACTAACGATAAAAAGCAAAGCGGCACCTACGTAAATACTAAATAAATAAATATAAATACTAACAGTGTTTTTTTTTTTTTGTGTAGCTTTTAAAATGAAAATGAAAAACAGCACCGCAGACGGCGTATAAATAAATATGAAAACATAAAGCAACAGAAAAGGAGGCAAGCGCCAAACAATTTTAAATTTATGCAGTTTTTATAGTATTTAATATAGTAAAGTGCAAAACGCATGGCAAACAGATGAAAATGAAACGTAGTATATTAAATATAACTAAAGTAAAATACATAAATAAATTATAATAATAAAATAACAATAATAAATAATGTTTTTATTAAACAAACAGATGGCTGACAATTTTAAATTTATACGAAAAAAAAAATATAAAAAACAAAAAAAGCGTATTTAAGACTTTATTCATGCACGTGCAAATTACTCAATACATATTAATTTGTACACAAACTCACTTTTACAGCAAGAAACAACAGTTTTTAAATTTAAAAACAAACACGAATGCAAAATAACATAAGTGCTGAAAAATGTTAACACAAACACACAGACAACATCAAACAAATTGTAATCATTTCAAAATAAAATGAAAAAATCAAAAATTATTACAAGAAAGTTTAAATCGAAAAAAAGAGACAAATTATAAATACTGTATGTACTTTAACAAATATATTTTGTCAATAATGTTAATTAGCAACTAACAAAATAAAATACACACACACACGCAGCCAAACCTTTTACACATACAAACATACATATACATATACAAAATACATATATATAATATATGCATACATTGCATATGACTATATGAAGCTTAAAATAAAGCTGCAAATTAATGTTCATTATGATGGCTAACCCGTTTATTTCATTGTTTTATAACATTTTTTTTTGCACTAAACAAAAAAAATATGAAAATAAAAATAAATAATTTATGCATATATGAATGTACGACGCTATGATTCTAAACCTAAAAACAATTGAAATAAAGGTCAAAAAGTTGCATACACATAAAGAAAAAACGAAACGAAACGAACCGAATGAAAAACACCTTGAAAAATGATTAAATTTAAATAAATTAAATTTTAAATTAAGGCTAACAAAATAAAACAAAAACATTAACAAAAAGATACAGACATTTAAACAAGCAAGTGAGCAAGCATTAAAAACTAACAATAACAAAAACCACATCAAATTATTATGTTCAATAAAGAAAAAACAAAGAAATCTTACACGAAAAACCAAAACCCTTCTTATTCTCTAAAACAAGGTTTGGGGTAAGTAATATTACGTATTTCCTGTCTTTGATCTGTTGACTTGAAATAATTGAATTCCAACAACAACAACAATAGCAGCACAAACAGCAAAAAACAGCAACAATTCTAAGCACAACGACGACAAGTCAACGGGGAGCAATGGCAGCTCAATGGGCCAGCCAAGCAATTTAACTACAATCCTCCATCAACCCCAACCACTTTGCACGCTCCAATTGCAGGTAAACAAGTAAAGCAAACTGAAACACACAAAACTTAACAAGTATACGACTGACGTATGACCTGCAAAGTGCTTAAAGAACCAAGAGTAATAAACAGATTTGTTTAAGAACGAACCAGCAGTTGGGACATTCTAAGTTATGAATGTTTGCAGAGCTCAACAATACATCGATTTCTGTGCAATACCTCGAATATACTTAGTTAGCCATACTTGAATTGTAGTACATTTAATTCGAGAGCAAATTATGGCATCAGATTTGTATTGCTTTAAAAAAGGAAGCATTAAGTATTAGCCTTATTACGCATTTTCATTATTTCCAGCTTTCACAATATTATAGAACAAACTATTTGGAGCTATAAGCTTGTGTGAGCTTGTGTTAATATTAACGCAGAGTTCATTTAATTGCCTATAAAACCGCTGCGAAAAGAAATCTCCAACTAAGAGGCAAGTCTATATTGTTTGGCTTGAGGTAAGCATTGTTCACAAATTCATATCAAGTATACGCCTTAGTTAGCTTTACAGGGTATATATGGTTAAGGACAGCAAAGAGACGCTAAAACTAACGTAGCCAACTTTCGCCAGCTGTCCAAATACAAAAAATCGCGCAGCTGTATCAACAACACCAACAACACCAACAGCAATAAGGAAAATGTCGCCATTGCTTCTGTCAGCGTCGTCATCGCCTCAACAACCAACATCCACCGCCCCGCCCATCGCTGTTTGCCGCTTGTCATCAGAAGTCATATCTATGAGCATATTATTCGACGCACCGCGCCGCACCACGCTCTTCTCTTGCCCGCTCGCTCGCTATGTGTGTTTTCTGGAGCGTGTAATATCCGCTTCCTGCATTTCCGGTTGGCGCTGTTTTTCTTTCTTTCTTCTTTTTTGCAACGCTAGCGCGCGCGTATACGTAATATTTCCACTAGACAACGATGAGTGCTGCGGAGGGATGAGATGGGAGGGTGGGAGGATGGAGGATGCGAACGAAGCTGCCACCAAATTGCTAGCGGAAATGCTGCAAAATTAACGAGCAGCACAACTTGAGCAAGCAGCTGGATGCACAACGAGGAGCGGGCGTGGAGAGGAGTAGAGTGGAGAGGATGGTGAGAACAGGTTTTGCCATTACTTACGTTGCGCACAAGACGGGCGCAAAGGGGCGCAAAGTAAATGCAAACATTTTTCCAAGCAGCAAATGCAAATTTTGCCTGCAAGAGTTTTTTTTTTATTTTCTCAACACCGGCAGCGGCAGCGACAACAGCTGCAAATTAGATGCATCACTTAACCGGCAATGACATAAAGCTGCCAAGTGGCGAATGATAATGCCAAATGGGCACCAAGCAAAACCCCAACCCAAGCAACCAGAAGCCAGCAAACCAAATGCAAACAAAAATATAATTTAACTGCATTTTTAGGAAAAGTATTTCGAATTGACTTTCTGTATGGTATATGTACTTATATATAAAGGCATATTGCGAAGAATTAAATGAAAAACTAAAATGGTTCTCCTGATTTTTTCTTTTCAAATAGCTGAAAGTTTTTAACACCTGATTAAGTTAACTAATTGCTAGCTTATGCAGAAGTAAAATAAACAAAAAAAAAACCAATGTGAGCCTGATAACACGGGAGATGTGTAAACATTTCTTGAAATTATTTATTTTGTACTTATGCTTTCAAAATTTTCTTAACAATTCTCATATTGACAGCAGAGCTGCGTGGCAAGACCGTCTCAAGGCTCAGTTTCCCGAACTTAACTTAACGTTAGGAGCAAGCGATTACCGAAAGCATGAACTTATCGAACAGCTGTTGCCTTCAAATGGAAAAGAACAATATTAGAATTTATTATTATTAATACCCAAGCAGCCTGTTCTTTGCTGGATCTTTAAAATGTTTGCTAGCATTTTTATATAAATAATCTTTTCCTTGAACCAAAAAAATTCACTTATGTTCTTCCATTTTAAAGTCAGCTGTTTCAACTTGAACTTAAAATTCAGTTTTCTATAGGTTGTCAACTTGATTTTTATTCAAAATGCATGTTAAATTTTGATGCCAAAAAATCGCCTTGGGGATTGGTAAAATCTTTCGACTTCCGTAACTTCGGCCAAACCGACCCGACTTTCAAAAGCGATATCTTTAAAGTCCTGGTTTGACTTCTTGAATAAAACTGCATTTAAATCACACTAATACCAGTTGACTCATACAGAAAGAAGCTGTAATTTGATTATCCTGTTTATTATATTAAAGTTTTTCCCGTAATCGCGCTTTAAAGCAGTCTTATCTAGCGGGAAAAAATAGCAGCACTGAATTGAAACAAGATTTATACTTCCCGAGCCTATAGATGTTTACACCAGAGAAATGCAAGGGTGTCATTTTTTGCCACCTTACTCACACCCCATAAAATTTGTGTACCGGTGCCACTCACACCCGGCTAAGCAAAGCAAATACACACACTCATCAAAAATTTTGTGTGTACTACGAGTGCCGGCATATTATGCCTACGCTCATATAAGGTGCCGTTTTTTTTTTGTGTATGCACCCAATAATTTTTAAGCGACGCGTGCCGGTCGCACTTGCACTCAAAACGAATGTAGGAATAACCGCAAGTAAAAAAAAAAGCAATACGAAAATAATAGAAGTAGACAAAAAACATATGTATCACCCGAGTGTTTTTTAAACACCATGGTGTTTTTTACACACCATGTTGTTTATGAGTATGTACATGTCTTATTATTGACCCATTAATTTTTTACTTGAGCGCTTCTTAGCGTTCGAATTCAGTTCATCTTTGATTTTGCTAGCGAAAGGGTTATAGAAATGACGCCAGATTTAATTAAAAATAAAATAGAGCGTGGTGAATACACCGTAGCCCCAAAACACAAAGGCAAAAGTGTAGTTTGGACAATATTATGCGACATTTTACAAGAAGACCAAACCGTCCTTGATGGCTGGATTTATTGCAACACATGCAGAAAAGTGCTGAAATTTGTTTCCAACCAAACTTCAAATTTGTCAAGACACAAATGTTGTCTGTCCTTAAGACAGCCCAAGGAAGCAAAAAAAAGTTTCTAGCTTGGACAAAAAAAACAGCTATAGAGAAGTGCAGCGAATGGGTTGTTCAGGATTGTCGCCCGTTTTCCGCAGTGAACGGGTCAGGATTTCGCAATTTGGTGGAATTTTTTGTAAAAATTGGTGCTGCATATGGTGCGAACGTAGATATTGACGACCTACTGCCTGACGCAACGACTTTAAGCCGAAATGCAGAAAAAGAAGCAGAAGAAAAGCGGACAATAATCTCGAAAGAAATAAAAGAAGCAGTAGATAATGGAGGAGTATCAGCAACCATCGATATCTGGACGGATCAGTACGTCAACAGGAATTTTTTAGGTGTCACTCTCCATTATTTAAATGACTTCAAAATGAATGACATTATTCTGGGCTTGAAATCGATGGACTTTGAAAAATCGACAGGTGAAAATATATTTAACAAACTAAAAACTATATTTGCACAATTTGATGTTGAAAACATGGCCAATATTAAATTTGTAACAGATAGGGGTTCTAATGTAAAGAAAGCATTGGACAATAATATAAGATTAAATTGTAGCAGTCATTTATTTTCAAATGTATTAGAAAAATCATTCGAAGAATCATATGAAATCCAAGAAATATTACACGCATGTAAAAAAATCGTTAAATATTTTAAAAAAGCCAATTTGCAACATAGACTAAGCACAACATTAAAAAACTCATGCCCTACTCGATGGAATTCCAATTATACAATGCTTAACTCTATAGTGGATAACTGGACAACAGTTAATCAAATATTAGGTGAGACTGACAGGGGATAACAACTCATAGCGGTAAACATATCTACTTTAAAAATAATACTAATTCTACTTGAAGATTTCGAGAGAATTTTTAAAGAGTTGCAAACGTGTAGTTCTCCTTCACTGTGCTTTGTGTTGCCCTCTATTGCCAAAATAAAGGAACTGTGCGAACCAAAATCTATAGACATTTCCTCAGTATCGGTTCTTAAGGAAAGAATTTCAATGAATGTTAATACAATATGGAAAGGTAATTTAAGTATTTGGCATAAGGCAGCATTTTTTATACCCTTAACCCATAAAATGGGTAAATAAGGGTATAATGGTTTTGTGCAAAAGTATGTAACAGGCAGAAGGAAGCATCTCCGACCCTATAAAGTATATATATTCTTGATCAGCATCAATAGCCGAGTCGATTTAGCCATGTCCGTCTGTCTGTCTGTCTGTCTGTCTGTCTGTCTGTATGAACGCGCGGATCTCAGAGACTACAAGAGCTAGAGACTTCAGATTTGGGATATAAGTTCTCCTATACCATGAGCAGAACAAATTTGCTTCAAATTATCGAGAACTATTCTGGTTTCCAATATACACAAGGAATCGATAACAAAAAAATATTGAATTTGGAAAATGTAAAAATGAGGGTTGAAAGAATGGGTAACGATAGATCTTTGCTGAAATTTTCAACCAAATCGGTTAAGAAACACCGGAGATATCGAATTTAATCGATTGAAGTTAAGTCAGTATACCAAAGTCTTACATAAATTTAATTTATTTTTTGCCACTGGGTTCAGGGTATCTTCTAGTCGGGCTCTCCCGACTAGAGCCTTCTTACTTGTTTTTATATCCACCTGCAGCAATGATGGAACACGAGGATATATTAGAAATAAAAAAATTCTGCTTTGAAAAAATTAATTATTTTAATTCCATTACAACTGAATGTTCCACAACCAATAGTTATTCAAGCAATGAATCATGTCCAGCAAGTCCAAGTTGTCTATTGGCAACTAACTCTAGAAGCCAAACGTTTGTGCCAAAAACTACATTTTTCTTTTCACAACTGGTGACTCTTTCAAACAACAGTAATAAATCGCCCTTAGAAGAAATAGAAAGTTATTGTACTGAGAGAGTGGCTTTAAGCGAGCATTTCGAACCCATTGAATGGTGGAAAAACAAAGAAAATTGTTATCCTCTTTTATCAAAATTAGCATTGCAACTACTAACTATACCATCGAGCAGTGCAGCGGCCGAAAGGGTTTTTTCCTTAGCGGGCAATGTAATAACAGAAAAAAGAAATAGATTAGGGCCTAAAACTGTAGATAATTTACCTTTTCTCCATTCCTTTTATAAGAAATTTAATTAATAAGTATAGCGCTAAGACATGGCAATGAAGCAAAAAAAAACATATTCGATTTTTAAGTAATACATATTTAATAAAAACAAGTAAGAAGGCTCTAGTCGGGAGAGCCCGACTAGAAGATACCCTGAACCCAGTTGCAACAAACAATCGATTAAGCTCGATATCTCCGGTGTTTCTTAACCGATTTGGATGAAATTTTCAGAAAAGATTTATCGTTACCCATTCTTTCAACCCTCATTTTTACATTTTCCAAATTCGATATTTTTTTGTTATCGATATTATGTGTATGTATATCGGAAACCAGAATAGTTATCGATAATTTGAAGCAAACTTGTTCTGCTCATGGTATAGGAGAACTTATATCCAAAATCTGAAGTCTCTAGCTCTTGTAGTCTCTGAGATCCACGCGTTCATACAGACGGACAGACGGACAGACGGACAGACGGACGGACAGACGGACATGGCTAAATCGACTCGGCTATTGATGCTGATCAAGAATATATATACTTTATAGGGTCGGAGAAGCTTCCTTCTGCCTGTTACATACTTTTGCACAAAACCATTATACCCTTATTTACCCATTTTATGGGTTAAGGGTATAAAAAAACGCAATGAAGCAATATAAAATTTATTTTTTAAGTATGTATTATTAATCTAAATCAACGCACTGAAGCGAAATTAGATCTTTAAGTTTTATTGAAATATTTTTAGTTTATTAAAATAATAACAAATATATAATAATAATGATTTAAAATTAATAATTCAATAAATATTTTTTGAGTCTATTTTGTTTTATGATTTTATTTACTGCGCATTTAGCGACGGTTTTGCAGCAGCAGGTACAAAAAAAACAACACAGTTGCAGGCCCGCATAAAAAAAACCGTAACACTCAACACACTCAATACATTTTGCGTTTCAATTTTTGGATCTCCCTTTTCACCCATCCTTCTTGCGACGCTCACGCGACGAAATATAACCTACGCACTTATGCAAAAAACTACCTACTCAGTTTTGATGCTTGTGTGCCTACCACTCATGCATCATTGCGAGGCGAGCGATTTTACTTATTTGTCCGGTAGCAAAAAACACCAGGGTGTCAAATCACCCTATATTTACCCGGTGCACCTTGGGTGTCGGTGATTGTTGCAGTTCTCTGGTTTACACATCAAAAAAAAAGTGAACTCAAAAGTTTACTGATAGTGCACTAGAAAGAGGTAAGGAACATGTGTCATGTTATATATATATAAATCCTGGCTAAACTCAATCAAGAAATGCTACACAAATCTAATCAAATGGGCGGTAGAGTAGCTCACAGCTTCAAGGGTTGGTCACATCCCCGACTAATTGTGAAAGCGCAGTGTTGTTGTGTTCTGTTCTTCAGAACTCCACACCTGCAGTCAAAACAGGCTTCGAGCCTCGAGCCTCAAACACACAATGAAAACATGAAAACGCAAATTATACATGCTAAAACATTACTGATAAACGTCAAATGCATTCTGGAATGATTTGTTCGCTTTACGCCAATACAACCAAACGATGGTTTAAACAATGATGATTATAATACATAACGAAGAAAACCCAAATAGTCGTAATAATTCTACAAATTATAATTAAGTTTGTTGGAAAACTTAAAAAGTACTAGCGAATAAAGAACACTTGGTTATTTTAGTTATTATATTTATATGTTTTATTAAACTCTTTTTGTCGCAACACCAATACCACATGCACAGTTAAAACGTATAGAAAAAGTATATATATAAGAGTAAAAGTGTGACCATTCTATGTATAGGAAGTAATACTAAATAAGTGTTGAATAATGTTAATTTTGTATAGGAATAGGGGTATTCCAACAAAGTTATTAATAAATACAATAGGATGAGTTGTACGAACCAAAAATGTTGTTCAACTTTCTTTCTCCAATTAGACAAAATTTGATGCTTGACAACATCGTTATAACCTTGAGATGGTCTTATCACTAATTTGTAAACATATGCAAATCCAATGAGCTGATGTTGTTGTACCAATGTCAGAAGCTAAAACTACACACTGTCATACACTGTCCTGAAACTAGCAATAGCCTTGCAGCCTGGTCTGTTTGCAGAGTTATACTCTAAATGCCTGCGCGAAATTACTTTCCCGGACAGGTGGAAGGTACAGAAACTTATGCTCTTACCAAAGCCCGACAAGCCCCCCGATGACCCCTCGGCATACAGGACCATATGCCTCAGCGACAACGGTGGCAAGGTTCTGGAGATGCTGATCTCTAGGCTGGATGATGCCGTACAGAACGATGGTGGTCTATCGCCATTCCAATATGCTTTCAGAAAGGCAAGATCGGTAGCAAGCATAACTGTCTTGTCGTGACTATCGACGTGAAGAATGCGTTCAACACTGCCAACTGGAGCTGCATCCTGGATGCCCTGGTGCTACTTCGGGTGCCTGATTACCTAGTAGCGATTGTAAGGAGGGTGAAAAGGAGTATGCTGTCTCAGCTGGAGTTCCTCGAGGACCTATTTTAGGTCCTCTCCTGTGGAACATCATGTATGATGGCATACTTCAAATTCAGCTACCAGCGGGGGCTACCGCAGTTGGCTACGCTGACGACGTCGCCTTGGTGCTTGTGGCTTAGGATTTACGGTGAGGCACAGAGCTCTGCAATTGGTGCATGTCATCCGTGGGTCTTCAGTTGGCTGCTCATAAGACGGATCCGGTGCTCATCAGTAGCATAAAAAGGTGGAGTACGTGGATTTTACGGTGGAGGGCGTCACGTTGAGGTCTTAGGATTGGATCCGCTACCTCGGCGTGGTCATTGACAGGCGCCTCAGCTTCGGAGAGCATCTCGCGTCTGTCCATAGGAAGGCGGCGATTACCGGGCGCGCATTAGCAAGGATGATGCCAAACACGCGGGGTCCGGGGCAGCATACGAGGTTGCTGCTAATGCACGTAATGAAGTCAGTCATCCTGTACGCAGCACCAATCTGGGTTTGCGCTACGTCAGTGGCCAGCTTCATGAGGGGCATAGAGTCAACTAATCGGCTCTCTATCCTTGCGTTGATGTTGTGCCTTCCGCACTGTGTCCTCGGAGGCAGCGCTTGTGATTGCTGCGATGACCCCAATCCGTATCTCTGCTTTGGAAGCCGTGGCAGTTCTCGAGAGAAGAGCCGTTCGGGCGGTTGCCCGCAGGTGGAGCCCTAAGGCCTGGCAGCAGCAGTGGGACTCATCCAACAAAGGGCGATGGACGTATGTATCTCCTTATACCAAATATACGTCGATGGGTGGAGAGGAAGCACAGTTCCTTACGGGCCATGGATGCTTCAGGAGTTACCTGAAGCGCTTTCAGCACGACTCCTGTGCAGTGTGTGGCTGCTGTGGGGATGACAGGGAGGAGGACGCTCAGCTGGTCTTCTTTCACTGTGTGCGATTCGCCCAGGAACGAATCGTGGTGGAAAACCTGAAGGGGCAAGCATCTATCTCCAACCAACCTGGTGGTCCAAATGAGAGAGAGGCAAGAAGTCTGGCATGCGGTTTGCGCTTTTCTTCGATGGTAGAGCTACAACGCTTGGAAAGAAAACGTAGCTATTGCCACTGCTTCTGCGAAGCGATCCTTCACGGCGGTCCCGCGGAAGCTGGCAATGACTGCGTACGTTATTCATTGTATAAGGTATCATAAGGCCTAGTTTTACCTTTGAAAAAAAAAAAACACTCTGTCATACACACACACATCATCCGGATGGACAGTGTTGAAAAGTGTGCTATGTCGCGCACACATGGCACATAATTGAGTGACAACGCGGTTTGCAGGAGCATTTGCCATGTCCACACGAGATGAATGGACACCAAGAAAGGACACACACAGTGAGAGAGAGGGGTGAGGTGAAATAGAATGGAGGGGGGGCGGAGGAGATGGCAACAGCAGGTCGAGTTAGGGTAACCCAGCCACAGCCGGCGTGTTGCATTTGAATTTGTAATGAGATTACACACACACATACACACACACATGCCAAATGAAATGAAATGTGTCGCTGTATGTCTGAAGAGCTAAAGGAGGAGGCACCCAGCAGGGGCAGGGTGCAGAGGGCCGATTGCGGCTTTTTGGTTGGCTGAAATAAATGAAAATGGATGGTTGGAACGGGAATTGGGAATGGGAAAGGGGCGCTGAGTCTGGTTAAGTGTGCCAACTGCAGCAAGTGCTTCAACGAAAATTCAAACTGTTAATTGTGACCATAATTAAGGTGACCTCCAACAAGCACACACACTCGCACGCACACTCGCACACACACACATAAAACGTTGACGAGCTTCATTTGATTTATATCGCTTTTGCCACAGGATTTTAGCGCTTGGTCAGTTTTCTAGCCAAGCCAAATTAGTCGCAGAGCGAATGGCAAATTGTCACAAATTATCAACAGTTTCGAGCATATTTCCAATTTATAGCTATTATAGAAAACAATTTAAGTGTTTGTTTTTGTTCGTTTCGAATGATTTGGAATTTTTTTTTTGGCAATGATTATTTTGCTCTAAGACGAGCACAAAGCAAGAGACTAGATTTCTAAGAACTGATGAGCTGTTTCAATCATTATTGAAGTTAATGACAAATTGTCCATTTTATTTGGGTAATAAGGCAGTTTTTTAGCTGAACGACTCTAACTGTAATTTGTGTATCTGCTTATGTATGATGTATGATCCTGTTAAAACAGAGAACGAAAAGGGACGATAGGAGAATGGAATGCTTATGCATCAGACAATAATGTTTTATTCTGTTGCTTTAAGCAAAAGATTCTCTCCTGGACTATAATAGAGACTGTAGAAATAGCTATGTCAACTAATATATAGTTATCTTAGACCCCTTTTACACGATGAAGTTTTTTCATGAAGTTTTTTTTCATTCTGTTTTAAAACATCTTCGCAAATCTGGTCGCATTTACACGATGAAGTTTTTTCATGCAACATTTTCTTTGTAAATGCAACTCTGATTTAAATTTATGGTCGATAAACATACATCTTTGCCATCGATTGTTTTATTTGTTAACATATAATTGATTTAAGAAGTAATAAGTAAAAAAAAAAGGATTCAGTGAACATGTCTATTAAGAATTTCTTAACCAAACCAATGTATTTACAAGTAGCGATAATATTTGCTTGTGCGATATTTCATATCGATAACTTTGTTATTCACATCAAACACTGTGCAACTCTGTGTTTACATGCAATCGGAATAAGGCAAAGCAAAATGAGAAAAATAAATCATTGCTTCAAAAGTCATGAAGCATTGCTTGCAGCTGTTACCCCTCTACTCCCTTTGCCTACAAACGAATGCTTCAGACGCAATAACTTCATCGTGTAAAAGGGGTCTTACTTAGTTCTCTTACTTGTTGAAGGCAATGTCTCTTTATTCAATCTTCTCACTTTGAGCGCGAAAAACAAACTGACTCTATTTAACTGTTAAGTAACATTCTGAAAGATTTACTTATTGTACTTATCCTACTACACTTTGTAGGAATATTTAATATGTTAACTTCCCTACGGTTTTTGTTTGGGCTAGTTGCATATATAGACGAGTCCAATGGTTGGCTAGTCTAAGCGTCTTCACCAAAAAGGATGCATGAAATGTTTTTCATTTACATTTTGGCAGAACCTTTGGCGGCAGTCTTTTGTCAGTTGCAGTTGCATGCGACTTTGCCTTTGGCTTTTTAGCAAGAGAGCAGTCCACATTGCGTGTTATACAAATAGATTAGGAAAGCTATGTGACTTTTGTGTCTGACAAGATGTATGTATAAGATGGATGAGGTAGAAAGTTGTTTAGAGATTTTTAATCAACTTGGGCAGTGCCACAAATGTATTCATACACACACACACACACACATACACATAGAGAAACACATATCACAGGCTGTTCATCATCATCAGCATCGTCATATTATATCTTTTTTGTTTAGTTTTTACCTGCAAGCTTTGAGTTTGTGGTCCGAAAGCTTCACCGCATCACAACACACACACAAACACACCGACAGAGACACACAGCCAACGCAACCCTTTCAAATCTGTGCAAATATTTATCGTGCATGCTGCTGTGGCTCAGTAAACATTCGCTAAGTGCCGCCAAATGAGGAGTTCAAACTTCAAGTCATAAATAAGCTATAAAATCAAGTATTTTATATCCTTATCATATCGCTTGGCTGTCATGCAAGTAAAGTTCTCCAGCACTTTCGCACATTGGCCGGGCTTCACTGTAGCGCAATCGTCAGTCAGTTTGTGGCTTGCAGCTTGCAACTTTTGTACGTTCAGCTCAGCTCAGCTGTTTTTACCCTTTTCGCATTACGTCTAGTAATATAAAAGAATATTTGATGTCTGCTGCCACCCCGCCTTCAAACCCCTCCCCCTTAAGCTGAAAAAAAACCATGTTTGCTCCATTAACACACACACACGCACACAGTGAGAGAGAGAGAGAGAGAGAGAGAAATTACATTAACACATTCGAAATGCTGATGATTATCCCACTGAGCCTTCCGAAGAGTTTGCCTCGCCTCGCCTCGCCCCGCCGCACTCTGCGTTGCAGTTTGACGAACTTTGTTGCACGATAAATAATGCAATTTGTAATTAAGTCAGTCAAGCCCAAGTCAAGGGGGCGTCCAGTGGAAAGGGCGTGGCAGAGCTGTGCGTAATTAGAAACCATTTGGCAAGCGATGAGCGACACGGCGCAACACAGAAACAAAAACAACAGCAAGCTAAAAAAAACAGGAGAGTAAAGGCGAAACAGTGATAGAGAAAGAGAGAGAGGGAGAGAAAGAGAGTGAAAAAATTAATTGAAAAGCGAACTAAATACCTGTGTAGGTAGGTGTGTGTGTGTCTGTGTGGGATGTGTTTGAGTGTCGCAATGTTTGATTAATTAAATATGCAGCAATGTTAATTAAAGCAAATTAGGTTAACCGCACAACAGGGACTTAACAAGGGGCGGGGGGCGTTGTTTTTGTGTGTGTATGTGTATGTGTATCTGGTTGGCAAACCACAATGCAAATTATACGTATGATGAGCAGTATACACACGCCCATGCCCCAGATCAACAGACTTAGACAAAAATTAGTAGTACCAAAAGGCAAATATTTAAAAGTTAAAAAAAAAATAAAATAAATTAATAAGTACATATTAAGTCCAAGCTCACGGCGATGAACAATATTTAGTTATTTAAAAAAAAAGAAATAAAGAAATATGCAAAAATCAGCTACATTTAAATTTAAAATAAATATCAATTTAATTTACATATAAAACTGCATTCGAATACATATTATTCAAATCCCCCTGAAGAATCATGTCTTTGTACCTTTTCTTTTTAATGCTCCTCTCCTGCTTTTATTACAGTTACATTGCTGTTCAACTAATACCAAAAATGTTTGAGTTCGCGAGGCAAAGCAAAGTAAACGAAAAAATCATAGCATACTTTTTTGGGCGAATAGGAAAAAGTATTTTTTCGTCATGAGTTTATGTGTGTGTGTGTTTGTCATTTGTTGCAGCTTATGGCTTTATACAAGTGGTAGTCAGCCACAGGCACTATTACCCCCCTGCAACCACCTTTTAGCAAAATCGAGTAAATGCAGCTTAACTATAAAGCAATTGTAAACGCATTTGTGAGAATTAATTTAAGCGTATTGTATGCTCTTGCCTCGCCTTGCCGTGCCACGCCCTCAAAACTTACACCCCCCCCCCCCACCACCATTAACCCCATTTTTTCATTGTCACTCTGTGGCGCTTGCAGCAGTTCATTCATTGCAAACAATGAATGTAAAAAAGCAAAAAAAAAACAACCAAAAGAAAAACCAAAAGGAAGTAATTTAAAAAAAAAAGAAAGAAAGAAAGCTTTGCGGTATGTATTTTCCCCATCTCTCTTGTGCGTGTGTGTGTGTGTGTGTGTGTGTGTTTGTTTGTGCGTGGATCGGACACTGCACTTTGTTTGCTGGGTTAAAAGTGAGCCAGGGGGGGAATGGAAGCTAGCAGTTGGAGCTGCTTTTATGTTACGCACAGAAAGAGAGGGAGACAAAGAGAGAGAGAGAGAGAGAGAGAGATTGCAAGACATGAAGTCAAGGGAAAAACAACTTGGAAGCAGCCACAAAAAGGTTTCAATGAAATAACAAAATCTTAAGTTCTGAGCATTTAAAGGCGCCAAATAATGATCGCGATTTAAAAATCTTAAGGTTATATATACAGTACGACCTCGCTAAACTCAACCTATTGGCTAATTGCGAAAACAGAGATGGTTGACAGTAACAGCTAAAGCTTCATGTAACTAGTTTCTACACTAAGAACACAATGTATACGTAATATCTAAAAGTCAATCTCATATATTTCACTCTGGGCTTAACAGCTTGCCGTGTTTTTGTTTAAACTGCATCAAAGGAAAGGCCAAAAGGACTAGCAAAAACAAAGCGTTTGGCATTCTGAACCAGCCAAAACAAACAAATGCAAAAACTGCATTGCCTGCTTTTCCCGTTCGATCGATCGATTCCAATAGAGCCCCACGGTTAATACACTTTAAATGCAACTGCTGCTGCTGTTGCTCACTGTGGAGAGAATATGTACTCGCTTTCAATTTACACGCAATGCGAGTTCAAAAAAAAGAACATTCTCATTGCACCTGCCGTTAACCAACGGCCAAAGCCAGAGGGCAGAAAGGGGATTGTACAGAGAGAAACTGCATGAAATGCATGAATGCAAGCTGCATTAATACAATTTTGCTTACAGATGACCAATACCAGCTGCTGTTTGCCAAATATTGTCAGCATGCCGCGTGAAATGCGAAGCAGCTGCAGGTTTGCTGTGTCTCCGGGTGCCAGCAACAACAACAGCGACAACGACACCGAAATGCCCATTTTTCAACCTGAACAAAGTCACAATATTTAAGCACAAATGTTTGAGTTGTTCAACGAGAAAAGATTGTATTAAAAATTAAAAGAATTTTTATTTTTCTCTTGCGATTCCAACTCTTTTTACCTAAGTAATGTGGGAATGGGTCTGGCAACGTCGCTCAGCCCTCCCATCACTATAATCAATAAGACGATAACTATCGAGCATTGAGGCAACGCTCGGGAGTTCTGATCGAGAGTCCGCGGTGAAAGGGCTGCTTATTGAGAAACTCAAAACTAAGTTGCGAAACGACGCTCGCACAAACGACGAACTAATAAATCAACGAATTATTGATTAAACAATTACTTTAGAACTTTAAACAATTTCTCATAAAACTATTAATAAATCTAAATATATATCTAAGCACTGTGGATTTGCTTAAAATAATAACCCAAATCCCACAGTAATGTAGTAGGAGGGTTATAAATAAGCTACTATCGATACCTAGATTTTAAATGCAACATGGTATTACTGTGTAACATTTATATGTAAAGTAACATAAGTCTGTAAAAGAGGAGCAGTTCGTATTCTGTAAGCAGCAAGAACGGTCGGTCGCGGAAACAATAAAGAGTAAGAATTAAACAGAATATCAGACGTCTACAGTAATAATCAAATTTTTTTTTTTTTTTACCTGCAGCGACGCATCAAAATACTGGAAACGGAAACGTCACTTTGCGGTCAACAGCAGTAACACAACACACTGACCGAAACACTGTTCTTCCTACTTTTCCCTTTCGTTCTACCTCCCCCCCTCTGTCTATCTGTCTGCCACCCTTTCGAATTGCATGGAGCACGTTACATGCAATTTATTCGGCATTTCCCGTTTCGATTCGTTTCGGTCGCCAATTACGTACAACATGGCAACCCTGGCATGCTGCGGGCTCGTCAATTTTGTTGGTTGGTAGCAAAAGCAACGCCATCTGTCAGTCCACAAAATTTTAACTTAAAGCCTTTTAACATGAACACAAAGCCAATATCCCAAAAAATCAAAAATTGAAGCGGGTGGTAAAGGAGTAAGGGACTGGACATACGTCAATAGTTTGTGTGTGTGTGTGCAGCAACAGCATGATCATTAGCATATTGACATGTGGCTAAACTCGGTCACGTTCCATTTCATTTTCGATTCATTTTGTCGAACCAAGAGAAAGCTGCGAATCAATTTCCTTTCATTGTTTTGTGGCATGAGAGAGGGAAGGAGAGGGAAATGCGTACGTTGTCTTTACTGTAGACAATGCAAGTTGATAAGTCAACACGCACACGCACGCATACACACATACACACACACACACAGAAGCGGCAACTAACAAAAAACAAAGCTGAAATGAAAACGCAGCTGACAAAACTTAAAGTTCAAAAGAATAGGAAAACTGCTTACGAAACTAATTGTCTGCAAAACAGTCAGTGGCAACACACACACACACACACACATACTTACACACAACACACACACACACACTCAGACGCTGATTGTCAGTCTGGAAATGCGAGCCAGAAGGATGAGAATCCGGATACGAATGCGGCGTCGCAATTGCCACACATGTTTGACGAACATGGCACACGACGGTACACTTAAAAAAAAGCCAATGTTTGCACAATTAACTTGATGTGCAATTCAAATAAAGATAAATTAAATTACCTATTTATTTTATCTCTAAAAAAAAATAAACAAAATAATAAAACCTTTTTCTTTACTAAGATTTTTTTGCAACTGTGTTGGAACCTGACAACTCTAAACGACCGCCATTCAATTAGTTTCTGTATCTTCGAACCAATATTATTTCGAGTATTTCGCTCTGTGTTTGTGTAAAACTGAGCATAATCAGTTAAAGAAGAATGAGCGTTAGAAGAAGAGGCAGTAAAAGAGATAAGGGATATCCATATGTGGCAGAGTGCCGAGGAGTAGGCATTTAATATACTGAAAAGCATGTCAAAATGTGCTTAGACAAAAGGGAGACCGACTCGTAGACGCCCTGTAACTTGCTGGAATTTATTGGTTTATTAAACAGCACAAAAAAAGGATGAAAAATGCTTAGCACACTTCTTTAAATGTATTCCTTAGTGGCGAAATTGCTGGCAAAGTCTTGAAGAATGATCAAAAAATACCGGTTTGCATACCCTATGCATCACTCTATCACATTACAGGGTATCAGTACTGTTGTAACATTAGAAAGATGGTATTTTTTTCTGCTCTTGTTTGTTTTTATTTTTTTTCTAGTTGCCATTGAGCTTTTTGCTCTTGAGTTCTTCAGCAGCAGCAAGCACTCAACGGATTTACAAGGCGAGAGAGAGTGGGGGGGGGTGGGGGTGTGCGTGGACTTGGTCTATTTGGCTGAGCCTTGCAATCGCCAGTTAAAGTGTACACAACTCCTCCAGCAATGCCTTTGACAGGCTTTGCAGATGCCAAGTTAGCCGCCCCTCTAACCAACTCGCCCCCCCAACCACTCCTTTTACAAAAAAAATCCACTGCAGCACTGGCAAAACGGAATTCTTCTTCTTCATCTTCGTTTGCAGCCGATAAAAGTTGAAGTTCTCTGCGTGTGTGTGTGTGTGTGTGTGTGTGTGTGTGTGTGTGTGTGTGTGTGTGTGTTTGTGTGTATGTGTTTTCAACGTCTTTCTCAATAAGTTTATCGGCCCAACCCACCATCTTTCTTTTTATCTTTCTCTCTCTTTCTCTCTCTCTTTCTCTCTCTCTCCCTCTCTCTATCTGAACTTTTTATGTACCCTGCAACCATTTAGAAGTATAGAAAAGTGTTTGTAGCACAAACAAGTAAGAAAAAAGGGCAACTTCGACTATATAGAATATTAATCTAAAGTATTGGACGCACTCTTCGTAGAAATCATTGCAAGATCGGCTTGAAAATATATTTGGACATATATATTTTTTTTTTTAAGCAAACCAAGCTTCATAAACCAAAATAATCAAAAGTTGCCAGAAAGTATAGTCGAACTTCCATAGATATGACGTATGAAAGATTTATCGTAGGGTATTTACAATTTGGCACGCTTATTATTATTTTTAGAGTGTTTGGTGAGCAACAACGTGAAAAAAATAAAATAAAAAATTTAAAACGGCAACAAGGAACGTTGCGCTTGCACAAAATAACATTTGCATAATGGCAAGCAGACAAACTGCAAGTTCACAAAAGGTTGTAAGACAGAAAGAGAGAAAGAGAGAGAGAGAGAGAGCAGCGAAAGAAGTGACTTGGGCAAAAGATGACAAATGACATTAAGAAGGGCTTAGGTCAATTGTGCCAAGGAATTTATACTTACAAAGCGAACACAATGAGTGAGAAAGAAAGAGAGAAAGAGAAAGAGAGAGAGATATCGAGTAGACAACAAATTATGGAGACACTCTCATACCGCAGACAGCAATTATTTTTCGAGCTGTGCAGAGATGCAATCCAAGCAAAACGAACGATTGGAACGAAAGGAATGGAACGCGCTCTTTGATCCTCTTTGGTCATACATTCTGGCCATAGATTCAGCTGTATGTCTCTCTCTCTGTGTGTGTGTGTGTGTGTGTGTGTGTGTGTATGTCGTTATGTCGTTGTTTGTTTTATGTGCGCGAGCTTGCCACTGCTGCTTCCGTTCCCCAACCGTACCACCCAAGGCCCCCCCCCCCCAAGTGCAACTCTGCAAGCAACTTTTGAAACGCTTGAAACTTCTCAATGGCACTCGGCACAGGTCGAGCCACCATGCCTTCAGTTTTCTCCAGACTCTGGGCATTGCCATAAAGTCATTCCTAATCCCGACTGCTCGGAGCACATCGATGGCTGCCAAATTATTGCAGAATGCTTTTGCCATCGATTTGGGCTAAGCAAGCGCAAAAGCCAAAGACAAACAAGCAAACAAACAAACGGTGATGCCAACTTGATTTTAGCTGAAAAAAGCAAACTCAAATGCATCTCGAACTTTAATTGTGTCTTCAATAACAAAGTACAGTAACATCTGGATATAGTTAACAGTTTCGTTGGATTGACTAATCTTGACACTGCCCCAAACAACCAAAGCATTTACTTTTGATATGTTTAAGACTCTTTTTGACAATAAGACTATTTGACTATTTCTTTGACATATTCTAATAGTTGTGATTTAAGATTTATGTCAGATGTCAATATAAATGAAAGTACATTGTAGCTTTCAACAATTATTTAGAAAACATAGAGATAGAAAGAGAGAGGGAGAGATGGAGAGTGTGTGAGAGATATATTTCAACGTTTTGAACATTGATTGTGAAAATGGTTTTCCTAATGCAAATAAACGTCGAACGCACACCTCGAATGCATCAAGGTCCAAAAAAAACAGTGTCAAAGAAAAACAGTTTCAGTTACAAGTGTTGTTGTTGTTGTTGTTGTTGCTGCCTTCACTTGTAACAACTGTCACACTGGCCAGTTTCGGACATTCGTTATCAATTGTCAGCAACTGTTGCTGTTATTGTTGTTGCCTGGCATCATTGTCAACGGCAGGCGTGTGAATGCCAGCCACAAGATAGAGAGAAAGAGAGTAAGAGAAAGGGAGACATCGAGTTTTTATTCTCTCCAAAGTTGGCACGTTTGGCTTGCTGCAACTTGTCACTCTCATTGTTGTTGTTGTTATTATTGCTGCTGCTGCTGCTGGTGAGTGCAATTTTCCAATTTCTAGTTAACCTTAAAAGGCAAAACGCAGGCATATAACGAGCTACAAGCTCAAGACCGAGACAGCTAGCAAGAAATATTGCAACACAATTGCTAACAATAGCAACAACAACAGCAACAACAACAACAGCGAAAATTGCAAGCAAAGAAAAGTAGAGAGAAAACTGGCAAAGAAAATAATACAAAGCACACGCCAGCCAAATTGTAGCACTGACATATTTTCCAATTTGATGGCAGTACGAAAGCTTTGTGGAGCGACTGTTAGGTGAGGTGAGGTGAAGCACTGTTGCAACAAACGGTGGCAACACTGGCAGCACCTTTCGCCTTTGGCCTGTATGTGTATGTGTGTGTGTGTGTGTATGTGTGTGTGTTGCGTGACTGCGTCTGCAATTGCCAAAACGAATGTTCCTGCTGACAAGGAGTAGCAAAAAAAAAAAAAAAAATGAAACGAAATTCCATTTCTCATTTGCCGCTATTTTATGGATAGAAAACACAAGCATAAACAAAAACAACAATGCAATGTATAATCAAGATTACAGTTTTTTCTTTATATATACTATTATATATGACGATATATGTATATATACTAGTACAGGACAAATAACGATAGATGATTTTTTTCATGATTTTACTTCATGTTATTGATATTTTTTTTAATTGAATTGTGCACCTTAATCTAACCTAGATAATCATAAACTGTTGTTGTTGTTGTTGCATCTAGCTGTTTTTTGTGCGACGTTGTTGTTGCTTTTGTTTTTGTCATTATAAGGCTAGTTGCAACAGTTGCACCAGCAGTAGCACCAGCAGCAACAACATCAGTATTGAGGTCGCCAGCCTTAGCCTCGGACCTCGTTTTCAGTTGCAGTCCCATTCCGCAGCCCATTCATCATCATTTGGGCTCTCCAACACACAAAAAACCGGAGTGCAAGCCGGCTAAGGCAAAGAAAGAAACAAAGAACGGACAGACAAAAAAGCGAGCAAGCGACATCTGGTTGAAATGAAAACGGAAAACGCAAAATGTGCATCATCCTGGAGCCAGATGCCATCCGTTTTGGTCGCCAGCTTGCCACAAGCAATTGCAATGTACTCGTGGGGAACGAAGAGGATGGTGTATGGAGGAGGAGGGGGGACGTGAGAAAGACTCTACGCAATTTTTTTGCTAACTGATTCACATTTCTCTTACTTAATATTCATTTGGTAGGCCTAATAACTATGACTCACTCTCTCTTTCACACTATTTCTCTCTTTCTCTGTTTTTGAAAATGTCAAATGTTAGGAACTGCATTAATGACGTTTCACTCTCGACAGCAGCAACTGTTGCTGTCAACTAAAAATTCATTTTGACTAGCAAAACACAAACAAAAGCGCAACGAATGAAATGCAATAACAACATTTGACACATATCCCAAGAAACTTTATTGGATTCTATTTCTATTTCTATGACTCACTAACTTTCTCTGTCTCTATTTATCTGTGTGGAAGTGAGGAACTCTTGACTTTAGCACCATATTTATTTAACAAACTGAAACTGAAATTTAACATTATTTTGCATTAGAGAAATATTTAAAAATCATTTCAATGATGCAAATGGATTTTCAACATTGAAAAATCATTAACGTTTATTTTAAATATTTATATTCATATTCTTTTGCACTTCTGAGCTACGCTGGACTCGTGAGTGATTCTATTTGTTCATCTCTAAGCAACGAAATGTTGCCAAAAGTTGCACTTGTACTGTTCCAAGCATAGATACTAAAAGTAAACAGAACTTCCATCTCGTAGCGTGTACGTAGTGGCCCCAACAACAACACTTTAACACCGCAAAACCGCAACAACCTCAACCTCAGAAGCGGCAGCCGCACAGTCACAGTCCTGGGATGTTGGGATTCTGTTGGTCTTTGGGTCTTGATGAAGTAAATTCATGAGTCGGATGAGCGCCATGTGGAATCCAAAATTAAGTGTGTCACCATTCATTCATACACCAAACAAACACACACACACACACACTGAGCGAACGAGAGAAAGAGACAGAGCGAGTGGGAGTGGGAGAGGGAGAGAGGAAGAGTGAAGCAACGAGCAACAAAGTGAACTGAAGTTAACTACACAGCAATTTATAAGCATTGCTCGAAATGGAAACCGGGACACAAAGCAGCAGGACAAGGCAACAACAGCAACAGCAACAACAACAAATGTGAGGCAAGTGCATAAACTGGCAGCCAAACTTACAACAACAACAACAACAGGTGTTGCAACCAACAACTGAAAACTGACCATCGCATGCAACAGCCCCAAAAAAACGAGAGCAACAACAACAACATCATCAAAATTTAGATGCAACCAACATTTTTATGCGACAACAAAAACTAAACCCCCCTCAACCATTCCCTTTCCTTACACCTTCTTCGTGCTCGGGGCTTTTTTTTCAGGGCCGATGGAATTACGGTAACTGCAAGGATTTGTCCAAACAAAAATAAATGAAGAATATTAAAGAGAAACCTAGTTAAAAATACGAACGAATCGATTATACTCTATTCTAATAAATGCAACACTAAATGCTACAGTCGAACCCTCATATAACGAATTTCAAAGAGACACGAAAATAATTCAATACCGAGGAGCTTCCTAATATTGAATGGGTTTTCGACTCAATAGCAAATCGCAATGAATTCGTTTAATAAAAAGCTTCGTTAAACGGCAGTTCGTTTTAGGGAGGTTCGACTTTATTAAATGCTGAGCGTCATCAACTGAATAACTCTATTTTCCTTTTGCCACACACTTTCATTTTCCACATTCAAATTACACATTAAAAGACGAAAAAAATAAAAAGATTTCAAACTGTTCATTAAATGATCGAAAGACGATCACTGCGAATAACGGTGCTTTCTCCTCTTTTCTCCCTATGTTAATGTTTGCAAGATATGTTTCACTCCCTCTGTTCCAAATACACACTTGCAAATATATATTTTTTCTTACGTGGTTCAAAGAGAAACAAGTCTAGCCGTTGGACGTTTGTGGCTCAATGCTAAATATTTGTTTAATAAAATCCTCGTGAGTATGTATATATGTGCAGACAAGCACACACACACACACAGCGCCGCGCCACCACTGACCAGAGTTTACCGGGCTGATAGCTTCGTACGTGCGATGGCGGGCGGCATGTGGATCTACTCCGTCTATCTGGCCCCTAGCCAGCAGCTCTCCGAGTTTAGCACCGCCCTGGACTCTCTGGTGGCAGATGCTAGAGGCCGGCACCCGGTCATCATCGCTGGTGACTTCAACGCATGGGCAGAGGATTGGGGTAGCTCGTCCACGAACGCTAGGGGCCGAGCCTTACTTGAGGCCTTCACGCTTCTGGACGTTGCCATACTGAACCAGGGGACCCAACACACTTTCAGCAGAGCAGGGCTGGGATCCGTCGTCGACATCACGTTCGCCAGTAGTTCGCTGTCTACTTCATCCACCTGGAGCATCGACGACTCCTACAATGGGAGCGACCATGCTGCCATATGATTCACCGTCGGAGCTCGTCATAATCTCCAGCATGCTCCAGCCCAACCTAGGCAGAAAAACCGTGCTGAGACGCTCGACACGCGAATCTTTGGTACACAGCTTGCATCATCAGGGATCCCGGATAGTGCAGACAGTACCGAGGCTGTGGTGGAAAAAACCATGATGCTGATAAGCCGAGCCTGCGATGCTAGCATGGCGAGGAGCAAGAGGTACCAGAGGCACCATGTGCAAGTATACTGGTGGAATGAGGAGATAGCAGAAGCTCGAAACGTCTGCAACCACGCTAGACGCCACTACCAGTGCTCACGCGGTTGCCAGATGTACCAAGCCCGACAAGCAGAGTTTCTCACATGCAGGAGGCAGCTGCAGAAGCTTATTAAGGCTAGCAAGCGCAAATGCTTTCTTGAGCTCTGCGACACAGCTGAGAACGATCCTTGGGGCGACGCCTACAAAATCGTTGTCAAACGCTTCAACGCCTTTTCCCGCTGCCAGCTTACCGACTCGGGGGCGCTCAGAGAGATTGTGACGCACCTCTTTCCCAGAATGGCTGACGAGCTTAATCCCGCGCCAGAGTCTAGCATGCCTGCCGTCATCGAGGAGGTCACCTTGGAAGAGATCCGCCAAGCAGCAACGAGGACGAAGCCTAGCAAGGCGCAAGGGCCCGATGGGATTCCTAACAGAGCTCTCAAGCTAGCACTTGCGATCCGCCCCGATATCTTTGCCGAGATGTTTAACAACTGCCTACGCAGCGGAGTCTTTCCTAATAGATGGAAATTGCAGCGCCTGGTACTGCTTCCAAAGCCTGGGAAGCCGCTTGAGGACCCAGCTGCCTACAGGCCCATTTGCCTCATCGATACGGTTGGAAAGATATTGGAGCATATTATCTGCTCACGTCTCGAGCGCGCCATATCCGCAGCAGGAGGGCTTTCGGATCAGCAGTTCGGCTTTCGTAAATCGAGGTCAACGATCGACACAATCGGCAAGGTGGTGGAGATAGCCGCAGAAGCTATAGCCGGCACTAGGTGGCAAGGAGGTGCCAAAAAGTACTGTCTGATCGCAACGCTAGATGTAAAAAACGCGTTCAACACGGCAAAATGGAGCTGCATCTTGGAGGCCCTGGTAGCGTTTGGAGTGCCGAGTTATCTACTAAGACTGATAAGGAGCTATTTTCAGGACAGAATACTGCTGTATAATACCAGCGAGGCGACCGAGGAGTACCACGTATCTGGAGGCGTGCCGCAAGGGTCAGTTCTTGGCCCTCTCCTTTGGAACGCCATGTACGACGGCGTTTTTCGGCTCACTCTACCTGAAGAGGTCCGTATAGTCGGTTTTGCAGACGACGCGTCGCGACGTGGCGTTGGTGGTGGTGGCTAAGGAGCTCAAGGCTGCCGAGGCCAGATGCAACCTTTCGATCGAAATGGTCATCCAGTGGCTCTCCTCGGTTGGCCTCCAGATTGCCCCCCACAAAACTGAGGCTGTACTCATAAGCAGTAGAAAAGTAGTGGAATCAGCAACCATTATAGTGGGAAATACGCCCATCACATCAAAGAGAGCAATCAAGTACCTGGGAGTGATGCTGGACACAAGGCTTTCCTTTAAGGAGCATTTGGCGTACGCCAGCTCGAAAGCTGCTGTAACAAACCGTGCACTATCACGTATTATGCCAAATACGAGAGGCCCGAAGCAGTATAGGAGAGCTTTAATTTCCAGCGTGACTAGGGCGGTGATGTTGTACGCGGCACCTATTTGGCACCCTGGCCTCCGCTACGACAGTTACTCCCGTGGACTAACGGCTACTCACCGACTAGGGGCGATCAGGGTGTGTAGCGGCTTCCGAACTATTTCGGACGAAGCGTGTCTGGTGCTAGCTGGAGTTGCCCCCATAGCCGAGATAGCCAGAGAAGTTACAGAGGTCTATGAGGAGACTCATGGCAGGGACCATCCAGTGGCCTATAAGAAGGCAGCGCGCACCTCGGCCAAATCGCGCACTTTGGCCAACTGGCAGCGGCGATGGGATTCATCCTCTAAAGGGCGATGGACACACCGCCTAATCCCAAGTCTATCTGAGTGGCTGGACAGAAGACATGGACAGGTGAATTTCCACATCACCCAGCTCCTCAGCGGACATGGCTGCTTCCGCGGGTATCTATACCGCTTCGGTCACGAGGATGCTCCCTTCTGCACCTACTGCGGGAGTAGCTTCATCGAGGATGCGGAGCATGTGCTGTTCCACTGCGTTCGATTCGCAGGGCTTCGCTTAGAATTGGAAAGGATTTTTGGTTGTGCCATCGAGGTAGAGAACCTCGTACGGCTCATACTTGCAAGTAGCGGAAATTGGGAAGCATTTAGCGGCTTTGCGGTTGCCGTCATGACGGAACTGCGGAAGGCCGAGCGCGAGCGTAACGGGCACCGGGAGTAGGAGGAGCAAAGGCGTTTGCGACGCAATACCTAACGGCCGTTCCGCAAATGTCACTTCTTCTCGAAACCTCTAAAACCGCCTTAGTGTATTATATAAGATATAGAATAGTTATTTATTTAGAGTTAATAAATGAATTAAAAAAAAAAAAAAAAAAACACACACACACACATACACTCATACAGTAACACTCTGTTAGCATTCCAATTGTTTTTATATCGGACAATGTTAAGTTGAATGATTTGTGTAATCTTTCTAAAAGTTAAAGGCCTGTACGCATGAGCCCCGTACAGCTCCCGTACAGTATACATGAGTTTTACGGCTGTAACGACAAGTGTTGTTTTTGCTGTACGGGAGCTGTACAGGCGTCTGCGTACAGGCCTTAAACAAACAACATTATGTAGTCGGAACGATACATGCATAGCACGCTCCAAAGACTATTTAACATAAAGATGGGTCTTAAGAATTATTCAAGTTAACATGCTGTAAACCAAGTCGCAACCACGAAGCGGAGAAATTAACGAGTAGAAAAGTCGGTTTCCCCTAACGACAACCAGCTGCGCTGCGCTGGCTTGTCGTAGACGAGACGCACAAACTGAACAAAGTAAAAATACCCCTTGTCCTAATATTCAGTTATAGTCAATAATAACTCAAATATATTATTTTAATATATTGATAGTTTATTTTCAATATATGAAACCAAATACGTTTACTTTAGTGTTAGTTATTTATTTATATACAACTTGTTTTATAAGTTGTGAAAACCCAAAGTCATTGCCACTATAAATAAGCATATAAACAAGACAATGTATTAAAGTATCTAACGTTTATCTATTCAATTGCACAAAGTTCATTAAGCTATACCACCCTTTCTTGTGAGCAGCAGCAAGCCGAAAAAAAATAAAATTGTCGATTTAAAATTTTGTGACAACAACAAGAGAACTGAAAAGGGCAACAATTAATTATGTTGGTTCATAGAAAAAAAAAAAAGATGGCCGACTTCGCCACTACATGTAGCGAGTTAGTAGGTAACAAATGTAAGAAATATGTTGCTTTTTTTTAACATAACATCAGCCTCTTGTTACATTAATAGTCTCTGATTGTATTAGAACTTAACATTAACATAGAACATAGATATAACATGGTAAAGGGCAAAGGTAAAGAGTAAGCTAAGTATAAGAGCGGCGAGACCAGCGTAAGAACAGCGAAGTAGGGATGTCCAAAACCTTAATAAAGATCGCTATCGATAAAATCGATATCCGAAAAAAATATCAAATATCGAACAATATTATCGATGTTGCGATGTATCGTAAAATTATTTTTAGTTTATTTTTTGGCGCCAATTAAACAAGATGCAATGCATATTTTGTATTTTTTTTTTTTTTTTTCATTATTTGATTATAATGTCAGTTTAAAAATCGAAAAAACTATTTACGGCAAACTTAAAAATATAAAAACAAACTTAAACATTAGGAGAAATTCAGTTTCCCTTGTAATAAAATAACATATTTTATCAAATTAATACTTTTTCAGTTTAAAGCAAAGGAAGGAATCAAAAAGGTGATTTTAAACAATTTGAAATTTGCGAAAAAAGAGTTTAGGAGGGCCTTATACCACTTGTTCGAGTTTTGGCAAACATTCTCACCGGAGATCTTCTGCTTAGAATTCTAATTCAAATTGTTTAAAATCCCCCCGTTATCATAAACATAAAGAAAAAAATTCAACTAAGTCACACAAACAAGCAAAGTCATTCAAACCAAGAATGATTGCTGATTGTTAGTAAAAAAACGCGCTCTTTATTGTGCTCTCCAGTAAGCCTGCTTCTGTTATGTATTTACAACCACCGATATATGCAAAAAAATATTGATACATCGATATTATCGAAACCAAAATATCGCCTGATTTTTCAGACTACTATTTTTAAAAAAATCGATATTCCGATATTATCGATAGCGATAGCACATCCCTACAGCGAAGGTCGGGCGCGCGTTCGCGACCCACGATCAAGGTGTCGTGATCCACGAGAAGAGGAATAGCGCGCTCAGACCGAGCGCGAGACTGGCGAATTAGTCCGTGGTGGGAATCAAAAGCGTGCGGTTGTGTCCCACAAGAGGAGGTCGGTAGCCGGGATTATAAAGGCGCGGTGATGTCCCACGGAAGGGAATCGAGAAAACGTAGAAAGTAGTGAAACGCGGCAAATGGCCGGCAAGGTTAGCATAAGTCATTTGGAAGAGTGAACCCGTGTGGACGAATTCCCACTGGAAACCGGGGAACAATTGTATGTAGATATAAGACAGGATGGAAAGTTCAAGTGAATCTTTGAGAAATAAAGCAGCATAACCTTAAAACACGTGTGTCTTTATTCCGACCTGAGGGTCATTAAATATACATGCGTACGTATATGTGCACGCGGTCGGCACGTTACTAGGCGCGTTTCGAATTGTTCGGTTAGAGCCTGAGTGATCGGCGGCACGCGTACTGTGGCTCGCCCCGTACGCTTCCCAAATCATTCAGTCGGTTCGGTAACGGAGCTTTGGCATCCGCGCGACCTCGACTTGCGAGGGAACATAACCTGTGCTATCGGTGGTACTTGTATTGCGGTTTGTCCCGTACACCTCCCTGATCGTTAGCCATCGCGGAATCTTGACCCCGGTATAGCGGCGGACCAGCTTGCCTCCAACTCGCGAATACGTTTCAGCAAATTTAAATATTTCTTGTAACGTTGAATCTTGGCCGGACTGAGTTTCATACCCCGGCCAAAATCACTACTTTACAAATCCTTTCATAAGTTGAATCCATTTCGTATTACACATTACAGTTTCCTGCCCAAAAATGCAGCTGATTAAGTTTTTTAAGGCCTAACAGAACTTATTTTAAAATATATTATTAGTGTTCTTAAATCTTTTGAAGTTTGAAACAAATACTAAATATCTTACTCACAAACTTCATGTTTAAAGCTTAGTACGCAGGAACTAGAAATATTTCTAGCTGTGTCAAACTCCATATAAAAAAAACGCTAGAAATAATTTCTGGACATAATTTCTAGAGATATTTCTAATGAGTGTATGCAGCAGCTAGAAATGTATACTCAAAAAATGTTGAGAGTTGCCACATCGATTACATTGAAGTGGATCGTGTGGGTTGCATTGAACAGCTAAATTTCTGCTAGAAAAAATGAGCAGCACATTATTTCTAGGCGTCAATTGTGAAATGGAGGGAATTTTGAGTGGCAAAAAAGATAAAAGTCGTGTAAAACAACTTTTAAACGACGATAAGATAAAATTAATCAACGCAGTGAGGGAAAACAATTGCATTTGGGACCTTACACACGCAAAGCATATGGATGCAAATTTTGTTTAAAGAAATTCAATCAAAATGCAGGCAATTAAATGTAAACACAAGTGTGCCCGTATTACTCTTTCACCTCTTCGTTTTGCCAATTTTTTGCGTTTTTGGCATTTTTCCGGTGTTTTTAAGGGGCACACAGGGTCTTAGCATACACACTAGAAATAATGTGTAAATTTCTATCAGAAATAATTCTAGTTCCTGCGTTCTAAGCTTAACGAAGTAATTTTTATGTGTTCAAAATTGGCCAAAGAGCAACAAGTAGTTTTTTTTTGCTCTTAAGCTTTAATCTACTTAATACTAATCAAAAAAATTGTAATTTTTAAAAATACAACAACATATATCAGAACTTTCAAACAATTTGATACAAAGGGCTGAGACAAAATCGCGATTTAATATTCAAATTTTAGTCAAAGTCTTGCGACCTTGGCCGACTTTTCATAACACTTGCAGAAAACAGAGAAAAAAACACTTTTTTTTTGTGAGTGCACACACACACACAAACACACGCACACACACGTACATAGATAGAAGGTTTGGTTGAAAGCCTGCGGCCAATTTGCATTTGGATTGAGTTTTTTTGCATACGGATTCGGTTTTTGGGTACTGCAAGCAATGTGTGAAGGGGCGTAGCATGTAGAGAGGATGTTGGGGGTGCGGGCAGAGGTAGTGCACGTCAAAAGAGGAAAAGGAAGGACGAGGATGCATTGCAAAATGGCAGATAATTGAATTGCGAATGGCACAACAAAATATTGTTCATAAAAAACAAGCTAAATAAATAATAAAAAATATTCAATCAAAAAAAAACAAAAAAAGATATTAATGTTGAATGTATGTTAGAGCATGTGTGTATGTGTATGTGTGTGTGCATGAATATTACAAATTATTAATATATATGTATATACAAAAATATTGATATATCAAGTATATTCCATTCTATATTCGTTTTACTGGAAAGTAGTGTTGGAAAATGCTTGACCAATCTTACACGCAAACGAGTGTAATTTGAAATATTTTCTTAAAACAGTTAACTTTTATCAACTCAAAAATAGTAAACATTAAATAAAGCTTCACAACACTACAAGATAAGGCAACACTGGTTTGTTTTTAGAACCATGTTTCTTAACTGTCAAAGTTGTTGTAGTAATTTGATATTTTGTTCAACGAAAATTGTTGATTCATCAAAATTGTTAACAGCTCAAAGGATGATTTAATAGACATCCAACTATTTACCAGCCTACAACATGCATACAAACAAGAACAAGAACAAGAAGAAGAACAACAACAGCAGCAACTAAGCTTTCTATCTCTCTTAACACACGCACAAACCCAAAGCCACATTAAGGATGGCTTCTACGTGCTTTCGATCGCATGCTTAACATTGCATGTAGTATATCTAACCGCATAACCATTATATGCAGCTAGCAATCCCGTTTGTTCCCACGTATACCCATCCCTCTCACTATCTCTCTCTCTCTCTCTCTCTTTCTCTCTCTAGCATATTCCATCACGCACAAACAATTGCCAGCATATGCGCGCTGGCTTTATGGCAATCACCGTATAGATGGAAACACATACGATTGTCTGAGTGTGTGTGTGTCTCATCATCCACAGCTGCATAAGTTAAATTATGCGGCAACAACAATAATAATAACAACAACAACAACAACTGGCCACAAATCGCAATTTTGAGCGCTCGATAAGCAACAATGCAACAATAACGACAACAACAACAATGCTGCGAGTCGTAGGTGCCAATGCCATCAAGCCCAAAGCACAGCCCATCTCATCCAACAAACCCCCCCCCACCCCCACAGCCACCACCACACCCCTTCTGTTTTATTTTTTTTGTCGTGTCGCAACAACTAAGCAAGCTCCATCGCGCAATTGGGAAACTGCCTGCAGCGTAGCACGCAGCACGCAAACTGCATGCAAATGCAAATGATTTTTCGCAGTGGAGGCGGGAGGGGGGGGTTAGAAGGGATGGAGGCTTAACACTTAAAAAAATAAATACGATACAAGCGGATCCGACAGACGTTAAGTTGTCCTTATCATAATACGTCTTTAATACTAGAAAGTTTGTATAACGTTTCCAATCCACAATTGATCCATTTAAATATTCACATTGAAACAACTTTTGAAACTTATTTTAGTTCCACTCACAATGAACTGGCTTGACTGAATGTCAGAATTTCTAACTACACTTTGCTTTCTCTATACAAGAAAAATGGTAGCACATCTAGTTGATTATGATTATGATTCAAAGCCGTTTGCTAAACCACTTGAACCACACACGAAAAATGTCATCAAAATCGGTCCAGGCGTTTAGGAGGAGTTCGCGTCCAGTTCGGCCAGCCGGACACCGGAGCCAACAAAACATTTTTTGTTGGTCTTTGTTGGTCCGACAAAAAAACGAATAGTATTATGTGTTTTTGTTTGTCGGTCTTGGTGTGCGACCGGCCATAAGAAGCAATGGATTCATGTTCGGTTCGACATAAAAAAATGTCTAAAGACGTTTTGTTGGCTCCGGTGTGCGGCCGGCCTTAGTAGAGACGCGTCAACCTTCTACGCGTTGTGTTTGACCCTAAAATATTGAAACTAAAAAGCGTTAAAACAAAAATACAGCCCAAAATCGCTTCAACAAAAGAAAATATGTTGAAGAATTTTCCCATTTTTGCCTTAAGCATTTCGATAAATTAAAAAGGATCTGAAACAATTTTATAATGTGCCTTGAGTTAACAAGTAAAAGATTAAGTCAAATTAGCAACCATTCCCTCGATCTTCCCTTCCGCTTTGGGTAATTGTTTCAATTTCATCGAAATCTTAAGACATTCTTAAGACTATGAGGTTTATCTGGATATAAAAGTTAGATTAATCTCCCTTAAATGAAGTTATTGCCTTTAGCTGAACTAAACTAAACTCTTTAGTTTTTTTTTTTATAATTATTTTCAAATTCTTTGTTTTTGACATAAATAATACATTTTGATTTTAGTGTATACGCTGTGTGGTAGCATGCCCCGGCTATGTAGGCCATGCCCCAAACAACAATAGAGTTCTTCAAGGTACATTCCCCACAACACTCCAGCCTCCCCCCCTTCATCAACATACTGTACACGGCTGCTTGAATAAATGTCAGCTTCCGCGAGTTTCGCAATTTGAAAGCCACACAAATCACAAGAGCAACAACAACAACAACAACAACAACACGACGACGACGAGAACAAAAATAGAAACTAGAAAACCCAAATGAAAGTCAAAAAAAAAAAAAAGAAAACAAGAGTTGCCCAGTTTCGCAAGTTTTGCATACAAATGTTTTCATTTTTATGTTCGAAAAGAGAAAACACAAAAAAAAAAGCATGAAAAGCTAAAAACGTGGCAGCGAAAGGAGAGAGGAGAGAGGTGGCAGGCAACGTATTGTTGAGCTGGACACGCGTGTGCCATTTGCCCCTGTCGAC
This sequence comes from Scaptomyza montana, assembly GCA_018904305.1. Classification (NCBI taxonomy): domain Eukaryota; kingdom Metazoa; phylum Arthropoda; class Insecta; order Diptera; family Drosophilidae; genus Scaptomyza; species Scaptomyza montana. The sequence continues at coordinate 569,365 of JAEIGR010000014.1, forward strand.
TATCAACTCTCAACAGCAGCAGCTACCCCTTCGCTACATCCCCCCCCCCCTTTATTCATGGTAGTATTTCCGCTTGTGGCTTTCTGTCTGTTTAACAGCCATGAAATCTGCCGACGTCTTTCAAGCTGACGCGCGACGCTTATTTGTCTGCCTGTCTGCTGCTCTCTACCACCCCCCAAATCCTCTCTCTACCCTTAGTCGGATTTAGCATTGCTTAACCCCATTATAACGCACACCGTGTGCAATTAGTCGATGACATTTTTGCTTGTTGTGCTGCTTGCTTTGTGCGTTGCTTACTTGGTGTCAAATGGCAGCGACAAGCACACGTACACACATACACATACATAGATGTACATACATGTGTATGTATGTGTCTCTTACAGAAAAAAAGCCGTCCAGTAAATCAAATAAATAATGCCTTGTGCCGCCTTTTGACTTGTGTTGTAGAAGCTTTTTGCCAGCTTTGAGTTTCTTTTTTTTCAGCTTGAAGTGAAATAATTTTCTAGGCATTTGATTATAGAATTATTATTTAGCAACACTTCTCTCATAATTTGTTTGTTAAATTTAAACCAAATTTGAATTATTAACAATGAGGTTTTACTTGCTGTTGAAACGATTTAATCAAGCATTTTGATAGCCGAAACAATATTTTGCACTCCATTTAATTTATTTGGCAGTTGGCAGTTTTATTATTTTATTACGCTTAAGCCATCCAGCTTAATTATCTTGGGTCAGATTGCTTCGTTGCTATCCTCGCCTCTGATCCGACTTCTACCAATTAATCATAATAACCAACTCTCATTAAGTGGCATCATTGCAATCTGCTCTGTTTTGTTGCTTCGAAGCTGCCTTTTCAGCTTCTCAACAGATTTCTCCTCTCTCTCTCTCTCTTTGCAACAGCGGGGTTATAAGCTGAAGTTAACAATTTAACAATTTTTGTCGCCGTTTTGCTTTTGCTTTTGCTTTTGCTCTCATTAATGTTCCTTCTCTCTTTCTTAACATTTGTTGCCTGTCGTTGTTTGCATTTTGTTATTGTTTTCGGTTTGTTCTATTACTTGCCACATTTTGCACAATTTGATTAATTTTTTGTTGCACGCTGCTCCTGTTGGGGGCTAAAACGTTTAGTCCCGCCCCTTTCTACACTCCAGCTTCAATGTAATCGATAACTGGGAGTTGATGCCGATGCTGCTGCTGCTGCTTGGAAATCTCAGCTCGCTGTGCTACTTGAGCTGTCATCAAAAGCTGCTCAATTTATGATTTTGATTTTGATTTCGGTTATTGTGCGAGTGGCTGGTGTTTTCCCTCATCAGCACCCTCAACCGTCAGCCCCCCCGCCATAATCCACTACTCCTTGCTGTGTCTGATTACGCCTAGCATCAACGAAATTTCCCCTTTGCGCGTTTATCAATTTCCGTCATCAGCAGCAGAAGCAGAACCAACAAAAGCAACGACGATGAAGATGAAGATGAAGATGACGATGATGGCATCAAATTGTTGCTGTTGCTGTTGCTGTTGTTGTTGTTGTTGGTTCGCGAATACGCAGTTGGTTTGCTTCATTTCTAGGCTTCAACAACACGATGGGTCTCTCCTTTCGTTCCGTCTCTCGACTCATGGCCGGGTTTGTCTTCTGCTTGGGTTTTTGGGTGCCGCAAATGTTATCCCCTTTAGCCGGCCATAATGCCAGTGGTGGGGGGGGGCGCATGGGGGAGCGTTGTATATCGCATATCCTCTGTCGATGGCCTGGTCCTTCCTTATTTACAACTTCCATGACTATCCCTGGATTGCTTTGTCATTCAACAACACAAGCAAAATACCCTCGAACAAACTTTATTGAGATGATATCAAACAAACCTATATATATTATACATATATGTATTCGTAGAGCATGGTGTAACTTTAAGCAATTGTTGAGCGGGGGGTAAGTGATTCTTGCTGTGGTGTTGAGCAACCAACATAAACAAGTTTTCGTACCAATCAAAAACGCAACCCATTTTCATTTAATTCATTCAAAATATCTTTTTATACCCAAGGAAACCTTCTAATGATACAAAACAGTAAATCTTCCATATAACAAAATATTCTATGTAACGAAATCATTTCCAGAAACAAAATCAAATTCTATACTACGAATATTTTCTATAACAAAGTTCTTTTCTTGTTCCCTTGAGATTCGATAGATGGAAGTTTGACTGTACATAGTTACACAATGACATCAAGTACCAAACCATTAAACTATTAGAAATTGTATAAATGATGTAATACCATTAATCTTGAAGTTTTAACTTAATAAAAATAATAATTTCAAAAAGAATTTTCTTAAAAACAATAATTTTAAGCCTAAAAAACTCTTTGTGGAAACATTTTCAGTATACAGAAATCTTTATCATATTTTCTTATAAATTCGTATATATATGATATATACTTGAGCTGATTGCAGAGTATCTGTTTGGTCAAGTGCACACTTAAGCTGAAGCTTTCTCAAGCTTTTTCTTTGGTTTTCATCTTGTATTTTTTTCTCTTCTGCTGCTGTTGTTGTTGTTGTTGTTGGCATAACTACAACTGGTGGCGAATTCGTATTTTGCCCCATATTTTTGCCCTTTTTGTGCCACATAACCAACCAACCAACCAGCTGGCCACTATTAGCCTTAGCTTTAGCACAGATCGATCCTGGGGGAGCTCTTAAAGTGGTTTTCCTTTGCGCTCAACTTTTGTCTATCCATAACCATTTGGCACCCTTGCCTGGTGCAGTGCTTCACCTTAACGTGGCCTTTTGTGCATAATGCTTTATGCCTTATCCACTTGAACTGCTTTTTTCAGTTTTTTTTTTTTTTTATCTATTAAATCATGATTGGCTACAATTTACACACATACACACACAAGTGGGACACTGCGGCACTGATGCTGAGGACTTCAACAATTCTATATATCTCTTAGCGACAACGAAACCTCTTTAAGAGTTTAGGGTGAGGCTGGACGTTTTATGCAGTTTTTTTTTTTTTTTTTTATTTGCAATGTGCTTCAAAATTGTCCTGGGGATCAGGAATGCCAAAGCCAAAGCAACAATATCCACTTCAAAAACTGGAATGGTGTTGGTGGTTCAATGGTTTTGGTTGGCAATTGTTTGCTCTTATTTATATATAGTTTTACTTAGGTTTTTTTTTTCATTTATTCTAAAAAGGATACTTGTATTTTTTCATTAAGTATGTGCAGTGTGCAGATGTCTTAAAACATATAATATAAATAAAGATTAATTAAATATTTTCAGTCGAAAAGCATTGTAGGAAAGAATCTTAAATTTCCTAACAAATAACATAAGATATATTTTGTTTATTTCAACCAGATGTCAAATCTTCAACAGCGTCCAAACCTCAAACTGCCTTACTTCAATTAAAATACCTTGAACACTTGTTACTGAATATTTATGACATTATACTAGTGAGGTAGGTCAATATAAAAACTATTCGTTAAGATATGACCGAAGGCAATAGAATTAAACCTAAGCTTTATTATGAATATTAAAATAAGTAACAAAATCAACGCTTTTGTTTATGTTAGCTTTAAACATGAATTTGTAGAAAGTTTGGGGATTTCGTTATATTTATTCCGGCACAGTTAGTCATCTTTGACCACAATGCAATCGAAGTGTTTACCATCGATCTATTAACTATAGTTTTGCGTCAAAATAAGAACGCTTTGTTTAAGCTTTTGGGCTGCGCTTTGATAGCAGTCAGTCTTTAAGTGTATGCTTAGTTCGGTTAGTTTTTTATATGCCTTATGCTACTTTTGACCTTTTTTTAATTTAGTCATACTTGGAAGTTGAACACATGTAACACACACACAACACACACACAACACACACACAACACACGCACACACACAACACACACACAGCACACACGCGCTTTCAGACATATTCATTCATTGGCTGGCAGTCAGTCATGCGTCGCTTTGCGTTATTCATTTTGGCCCCTTCGACGTTTGGATGCGTTTGAATTTGGTTTGGTTTTTTTTTTTTGTATTCCATTTGGATTCAGCTTTCGAATGCCAACGGTAAGGGTTCGCATACGTTTGCTTTTGATTGCCTTTGAGCATGTTCGAGTAGAAAAAGAAAAAAATATATATATATGGTATTATAATACTAATAAAAAATACTATGTAATAGCCTGTCGCGACATAGTCACGAAATAGGGAAAAGAACTGCAGCTGTTTGCCACTTCCTGTCATCTGTCACTCAACCAAAACATGCTGCTCAAATATTGTATATACAATATATATATATATATATATATATATATATATATATAGAGAATATGTACAATAGGTTTATGTATAACTTGTCGACATTACACAATGCCACAATTGCTCAAATTTCGCTTTCTCTTACTCTGCTTTCTGTGGATGTGTCAATTATTCATGCTGCTTCTCTTTCTCTTGACAGAGCTGCCGTTGCGAATGCTTCAGTTCAATTTGATATCGATCATGTTGTTATAGCAACTATGGCATCGGAATCTAACATTGAACTTAGCAGGAAATGAAATTCTCAACATACAAATCAATCACATTGACAAGCAATATAAGTAAATTCCAAAAATAGAAACGTTACGAATAAGTTCGCAAGTCGAATGTCGAATGTTGAGCAAAATGTGAATTTATTCCTTAAAGCATTGTTGAAAGCTTTAAATGATTTCCAAAACTAAGGAAGTTTCTATTAAATTTAGTTATCCAAAAACGTTGCAAATATTTGCAACTAAATTTTACAATAATTTGTTACACTTGAATAAGTGAGAATATTATTATAGATAATAAATGTAAATAAATAGTCTGCTTATTGGGATGTAGAGGGAAGGGCGGGTGTGTATGGGCGGGGTATGTACATGAATATGCATTTAGTGGATGCTTCGGCTGCTGCTGCTGCTGCTGCTGAAAATAACATTTGCAAATCGCATCTTGTGTTGTAAAATTTATTAAAGCGGAAATTATTCATTGCACGATCGAATGAGCTTCATGATTGCCAGCCAGCCACATACTATAAGTACTTATATACTATATATATTCAGGCTGACTGGATGTGAAAACTACATGTGTGTGTGTGTGTCCATAAAAAAAGAGAGAGAGAGAGTGATAAAGTGATTAGCCTGCAGCGTGGCAATATTAAAATACAACAACTGGAGAAGACGATTTATGATGCATTAGCCATACGACACGTGTATATATAATATATATATATATATATATATATACTCATGTATTGGATACATTTATTATAATAAAACTCACTATTAACCTTTGACTGAGGGTCAGTTTAACTCAGAATACCCTGTACATTTGCATCCAAAATGCTTTACTCAAGTGCCAAAAAGTGCCAGCAATACAATTACAAACATATCGATAACCTAGAGCAATAACTTTGACCTATCGAAAGTTTTAACTTACAATAAAATATTTTAAATATAATCATATAATTTTATAGCAATAAAGCAAACTTATTTTGATCAATCCTAATGAAACGTTAAGAACAAAAAATATTAATGAAATAATGTTTTTTTCATAATAATAAAAAAGAGTTTTTTCTATATATATTTTTGCAGCTGATTAACCCTTCCGACACTTCCAACATTATCTTTTTTGTGGTTTGCATATTAAACAATTAAAAAAATAAAATGAAAAATGTAAATGGAACCGCTTTTTAAACACAAGCTCAGGTTGCAGTTGCAGCATCCGCTTGCGGCAATTTTAATTAATAAAAATTGACATGGAAATGGCATTAAAATTTCGAGGCAGCTGCAAACCGACCGAGCGACTGACCGACCACCTGAATGACATATTGTTGGATAAACTGAGCGGATTGGCTAACTGATGAACCGATAGATTGACCATTTGTTTCAATATTTAATATTTAGTGGCTTTTATTGTTTGCAGCCTTTGTGTAAAACGAACAAACAAATAATTTATCCAGTAATGCGAAAGGGATGCTAGGGAGTTTGACGGAGAGGGGGAGGGGGAGGGGGAGGGGTAGAGAAGGAAAGGGTTCTTGTGTGTGTGTGTGTGTGTGTGTGTATTTGTACACAGAAGTGAACAATAAAATGAAATGGCATGGAATGAAACGTAAAACATAAAATTGTGGCCTGGACATTATTAATAGACGCAAAACTGTAAAGAGTGTGTGTGTGTGTGTGTTTATGTCTGTGTGTGTTAGGGTTGAGTATACATGCTGCGGTCATTCAATTCAATTAAACTCATTATTGCACACACACACTCATAAACACATCAAATGGGTCTCTATTGCAAAAATAGTGCAATTTTTACTCAATCATCGGAGGCAAAACAATTCCAACAAGTAAGAAGGCTCTAGTCCGAAGAGCCCGACTAGAAGATACCCTGAACCCAGTTGCAACAAATATACTAAATTTATAAAAGACTTTGGTATACTGACTTAACTTCAATCGATTAAATTCGATATCTCTGGTGATTCTTAACCGATTTGGATGAAATTTCCAGAAAAGATCTATCGTTACCCATTCTTTCAACCCTCATTTTTACATATTCCAAATTTTTTTTATTATCGATCACATGTGTGTATCGGAAACCAGAATAGTTATCGATAATTTGAAGCAAACTTGTTCTGCTCATGGTATAGGAGAACTTATATTCGAAATCTGAAGTCTCTAGCTCTTGTAGTCTCTGAGATCCACGCGTTCATACAGACGGACAGACGGACATGCCTATATCGTCTCGGCTGTTGATGCTGATCAAGAATATATATACTTTATGGGGTCGGAGATGCTTCCTTCTGCCTGTTACATACTTTTGCACAAAACTATTATACCCTTTTTACCGATTTTATGGGTTAAGGATATAAAAACGAGCAAAAACTTTTCAACTGGCCAAAAACCACAAAACCCCAAAAATCCCTTCGACACACACACACACACATAATTTAACATTTGATGTCCATCTGTGTTGAGCTGGCATTAAATAGCATTAGTATGAAATTTTCAAAACTGTTTTTGGTTGCACTTTGCACGAAATAATTTTTGCATTTTAATTTAATATTTATTTATGGAGTATTTTGAGTGAATTCTAATTCAATTTAAGCACATCATAATCATTAGAGCAGCACTTTAAAACCACTTTTAAGCCTAGCCCTCCTCCTAAGCTCCTCTTAAAAATCAAACCATAATTTAGCTTATTAAAAATATTCATTTAAATAGCTTTTGTGTGGAGCAATGGAACGATACCGTTTCTATAAGTTTGTGCACCAATAAAAGTTGACTTTTGAATCCATTATCCAATTTGAAGAACCTGAACAGCACCGTTTACACCTTTAAGGAAAGATATAAAGCTGGATATTTACGACAATTGTGTGTGTGTGTGTGTGTGTGTGTGTGTGTGTTAAACCGGTTCAGAGACAGCCGTTTTTCACAGCTGACTTTTGCACCTGGCTGATAAATAATAACTTGACCAGTTTTATTGCATTTGCCCGGCAAAAAAAAAAAAAAAACCAAAATGTCACATTGAAATACTTGCACGCCATTTGGGCGCCATAATTTTTACCTTTTCCCCAGCAATCAAAGAGCGAGAGAGAGAGAGAGGGAGAGGCACACACACACACATATCACATGCATAAGTTATGAACTCTAAAAGAAGAAATATGTACAAACACATAAAAAGAAAACCCCTTTGCAGAGTTGTAAGCACGTGCCAAATGCAAAGAAAAATAAAGAATATATTGAACAAAACCCAGGAACCTGGGGAAACTGAAATCAAAAGTCCAAGCAATGCGACACCTTCGTAAGGGCGGGGTATCGGACGGGGGTGTTGCAAGAGTGAATTGAATTGAATTGAGAGTTTCAGCATATAAAATACAATATTATTCCTCTGGCATTCGCAACTCTGCAAGATAAACACAATTCAAACAGAGCAAGAGAAAAATGTCCTCCTTTTGCCTTTTTTCTTTTCCTTTTTTTTTTCTTTTGCCAACCCAGTTGCAGTTTATTGTTGTGTGACTTTTGTGTATTTTCTAATACATATGAATATATATATATATATATGTATGTATGTATATTTTGTTGGACATTACTTTCAAAATGTTCACTTTAATTAAATTGTAAATATTTTCTCAGTCTCGCCTGATGATCAACGACAAACATTTCAAATGCCAAACGATACGGAAATTGAAATCAACTAAATTGCCGCACATGAATTTACATTTTCATTTCTCATGGCTGCCTGCACAAGTTGCTCACAACAACAACCTAAAGAAAATTCCTTATGCATGTTCTTATATTTATGCATATATATATGTATATATATGTATATATAGAAATACTTACAGTTGATTGCCCCCCCAGTCAAAAAAACCATAGATAGATAGCTAGCAGTAGGAATCTTTTGTTGATGAACATTTAAATAACTGCTAAGTGAAAATTTGACTAGGTGCATAAATCAGAAGCATCTTAATTGCTCATATCAAGATGAAAGATGGTGCATGCAACATTGTGGGGCACAAGTGACGTGCAAAGTGAAGTGCTTTTATAATAACATTGGCTTTTCAAATTTGCACACAAGTGAATTTTATTTTTTCTTTCACTCATTTTATTTTATTTTATTTTTTTGTTTAAGTTTGTTCGAGTTGAAGTTTGCATTTCAACTTAAAGTTGTGCATTTAAATCTCAAATATTTGCAGAAGTTGTAGTTAAAGTTAACAGTTATTCTCAGGATATGTGCTTATAAATTAACCACAGTGGCGGTCATATTAATAAGGACGCTTACAAAGGACTGAAAAATGACTACAGTCGAACTTCCATTCAACGAATCTCAAGGGGAAACAAAAACACTTCGTTAAAAAGTAAATTCGTAATATAGAATGATTTTTTGCTTGAACCAAATTGCAGAATACTGGAACTACAGTGGCGGTCATATACATAAGGACGGTTACAAGGGACTGAAAAATGACTACAGTCGAACTTCCATTCAACGAATCTCAAGGGGAAACAAAAACACTTCGTTAAAAAGTAAATTCGTACGGTAGAATGGTTTTTTGCTTAAACTGCATTGCAAAATACTGGAACTACAATGGCGGTCATACAAATAAGGACAGTTACAAGGGACTGAAAAATGACTACAGTCGAACTTCCATTCAAAGAATCTCAAGGGGAAACAAAAACACTTCGTTAAAAAGTAAATTCGTAACGTAGAATGGTTTTTTGCTTGAACCAAATTGCAGAATACTGGAACTAGAATGGCGGTCATACAAATAGGGACAGTTACAAAGGACTGACAAATGACTTCAGTCAAACTTGCATTTAGCGGATCTCAAGGGGAAACAAAAACACTTCGTTAAAAATTAAATTTGTAACGTAGAATGGTTTTTTGCTTGAACCAAATCGCAAGTTACTGGAAATGATATATAAATTCTTCTAAGTATAACATCCTAAAAATGACAAGATAGTTTGAATGGTCAAGAATATATATTGCGTTATGGTTGTCGAAGGTGAATCCTTTTCACTCTGTTTTTAAGGGAATAGACCTTGAATAGAACTTGTGAAACTGAGTTCACTATATCCAGAGACGTCTGTATTTGAATATAACACCCCAGCATCAGTACCAATTAGCCTTTTCTCATCTTCTCGCCATCAAAAACAACCCTGGCTAATTGAACCCTAACAGTTTTAACAAGTCTTAACTCAATATCCTTAAAATTTCACAGCTCAACAAGCTTAGTTTATAGCTGAAAAAAAAATGCGCTTTTAATACTCTTTAAAATAAATTCCACTCTCCACACAACACTTTAATTAATTTCTTTTTGCTTTTATCTTTGAAATCTTAACAAATAAATAATATTTCTTTACAGTTCATCTTTCGTTGTGTTTACTTTCGCTGCATTATTTATAAAAAAAAAAATTACATCATAATAATAATATTAATAATGCTGCCTAATTTATAAGATTTATCAGCAAAGCAACTCGACTGTCAAAATTTTCTTGTTTTGTCTTAACTTTTTTCTTTTCTTTTCTTTTCTTTTCTTTTGTATTCTTTTCGTTTTTTTTTCTTTGCTAACCTATTGTCCTTGTTCATAAAGCGCTAATATGTTGTCCTTGTAATTTGTGCTATCTCTCTCATTCTTTCATTCTCTCTCTCTCTCTCTCTCACACTCTTTCACTCATTCAAGTCATATTTCTGTTGCTATTGTCGTGGAATTTTGTGTTGCCCTTGGCTAAGGCACAAGTTTTGCCTTTTCTCCCGCAGCGCATAAATTAATAAAGTGTGTAATTACAAAGTTCATAAACTTCAGTTACTCTTCTCATCTGAAATACATGACAAGCAACAGCAACAACAACAATAACAAAAGCATTACAAACACATAAAACAAAGCGGAAAGAATTCGTTTGCAGTTTCTATCTGATGCCTTCAATTGCTTTAATATACTTATAAAAAACTTTTCTTATCGGGTATATCGAAATCGTAGTTACTTTTCAATTTTTCAAGGGAATGCGAAATTATACAGTTTTATCAGACTTTTAAGATAACTTAAAGTAGATTTCGTGATATCTTATTAGTAAGACTCTTTATCTTTATCTTAATGACTATCGATAAGAAATCGATAAATTTACAATTTCTAGCTACACTTTATCTACAAATTATATTTTATATCTTTTTGATATCTAGTCAGAATTTATACAGGAATCAAAAATATTGTTGTTATCGATAACTTTGCAACTCTGCTTATAAGGAATTCGAACCTTAAATATTTTCGGATGTTTCTTTCTTTGTTTTTTTCTGGTTCTTGTTCTTAATATATATTGTGTTATATTTTCTGCTGTTGTTGCTTTGACAGTTCATTATTTCAGTTTCAGTTAGAAAGGGGCGTCCGATAGGGAAGGTGTTCACCTTTTTTTTGGCCCAAGGTGCGAATTGTTAGCCATTGCGCATATTTTATGAGCTAATTAACTGGCGCATTGCCCGCTGGCAAGCTTGGTAAGAGAGCGAAAGGGGAGCGAACAAGAGTGAAAGGGAAGAGAAACACGCTGAGTTTAGACCAAATTGTGGGTTTTCGTTATCAAATTTATAATGTGCCATTTGTTGTTGTTGTTGTTGTTGGCAACGCTCGCTTATTTGTCTGCGTTGTGGTTGGCAACATTTTGTGTTTTACACAAATTTTTGCCATGTAAATTGCTACGATTTAAATGCTTTAAAAACTGCACACACGTGCTGTGTGTGTGTGTGTGTGTGTGTGTGTGTGTGTGTGTGTGGGTGCTTGGATTAATTGTGCTTTTACACACACACTCTCAAAGAGACAAAAAGAGATACTTTTCGCGTAAAAGACGTTTTTCGTTGCATACTTTGCGGCTCGCGGCTTATTTTGAAAACATTACCGGAAACTGACATGACTTTGCTTTGCCAGCTGCCTGCTAACTGCTGCCTGCTGCTCTCCCCTTTCTCTTTGTCACTCTCACTCATTATGTTTCTTTCTGCTTTTCGGCTCTTGTGTCATTGCCTTAAGCAGAGCAGCAGCAGACACCTCTCAGGCTTCTCGTCCCTCCTCTCGTCTATTCTTTTCGAGCTGCGGCATCGCCGTTTGCATGTAAAACATTTCCGTTTTCCGCTACAAAAGTTTCGGCTTTGGCTTTTGTTTAATGCACGCTACACACATCAAAAGCCAGCCAACATTTTCAAGCTGTTTAGCTATCATTTTTCGTTAACTTATTATAAGTTTCTTTTAATACACTTTACTTCAATAATAATCAACAATAAAGAAGTTTTCTATCCGCATCTTTATAGCTGAATACAGTCGAGCTTCCATATGTGTATATCATCTATGCATATCCATTTCTTTTCCATCTTCGCTCTTTCTTGTTTTGTTTCTTTATGTTCATTCTATAGCATATTTACCTTTTAGGTTTTGCCCTAACTTCTTATTCATCAACATTTTTATTTTTTACACTTTTGGGACATACTTTTTGGTAATTATAATGCATATTTTAAGTAAATGTAATTACTATTCCATTTCCCATTCTCATTCTCTTATTTGTCCCTTTAACTAACTCCTTGCTTCATACTTTTTTTTAAGGTTTCTCTCTTATGTGCGAGACTTTCTTAAACGTTTAACTCACCGCATTTTGTGGTATGAAATTTGCATACAAATTACATTTCTATACAACTTCTCGCCTTATCTTTTCCCTCAATGTGATTTTCTGTCTGTTTTCGGCTTTTCTAGCTGCTTTTTTTTCCTTAACTTTGCAGCGCATTGCAACTTTCGACTCGAACTCATGAAACATTCATTTGCTATTTGTGTATTTATTGGAGCTGTTGTTGCTGCAGCTGTTTTTGCAGAAAGAGAGAGAGAGAGACAGAAAGAGACAGAAAGAGAGCGAAAGAGCAAGTAGCGCTCTCAACATGTAACATCGTAAATTTGTTTAATTTGAGGTTGTTTTTGTTTTTTGTTTTTGTTTCGGCAAACAACAACGGCTCACAGCACATAACGTACATGTAGGTTGTTGTTGCATGGTCCTAATGTTCCAGCTCTGGTAACAGGCAACAACAACAGCAACAACTTCACCGCACCAAATTCCAGTTCCCTTTAACGTTTCACTTCGTGCCGCCGCCTGCGTTTTACATTGTTCTGTACAAATATGTAATTTAAATTAATTTTTGTTTTTTAAGCTTTTTACGCCTGTTAATAAAATGTTGCTGCTGCTGCCACAACACTCCTTATAGTCAGTCCTTGCACCCACTACCCCCCACCACCCCTGATGTTGGCACCAACAAGCATCTACTTTGTCGACGGCTGAGCCCCAACATTCTTCATATAAAGTTTGTTCTTCGGCTAAGTAAGCAAAGCAACTGAAAGGCATTTGCCTATTTGGCTGACAGGGGTTTGCAACATCAGCATGGGAGGGGGGGGGGGAGGGTAAAGAGCTTAATGCTACCTCTTCTGTCCATGATTTGTTTTGTTTTTTGTGGGCGTGGCCGAAAAATGCGAATGGCAATTGTATAATTTTCATAAATTACGCATCATTAATTTCCCAACAAACAACAACAACATGTTGCAGCTGCTGTCACGCCCCCATATCGAGTGGATGGAGAGAGGGCAGAGGGGTTCCCTGGTTGAAGTGCAGTCAGCGACCGCACATTATTAATAAGCGTACACATTTATCTGCTCTCGGTCTTAAGTGCAGCGACGCCGTGCAATCAAAATTATAAATTACATATTAAGCGTAGCACAAGAGAGGAAAGAGCGAGAGAGAGTGTGAGACAGAGAGAGGGAGAAAGAAAGAGAACAACCAGCAACAAGGGACTCACAGCAGGCAGCAGCATCGACTTACAACTTGAAATGATCTAGTGAAGAAAAGTATTCGACGGGACAATACCCTAAAATCAAGTTAATGACAAATAAAAAAGAGTTTAAGTGAGTTTACAAGTGAGACTAACGAGACCGAAAACGTCGGCACTGGCTGGTTTTTTCTTCAACGAGTGTCAATTGCGCACTTCACAAAATAAAATGAACATCAGCGAGTTCGAGTTCACACGCGAGTGTGAGCAAAATGGCGTTCTAGTTGCAGTTCTCTAACGAGTATAACTTCTGTGTTTCTTGGCCGATCTTAACAAAATTTAAACAGATAATCAATATGGAGTCGAGGTATATAAAGCCAAAATTCAATATTAACAAAATGTGAATTCAATTGTTATCGATTATTGATGTATCGATAAATAAAACTCGACAATAAAATTCACAGATTATCAATATGAAATCTAAAGCGAAACTTAAAGCTATACAAATATCGATTTTATTGTTATCGATAATTTAGATGTTGATAAATGCATTTGGCAATCTAGAATAGAAAAAGGGTCTTTGTTATACCCTAGTTTAGAAATTATTAATGTAACCAGCTGCCAGCTAGCAACTTCTAACCGCTTCAAGCACCCCAACCCAACGCCAACCCCTACTCCAACTCGACTCCTCGATTTCTTCACTTGGCTGGCCGCCTTTCGTTCTCGTTTTGAGGCCATTATCAACGTCATTTGCAACACTTAAACTTTGCATTAATGCAGCTCGCTCGGGTTGCGACAGTGGCCAACCGCTGTGTGTCAACTGGCCAACGCCTCGTTTCCACCAAACCCAACCAGTTATCCTCTTTATCTCTCTCTCTCTCTCTCTCTTTCTCTTTCCACTCTTTTGGACTGGTTCGCTTAATTTTGCTCATTCATTTTGGTGCTTTTTATGTTGGCCAAGGACGATAATGAACGTTGAATTATGGACAGCAAACTTTACAAGCGGCTACAACTTAACAAGGGGAAGAAGAGAAAATGTTTCTTTGATAGTTTTGAAACACTTTTAAACAACAATTATTGAGATGTTATAAGTTTCCCAACATTTTCGAAATAACCATTCGGAAAAAAAACCTCATCAATACATAATAATATGCACTATATGTATAGGTATGCATATAGTTTGGATTTGCAAGATAAAATGAAAACGAGGAAGCCTCATTTGATTTAATTGGGATGGGATGTCATTTCAAATGAATGCAGAACAACAGCTGCGCTCAAGTTGAAGCCATATCCAAATTGGTAACAAAAGAGAAAACCTTCTCTCTTTCTCTCTCTCTTTTCCTCTCTCTATCTCTCATTCTGTCATGTCGAGGTCGAGTCAATTACGTTGGCAGCTCAGCCGCATGAAAAGCAATTGGCAACGAAGCCAGCCAGCAGTGCAAATAGAAATTTAAATGCGTCAGCAAATCGAAAACAAAGCTCAACGACACCCAAAGATAGAGAGTTGGGTGCCGGGTGGGGGGGAGTATGGTGGAATTGCAACTTCAGAAAAGTGTAATAAGTCAATGACACACTCACACACACACACAGATGCTGATGACAACAGGCGACAAAAACAACAACAAATTGCCAAACAACAAATGTGACAAAATAAATTAAATTGACTTGGCTTTGTTCATTTCCATGTGTGTGTGTGTGCGTCGTCTGTGTGTGTGTGTGTGTGTGCCTGCTGCGCTTTTCCATAGTTTTCTCTGCACACGCACAAAACTTGGCTGCGCCAGAGACAATTGAGGCACGCACCATAGAAAAGTAAAAATCAAAAAAAAAAAAAAAAAAAAAAAAAAAACACCAAGAGTCAAAGTATTGCAGTTGCTGTTATATGAACGACTAGAAGATACTCAGTATTCAAATATGGCAAAGCTTGACAAAGTTTCTTTTTATTATTAAAAGCTTTGTCAAAAAGACTTCAAGTTATAAACATCTTAATTAAAATATTAATATTATGTAACATACAAATTGAAAAATAATATTTTTTGTTAACAGATTTGTTACATAACCTTAAAATGTAGAAACAAGTGGAAATCAAAATATATATTTTAGTTTTTCTTCTAACTTTTAAAGAACCAAAGGTATTAAAAGCAAACGAAACAAACTTATTAAGCTATTGATATTAAGATATTGAATGAAGCATAATTTGCTGTGGGTTCATACAATGTACAACTTTAAGCAGGTTACAGGGTATTGAAAACAAAATGTGGGACATCAAATGTCAGTATGAGAACGAGTAGAATGAAAGAGCTCGGAAAAACTGAGAAAAAGGAGCAGCTGTGGGAACTGTGAATATTCAGTGGGTCACGTAACGACCAACTGTCGACAGTCGACGGTCGACTGTCAGTGGCAAAAGGCACAAATCAACTCAACGCAAAGCAACGCAGAACTCACTCGCAAACTGAACTTTAGCTCATTTGAAGCTGAACTTGTCGCTCAACTCGACTAAAAGTCAAGAAGGCAGCAAACTAAATTACAAATGGCAGCAACAGCAGCAAATGAAAAGAAATGAAATGAAATGAATGAAGCGAGTTGAAGTAGGAGTAGTAAATAGCGAATACATGCGGTACAATCAGCAGCAGGCAACAAACGAAACGAAGCCAAATTCAATGCCACAAAAACGTCAACAAAATCCCCACAAAAACAAAAGCAACTCAATTTGTGATTCCGCCAAAAATTCCAGCAGTTTGCCCATCTTTTGCAGTAGAAAGCCAAAAAAGAATACAAAAGTGTTGAAGGCAACGTTAACTGTCAAACTTTTCGCAAAATTGCTATAATTTGTATGGCTTAAAATTATTCTTACGCGCCAAAAATAAATTACAAATAAATGAAAAGCATTGAAAAGTAGGCTTTTAAGTTGAATATTTTATTTTATTATTCTATAGCAATTGAAATTGAAGCTTGTAACATTTTATCGATAACAAGATATATCGATAAAATTATTTAGTTTTCTTGAACTTTTAGTCGTGCATCACATAAAATCTTTTCGCTACAAAAAAACATCGATTTATATCGATTTCAGTTCGATTTCTGTTAATGAAACAAATTTTTATAAAAATAATTAAAACTGTTTTATAGTATTTAAATAATATTTCTTGATAATAATTTAAGGATTGCATGCAGTTTTTTAATTCGATTTTGTTTCGCTCTGTGTGTGTGTAGGTGTGTCAGTGTGTGTGTGTGTGAGTGTGTGTACGTTTGGAGTATTTGCGGCGGATTTTCGTTAACTTTAAATTGTCTTCCGTGTTGCCAAAACGCCAAGGCGTCTCTGCTTTAGATGAGACACAGCCAAAGAGACTGACAAACAGTAAGACGGTTAGGCAGATCAACTCCTACCCCTTTCTCCCCACCCCTCTCCACCCTTCCCATACCTCCACTCATCGAACCTCATCACAACCCTCAATATGATTTCTAACTTCTGCTGCCGCTGTCGGCAAACAAAGATGCTGCCGCTGCGGCGATGTTGTTGTTGTTCTCGTTGCTATTGCCGTTGTTGTCACAGCATGTTAGACACACACACACACACACACACACAGATACACACATATACAATGAAAGGGTGTGAATGGGTGGGTGGCAAGAGTGTGTGGTTTGGTTGGGTTTGTTAGGATGAGAAAGCAGTTTCTAGCTCGCAGCTTCATTCAAACTTTGTTGCTCTGCGCGGCGTTTTTGCTGCTGGCTGCTAGCTGCTGACAACTGACATCGAGTAGCTTTTGGCGTATTGTTATTGTTGTAGTTGTTGTTGTTGTACTTATTGTCACATGACAAAAGCTGACGTGTCATCATTATCTATTGTTTTGCTGCTATTGCTGTTGTTGTTCTTGTTGCCAATTGAACACACGTCAGCAACAAAGTTGCAGCAACATTTGACAGCAATTCTTGTTGTTGTTGTTGTTGTTGTTATTGTAGCTGTGTGTGTTGTTGACATTGTTTTTTGTTCTTGGCTGCCTGCCTGCCTGGTTGTTTTGCTTTGCTTTGCTTGTTTGGCTGCCTGTTTGGCTGCCCTTGTCGTGGGCAGCGCGATACGTATACGTAATTTTTGTCGCATTCCGTACTTTATACTTATATGTATGTTTTTATTTCTGTCTGTTGTTGTTTTCAGGCAATTGAAGATATGTGTGAATGTTTGTCTTTGAATGTATTCGTGTGCAAACAACAATTGGTACGAAAGCAATCAAGATTTGGTTGAAGAAATCATGGAAAATATTTCAAGAAAAAAGACCCAATTTTTAATTAAAATCGAAAATTCTCAAAATCTAAAACCTTATCAAATCAAATTAAATAACAAAAAGTGAGCGAGAGCGAAAAAAAGAGAGATAGAGAGAGAGAGAGAGAGAGAGTGGGAGTGGGAGAAAGATGCGTTAGAGAATTCCCGTAATGTGCTATCACATCATGGAATAATTTTAATGCTTGAGTAGTTTTGACTATAAATTAATCCGATTGTTGAGTCTTTAACAACAAAAAAAACCATTGCCAACTTTTTGGCGCAACTTTCAAAAATCTTTTGCGCCAAGATGAAAGCAAAAATCTAATTTACTACTTGAAATATGCAAATGCAGCAGCAGCAAGTTGTGGTTGGTGCTGTTGTGCTGGTAGCAGAAATAAAATTTTCTTGTCAATTGTTGGCTGTTGGCCAACGGCCGATGTTGAATTTCAAAAGTATTTTTTTATATTTCTTTTGCCTTGCGTTTGCTTTCTTAATTTTAATTTCATAATGCAAAAATTTATGATTGCCCACAGAATGAGAGAGGCGAAGCGAGAGAGTGAGAGATGGAGGAATACGGAAAAAGGAAGTCTGAATAGAAGCCAAAAAAAGGAAAAAAAAAACCCAAGACAACAAAACACACACACACACAAAGTGTGCGAGAGTGCCAGCAAACATCTAACTAATTTCATTTGTGTGTTTTGGTCAGTGCCCAAGTGCAAAGTGCCACAGCAGCAAAAATCATTTCCGCTTTTTGCGTCGGTGTCTGTGTGTGTGTGTTTATATTTTCATACCCTGTAGCCGTTAAATGTAAAAATCAAACGGGTTATTAAATAGCTAAGCACATTTATTCAACAGGCATCATTTTGTGTCTCTGAAAAGTCGATACGATTGAAGATAAAAAAAATTTCACATTCTTATCGATATATATCGATTGCTTAAATATTTATGCATTGATAGCAAGAAAGTTTTAATGCCAAATCTTATACGTTTTTTGTACAACAATACTGGGTATCTATCAGTCGATCAGCTGTAGTCGACTTAGCCACATTTTAGTAGCTACATATATATACTTTTTACATCCATTTATAGTCGAGACTTTGGCTCGACGCTTACACTTTATAATGTTTTCATTCAATTTGACGCATGTCAGCTGCAGGCAGGCTGGGCAAACGGAGTCAGGCAACCAGCGAACCAGCTAAGCGGCTATACCTGCTGCCTGCAACAGCAACAACAGCACCCTATAAACTACTTAAGGCAGCAGCAACACACAATCAACTGGCTCAACTTTTTAGTTGACGCATCATTTTGCCAACTTCATTTTCAGCTAATGCAGCAGCTGCTTTGGCAGCAGTGTTGAAGCTGCAACTGCTGCAGTTGTTGCTGCTGCAATTGCGCTTTATTATAATTTAAAGACAAGCCTCAACGGCAAAAACACTTTCCTTCCTTCCATTGCATTCCTTTTTCTTTTTTTGTTTGCTGTTCTTGAAAAACTCCAAGTTGAACGCCTCGTTGTCATTGTCATTGCGAGTAGCAGACACATCCCTCTCGCTCTCTCTATCTGTCTCTAATTGTATGTGACAGCAACAGCACAACAGCAACAAACAACAATAAACAACAATTGCTAGATAGCAAAATTTTGCCTTACTGTTGCCAGCGCGCATTTATTTGTTTTGTGTCAAGAGTTTCGGTTACGAAAGTAAATTAGTTAATTTCCAATTTCTTAAAATCAACAAACTGTAAGCCAATAGCGGGAACAGCAACAGCAGCAACACTAGCAACAACAAGAAGAAGCATAACAAACCCAAACACACTCAATTCAAATTATTTTTCTATGAGAACGAAAAAATAAATGAATAAAAATTGTGACAAAATTCGAGATAAATAGCAAAAAGA
Source organism: Scaptomyza montana (assembly GCA_018904305.1). Lineage (NCBI taxonomy): Eukaryota > Metazoa > Arthropoda > Insecta > Diptera > Drosophilidae > Scaptomyza > Scaptomyza montana. The sequence goes on from JAEIGR010000014.1 coordinate 588,785, forward strand.
AAGAAATAAAAATGTTCAAAGCATTCGATTAAAAGCAATATCATCATTTTTTTTTTTTTTTAAGTGTAAAGTGTTGGGTATTTATCGATAACTTTTATGCTTGGTTTTGAAAACAGTTATCGAGCTATCAAGCTACAAACTAGCTTTCGTCAAATATATCAAAAACATGAGAGTTAAATCGGTAATTATCGATTAGTTTCAAATTGTGATGCATTTTTTCCGGTCATCATTCAGGATTAGGAAAAAAAACCTATTGCTGTCTTATCAATAACTGGCAATAAATATCGATATATATTGAAAATAGGACACACTTATCTTTGAGATTAAAACTAAAAAATAAAAAAATTATTGTTACATCAACTTTATAGATAAAAGATAAACTTACTTATGAGTACTTTATAAATAGTATTTGAAGCTTTCAAACAATATCTAAAGCTATTTTAAAAGTGTATGAGATATTCTAAGGTCTTCTAAGAGCACCTAGAAAAGGTATATAAACCAGGCGAGAATTAGAATAAGTCCATCCAATTAAAAGTTATGCTTAATACTACAACGCAAGAACAATGAAATGCCAGAAATGTATTTACTCCACGCTGAAAACAAAAAGTTTCAATCCAAAGCACAGATTCTCGTGTAGGTTAAACTTTAATTGAACAACAAGGAGAAAATTTCAACAGCCAAGCTTAAACCTCAAAACTTAACTTTTAACTATGCAACATACTTTCGTATTTTAAGCAAAATCTCCATTGAATCCTTAATCAATTCCCGTAACGAAAGCAAACCTTCAACAACATGAAAAACCATCTCGTATGGATAACGATTACACAGCACAAAATAAAATGAAACTTTTTTTTGTTGTTTTCTGAGCAAGTTTTAAGTTAAAGTTTGAGTTTTATGCGCGCCGGCTTAACTTTCAAAAATTTAAAAGTCGTATTTGTCATAATGATAATGGAAGAAAATAATAAGTTTCACCATCTCTCTCTCTCTCTCTCTCTCTCCCTGTCTCTCCTTCCCGTTCACTCTCAATTGGTTCATCTCTTTGATTTTATTTGTCTTTGCTGGATCTTTGTCTGGCACTCAACATTTTATATTCCATTTATGGCTCAATTCAGTCTGGCAATTAGGCGTTACAAATAAAATGTTGCTCAAGAATTCGACACCTTTTTTCCACCCACCCCCGCGGAGACAAAAGCCAAGCAACCCCCTTTACACAACACTCTTTCTTTTCAAGTTGTCAAATTTGTTGGGTAAAAGTGTTTGTTTAATTAGCAAATAAAGCGCAAATCTGCCTACGCGAGGGCAAGGCATTTAAAACAATGCCTGCCTCCCTGCTCTTCTCTATCTCTCTCTCTCTCTCTCACCCTATCTCCCTCTTTCTCTCTTTCTCTTAGCTTTTATTTCTCTTTAACTGTTGTTCTCTTTGGGTTGGGTTTTAAAATGAAACTCACCACGAAATTGAGTGGAATTGTTCAACACTGCGCAGGCTTCGGAGTCATCTTAACTCTTCTACTTCTTTCTTGAATCTCTCTCTCTCTCTCTCTCTCTCTCTATTTGTGTCTGTCTCTCTCTCTCTCTCTCTCCTCTCTCTTTCTGTCCTCATCTCTCTGCCTTCCCTTTACCACTCGACGGCAGTCTTTTGACTTTAGGGGGCGCTCCCCGCTGCTCGGCTGGCAAAGCTGTTTTGCATTTAAATGGCAAACTGTGGCGGCGGCGGCGGCGGCTTCTCTTCTCCAGTCATTGTTGCAATTGTCTTGCGGCAACGCTGCCACAAACAGTGGCAGTTGCAGTTGCAGTTGCTGTTGCAGCAAGTGGGTCAGTGGGGCAGCAATCAACAAACACAGTCGTCGTCCTCACCAGCAGCAGCACACGCTGCGAATTCACTTTGCTTTCCCCCATGCCAATGGCCATCGGGGAACTTCCGCTGTGCTCTGACGTCACATAAAGGCTGACAAGGAACATTATAGCATTCCATTATTATTATTTTATTTTTATGTTTTCGCTGTCTTCACCTCTTTTCAACTCAAACAACTTCTTAGTGCGTCGCGCATGCGCGCCGAGGATAGAAAAAGTGCAACGATAGGTTAAGTGGAGAAGCCAAAAAATTATGACAAAGTTGTAATTAATTTTTCATTAAGGTATATTCATGTTCAATTATTTATTTTTATGTGTCATCGATAATCGACTTTTATCGAGATATCTTTCTTTGCTTAAAAGTCTCATCATGCTTTTGAACGCTTGAAAAATGTTCAAACAAAAGCTGAAAAGACAAAAAAGCTTAGTAAAGTTGTACAAAAAAACAATTTAGTTAGCTTTAGATAAAGGTTTATTTTTTTTTTTTTGTTATCGGTTATCGATTTTTATCGATATGTAACTTAATCTTCTGAGAGCCGCCTAAAGAAATGTTCAAGCAAAACAATAAAAACTTTCACTAAACTAAAAGCCTAAAAAACTCAGATTTTGATAAAAAAAAAGGATTATATAAAGTTGCAGCAAGAACCAGCTTGAATCGTCAATGATCAACAACAGCGATTGGATAATTAATATTGCAATTAATTTGCTTATAACTATAATATCTTATATAATTATTGTTATTATTATTCACACTCAACTTAAGAACTAAACCTAATGCTGTCCAGACTTGCAGATTGAATCAACTTGTGGCGCGCGCAGCGTGGTGGGGTTGGTGTTGCTACTGCTGTTGACATCGCGGTCGCATTGCCGTCAGACAAGACCAAATTGTTGTTGATTTTAATGTAGCTGCTCTCCAACTGCTTAGCTGGCGGCAATGCTGCAAGAAAACTTTATCGTCGCGTCTCCAAATGTTTTTTCTTTCTTTTTTTGGTAATGTTATGCCCTGCAAGCATTGCAAACCAAAGGGGATTTGCATTCAATCGGATCGTATGAACAATACAATTGAGTTTGATTAAACTCGAAAGAAAAAAAGATAATATTATTTAACTTATTTTTAGCTATTATTATTTTTATTAACTATTTTTTGCATATCAAAATATTTTTTTATTTATTTATAAAATACTTTTGAATAATTTTTACATTTATAAAGGATATCTTTTAGTCGCACAACAAGAAAGCAAACAAGCGCACATTTTTTTATGAGATTTTTATGATTAAGTTGCTGTGGCTGTTGTTGTTGTTGTTTTTGCTGCTGTTGCACAAAATGCGGTGCAAAATGGCGAGTGGCAAACTTTTTTGTAGCCATTTTGTTATTCTTGTTTGGTATTTTTTTTTAAGTTGCTATTTTTATTTCGTTTTTGTTTCGTTGCGCTGCGCTGCGCTCCTCGCGTCTTTAACTCAACGCTGTTGTTGTTGTTGTTTTTGTTTTTGTGTTTTTTTATTGTTAATGGAATATAAAAGAGTGCAAAATCTGTGCAATTTTATTATTAAATTGAAGTTGTGCGCAATTTTTAAGCACGGACAGAAGCGGCAGCTAAGCAAGGGCAAATGCAAAAACCAAAAAAAAAACCAAAAACAAACGCGAAAGCATAAAGAATGCTTAGTTAGGACAACGCAACAATGCGATGCATGCAAATTAGCGTAAAAGCAGAAGCAGCAGCTAAAACTAAAGCCTCAGATTAGGCGTGGCAAATGGGCACAAACACACAATGAGAACATTTTTCTCTTGCCCCGCCCCAACTCAATGGACAGTAGCAGGGAGGCAGGGATGGGATTTTTGTCGGTTTTAAGGTGTGGTTAAAGCAACAGCAGCAGCAGCCCCAACTAGCCAAAAGGAGCGGAAGAAATGTTGTTTTCCATAATTGATGTTTGCTTCGTTCTGGCAAACAGGGCGTATGAGCAATGCCAAAGGGATTATAGCTAAAATGGAATAATAGAGAGAGAGAGAGAGAGAGAGAGAGAAGGAATAACTATATTAGACATCAATCAGTTGATACAGTCTTATCTGGATACAGTGAAACACCTCAATTTATATATAGTTAAGGCCCGTACGCAGATGCCCGTACCGTAAAAACTTAATATACAAAAAAAATGGTCTCGTACAGCGGCCGTACCGTAATAGTATAACCCCGTACGCATTTCTGTTAGTTTAGGCCCGCCGTACGGTAGTGTTGAACAATGAAAATGTTAAAATGTTATTACGTCAGTAATAAGCGTTCAGCACTTATTTACTGTCGTCGGGCAAGAGCCGGTTTATAAATTTTTCGAAAAATTTGGACAAAATTGACCTGATTCAGGCTCCATTGGAGCCATGCTTATTGTTTTGGCAGTCAATGCTTCCCAACATCATCAAAATTAAATAAACATATGTATTTTTATTGTGTAACTCAAGCCGACACGTACTGCCAGGGTATAATTCCGTAAGGTGAATCTGTAAGGTGAATTTGCTTTGAGTACTTTGAATGGTTTCAGTTTTTTATAGCATAATCTCTGGTAGTCTCAGCTCTGCCCATCAAATATGGGTTCACCCAAATGATTGGTTGTTGCATTTGCAGCTTGCCTGTTTCTAAGCTGTTCACAATCCATCGATTAATATTTAATTGTTGCATCCAAATGTAAACAAACAACAAAACACAGTTGCATTTCCGATTTATTAAGAGAAAGTAATCGACCTATCGCCACAAAATGTGCATTTTTCAACACTTGTCGTTACGGTCGTAGAGTTTGTGCATTACGGTACGGGCGCTGTCTGCGTACAGGCATTTACGGAAAAACTTGATCCGAAACTCAATTTGAATTTTCTTTTAACCGCAACTCACTAAAAAGCAGCAGCTAAAAATCACAATTAGCTTCAAAATTTAAATTCCTCAATTCCTCAGCACGAAAAATCAAAATTAAATTCAAAAGCAAAGCTTAGCAAATACTGCTGCGATTGAATATGCGTGTGTGTACTATGTTTTTGTGCGTGTGGCTGTGTAAAAAACACACACGCACACAACCCCAAACATAGCCAGCGGCAAAAGCTTTGTTTAAATTTGATGAGCATTATTAAAAATTAATCAGAAATTTGCATTTATATACAAGAGAAAACGCACACAACCAGCCCTATACACACTCTCTCTCTCTCTCTCTCTCGCTCTCTCGCTCTCTCTCTTTAACTCTCTTTTACTCTTTCTTTCTAACTCTGTTTTTCTGGCGGCTCATTTCAAAACATGCAAACTGAAACTGATGAAGAAATTTACTGAAAATTACGTAAATTAAATTTGTTTTTATGTTGGACAGACGCTTAAATTGTGCCCAACTAACACATACGCACACACTGAAAAGGGCTGCTTCATAAGCAGCGGCCACAAAGGCCACCCCAAAACAAGTCTAAGCACGTCACTTCAATGCTGATCGACTGCCAAATACTCTATGCTCAACTCGAACACAAACGTTTTTCCGTCTTCTTGTGCCTATTAAAAGTCAATTTCTATTTGTAAAGGGTAGATTAAGAACTTAAACGAACAGCAACAACAACAACAAAAAAGAAACAACTCTCGCTCTCTTCTTCTCTTTCGCTGTCGAAAGCAATGCTCGCTCGACCCGAGTGTAGAAAAGCAGCGAGTAGTAATGGTTGTTGAGGGGAGGGGTAGAGAGGGTGGGGGGAAGGGGGGGTGAGGTGGGTTCACCACAGTAATAAGCTCCTCAACGGGAGGCGCCAGACCTTGGGTCAAGCCCAAGCACCCCGGTAATAATGTGGTAAACTGTGCAAAATGCCTAACACACACACACATAAATACCAAACCCAAAAGCGACTTCCACTTGTGTATATTTATATTTTATGAGTGTGTTTTGGGGCAGAACGATTGTTTACAAATATGCGTAACATAAGAAGCATGCCACAAACGCAGATTATAACCGAAAAATTACCCAAAAAAAAACACAAAAATATGTATATACAAAAGCTCAAGTTTAGAGATCAACAAATGAGTATGTATGTGAGTATGAAAAAGTTTTGAGGTACTCAAATGTAGATTAACGGCACTTTTACAAAGCTTTAAAATTATAGCGTGTGTGATTGATTATAAGAAAGTTTTAGGTGTAAATTATGTAACATTGGCTGCGTTCAGGGAACTAAGCGCTTACAATACATGTTTAGTAATCGTTCGCTGAACGTTCTGCTTAGTAAGCGCTTTCTAAACATGTTTAGTCAGCGACCGCCATCTTTGTTAGCGTAAATTTTGTTTGCTTTTGCGCTTAGTGATTGAACAGCTGTTAATTGTTTTGTGCAAATGGATAGAAAAAGCATAAAATTAATGTTACTGCAATTTTGTTGCGAGGATACTGATGTAAGTGAGGTTGTAATGGCGTTGAAAGATGATTTTAATAATAATATCTAAATAAACAAAACCAATTGAACGTGCCATTTTGAGCCATTTTTACTTGTGTTGAAGAAGCTGTCGATAAACACCATTCGATTACTAATATTTACATATCGATAATGATAATCAGCTGATCAACTAAGCAGTGCGTTCACAAGTTTTCAGCGATTTGCACTAAGCGCTTAGTAAGCAGCTTGATAACCGCTTAGTTCCCTGAACGCAGCCATTGAGATGTTGAAAGAGCAAATATGTAATATGTACATAAGTAAAATGCAATAAGATAAAAATAATGAAAAAGGCTCACCACATTAAATTGGCTCTCTTCTTCGTCTTCTCTTTCGGCGCATACAAACATAAAAGGCAGCATAGCCAAAATAAATAACATTGCCATTGTTGATCTTTTTTATTTATGTATAACATATGTCTTTGGCCGCAATCAGTTTAATGTTTCAGTTGCTAAACATTTCTCCAACAAAAAAACCACAACAACAAACGCGCACTTACACTTGCCCAAAAAAACAAGAAAACAGTTGCAAAATACAGTTAAATTGCCACACACAGATCGGCGATAGATCAGCTTCCGACGAAAAGATGATCCGCACTGAGCGACTTATGTCGAACTTTTTCTAGTTATAAATAGATATTTATCTGTCGCTCTCTCTCTCTCTCTCTCTCTCTTCCTTTCGCGCTCTCTTGTAAGTTGCGCTCGTCAGTTGGCTAAACGCAAAATGCATGCATATGTATGTACGTATGTACAGACATCGATGAAAGGAGACAACGAAAAACTTTAACTGCAATCACAGCAACAACAACAAAAATAACATAAGCGCAAGCATGTGAGTTGTTTTTGCTCTCTGTTTGCTTACATTGCACCTTAAAAACAGTTATGCCATGCAATGTTTTTTTTTTAATTTGTTCTCTGTCTTTTTATACCCTCATGTAATGGGGAATGACGCGTATAATGGTTAAACAAAATAATTATAATCGAAGTTTGAAGTTAAGTAGAACATGCTCCTCATTGAACATGCTCGACCGAAAGCCTTTCGCCTTGCAATGTTATTCACTTGTAACCTTTTGTCATGAAATTAAGTAAAGTAATGCAAATAAAGCTATTATAACAAAGCTGCCTAATATTTGCACTTGTTTTGTTCAACCATAAGCTTATCATTGACCCTAAATCATTGTCATGTCAAGTGTAATTAAAACTTCACAACAATACGAAGCTTCTCCGAAGCTTTTACCCCGGCTTATAATTGTGCTGACATTGTGCCTACTTGCTTAATATGTTTACCTTTTTTGAGCGAGAGGCTTTGACAATTGAAAGCCCATGGAACGTGTCCGCATTTAAACCAATACACTCGAAACACTAAAAAGAGAAAGAAATAAACCAAACCAACCTTCTGAAAAACAGATTTGATGTCTGTTTAAAACGCAACTGAAATTGAAGGGCCTGCTCGTAAGTTTCAATGTCGTTTCAAGCAAAACCCAAAGAGTAAAAAAAAAAATAAACAAAATAAAACCTTGTGCAAAAGTTTCATTTACAAGCAAAAACAACAAAGAAAAGCGAGAGATTGAGAGAAAATGAGAGACAGAAAAAAAACATGGTAAATGCCCAGCGCAAATATCAATGATATGTTTGTTAAAAAACACGACAACCATTCGCCCACCTCCAAAAAACCCCGCCCCTCTCGCTCTTTTTTTTCAGTTTCATGTCAGTGTTGGTTTCATTTTTTCTTTATTTTTTTTCGGATTGGTCATGTACTTTTTGGGACCTGTGTGCTTGACATTTTTTCGCGCCCCACCCCTCCCGCTCCAGCCTCTTTTGGTCGCGAATCCTTTCGAGCCTAACGTTTGCTTCGTTCCGTTCCGTTCCGTTCCGTTTCGTGTCGTTTGGTTAGTCTAACTTTTAGCGAACATTATGCGGTCCGCTATTAAGCGGCAAAACCTAAACTCAAACCCTAACCAAAAACCCATCTCATCCCCCACAAAGATAAAGAATAATCAACCAAAATACTACGTGCAAATAAACAACAAAAAACCGAGCTTTTTTTTTTTATTTTGTATAAGCTATGTGGCATTTAATTTTTCTTTTATTATAATTTTTAACAACTCAAATTAAACTTAAAATTACATGTGCTAAGCAACTTATAATACAATATAAATTTGGTGTTTGTAGTGTACAAACTTAAGCTATGACTCTGTTGGGCAAGTCGATGGGGTGCCCCCTTCTTAGACGTCTTCTTGAGCGTTGCCTGAGGAGCCTTCTAGCTAGTGCGTTTGGGTGACCTCCCAAACGTAGGTGGAAATAAATGAGCAAGTGAAGAATGTTAAAGGATGAGAAAACAAAATGTTAGAGAAGCTAAGAAAGAGCCGCAAATGGGATGAGAAAGGGAAAAAGCGAAATTGACTTTAAAAAACTATTATTATGTAATGGATTTGTGTCCTAATATAAACTAAATATATAACAGATTTTTGTAGCTTTATCGAAGCCCTTATTACAACAATATTTTTAATAAAACAACATTGAAAATTCTTTTTTAGCATTCTCAGTTTAAACTTCTTAATTTTTGTCTTTTCCCACGACTTAGCTTGTTCTTTTCTCGTACTCCTTGGGTTTTTCAAGGGTTTTCTCAAGCAAAGCACCCTCTTACAGCTTCTATCTCTCTCTCGCTCTTTCTGTCTCCGTCTGATAATGGATTGAACTCACTAGGGGGCGCCACTTTATGCTTTTGCGGCTCAGTTTCAACAGTTCGCATTATGACATATGCATCCATTATTGTTGTTATTGTTCCTGCTATTGTTGCTGTTGTTGTTGTTGCTTTTGGCCTGGCCTAATAGCTAACGTTTCACGCTTTTGTTACAATACTACAATATTCGCCCGAATAACACCAAAAACTTTAGCAGCAGCGAACGAAGAAGAAGGAAAAAACAGTGGTTAGCATGCACAGTGGTGTCAAAATGATAGTTAACGACTCAGTATGTGACTGCACAGTTAAATGTATTTAATTTCATACTTAAGGAAATTAAAAATAACTGTCTAAGGTAGAAAATTTAAGTGTTTAGCTTTAATTCTTAGCGTTTTTCATTAAGAAAATTGGTCACTTTTTTATTAGCTTCACTGTATCGATGTTTGTTTGTAACTCTCAGAAAAGCGAAGTATACTTTTAGGGAGGCTTTGTCACACGATGCTTGAAAGGAGATTTGAATATTCGAATTTAACATTAAAAGAATAAAACATTTTTCATTGTAAATATTTTTATAATATAATTCAAAAAACTGATAGAACTGATGAAAATTTCACAGTGTAAGATCGAAAGTAAAAGAGAAAAAAGAAGAGGAATGTGGAAAGTGGATGAAGAACGATAAAAGAGTTAAAACACCAATTGATATTCATTTGCTGCAATTATGCCAATATATTCAGTTTCATGAGCCCTTGGAAACAGAATTACATTGCTGCCACCTAATCCTTGTGTGCCACATTTTTTTTTATGTGTGTGTGTGTGTGTGTGTGTTGCATGTTATCAATGAGTTTATCAATTTAAATTGCAATTTCAATGTGTGTGTGTGTGTGTGTGTGTGTGTGAAAATCGACACGCGGCTCATTTTAGGGGTTGCGTGACAAATTTGCACAGCAGCCGGCAAGGATTTTGGGGGCAAGCTCCCTTTGAGGCAGCCAACTGTGAAGGAAAGGCATGTGGCGCTATCGCCAGGCCAGCGGCATGCCGCATAAATCAATTAGCATTAAAGCAAAACGAAACTCCAAACAAAAACCAAAAAAAAACCAATATATAGTTACCAAAAAAAAAAAAAAAAAGACGAAGGCCGAAAAAGGAGGCAAAACACTTTTTTAATTTTTATCTCACGGCACATAAATAAGAGAAAGAGCAAAATAATGTATATAAACAAGCCCAAAAGCCACTTAATTGTATCAATTTAAGCAGTTAAAAGCAACACTATAAAAGAATAAATAAAAATAATTGTTCAACAAAAAAAAAGGCATTGAAATGACGGCAACAACAATTAACGGGAATGTGTTGCCACCAGCAGCTACGTAAAGAATCGCCAAATAATGTTAAACTCGCTTGTAGACTGAAAAAATACCCTAAAAAAAAACTGAAATCTTTTTTTTTGCAATATTATAATATTGATTAAACAACTTAAAGGCTATAAAATCGTAGGTCCAAAATAAACGTCTGTTTCTGATTGTCATTTATTGCTTTATTTTATTATGTTGCTTAGAACTTCCCCTAAACGATTCGGTAATTGGGAAATACTTTTCTCGTTTTTTTGTGGGAACTGTTGTGAAAACAGTCATTTCTTTTCAGCTCTGCAGCTGAGCTTAGAAATGTTCTAGCCGTTTAAGCGAAAGAGAGAACATTCTTTTAAAGCTGGAAGCCGTTGAAGAACCCTCCTGAAATTGGTCGCCCGATCAACGAAAGAATATTTTTTTGGAGTTCATAGCAAGAGTTTGAAGCCAAACATAAAAATCGAAAAGATTTTCGCTTATAAGAAAGATTGTAAGACTACCTGTAATAAGTTTTTTGGAAAGTTTACCTTACTCAGCTTATAGAACGGAAAGCTTAAAAAAAATAAGTTTTTTGCGAACTAAGTAACTCAAATACCCTGCAATAAAAAAATAGTTTTTTTAGTTTGAAAAAGCTTTTTTAACTTAATCTATAGAACATTTTTTTTTAGGGAAGTTCGACCGTATTACGTGGGCTTAGGTCTAAATGCAACAGCAAAGATTTTACAGGGTATCAAGCGCTAACCATTGCAGTTTGCTTTCCTTTGTTATGTATGTTTTCTGTTTAATTTTTTGTTGTTTGTTTTATTTTTTGTTCCTGTTTCGCATGTGTGAAAGGAAGGATATCGAGTGCGGGCCTTGAGCATTAAAGCCTGCCAACAGCTCAGTTCGGGGGCGCAGGATAGGGTAAAAACAAGACGGGACAGAACAGAACTAATGGCCCGAAATGGAAATCGCTGCAGCTGCTATTGCTTTTGCTGCTGGTAAAATCCAATCGACTTTTTATTTTACTTTGGCAATTTGGAGCCCGAGCCTCGGCCTGTGCCTGGGCTTGGGCCTGCTATCAATGTAGTCAGGCTATCAGTTAACCGTCTGAAGTTGTATGCTCCTTGAGGGCAGCTCAATGTTAAGGAATATTGATTGCAAAAAAAATCTTGAAACGAATCGAAACTCTTCACAAAAATTGTTCAACTTTTATTTGCATTTAAGCGTATTTAATTGAGCGTAAAAGATTTTTGACGATTCAACTCAACCATTCCTACACTTAATCAAATAATTCTTCAATTAAACTTTACTTAATTTGTATTCTTTTTTTTTTTTTTTCTTTAAAAGGAATTCATTGAAATGGGGAAAAAACACATTCTGGTTGTGATGGCAACTGAAATTTAAGGCGCACGCATAAATTGCTATCGCCGAGCAGGCAGATAGACATTTGCATGGGGCAGGCAGCAGGCAGGCAACAGCAACAGCAACTGCAGTTGACAGCAACTGTTGCTGATTAGCCATTGGTGCATGCATTTTCACCCCCACACTTTGGATGTGCATTCAAATTGCCTGGCAGCAACAGCACAGCTACTTTGCAGCAAGGCACAAAAACACAACAGAGGAAAGTCAAATCAGTGCAACAGCAGCAACAGCAACAACAACTGGCCAAAAAGCACCTCAAAGTAAACAAATTTTTGGTGATGGCACTAATAAAAACGCAAACACGAAAGGCAACAGCAACAATACCCATACATCATCTGCTGATGACGATGATAATGATGATGATGATGAAGATGTTGTTGACTGTGTTGGCGCCCAACGTGTGCTCGATAGCTATTAACGGCAACAACAACAGCTACAATGCTTCGCTAACGATGAGGTCGAGTTTGAAAAACAAAATATCACAAATTTGAATCAAAGATGGGAAAAGGGGAAGTTACACAGCTAGACGGCACAAAAGTTTCAATGACCTTTTGCTAAAAGTCCATCCGTAAAAATACTCAAAATCATCGATTATAAACCTCATATCGAATATATACGTATTTTTAATGATGAATTTTCCTATTTTCTGGTTCCATTTAATACTATTGATTCATTTTAATATTGGACAAACTTTTATTAGGTTGCATTTCCAATAATCTCTTATAAATATCAATTAATAAATTTGCTTAAACTACACTAAGCTCTTACTTTAGTGCTCTCTCTATCTTTCTCTCTCTCTATCTCTCTTTCTCTCTCTTTGTTTGAAGTATGGTAGCAATAGATAAGAGCGCATTAGCACCAGGCTGTTGTTGTTGCAACATCACAGTTTGCCCCCAAACCTCACACACTTTTTTACCATAGCAAAACCCGAAACACACACTTAGGCACCAAAGTAGCGGCATTTATGCGAAAGCAACACCCAACAGCAACAACAACGTAGCCAGGCAGATGAATTAATAGTGGGTGAAGTGTCTGGAAAACGGATGAAGTGCCTGAAGTGAAGTGGCGTCCAGTGCGGAGCATTGAAGCATTGCAGAAGGGCAAAGAGGCCACAATATTGAGCTCTATAGCTCTCAGCACCAAGTATACGCAAGGGGTAACAACAGTTTTGAGCTGTTAAATATAAACTGATTGAAACTTTCGAAATAAATAAAATAAAAAAAACAAATCATTTCGAAGTAAAACACAAATCTTAAAGTCATTATTTATTGATCATTGACCAAGAATAAAAAAAGTTGTTAATTGTTTTTTTCCAATGCGTTAAAAAACTCTCTTAAAGAGTATTTAAAGCGAGATGTTCCTTCGAAGCAAACAGTTAATTAAGTGCTCTTCAATTTTGAATTCCAAGAAACCAAAGCAAAGCCAAAAATTAAACAAAAAGAAAGTACAAAAAGAGGAGCTCAGTGAAAAGCAAATCGAAGTTTCTATTAATTCCAAGCAGGCGATTTTATCTTATGTTTCAGATTCTCTTAAAGAGGGTAAGAAATGTTATATGTATAACGCCAGAAAAATAACTACTTATCAAAAACTTAGATAAAAAATAATTATTTAATTTTATTCAAAATGTTATTTGCCTATAATACAAATCTCAATAATACTTTTAGTCGGACCGATACACCGATACGATATGCATAGACTAACATTAACGTTGACATTAACATTAACATTACAAACGATCCCTTTATTGTAAGTTACTTTATGCTTTGTACTGTAAGTTGTTGTTTCGTTGTCAGTAAGTGAGAAACCAAGAGTAAGTCTTGATCGAGCGACGAAACAAAACAGACTTGTGCATGTGAAGCAGCTGCGTTTTAATATTTCATAACGAACATTTGTCTACCACTTTTTCTAACAAAATGAAGTTTGCGCTTATTGCTTTCTATATCTTATCAGCTTTAAATATATGTACTTATTTTATTTTTTCACTTATCGAATTTTATGCCCAGGAACACAAATCTTTCGCTTGCCAGTCAATTTTGACAGCACATCTTTAAGAGCTACACAAAAAAATCAAATAGAATTAAATAAAAAACAAGTGGAAACGTTGCAGTCGGACGCAACCGACTGCGGCATACTCGATACCAGAATTAAAACCGGTAAAAGAGGCCTGAATGCAAAGGGTATGGATGCGGCGGGGTGTACGCTGCCTTAAAGATTATCCGATGCAGATGGGGATGCCACCGGCTATCTTCATACCAAATTTGATGACTCTAGCTCAAAGTTTGTAAAAGGTGGTGAAAGGGGGGCTGGGGCGGTATGGGTGGGCGTGGCATCAAAATTTTTCTTGCAGTTCTTTCTGAAATGTCAATTGCTATCTACATACCAAATTTGGTGACTCTAGCTCAAAATTTGTAAAAGGTGGGGAAAGGGGGGCTGGGGGCGGTTTGGCTGGGTGTGGCATCAAAATTTTTGTTGCAGATCTTTGTGGAATGTCAATTAATATATTCATACCAAATTTGGTGACTCTAGCTCAAGGTTTGTAAAAGGTGGGGAAAGGGGGCTGGGGCCGGTAAGGGTGGGCGTGACATCCAAATTTGTGATGCAGATCTTTGTGGAATTTCAATTGCTATATATATACCAAATTTGGCGACTCTAGCTCGAAGTTTGTAAAAGATGGGGAAAGGGGGGCTGGGGGCGGTATGGGTGGGCGTGGCATCCAAATTTTTGATGCAGATCTTTGTAAAATGTCAATTGCTATCTTCATACCAAATTTGGTGACTCTAGCTCGAAAATTGTAAAAATTGGGGAAAGGGGGTCGAAATGGGTGGGCGTGGCTCCAAAACTTTGATGCAGATTTTTGGGGGTCGTTGCCAGCTATCTTCCTACCAAATTTGGTGGCTCTAGCTCCACAACTCTGGAAGATACACGCATTCCCGTTTTTGACGAAGCGTTGGGGTGGATGGGGGCGGCTAGGGCAGTATTGGTGGGCGTGGCATCCAAACTTTTGATGCAGTTTTTAGGGGTCATCATCACCTATCTTGGCACCAAATTTGGTGGCTCTAGCTCAAAACTGTGGGAGATATAGCCATTTCTGATTTCAAATGCGGGGGCTGGGGGCGTAATGGGTAGGCGTGGCTCCAAAACTTTGATGCAGATTTTTGGGGGTCGTTGCCAGCTATCTTCCTACCAAATTTGGAGGCTCTAGCTCCACAACTCTGGAAGATACACGCATTCCCGTTTTTGACGAAGCGTTGGGGTGGATGGGGGCGGCTAGGGCAGTATCGGTGGGCGTGGCATCCAAACTTTTGGTGCAGTTTTTGGGGGTCATCATCACCTATCTTGGCACTAAATTTGGTGGATATAGCTCAAAACTGTGGGAGATATAGTCTTTTTGACTTTAAAATGCGGGGGCTGGGGGCGGAATGGGGGCGTGGCTCCAAAATTTTGATGCAGTTTTTTGGGGTTGCTAGTTGCTATCTTCTTACCAAATTTGGTACTTCTAGCTGTAAGGATGTGCGAAATATGTGGATTTATCGGTTTCGAGTTATCGAATTTATCGATTTGCCAGCCCCCCAGTTATCGTAGAACCCCCATCTTGACACTTTAATTTACTATCCCATAGATAAAAGATTTGGAAAGTTTCAAGTCTCTAGCTTGAAGGGTGTGGAAAAAGTTGCGTTCATACAGACGGACAGCGGACAGACGGACAGACACCATGACGGACATTGCACAAAACCAATATACTCTTTACCTTCGGTATCGAGTATAACAAGTCGAGGCGGGGTTGGTTGAAATTAGATGGCGGGATTAACGCCGTTTGTTCGTTTCGTTTCGTTTTTCCTGTTTTCTTTATGACAGCATCGTTTGGCTTATCTATAAATTAGTACAGAACCGGCTACAAATCAGCGCCGTCATCATCATCATCATCATCATCATCATTATCATCAGGTCCATTCCCAAACTCATTGCTTGGGCAAAATGCAAAATCTATGCCAATTTATGTAAATCAAAGTTTAAATAAATTTGTGTGTGTTGCGCGCCAAGAAAGAGAAAGAGAAACACACACAAACCGCACCAGACTAGACCCAGCACCAAGCCAGAGCCTAGAACCCCAAAAAACCTAGACTAGACCATAACCAATAGCCGTGCCCCTTCGCCCCTCCTACACCCCCCAACTCTACCAGACGAGAGTAAAAAACAACTTATTTGAACAGACGTTGCGGAACTACAAGTAAGCTTGAGCCTCAAACCTTACCAAAAACCAAAGAGGTGGCCAGAGGGAGGATTTGGTTGGGAGGGGGAGGTATGCTTTGCTTGTTTGCCAGCCGCATAATTCAATTGGCGTCGTCTACGGCCAAAAAGAGACACAGAGAGAGGGAGAGCGAGAAAGAGAGAGGGAGAGTGGAAGTGTGAAAACAAAATAAAATCAAATCACAGTTTTTCAATCGAGTTTGATCGAAGGAAAGATATCCTTTAGCGAGGTTTGGAGTTCGAGCTTATTTAAAATAATAATCGATTTTTTGAAGCAATCGAAATGCAAGCGTAGATGTTATCGACACTCAATCATAAGTTAATTTAGCTGAGTTATCGATAGCAAAAAATATTTGCTTGAAAACTATATTTATTGTTAATTGAAAATGATCGATAGTCAAACATAAGTTAAACTATTTTATTTATCGAAGCGGGAGAGCTATCAAGAGTTATCGATTTCCATCGAAGCTGGGGAGCTTATATTTATCGAAGCGAAATCGTTATCGAAATGGGAATTTATCGACAGTCATACAAAAGCCGACATCAATTAATGTCACGATAATTATCGATATTTATGAAGCTACCCCTTTTTAGGCCATTTAAAATTTATGCATGGTATTTATACAGCAGCCACAAGACACCGAATGAAGAAGAAGAAAACGAAGAAGAAGGACAACCGGAACAGCAGGATAGTGACACGGGGAGACACAAGAAGGACATCATCTAGTTGCTGGCTGGTTGTCGCATTTCCTTATACTACTATGTGGTGCCGTTGGATGGGTGGCTGGGAGCGTCACCAACGTTACCGTTACTGGCTATCGAATTTCCTTTTTGCATGAAAATCAATGCAGCTCGCCGTTCTGTAACCTGCTCCTGCCTCCGGGCTGCTGCCAGCCCTCCCAACCTCATCTTCCTGGGCAGGCATCGAGTTTCGCAGTGGAAAGAATAGGTAAAAATTAAATGGGAAAATAAAACAACCACACAATTGTTATGGCAATGGATCATTTATTTTTTTTATATACTTACATATATTACGCGCAGTTAACTGATTCCGATTTGATTAATGGCCAAAGAGGTTTCTTAATTTAAAAACAGCTCTTGCAAGTTTAAAATTGATTGGGCTGAATTTGGGAAATAATTATAATCCAGATTGGAAATTGTTCTCTCGATAAAAGTAAAAAAAATCACTAAGAAATTGTTGCAAGCTGCTATTCATATTATTATTTATTGTGCTCAATCAAATTTCTTCTATATGAATTTTTAATAATTTATGAAAAACTCATTTTACGATGAAATCAATTCAAAATTAGTTTTAACAGCGCCATCTGTTGTGAACATGGCATTTGATAAGTTTTGGTGGCGCCAGCTATTGTCAACGTTTAAGCTGAGCTCTTAACCTTTATAGCAGCTTTCTAACTGTGGTTTGTGCACTCACTAAAAGCTAACAGCTAAGACACTCGGTCATTTGGTGTAGAGTGTGGAGAGTTGTCTGACAACATTTTAAGCTCTCATTCGAATGAAGAGCTGAATGACAAAAATATAACTGTTCACAGTTATTATTAGCTTAAAGGTTTTTTACTAAATAAAATTATTTTAAAAATGCAAATTTTCAAGTGTTGCTTAACCCTACTATATTGAGATTTGTTTTTATTTTCAATTGCTTATTGCTTTGAATATTTATTCGTGTTTTTTTGTGACTCTTGGCTTTTGGCTTTTATTGTCAATGCTTTGACCCCCAAAAGTGCATGATAAATGTCAAAATAAATTTGTTAAGCATGTTGAAAGTCACACAAATAAACAAATCATTCAATTATCAATTAAATACCAATCATTTACGGATTTAAATAATTGGTAGGTTCATTCACACGCTCCAAAGTGGCAGCAAAAAAAATCCTTTTTATCTAATTGAATGAATAACTTGCAAATTAGGTAGTTAAACTTTTGAAGAAAGTTTAAGGTATTATTATACCCTTCACATGTGAATCAGGGTATATTGACTTTGTCATAAATCTGTAACGCCTTAAAGGAATGATGGGAGACCCCATAAACTATATATCAAAATGATCAGGACGAGCTCAGGAATTGATTTCCGTCCGTCCGTCCGTCTGTCCGTCTGTCCGTCTGTCTGTTTCAACACGATTTCCGGCCAAACTGCTGAACCGATCTTGATGAAACTTTCACAGATTGCTTAGATCATGTCGGGTTTGTTCACTATGAAATTTCATCCCGATCGGAGCATTCTACAATATAGCCACCATATAAATTTACCATATCAACACGATTTCCGGCCAAACTGCTGAACCGATCTTGATGAAACTTTCACAGATTGCTTAGATCATGTCGGGTTTGTTCACTATGAAATTTCATCCCGATCGGAGCATTCTACGACATAGCCACCATACAAATTTACCATATCAACACGATTTCCGGCCAAACTGCTGAACCGATCTTGATGAAACTTTCACAGATTGCTTAGATCATGTCGGGTTTGTTCACTATGAAATTTCATCCCGATCGGAGCATTCTACGACATAGCCACCATACAAATTTACCATATCAACACGATTTCCGGCCAAACTGCTGAACCGATCTTGATGAAACTTTCACAGATTGCTTAGATCATGTCGGGTTTGTTCACTATGAAATTTCATTTCGATCGGAGCATTCTACGACATAGCCACCATACAAATTTACCATATCGTACTATCAATTGTTGTCTCTGTCGTGCACTTTCAAGTACCTACATGTCAAATTGTTGTTGTTGCACACGAACAAGTAAATGACGCTCAAGAGTAAAAATATTAGCGAAAAATTACCAACAACTGCACAGAAACATAAGAGAGGGAGCATTGATTTGGCTGTGTGAAGGGTATCATAGTCTTGGCATAGCCAAAATTAACTATGCGCCACTATGTTTATACTCGATACCGAAGGTAAAGAGTATATTGAGTTTGTGCAATGTCCGTCATGGTGTCTGTCCGTCTGTCCGTCTGTCCGTCTGTCCGTCTGTATGAACGCAACTTTTTTCCACACCCTTCAAGCTAGAGACTTGAAACTTTCCAAATCTTTTTATCTATGGGATAGTAAATTAAAGTGTCAAGATGGGGGTTCTACGATAACTGGGGGGCTGGCAAATCGATAAATTCGATAACTCGAAACCGATAAATCCACATATTTCGCACATCCTTACAGCTAGAAGTACCAAATTTGGTAAGAAGATAGCAACTAGCAACCCCCAAAAACTGCATCAAAAATTTTGGAGCCACGCCCCCCATTCCGCCCCCAGCCCCCGCATTTTAAAGTCAAAAAGACTATATCTCCCACAGTTTTTGAGCTATATCCACCAAATTTAGTGTCAAGATAGGTGATGATGACCCCCTACTAAAACTGCACCAAAAGTTTGGATGCCACGCCCACCGATACTGCCCTAGCCGCCCCCATCCACCCCAACGCTTCGTCAAAAACGGGAATGCGTGTATCTTCCAGAGTTGTGGAGCTAGAGCCTCCAAATTTGGTGAGAAGATAGCTGGTAACGATCCCCAAAAATCTGCATCAAAGTTTTGGAGCCACGCCTACCCATTACGCCCCCAGCCCCCCCGCATTTTTAAATCAGAAATGGCTATATCTCCCACAGTTTTTGAGCTAGAGCCACCAAATTTGGTGCCAAGATAGGTGATGATGACCCCCTAAAAACTGCATCAAAAGTTTGGATGCCACGCCCACCAATACTGCCCTAGCCGCCCCCATCCACCCCAACGCTTCGTCAAAACGGGAATGCGTGTATCTTCCAGAGTTGTGGAGCTAGAGCCACCAAATTTGGTAGGAAGATAGCTGGCAACGACCCCCAAAAATCTGCATCAAAGTTTTGGAGCCACGCCCACCCATTTCGACCCCCTTTCCCCAATTTTTACAATTTTCGAGCTAGAGTCACCAAATTTGGTATGAAGATAGCAATTGACATTTTACAAAGATCTGCATCAAAAATTTGGATGCCACGCCCACCCATACCGCCCCCAGCCCCCTTTCCCCATCTTTTACAAACTTCGAGCTAGAGTCGCCAAATTTGGTTATATATAGCAATTGAAATTCCACAAAGATCTGCATCACAAATTTGGATGTCACGCCCACCCTTACCGGCCCCAGCCCCCTTTCCCCACCTTTTACAAACCTTGAGCTAGAGTCACCAAATTTGGTATGAATATATTAATTGACATTCCACAAAGATCTGCAACAAAAATTTTGATGCCACACCCAGCCAAACCGCCCCCAGCCCCCCTTTCCCCACCTTTTACAAATTTTGAGCTAGAGTCACCAAATTTGGTATGTAGATAGCAATTGACATTTCAGAAAGAACTGCAAGAAAAATTTTGATGCCACGCCCACCCATACCGCCCCAGCCCCCCTTTCACCACCTTTTACAAACTTTGAGCTAGAGTCATCAAATTTGGTATGAAGATAGCCGGTGGCATCCCCATCTGCATCGGATAATCTTTAAGGCAGCGTACACCCCTGCCGCATCCATACCCCTTTGCATTCAGGCCTCTTTTTACCGGTTTTAATTCTGGTATCAGTATGCCGCAGTCGGTTGCGTCCGACTGCAACGTTTCCACTTGTTTTTAATTTATTTTTGTTATATAAAATTGTAAGTTTTCTTTCTAGAAAATATATTTGCTATGAAACTTTGTTTGAAACAAATGCTATACATTTTTTTATTAATATTATTTCCATCACCAAATTTTTCTTATTGCAATCAACATTATGACCAACAATGACTGGCCATCAATTCAATTGAAAATCATTGAGATTTTTATCAATAATATTGGTTAATTAGCTCATCCGAAAACGAATCCTGGTTCAATCAAAAGTACCGACAGTGGAACCAAACCAACTTTCAAGCGTTCAATAAAAAATTCAATTATTTTATTTGCATAGATCATTTGTCATACTACGTAAATATCAAATAACAACAGTTGAATGAGCTGCTCAAACAGCAGCTAATCAAAACAATGCTGCAACAACTACAACAACAATTTCAATAGCATAACAATGACAACAACAAAACAATTTTTTTGTTCGGTTTTTTGGAGAAAAGACAAAAAAAAATATCCATAACTGATATAATGACAATGATGTTCAAGGCAAGGGTGGGAGAGTAACAAGAGAATTTAAAGCTCGACTTAAATATACCCTGTTCAAAACTTAAACCAATTTTCAAAAGCTTTATGGAGCAAGTCGATATTAAATTAAAATCAAGCAATTTTGGTATTTATTTGTTTCAAGACTTTCGAAATTATAAATACTAAACAGAGGATGTAAGCTAAGACTTAGTTTTATTTAGTCGTAACAATATTATATCATATCATTATATTACTTATATATATATACTTTTCCCAATTAATTTTCTTGAATTTGTAACGAAATTGAAAGATAATAAATATTAAATCCAAAATCTATACAATATAACTTCGTTAAACTTTAGGTTCACAATTACAGGGTATCAAAACATTTGACATGCGAACAATTATCGCTTTTAATATGTTCCCACAGCTCTAATCTAGGTTTAATGCAATGGATTTCTGGTGAAAAACAAGAAAAGAAAAGAAAAAATCGGCGTCGATTTTTGTGTTTTTAATTTTGGAATTGGCAATAGAATTTTAGATAACAACTATTTTTAAGATCAATAATTTAATAGTCACAGCTTTGGGTTTATTTATTGGAAAGTTTAGTTTTGTTGTCGAATCATAGATTTAACATTATGGCAAGATTTTTATGGCCAAACATAAATGCGAAAATGATATGCTCATTAAAACAAAATTCATTCGCATTTTATTTGTATCAAATTTGATTCGCTTTCAACAAAGTTTGAAAGAGTTTACTTTATTGATGGTTTTTGGCATCAAGCAAAGTCAGATAATGTTGTTAGCTCTTGATTACAGTGCATTCAACAGTCGTTACGGCTATGAACTTGAGATTAAGTTTGGGACATGTAAATATATAATGGGACGCCCTGCTACGTTTTTAATGTTCTTGGACATCTGCGAAAAGGTGTTTGAACCTATGTAGAGTATCTGTTAGTGCCCAAAAGGTAGGGTATATAATTAAACATATGCATGACGATCATAAATGCTTGTACGAAGTTGTTTATCCTAATTTATTCCGCTTTGTTTTTAAATATTTTTTATTAGTTTTAACTTTTTTGTCAGTTCAACATGATGTTCAAATCATTTTGACAAAAAAAATTAATGTATATTAATTTGTTTGCAAAATTGTTAATTTCTTTGTGCAATATGCAAATTATTGAAAATTTGGCGAAATTTACAAAAGTTGCAGAATTTTTGCTCCATTTTTTGTGACAATTCTGAAAAATAATAAAATTGCTTGTCATAGTCAAGTAAATGTCAACGGATCCTGCAAATAAAACTCTTTGTGGTTGTGTGTGTGTGCGTGTGTGTGTGTGTGTATGTGTGTGTTTGATAGTTTGTCCCATTTAAGCATTGACTGGGAGACGGCAGGAAACAGTTTTGCATAACTAAATACCTAGAAATCTGTCTCATCTCTTAACTGCTGCAAAGAACACACACGCCTACACTGCGAGAAAAAATATAAATCAAAATATACGAAAATTCTTGAAGAAATAACCTTTTTTCTAAATGAGGAATCGTTTTTTTCGCTTCATTTTTGATTTTTGTCATTGACTGCGTTTTTCTCTCAGTGTTTGCGTTGTGCTGTGTTTTATTTTTTTCTTGGTTTTTTTTCTCTCAAGTTTTTTGCCATAGTTTATATGACATTTTTATTTGAGTCCAACATTCTGTTTTTTATTTTTTTATTTTTATTTTTTTTTTTTTTTGGCCCTTTCTATCTGTCATCTTCCTTTTGCTTTAGCCAAAGCTGTTAGTTTTGTTGTTGTTGTTGTTGTTTTTGCTGTCACAAACACAAAAACACACACACATACAGACACCCTTTGGTGGGAGCGTGAGTTATGCATATGTATGCGTATTATTTAGTTGGAGATGCTTTTGCGCTTTTTTGCGGTCGCTTTGCTGTGTTAATGACACTTACAAAACTCACACACATACCCCCTCCTCCCTCTTACCACCACCCGTTGCCTATTAACATTAGACAGGCTCAGCCAAAATAAAAATAAATTAAATATTGAAGCAATACTTAAACCAAAACCAGGCGCATATTTAAAACTAAATTGCTTTCCTCAAAACACCAAAAATATGGGGTGTAAATTGCCAGTGAATGATGCCCAACCCCTCTCCACCCTCCACCCACAACCCCTCTCCCCATCCCCTCACACACCCTTACACCTTTCCAGAGGGAATACGCGGTTTTATCTAATGCTTAGCTGAACTATATGTTTTAATTATTTATTTATTTAAGATTAAAGTTCAATTTACAATTGAAAAATAAATTTGTCCATCTCAGCTTTATAGGATCGATTGTAATACTACAGGAATAAAGTTTTTTTGTTGCAAATACATTAAAACTATTGGTAGGAAATTTCTATTGTATAACAGTTAAATAAAAAACAAGTAATTTTATTAAAAATCAATTTTAATTATTAAGAGAACCCACTCGCCTATCCGAAATGAATCAAAAAAAAGAAAATATATGCAAAAATCTTTGTTGAATAGATTTTATTTTCAGCGCTTTTTCTTAACGAAACCAAACATTCAGCATTAATCCCCGTGTTGAATAGTTGCGTTTTACTATGTCTTAGTTTAGAATTCCAGACCAATGCATTAACTGTTAATGCAACTTTGCACTTTCGCTTTTAATATGGTCCAACTTTTTTTGTGTGTTTGGTTAAGTATATATTTCGCCTTTCGAGTGGCATGCATGAAAAGGCAAGGAGAATGCCGTGATTGCAGACGTAGCCGGGAAACGGAACCGGAGCCACTAACTGGTTAGTCATCCATCCAATGTTGTCGAGCAATAAACTTGAAAAAAGCCAAAAAAAAAAAACACTTGCTCTCTCTTGCAAGCGCTCTCTCTCTCTCCCACTCGCTCGCTCTCTCTCTCTCTCTCTCTTTCACTGCTACTCTCCTGATTTAATGTTATTTACAGAATGTTAAGTTGCATGTCCTGCGCATTTTGATCAACACTAACAGCTGTTGTGACAAGTGCTGCCCATCGTTCGCTCTATGTACTGTAGCACAGTTTCCAAACTGTTCGAAATCGAAGCGGTCAGTTCGAAATAGAGTTTTTATATTTTGTGCGAGACAGTTCATTGAACTTGGGTATACGAATCTAGTTCTTGAGTTCTTAAGCACGATTCAATATCAATTACCAAAGCTTTTTACATTTGCGTCTGGTTTTGTTTGGCTTATCTAAAGCCTCAAGTCACGATTTCAATTTGCTAAGCGAAATGCCCAAAAATCGACCTATTGATTTCATATTCAACACTCAAAGTGGACGACATAAATCAAAATCTGCCTAAGCGACAAAGGTGACATAAATCACAGCATGCCAAAAGCCAGTGGCACATTCTCAAAAGGGGTTAAATAAGACCTGTAATGTTTTTGAATTTCAATCTTTGATTTTTAAATCAATTTATTCATTACAATTATTTATTTAATTTAATTTTTTATTTATTTTCAGATATGAATTTAGTTTTATTTTAAATTTAAATTTTGATTCCCCACCTATCCCCTTTGTTGACGTCACTGCTCTCTGTCTGTCTCTCTCTCTCTCTCTCTCTCTCTCTCTCTCGCTGTCTTTCTTTGCTTCTGGTTAATGAGTTTGAAGCCGGCTTTGCGGAAATACTTGGCCAAGGCTGTTTTTGTTGTTATTGTTGCTTCGTTGTGAGTGAAACTGTGGCCCTTTTGGCATGCGTTGCATGTAAGGCACATAAGTAAATGTTGGCCTCCACTTGTCCGATGATTAATCAGTCGACAGCCATGACAATTAGCCAAACTGTGTGCTTATAAAGAGAGAGAGAGAGCCCAGCTTACATATACAATTCCAATATACAACAACATCCCACAAACCCACACATACATTAACGTGCCGCTCTCCCTCTACGCTGTAAGGCACGACTTATCCTTATGTGAAAAGAAGAAGAACAACAACAACAAAATTATGCATAAAAACCGCTTGCAATGCGCCAAGTGTAAAATGAACGAAGAGCGCTGCAAAGCTTATGAGAGAGTACATTAGCAATCGAAAGAGAGAGAGAGAGAGAGCAAGCATGAATTACATTGCATGCGTAGATTCCTTTGCATACAAAGCTAGAGATGCGCACGAGATACATAACTGTAACGTTAGTCACTTAAAGGCCTGTACGCATGAGCCCCGTACAGCTCCCGTACAGTATACATGAGTTTTACGGCTGTAACGACAAGTGTTGCAAAATTCACATATTGTGGCGGTAGGCTAATTGTTTTTTGTAAATAAATCGGAAATGCAACTGTGTTTTGTACACTTGATTTCAAAATAATGATTCGCGCGCTACTTTTGTGTTTGAATTCAACTAACGCCCTGCTTCTAATAATCTATACCCTGCCATAGATCAGTGGCAGTACAATCCAGTTTATATGTTATTTAAATTGTATCTTGTTAATTAATAAATATATTTTTATTCATTACTTCTTGTGCAGCATTGACTGCCAAAACAATAAGTATGGCTCTATTGGAGCCTGAATTAGGTCAACTTTGTTAATATTATCCGAAAAATTTATAAGCCGGCTCTTGCCCGACATGTTGTTGCATTTTTTACAACCGTAAATAGCCGCTGAAAGCTATTTACTGCCCGTAGCATTTTAACATAACATTTTAACATTTTCATTGCTCAACACTACCGTACCAGCAGTAGCTAACAGAACTGCATACCTTAAATGTACGTACTGTACTGAAGCTGTACGGGACCATTTTTTTTATATGAAGTTTTTGCTGTACGGGAGCTGTACAGGCGTCTGCGTACAGGCCTTAAATAGTGATCACATTGTGTACATAACAATTTCAGGAAATAGTCACTTAACTGTGAAAAATTCTATATTAACCTAATCTAAAATAAGTTACTTCGGCTCCTTATTAGTTTTGGCACACAAAAAGAGATACATATAAATATTATTCAATAATTTTTATTGTTTAAATGTCAGTTTCTTAACATATTTTTGTAGTTCAAATATTGACACAAAAATAAATTATTTTGTAATGTTTACTTATTAAACTGTTTTATTCATCAATTTATTTTTGGTTCATTAACTAAGTCGATTATTTTATGTAACACCAAACTCAAAAAATCACAGTTAAGCTGCGCATCTCCAATGCCAAAACAAGCGACAACAACAGCAATGCGTTGACAGCAACGTTGACGCCGACGCCGACGCAGAACGCATGCGTAGCTGGTTGAGCTTACAGCAACAACAGCAACAGAAGAGCTTACACGCAAAGGTAGCGGCAGCGGCAGCGACAGGGCGTTTCAGTCGCAGCTTAAAACGCCAACGTCGCGTCGTATCGATATCAAAAATAAGACGGGACTCGGAAGCGTATTTACTTTAACTTTTGCTGCTGCTTGTTGTTGTTATTGTCTGAGCTGTTGTAGTTGTTATTGTCGGTCGTTGTTGAAGCTGTTGAAATTCGAGCGCAAATCGGCAAACGAACTCAGAACGCTGCGGCTGCGCAAAGGCAAAGCACGCGACAACCAACAACACACCAATAAATTCCAATTACAATTCCAATACACGAATAGCAAAAGTTCCAGTCTAAATAGTTTCAACGCATAAATATCCTTCGGGCAGATCGCGTGTGAATTTTATTTCGAGTGCATGTGTGTGTGTTTTTTCCAGTGTTGCTTGGAAAACGTTACAATATATTATTTTGTCTATTTTTATTTTTTTTTTGATACTAGCCGTAATTTTTTTAAACACAAAAAGTGCTGCCCAATTAACTGTTAAGTTCAATTCAGGTAATTTTTTTTCCAAGATGCAGACAAGTGAAATAGTTTTAAAAATATAAAATATGTGTGTGTGTGTGTGTGTGTGTGTGTGTGTGTGTGTGTGTGTGTGGGTGTGTGTAACGCAAAAGCCTTGAAAAATTACCAAAAATTTTATCACAAATAAAGTGCAATATGCAGAAAATATTTTATTTATAAATTTTAAGTCGCATTCGAGCATTTATTTTTTTTTCTCTTGTTGAAGATAATTTCCACATTTGAACATTTATTATGCATATTAAAAATGCCATCGAAAGGTTCATAAATTATCCTGTAATTGAGAAACTTCACTTAAACTTACTTTCAGTTGTGTAAAACTTTAAATTTTTGAGCATATTTTAATTTGATTTTTTTAGAGTTAAAATATATACTTCTTGTTTCTATTAATTATTAACAGTTTTCATAATTTCGAAGGGGTTTCCACTTAAAATAAATCTAAAATTATATTCAAAAAATAATGATACAAAATAAATGCATAATTAATTAATGAAATTTTGCTCCAAATAATTCTACTTATATACATACATAGTTTTATAAACATATATGTATGTATATATGACAAATCCGTTTCTGTTATTTAACTCTGAGCAATATCACAAAATGCCTTCAAGTCAAAAGCGTTCAAAGTCAACGCATTTCGGCATCCACCCGACTAGCATACTAAACGCCAACAAAAAATCGAATGCACAGTAAACTGAAATAAAGACGCAAACATACAAACATGCAAAGACTAACATAAATACACACACACACACACACATTTATGCAATGGCAATGTGCAGTAAACAGAATACCGCTACATACAACAAAGTTTAGTGCTTAGAGAGAGAAAAAAAAAAAAGAGAGAGAGAAAACAAAGAAAGAAATGTCAAACTGTGGAGCAATTCGTGCATTTCAATGAGCTCTTAATTTTAATTATTGTTGTTGTTGTTGTTTTTTTTTTTTGTCTATTTTTTGTTCACTTGGCTCTGACTCAAGTCGTTTAGCCAGAAGCCAAATAATGCATTGACTAAACAAAATATAATCATAATAATAATAAAACAAAAAAAAATACTCCTACGTGCTGCACGTCTCAGGAGGGTGGGGGCGGTAGCGCAAAGGGGTAGCCTTTTTAGTTTTGGTTCGAACATTTTTGAAAAGAAAGCAAAAGTATTTTTTTAATTATTATGTTGGCCTATTCGGGAAATGATTTTCAAAGTCTTCGATATTACGCAAGAAAATTTTTTCGAATTTTACTTTCTTTCTATTGAAAAGTATTTCAATTAAGTAGTAGCAAAAATGCAATTATTTTCTTAATATTTCGTACAGATCTATCATAAAAAAAATCCCAAAAATAAACCAAAAATTGTATAAAATCTTCATTTGTACATAAATATAATAATCCTATCTGTAGGCTCCAACTTATCGAACAAAACAGTTAGTATAAAATTTTCAATAACAAAAAAAAAAGGCATTGCCAACACAAACTGATAACAAAAGCCGCATTAAAAGTGAGCCAGATAAAGTTAGCTTATGTTTTAGTCATAAAGGCTTCTTGACTGGTTGTTGTTGGCCTGTCTGGTTGTTGGCCACATTCGCTTGACCTTGAATTCTGAGTTGGCTAAAAGTAATCCAAGCATTTTTTTAAATCTGAAAGTGTCAGCTTGGTTATCATTTATCTGCATCTCACATTTGTTGGCATTAAAAAAATAAACGGCTTTTTAAATATCAAAAGTTGGCCAGGATGCCACAATGCCAAAAACCAAGTTAAACAAGGGTCATCAATTTGTGATCAAAAGCAAAAAGCGAAAAGCAAAAAAATTCAACTGAAATTTAATGAAATAAACTTAAACAACTTGTTAATAAAAGACTTTGGCACGCTTGTTCCCACGCCTGTCAGACCTCCGCTTTTTTATGGCTATTAATTTTGGGCTTAAAGACAAAGAAATTAGAGATTTTGCAAATACATATGAACATAATGTTCTAATTGTCAATTGTTTAAAGCTTTTATTTATTTGCGGTAAGTGAAACGAAATTAAAAAAAAAATGAAAGCCAAATCAACACATTGACACATTTTTTTTGTTGCCTTGATGCCAGACAACAGTTGTATATAGTCTAAACACACATCACACCGATCAAGCCAATCGATCGACCGATCGATCGTTTGACAATCGATGTCAGCGGACCGGACCGTTCGATTTGATTATAAAATTTACGCATGTTTGATGGATAATAGTGCTAGCATGTTAGCCATTGTATCCAGTGCGTTCTACGTGATTCGAATGAAAGATATGTACACATAGCAAACGTTCATCACGATCGATATCAAACGGTTTGCGAACTTCAAATGATAATAAACAAGTAAGAAGGCTCTAGTCGGGACAGCCCGACTAGAAGATACCCTGAACCCAGTTGCAAAAAATAAATTAAATTTATATAAGACTTTGGTATACTGACTTAACTTCAATCGATTAAGCTCGATATCTCCGGTGTTTCTTAACCGATTTGGACGAAATTTTCAGAAAAGATCAATCGTTACCCATTCTTTCAACCCTCATTTTTACATTTTCCAAATTCGAATTTTGTTATCGATCACATGTGTATATCGGAAACCAGAACAGTTATCGATAATTTGAAGCAAACTTGTTCTGCTCATGGTATAGGAGAACTTATATTCGAAATCTGAAGTCTCTAGCTCTTGCAGTCTCTGAGATCCACGCGTTCATACAGACGTACAGACGGACAGACAGACAGACGGACATGGCTAAATCGACTCGGCTATTGATGCTGATCAAGAATATATATACTTTATAGGGTCGGAGATGCTTCCTTCTGCCTGTTACATACTTTTGCACAAAACCATTATACCCTTATTTACCCATTTTAGGGGTAAAGGGTATAAAAAGATCGTAAAATGATACCCAAACTTATTGTAGGGCATATTCGATTTAAAACCATAATGCAAAAAAAAAAAACATTCAATTAAATGATTGAGTCAACATATATCGATTATATTGCTATCGATTTAATAGTTAAAACACAAATTTTTATCGATTTATTTAGTTTTTTTGTATCACTTTTGTTTCTTTATTGCGTTGTTAGATTTATTAACCGATTTATTTATTAAAACAAATATGTATATCATAATTAGCTGTTTGTATCGTTATCGATCGGGTGTTAATTCTATTAAAATCGTTGTCATAAATTTAAATTAAACATTCTTATGTTCTTATATTAATCCATTTAATAGTGATCGATCTTAGTTTCGTCATGATTTATCGATTATATATTTAAATTAAAGTGCTTTTATTTTTGTTCGAATTGATTTTCATAGAACTAAGCTTAAACTGGTTCGCTTTGTTGTTGTTTTGGATATTATGGAATAGTTATTAAAAGAAATTGATCAAATATCTTCTCTTCTTGCTCTCTTTCTGGAGCTGATCTATGCCCAACTTTTGTTTAAGAGTATTTGTTACAATATCAAACAAAAGAACGAAGCTTTCCGCTGTCTGTTTTGATCGACATTAACATTTGGCTTGAATTAGTATTTATGGCAAGTTTATTAATGAGAATTTCGGCTCCATTAGCGGCTTTATCGGCAGTCTTGCTGCCCGTTAATATAGGGCTAAAAGCCCAGAAAAAAATAAAATAAAATTCAAATGCAAATCAATATGAACAAGAATTTTGTTTAATGTTTTATTTGCATTTTGTTGGTTTGTGCCAATTTGCTTGTGTGGATCGCGGGCGTCTGTCTTTCTCTTTTATGTATCACATACGTTTATAGAGATGTTGACCCATCCAGAACCAATCCCCTAGAAACCAAAAAAACGAAACGCAAACGCAAACCGAACCCAATTAGTGAAATGCTTAAATCGTCGCCTTAATTAATGCGCTCGTGCCACAAAAAGAAATTGATAAATAATGCGAGCAAAGCAGACCGAGCGATAGCCAAATTTGATTTGACAATTTCATATTCAATCTGTTTATCGTTCGACCTCCAAATTGTGTTTCCCGAATAATTTTTGTCTAACAATTTGTCAATTTGCAGCTAGACAAAAAATAAAATCGTGACTTGCTCGAAAGTAATTTTTTTTTTTTTTTGAAGATTTTATTATTATTTTTATGCGTCCATAGGCCAGAAAGTAAATAATCTTTTGTCAAAGAATATTTATTTATTCATTCATTTTATCAGGCAATTAATTAATTTTATTTATTTATCAGAAACATATACAAATACTATATAAGAATCAATTAATTTAAAATGATGTAGGCCACTAAATTGAATGCCCCTTACTGCTACCAATTCTGCTACTTCGTTTCCAACTCGATTTGTTTTTGGCGGTTGCGCAATCAATAAAAAAAAATATATACATATATATTTTTTTTTTGGGCCAAACATGTAAATCGGGACCTGTCAATTGCACAACACCCAACCTTAACAAAAAGAAAAACAAAAATAAAAACAAAATAAGTAAATACATTTCGCATGCCAAACAGCAACAACATCAACAACATCATCGACAACTTGTCGCTTGGGGTGCTCCTTTTTGGCAATTTGCTTAATTTACAACTTAATTTAAGCAATGATTTTCAACTATTTTTCGTTCCTTGAGGGCCCCCCTTAAAGTATTTCATGCATTTTAATTTGTCCGACAATTATTTTAAATGCTGTCGCCCAGAAAGGAATTCAAAAAAAGTACCAGAAGCTTGTATGCTCTGTAAATAATTATTTGTTTTTGCTATGAAGTTGAATTTTTAAAGTATTTGAAGCAAATTTTGCTGTAAAACAAAACTAAAATGCATTGTTTTATTCAATTAGAATTGAAGTTTTTATGTTTTATGTGCCTGCCTTTGAGGCACTTAAATGCTGTAGTTGCATGCAACACGCTCAATTAACACGCATACACAAAGCGAACATCATCATCATCCTTGCCGTCTGGCAGTTTATTGATTTCTGTTTTGCCCGCCCATCGTCACCAATTAAAATTCAAGTGTTCAAGCCTAATTACATGCCCAAAAAGTTAATGCACCAAGCGATGCGTTGCAATACGACGATGCACAGCTGAACAGGGGGGTTGGCATGTTTAATCAAGCATTCAACATAACACAGCCTTTCATTTGCCGCAGATCCTTACACCAAAAACTGCATTCAGCTTAACAACAATTTGAATTAAATGTATGACATTTTTTTTGGAAAAGTTTCATTAGTCTTAAGAATAGTCTTAAATATTATAAGTAAATAGTATCTTAGGAACAACCAACAACATTTAGCCAGCTTTTTGGAGCTGTTGTGAAAATTGAGAAAGCCAAAAATGTTATGCTTGAATTTTATTTGAGGAATTTATAAGTTTTGCACTTGACATCTTTGAACTGGATTTAAATATATGTACATATATATGAATGTATTTTATTTGGGAATTTATGCAAATGGATGCGTGAAAACAACAACAACAAAAACATTTGCTGTTGTTGCTTCCGTTTATGGGATCAATGGCCAATGGCTAAAAAAATAAAACAAAATAATTAATGTTTGTTCTGATCTCTCTTCGCTCTCGCTTTATCTTTATCAATATGCATATGGAACCCTTTTGGGATAGTAGCTTTGAACTGGACACGCATAAAACCATATTATATTTTTAGACCCTTGGGGCACGCCCCACACACACACACAAGTTGGGGGCCGGACCAGACAATCAAACAACTTGGCCCTAAAAAAATATTAAAAAAGTAGCAAAAATCGAGAACTCGTTTTTGGTTCAATCCAGGGCGGTTCGTTCCACTCATTTTGCGTAAACTAGATGATGCCATAAAAATGTTCACAACAGCTAAAGAGCAAGAAAAAAAACAAAATAAATAAACTAAATGAATATAGTATGTATGAAAAAATAATAAACAGATCGCAGGCCATTGACAGTATGCGACGCAAAACATGCTGAAAAGCAA
Source organism: Scaptomyza montana (assembly GCA_018904305.1). Taxonomy (NCBI): domain Eukaryota; kingdom Metazoa; phylum Arthropoda; class Insecta; order Diptera; family Drosophilidae; genus Scaptomyza; species Scaptomyza montana. The sequence continues at coordinate 621,604 of JAEIGR010000014.1, forward strand.
AAACAAAAAGATAAGAGAACAAAAAGAGAAAACCGACAGATCAGGTGGATGTCCTTGTAGTTTGGCACAGTGGCACAAATAGCTATTTAAAAGGTTAAAAAAAAATTAAGTTTTCATAATTTTTATTTCGAATTGATAAACCTAAGAAACCTATAGAAACAATGGTTTTGTAAATTTAAATAAATTTGATTCTTTAAATCCACTTTTGACCTAGGTTAGGTTAGAGCGGTAGTGAGAAGTTCGAAAATCCCCCAATCACATAGGCCATGTATTGGCCCTTTGTAGTGAAACTTCTGACCTAAGTACATTCGACCTTCCAAATAATGAATGTCCTGTGTAACGAAGTTTTCTATAAGTGGATTCGATTTCTAGAAGTTTTCTTCTCCACTTGAGGTTTGTATCTTAAATCAAGCTCTGCTCTAGAATCAAGTAAAACTCTTTTAAAACTGATGTAATCTTTACCTAGAACCCTTTGGTATAGGGTTTATGTAGGTTATTTACTGTACTCTGATTTCTGATTTCTCACTGAAATCGAGAATAAAGTTAATTTGCTATTGAATTAAATACAGTTCAAACTCGAATCAAGTTATTCTGTTCTTTTATATATGAATGCTTTATTTTTGTACCCATTGTAAACTTGTTTTGTAATGGCAAATTCATATAAATTTATGCGTCTGGTCGCCCTTTTTCAGATGCACCGAAAGCTGACAGCTGCCAGTGGGAAGATGTACACGATTCTTCTCCTAGGCTTGGTAAGTACTGCAACAAAAACCAAGCGAATCAAACAGGTAATCCGATATCAACGATTTGTGAATAGGCAACACTGTTGCCCCTGGCATTGGGACATGGTAGACTGATGGATCCGCCGGCGCGCAACGCAATGTGGCGCTTTGGATATCCCAATCCGGTCAACTACAATGACAACGAACTCTTTTGCGGCGGCTATGCCGTCCAATGGGAACAGAATAGCGGTCGTTGCGGTGTCTGCGGCGATGCCTATCATGTGAAATCGCCGCGACCCCATGAGGCGGGCGGTGAGTATGCGAAGGGTATAATATCGAGATATTATACAGCTGGACAGGAGATTGATGTTGAGGTGGAGCTGACAGCCAATCATTATGGTCGCTTTGAGATGTTCCTCTGTCCGAACAATAATCCCAGACAGGAGGCCACACAGGACTGCTTTGATCGTTATCCCCTCCTGATATCGGGCAGTCGGGAACATCGATTCCTCATTCCGCGCGATGCCAAAAAAAAGGATATCTTTCGTTATCGCGTTCGCTTGCCCGCTTATGTTACCTGCACCCAATGTGTACTCCAATGGACCTATTACACCGCCAATATGTGGGGTACCTGTTCGAATGGCACCGAAGCCGTTGGTTGCGGTAAAGCAGGTTAGTTTTCGATAGTAATCTACATCGATTGTCAATCTACATTATTTGTTTTTTGTGTTTGTAGAAACGTTCCGTAACTGTGCGGATATTGCAATCATTTCGAATACGGGCGGCGGTGTACCGCCGATATTTGTTAATAATCGATCGCCATATCTGTTGTACTATCGTGACTATCGGGCACCCGATGACAATAATGTTTTCCCATTGATTGTGCGGTAAGTGTTCGATTTGATTTGTTTGTAACTTATTTCCAGTAAGTGATTAATCCGATCATAATTCATAAACAAATAACCGATTCATAATTTATCGATAACTTATTTATAACCGTTTCGGTTAGTTAACAATTATCTTCATACACATATTGTAAATAATACTTGTTATATTAGCTTAAGCACTTTTCTGGGATTCTTTTTCAATTGCTTACTCAATTTTCTTATCTACTTTCGACCTTGTTTTCCTATCTTTGCATCATATTTTAACCATTTCAAAAAATTCTTAAACTGTTACTTGAATGTTTTTTTGTTCAAAGCAAGCTTTCAATTTCTGTAGTGCGTTTTTCAATTCATTTCAAGCTGTGTAGCACTGTGTATTTTCCACTTTTCCTTGTTTCTTGTTTTCTACCGTTTTTCTATAGTATTTTTTGAGCTACTTTTGAACGCAATTTTTTAACTTTTGCTTTTGCTTCGCATTTCCCATCATTTAGCAACAATGCCATGCGGCATGCCCGCAAACGCAAACCGACAACTGCTTAACCGCTTACCCGTTTACCCGCTAAACACAAAAAACCGCTTACCCGTTACACAAAGTTTTTCTAGCCAAAGCACAAAGCAGCACAACGCAAGGTCTAAGCGAAACTGGTAAAACTCAACCCCTAAACTATAGAAGTAAGATGCAATATCAGGTTAAGGGTAGCACACATTATAGCGCTGTAAATTTAAAAATAATGCTTCTAATAAACTATAAAAAAAACAAAAAGTATACTTACATATAAATACTTTTAAACTGAAACCAAACGGTTAACCGTTTAAAATAAAACTATAAGTTGGGTTAAATTGAAGGAAAAATGTTGTTTTGAACCGCAAGCCAAACAACTTTATCCTGTGGTGTCCTGAGGTACGCAGGTCTAATATTCCTATAGAAAAGTTTAGAACGAACGAAATTTTCATTGCACATGAAATTTTATTATAATCCGACTTCAGACCTTTGAGGTCTTTGCAAACAGAAAAAAAAGACAAATCTAAACCAAAAACAAAAATTATATAAAATTATTATTTAGCAGCTTATATCCGGATAGATAAAAGCCGAAACCAGCACCACAAAGACAGCGACCTGAACAATGCGTATCACTGTCTTGAGTAGACGGCGCTGTGGCTTCAACTCCATGCAGCAGCTATCAAATGTATTAACTGGCGGCACAGGACGTGGACGATGACGTGGCTTATGCTTGGAGCACAACAAATGCAAGGGTTTTTGATTGCATTTCTTCATTGAGCTCGTCGACGATTGGTCCTTCTTCAATGTTTGGTCTGTGGTGGATGGCAGCAACGATTGCAGCTTCAACTTTGCCTTCTCCAAATTGCTAAGCATTAGTTCGACATCGGCACTGGACCAATTTACCTCGGCACTTTGGCCATGAACCGAACGCAATGAACCAAAACCTTCGAGCGGCTGCTGTAGAGCTCCACCCGTTTCGCGTGGCAACAACTGTTGTTGCTCCAATGCCGGATCCCCGTAGCTGAGCATATGATGAAAGAACATGGCATCCTGCTCGAGTAGATTGAATGGACGTGCCGGTATCAATGGACGCAGTTGCTTTAGCAGCAAATTTGGTTGTTCGCGCAACAAACGGAACGAGGTACGCTGCAAGCCACCATCCTCGGCCAAAGGCATATAGAAGATCTGTTGCTCATCGGCGGTTTTCAGTTCCGTTAGGGTTTTCATTTCAATGCGATATTCTTGAATGTTGCCAAAGCTGCGCTTATTTAGGCGTCCCGTTGCATGATGCTTGACCAACGCACGACTCTCAATGCAACGCCAACCGATATGGATAATGGGCAAATGTTCGTGGGCAAAGAGTGAGAAATTGGAGCGTGGTGTATAGAAAGTGCAATTGGAGTCATCGGACGGGCGATCCGTTGTCGAATGCCAGCTGATCATTGATGATTTTTGGTCAACTTGAAGGATTTCATTGGGAGGTCTTTGACCGACTGAGATTGTTACCTCCAGTTGCTCGCTGAGCTCCTGCAGCAGACGTATTTCCCGTTGCAATGTTGGTATACTCTTGCAGACAAGCTCAAGCTCGTTCTCAATTTTTTGCTTTTGCAACTGTTCTGAATTCGGCTTCGGTTCCTTTCCGGTTTCCTTCTTTGCCGCTTTTCCCTGTTCCTGTTCCTGTTTCTGTTCATGTTCATTTTCATTTTCCTGCAATCGCTTGCGAGTTTCCATTTGTTGCTCTACGGATCTCTGTGTATCACTGCTTGAATCAACCGACAATCCCAACTCATCCAGCTCATCATCGAATTCCTCATCACTCGGATATAAGCGTTCTTTCATATCCTCCTTAACCGGCTTGCACAAATAAATGAAACTCTGATTCTGCTCTGCGGGCAGTATCCGAGTCTTATGTGTACCCACATAGCTACTGCTACTGTTCAAGCTGCTTGTGCTGCCATGGATCCCAGCTAGATTATTGCTTGCACGTGTTTGTTGCACTTGTGGCTTCCTCGGTGATGCCAGATGTTTCATATCGTTCGGAAATGTACCAGTTTTGTTGTACTTTTGTACAACCGACTTGCTGCGTGTCGCAGATCCTTGAGGTTGCATATTGTTGTTTCTATTGTTGTTGTTATTGGATAGTGTGGCAACGCGTGGCAAAAAGTTACTGTTGCAACGTCTGGCAGTTGGGCGCTCCACTGGATTTGGCTGAAAATGTGAAGCTGTTGCTGGTTTTCGTTCCGGCGAACGAGACATCATTCCCACCTGACGAGATAGACGTGGAGGCTTTCCCACTGAAATTCAAGGAAATGAGAGTGAAAGAAAGATTCAATGAGAGAGTTAGAAAGGCAAATATAAGTTGTTAAAGGCTTTGATGGCTATAAGCTGATATTATTTTGATATTTCGAATTTATCGATAAGTCAATAAAAGCAAGAATAGCTTTCTACTTGGTTTAATGTTTATCAACTGTTAGCAATATTATTCAGATCGGTTATGCAAAGCTGAAAAATATCGCATATTGAATTTTACTAAACAAAAAATAAACCTAAAAAATCCTACAAACTTAATCAGGGTTTCCCATTCTCACTGCTCTAAGTCCTCGTTTGTTGCTGCCTTGCTCCCAAGCATGCGAAACGACTCACCGTAAGCCTTTGGCGTAAGACAAAGACAGCAACAACAACAATGATTTTGCATTAACACTTATTTTTTGCGACATTCTCTCATGCTCCGTCCTAAGATATATTTAACAAGGTAGCCGCACTCGCTCTTTCGTTCACCTTAAATAATAAAGGTAGCGAGAGCGAGAGAGTAACTTGTGAAAACAAGACAAAACGCAAAAAATTCGTATACCTTGTTAAGTATACCTTGCTCCGTCCGACATTCGCTGCACAATTTGTTGTTGTTGTAAAAAAATCTTTGTGAGTGTTTTTTGCCGAATAAAATGTGCGACGGCCCGGAAAGTGTCAAGGGCCTTGAGTCAACAAAACAATTTAAATAAAAAAGACATCTCAAAAAAAAAAAAATTTGTATTTGCATCAAACACATCAAGGACCTGCTATTAAAAACTTAATAACATTGTCCAAAAGTTTTTTGTTTCACGTTGGGAACCCCACTTTTCAATGATTTCTAACGATGTTATTCTAAAAATCTAAGGAGTTTATGACTTTTATGATGGAAAACTTTCTCGACTGAAGATTTATTGAATTAAATCATCTTCGCAATGATAATTCGAACTTACTTTGTGGAGGACGTTGCAAGTCCGGTCGTACAATTGTGTTTTTACGTAACGGTCTCGCCCCAGATGTAGATGGGCCCGCTAAGTCCATGTCACGCTCCTGATGATTAGGGAAACGACCACGATTCATCTTTCCCTAATTTCTTATTCGTTCTTTTTAGGGATTGCGACCCTTCAGTTTGTCGCGTTACGCTATTCGCGTGTTTTAAGTGTAGAGTTAATATGTATGAATTTTAATATATTGACGCTGCCAGAAGTTTTGCAAATAATAAATTACTTTTTATTCGTCTTAACGAATTTTATATTTTTAGTACTAAGTCAGTTGACATCTAAGCCGTCACTAAATAAACGTAAGCTACATTCTCATTGTGTGACAGCAAAATCCAGGGAGGGAAAGGAAAGGTGTTTTACCATATACTAAAAATTTGAAATAAAATTATTATGGGTTAGGTTAGAGCATGATGCAATCAATAAGATTGACTCGCCTTCGCACTTAGTGCACAAGATTACAGAAAAAAGTGCTTTTCCTTTTGCACTTATACGATTGATCTGTTTGGGACGAAGCTGTCACAAATGTGCTCACCTTATTAATGGCATCATGCTTTATTAATTATATATTATAAAATAATGCGACGTATAAAAATAAAAGTAACTTTCGCTTTTGTGGGTTATGGTTTATAGTTACAATTGTTCACAACCCAACATTAGTTGCATTTCGTTTTTTTTATTATTTTTGTGTTTTTTATTTTATTTTTTTTGCCAACAGCGATCAGAAGTGTATTGGAGCGCCTGCATTTCGTGTGCTACCCGGCATCGATCATTGGTGTGAGATTAACTGTTTGCGCTATCCACCCAACTGTCCCGAGACCGCTTGTCATTGTCCGTAAGTAACGTTGCTTTTGCTAGCAGGCTCTCTAACTCACACACACACGTTCTTATAATTTCAGACAAGAGTGCGTTGCGATTGGTGAGCTGGAGGGACGCGAGGGTGCTGATACTTATTGCATGGATCAATGTCTCAATTATGAATCGGAATGTCCACGTGATCGATGCCGTTGCTATTAAGAAATTGTGAGAGTGCGAATGAGACAGATATACATACAAACTAGCTGTGCTGCCCAATTGCCAGAAACAACAAAGGAAGAGGAAAAAGAAAATACATATGTACATACATATGTATGTAAATATTTTCTTTTCTCATTTCTTTCGAGCATTTCATGTTAACGAATAGCCGCATTTGAATGCGAAAAAATTTATATAATAAATGAAAATACGATATGAATGTGAATCAATTGGTTCTTGTTATTAAATGGTAATCATAGTAATAATTTTTGTTTTTGTTGGAGGTTAGAAACGATATTTCATTTGGGCTGCACATCGTCATAGAGAAATGGACGCGTAAATGCCTCCAATAGATCCCGCTGCTCCCGCAAACGTCGCAGCTCTGAGAATGGATCCGCCGTCGAGATGCGTCGCACTCGAAATAAGGCTGAAACGGTGCAGGCAATTTGGGACCAGCGTTCGCTGGCACGCGATTTCATTACATCGGCGCATAGATAGTGATTGCGTCTCTCTGTTGATGGGGCTGATGGCGATGACGAGGCTGATAAGGGTGCAAGAGATGTTGTTGCTGTTGCTGCTGGTGTTGCTGCAGCTGTTGTTGTTGCTGGTGTTTGAAATGATTCGCTGCGTATAAGAATCTCAGCACGCTCCTCGCCCGCATCCTCAGCGTTATCGGCGTGAGGAAGCGCCGCACAGGAACCGCAACTGACATCGCTTACATGCGCAAAACTGGATGCAATGCGTCGCAATGGTGTTGTTGTTGTTAATGCGGCTGCTGCTGCTGCTGCCTGCCGTTGCAAACGTTCCGCATTCAAATTGGATGACTTATTGCCATAGCTGATGCGCAGCTTGGCACGCTGACGTCGCTCCTCCGCCTCGCGCTCCAATCTCGTGTCCAGCCTTTTGCCCAACGGCATTTTGTTGCTCCAAAAATAGCAAAATAAAATAAATCAAAAATTTTACACTTTGAATTTTGTTCACTTAGCTAATTGTCAGATCTTAGCCAGAACTTCACCCAACAACAACAAATGCAAGGCCAATTCAGTTAAAAGATTTATTTTTGATACTCCTTTTTATAAACTAGATAAATTAACAGTGTATGGGTATGGAATCGTTTAAAACATCAGCTTCTTCTTTTGGGGCAACACATTGCCGCGCACTGTTGTCTCGACAAGCTTGCGCTTAAGGGGGGGCTTATCATCGCCAGCGGCAGCAGCAGCGGCGCCCTCCTTGGCGGCCAATATGGCCGATGGCATTGGTAGTTTGATGCCAACGGTGGGTGGAGGTTTATTATGGAAATAGGGCATGCTGAGAGCCTCGCGGCAGGAGCAACGTTTCAATGGATTCATGGCAAAGAGGCGACGCATCAATGTGATCATATCATTGCCGGCAGCTGTGAAAATATTTGGCAATGGTGTTCCAACAAAATGACGAAACTGCAAATAATCATGCAGCTTGCTGAGATGCGGCCAATCGTTGAGTGTGGGTGTGCCCAGCACACTAAAGATGCGTGTCAATTGATCCAGATCCGAGTCGCCGGGCAGGAATGGCACGCGCAACATCAGTTCGGCAAGAATACAACCAACGGCCCACATATCGACGCCGGTGCCATATTGACGTGCGCCGAAAAGCAGTTCGGGTGAGCGATACCAGCGTGTAACCACATGATGTGTATAGATGCGATTGGGTGAACCAAAACTTTTGGCCAAACCAAAGTCGCCGATCTTCAAAATGCCATCGCTGTTGACGAGCAAGTTGTTGGGCTTTAGATCGCGATGAAGAATCCAGTTGACATGCAGATATTCGAGGCCGCGCAATGTCATTATTGCATATGCCTTAATGTTAGCCTGTGTGAGTATTATTTTGTTATCCTTGATTATCACTTCCAGATCGGTGTCCATGAAATCGAAAACTAGCGAAATATTCGAAAGACGTCCGAATACATCGACCAATCCGATTATGTTCTCATGTTGCAGCTCCTGCAGTATTTTAATCTCACGCATTGCCGTGCGATTGATTCCATCGCGTGCTTCATCTCGACTGCCTGTTTTAATCTTTTTCACGGCAACAATTTGACTTGTCACCGTATCGCGCGCTTTATAAACAATGGCAAACTATTTATACAAAGACAATTAATATACATCTTCAATAAAGGTAATAATGTGTGCTATGTTCTTACCTGACCTTCGCCGAGAAAGGACAGCTTGGCATAGCGATCCTTTTTGTCATCTCCCCGTGGCAACATTTGTGCGCTTTTGCATTAATATTTATCAAAATGCTAGGAGCTTGCCAAAACTACAAATTCATGAAAATGCAACCGGCAAGTTAACCATGCAAACCAGGGCTGGGCAGCTGTCACTTTTAATTATCGATTATATATCGTATAGCACACCATAGACCCTGGACATTAATTAAAGTTTTTTATGGTGCAAATAAGGACTGTCACGTTAATGTTTCTTGCATCAGGGGCTTCCAAAATCCTTGTGCATATGTATCTTTACTTGTAAAAAAAAATGTTGATGAATTGGCAGCACTACCACAAAAATCACTTCACGATATATCGATATATGAGTGAAATTGAAAACATGGCGAATGTCGCAGCAACGTTGCGTTCATTGCTCATCCCTAATCGGCTTTGAGAGCATTTTATTTTTCTCGCAGTTTTTCTATTTCGGTTTATTTTCATTACCGATAAATAAAAAACGCCACAAAATGGATGTACGCCCAAATCAGACAATCTACATAAACAATCTGAACGAGAAGATTAAAAAGGAAGAGCTCAAAAAATCGCTCTATGCAATCTTCTCACAGTTTGGCCAAATACTCGACATTGTGGCGTTGAAAACATTAAAAATGCGAGGACAGGCATTTGTCATATTCAAAGAAATTGGCAGCGCCTCAAATGCGCTGCGCACAATGCAGGGTTTCCCGTTTTACGACAAACCAATGCGTATCGCCTACTCCAAATCTGATTCAGATATTGTTGCCAAATTGAAGGGCACGTACAAGGAGCGGCCAAAGAAGGTTAAGCCGCCAAAACCAGCACCCGGTGTCGAAGAGAAAAAGTGAGTATTTTTTGTGACGTCACATATGTTAAACATTTAATAAACGTTTAAACGACTTAAACAGGGATAAGAAGAAGAAGCCATCGAATGCAGAGAACTCGAATCCGAATACACAAACCGAACAGCCACCAAATCAAATTCTGTTCCTCACAAATCTACCAGAGGAAACAAACGAAATGATGCTCTCGATGCTGTTCAATCAATTTCCAGGCTTTAAGGAGGTGCGCCTTGTTCCCAATCGTCATGATATCGCCTTCGTTGAGTTCACCACTGAGCTGCAGAGCAATGCCGCCAAGGAAGCGCTCCAAGGCTTCAAAATAACACCAACGCATGCTATGAAAATTACTTTTGCTAAAAAGTAAGACAGGCAACAACGATAAAATGTTTTTCCTCCTTTCCCTTGGGCTATATAAATTCAAAATATATACCAAAACTTTGGGAATATGTCATTGCAAAATTTAGGAAAAACTTTTATTTGTGTGAACATTTCACAAGACCATCCATTTGGAATGCACATAAATGTAATTTTTTTTTAAACTCTCCCTAATTTAATGATACTTAGAATAAACAATACACTAAAACAATAAAAACAATTCTTTATGTAATTGCTAAACGAATTTGTTATTATTATAATTTGGCAACATGTTATACATATATATATATTTAATGATGATGAAACTTCTTTGGATTACATATTGTGTGTGCTGTTTGTTGTTGTGATTTGCATGGTTTTGTGTTCTGGTTTTTTAATAAATTTTGATTAGTTTTCAAGGACGCGATCTCCGTTGTTGGCTTCCTCGCTGCCAGTTATAGCTGCAACAGTTGGTGGCACCATGTGAGCACCTTCGGGCTCATCATCTGTGCTTTCGAACGAGTTGTTAAGCAACTGCTTCTGCTCAAGCTTGAGATCCATCTTCTGCTCTTCGGATGTTGAGTCCTCCTCGTCGTTCACATATTTCTCCATGCATTTGGAGAGTCTGTCGGCATTGCCACCAACGAAAGTCTCCAATACATTGCCACCTTTAATGAATACGAAAGTCGGCATACTTTTTATATTATATGCCACAGCGATATCCTCAAGCCCATCGACATTTACGGACATGACGAGAGCACGTTCGGCATATTGCGAGGCCAGTTCGTCCAGTTTTGGAGCAATTCGCTTGCAAGGACCGCACCAATCGGCACTGAAATCAATGACGATTAGCTTGTCGCCGGCATTTGTTAATTGATTATTGAAATCTTCTTGGCTTTCAACTACATGCACCTTCATGTTTGCAAGTTTTTTTATTTTTGATTATTCGCAAAATAAAAACGAAGAAAACAAATAGAAGCTCAGAATTTTTGTGTGCTTGAAAATGTTCTGGAAGTTGGTTATAGCTCGTTTGAAGTATATATGAGAATAAATCCAAAATGGTTGTCTGACATTTAGCTGACAAACACATACAACGTTTTTGTATATATTTATTATATGTACATATTTGACAAAGCGGCAGTTTTAAATTGCCGTAGGGCTGCTGCATGAATACTCACCACACCGATACATCGATATTTAATTATGTTTACTAGCATTTTGATTTTAAATATTTTAATGGACATTATCACTTGATTATATTGTTTAAAATAATAAAATTGTTTTTAACCACCAAGAGAAATGTATAGTATCGGGTTTTCTATAAATCGTGTGAATCGCAACCAACGGAAGAAAATTCGCCAACGTGGCATCCCTGTTGATCTGGAAAAGAACCGTTTTGAATGCTTACCTCGTTACACGGTGAAAATAAAAGCGCGCCAAGCATGCACATACATATGTATCTCCATATGCGATGCATGTGTAGGTACTCTAAAAAACATTGCTCTGCGCATTCACGCCAGTACATTCCTTTTGCGCAAGCAAAATTAATGTCGTAAAATCCGTGTAACTGCTATATTAAAAATGACTGATTTTCGCACTATCAACGATTTTAACAAACGTCTCGAGGCAGCCGAAAATAAAGTGGTTGTCCTGGACTTTTATGCCACCTGGTGCGGCCAATGCAAAGACATGGAAGATCTAGTCAAATTTCTGGCGCGCCAATACGATAGCACAGCGGTCGTCATCAAAATCAACGTTGACAGATTCGACGAGCTCGTGAAACAGTACAAAGTGCGCCATAAGCCAACATTTGTGTTCCTCAAAGGTAATCGCAGCATGGGTAGAGTCATTGGTGCCGACAAATACAAACTTACGCATACGATGGCCAAACTTTGCAAATAATCTTCAGGTAGCAGACACCGGGTGGCGCTGGCGTCAATGGATAAAAAAAAAAAAAAAAAAACCAATAACCGTAACATAACTGTCTTTATTTTTAATTTATGAACTGTGTAAGTTTAACTGTAACTGTAACTTGTAACTGTATTGTAATGACCCCAGTGTCGTGTAATTCGAAAGACATGTTTAAACCTGATAACGCTTAATATATTTTTATTACACGCTAGCTTTTAAGGAAGGAATCGATGATAATAAATAAATAAGCGTAAAATTTGACAAAATGACCTAAAATTGTGTTTATTCATGCTCTGTGTTGGACATCTACATACATATGTATATGGATATAAATTTGTATGTCAATATGTACATATGTATCTATCTATGCACATATGTATGTACATATGTATATTTTCTTTTCACCATTTTGCCTTATTAGGTTAGAAACGAATATTTTATGCAAACAATTAAGTTGGGATTACCACAACTATTTCCAGCATGTCGTCCTATCAAATCAACAATAGTGGACGCAACGGGTAGCTACAGCGATGGCGTGAGGAATACGAACGCATTTTGTTTTTAAATATTTTAATGGAAATTATTACTTTATTGTATGTATTGTTTAAAATAATTAAATTGTTTTTAACTATCAAGAGAAATGTATAGTATCGGTATGTCTTTTAGTCGTGTGAAACATATCGGCAACCAACAGAATAAAATTCGCAAACGTGGCATCCCTGTTGGTCTGGAAAAGAACCGTTGGCTTGTCTTTAAGCCTGTATATGTATGTATGTGATGTGCATTGGTGTTTTGAATGCGTGCAAGCTTCGTTATATGGTGAAAATAAAAGCGCGCCAAGCATACACATACATATGTATGTACATAGGCGATGCATGTGTACTATAAAAAGCATTGCTCTGCGCATTCACGCCATTACATTCCATCTGCGCAAGCTAAATTAACGTCGTAAAATCCGTGTAACTGCTATATCAAAAATGACTGCTATTCGCACTATCAACGATTTTAACAAACGTCTCGAGGCAGCCGAACATAAAGTGGTTGTCCTGGACTTTTATGCCACCTGGTGTGGCCCCTGCAAAGACATTGATAAACTAGTCAAATCGCTGGCGCGGCAATACGCTAGCAAAGCGGTCGTCATCAAAATCAACGTTGACAAATTCGACGAGCTCGTGGAAAAGTACAAAGTGCGCAATATGCCAACATTTGTGTTCCTCAAAGGTAATCGCAGCATGGGTAGAGTCATTGGTGCCGACGAACACAAACTTACGCATACGATGGCCAAACTTTGCAAATAATCTTCAGGTAGCAGACACTGGATGGCGCTGGCGTCAATGGACAACAAAAACAAAAAAAAAAACCAATAACCGTAACATAACTGTCTTTCTTTTTAATTTATGTTCTGTGTAAGTTTAACTGTAACTGTAACTTGTAACTGTATTGTAATGACCCCAGTGTCGTGTAATTCGAAAGACATGTTTAAACCTGATAATGCTTAATATATTTTTATTATACGCTAGCTTTTAAGGATGGAATCGATGATAATAAATAAATAAGCGTAAAATTTGACAAAATGACCTAAAATTGTGTTTATTCATGCTCTGCGTTGGATATTAATTAATATGCGAATAGAATTGCAACTATACATACATATGTACATATCTCCATATATATACATACATATATAAATTTTTATGGATGTATGTGTGCACATTTTCTTTCCACCATTTTGCCTTAATAGGTTAGAAACGAATATTTTGTGCAAACAATAATAAAGTTGCGATTAATCTGAACATTTGCTTAGCACAGGAGGCGTATTCACAATGTTGTATAGATAGACACAATATAAATAATTTTCGTAAGAACAACATTTATATATATGTACATACATATTTACTATTTAGGAAGCGTACAAAATTTTCAAGTGCAATAAAATACAATAAAAAGAATAAAAAAAAAAAAACAAAAAAGACAAAGAAACGTCAGAAGCTTAATAGACCACAATTATTTCCAGCATGTCGTCCTATCAAATCAAGCGAACACCCTTTTTCCGCCGCATGTTCAACAATAGTCGACGGAACGGGCAGCTGCAGCGATTGCGTGAGGAATATGAACGCATCCAGGAGTTCAATGATCGCACCATCGAGATGAAAATGCGTCAGATGCGTTTGAAGCGACTCTTTCGCCACATCGAGGATATTAATCAGGATACAACGCTGGGTCCAAGCGGAACGCCTGCGCAGTCGCACTCGCTGCGACGTCAGCACACGGTGGTGCCGATGACGCCGGAGGAGCAGCTTGCGCTGGCGCGCCGACAGCGTCTGATTGCGCTCGAGCGTGGCCGCGAACTTGGCCAGGAAATATCGCGCCAAAATGCTCAGCTAGCGGATAATGGTGGCGGTTTCTATATGCGGAGCGATCTACGCCAAACAACAAAAGTGCGTGCCGCGCATGATGCACGAACTGAGGCGCTGGAGCGCCGTCAACGTGCCGCCCGTCGCATCAGCTATGGCAATGCGCAATCCCGTTCAAATATTGAACGCATCGCACTGCGAAATCAGCAAAGGCAACGCGCCATTGCCAACAATCCCGAACCATCCGCATCGCTAATGCAGAGCGACAACGAGGAGCAGCTGCTGGTGGCTGAGCTGCATCCGGAACTGGTGAAGCGAACCATGCTGCAGCAGCGTCTACAATATGGCAATTCACGCTCCAGCAGCAATATGCAGCGAAGCCAATTGGCCGCCGCTCATCGCGTCATTAATTGCATCTCAACAACGGATTCAATGCCAAGGGCCGCGGATGAGGAGCTGTCATTGTCTATTGCTGGCTACAACAACAACTGCCAAAACAACAACAACAATGGCAAAGTTGACTCCGATACAGATATGCATACGGCATTGGAGTTGCCAGATGATGATATGCCAACCACAAGCCAAATGGCATCGAACTCCGCACAAAACTGGCAATGCGTTTCGTTGACGCTGCCCTGGTCAAAAATGATGGAGGAACGACGTCCGCGTCCGGCAGCTGAGCAATTTGATGCTATGAACGATGAATTGGGCTATACCAGTTCGCTGCAAGCAACAGATATCGCAACGGGAACAACAACAGATACATATCACAGCATGCGAGGACCATCGTTATTGCAGGAGGATTTGTTGCAGATTTTGGAGTTGGAAAATAATGGTCAGGTGCCTAGACTACATTAGCTAAACGGTCGGACACCCTCTTTAGAGCGTCAGGGAGTTAGTGCATTCTCGAACCAGACACACAGCAGTATTTCGACAGATTGGAATAATTATTTATTTTTTTTGCGATAAAACTTTTTTTGTATGCTGAAAATTTTGGTTGTACCATAAATAAATATTTCTTTAGTTGCTTTATTTATTTGAATTAAGTGAAAACTAAATTTTGTTCTCTTCAATGTATAAATTTATTTATTATTTAGAACAATTTTGTTCGGTGGTTGTAGGTATTTTTGACTATCGTTGAAGTTGCTCCATTTTGAATATTTATCTTGTATAAAGTTGGAAAAAGTTTTTAAATTTTGAATATTTATCTTGAGTTTAAAGTGAAAAATAGTTTTATAACCTTAAATTTTCACATTTTGTTTGTTTAAGTCAGAACTAGTGGACAACGTTTAAATTTAAGCGCCTGTCTATTTACCGTTTCCAGAGATGCATGTTGATGTTTTCTCATATCAGTTTAGATACACACGTGGACAGGCTGAAATATGTAGAATTTTTAATATATTAGCTTCAAATCAATTTGTTTTATGCTTTCAAAGCATTTACCTTAGCAGCAGAATCAACGTCGAGTGACAAAAAGGCCGTCTATCATTAAAATTAAGGCTATTGTCCATTTAACAAGAGCCAAAGCATGGTACTTAGTTGTCAAATAATATATTAGGGTCTTATTATCGCTGTCCTTCACAGTTGACACATATTTATTAAATTGTCCATCGCCGTAGCTCCACATTTTGTCCCACGCGACCAAAATCCCTTGAATATATAGCAACATGGCTGCTGCAAGCAGAAACATTCTGATATAAGGCAATCCGAATAGTGCATATCTGCGACGAACATTGTCCGCATGCAAGCACATCACAGCCACCATTATTAAAGTGGGCATGTCGATGCTGGAGTTCCTTGGAAACCCATTGTAGACCATGACACCGTTCATTAATACAGAAATTGCGAGAAACGCATTGTCCTTAATAGTGCGGCGTGGCATTTCCATTTTGGTTAAATTGCGAAATTGTGCGTGCGTTTACGAAAATTCAGCTAATGTCCTTTCAGCTCGACGTCCGGTGTCGAAAAGAAAGAAAATCGTGCACCAACTAGTTAGCGATGCACTTATTGCTCGTGAGCCCCACTCATCTCTAGCGCTGGAAGCACACGTTGCACTAGGAAGTATATGTATATCGGTTTGACTTTTGATGCTTATCAGGAATATCTGCATATATAAACTACTTCATTAATTTGACATTTAATAAAAAAATATATAGAAAATTATTGATTAAATAGAGCCTGCACGCTGTGGCAACTCTTCAAATATATGCCGTTACAGTTGAGAGCGCGTGCTTTTGCCATGTGGATTTTGTGAGGTTAGGTTGATGACGAAATAAATAATAAAATCTATGCATGTATTTGTGCTATACGACGCAATGCTGTTTATATATGTATGTATATAAAAAACAAATATGCATACATATGAGTATTTTAACAGATATAAATAAAATAATATCATTCATTTACTTTTATAATTGTATCAAGTATCAATTTTTATATTAATTTGTAGAGTTAAAAGACAGTTATTAGATATATGTATGTATATGTACATAAATGTATATAAAGATATAAAGTAACTTTTTAGAAACGGAGTATCAATCTCCCATTTTTTTTTTTTTTTAAAGTAGTTAAACTGAAAATTTCGATTAAATGTAATTAGTGAGTATATAAGAAATTAAGAGTACAAATTTTTGTTCTGGTAAAAAACAAATAAACAAAACTTATACAGTTCATGTCACAGGCATATACAAAACATAGTCAACACTTTTGTATAGACGCTTGTGAACTTCGTTTATCTATTTCAAAATGCAGGGGGAAAAAAGACGAATATAATAATACATTTCGTTATGTATTAATATTTTAACATGTGTCATCAAGCCCATTATTATTATTGGTTTTCTTTTTCTTCATAAGCTCAGCACGTCTCTCCTCGACCAGCTTGCGCCACTGCTGCTCCTCGGGCTCGTACTCGAGCAGCCAGTTGGCCAATGCCTTCTCAAGGCCATTTAAAAATGGATTTTTCAACTTTGGAGACTGAAATTCCACATGGAAATCAAGCGAATAGATAATTTCATCCAATTTGTCCTCCAGCTCTGGCACATCAGTTGGAAACACGCGTGTCTCCAGCATTTCAAAACTACAAGCAACAAGTTAAACAGTGGGAAAAGTCAATGATTTTTAGATTGGAGCGCTTTAGGCATAGGTACAATACTCACGTGGGCAGACGTTCGCGAAGATAGCGCAAGCGGCGACCAAAATTGGCTTCAAAAGACTCGTTGCTAAAATTTCGACTACGTCCGGCCATTTTAGCATCGATTAACGTATTGCTCACAGTAGTCTTGGTCTCTTTAACCCACACGCTAAGAAAGAATATGCCGTTGGGCTCGTCGACCTGCTTGATGAATGCGGAGCGCTCCCGCTCGAAAACAAGGCGCTTAAACTCTAATGTCACATCGATCGGCCACCGAGAGCTAAGTGGATAGAGATCGGTTAGTGTCCCACGCACAGCTAGCGCCGGCCTTAAAGCAAAGCACTTATTTAGAAAGTAAATATTCTTCCAATCAACATCCACACATTGGGCATAATCAACAAGATAGATGGCCACACATTCAGCTTCTGAAACTGGTTTATGGACAATCCTTCCACGACGCCACATATACTCATAAAACACTGCGCACAAAAATCCTGGCTGCATAAAGTGTGGGGTTATCAGCCAGGTCGATTTAGCCGCCATCTCACTATAGAATGTGCTGTTAGCCGCATGCAACAATTAAAATTATGTAAACTTATATATATATTTGTTTGTGATTAAGCGACGAATGTTAATGCTTACCTAAATGGGCAGATCATCGGATTCAAATCGAATCTGGGATCGTCAGCAATGTGAAACCAAAACTGAAACGGGCTATACACCTTGATTATAGAAATTGTTAGCAAAGTTTCTGTACCCATCATGGGCATTTTGGGTAACTCATCGCCCAAAGTGACTGCATCCTTGGGCTTGTCCACGTTGAAAACGGCAGTTGACTTTTAAGAATGAAATATGATGTAGAGCGGGCTGAGAATTTTTATAACAGTTGCAATGCATATGTATATACACATACCAAGGCCCATTCGGGTACAGCAGAACGCAATTCGACGCGTTTGATAAAATTTTCAGCAGCGTCTTCTTCCAATTCAGTTAATGTATTCTGCTCCAGCTGTTTATCGTCATAGAATGGATTGGTCGTCAAATACTTGTTAACTTCATTGGAAGCCTCAGTCTGCTTCGCTTCTGCCGAAGCTAGGTCAATTGGTGCATCTTGATCCACTGCAGAAAGCGTAGTTTCTAAATCATTCTCTAAGAGTGATGTTTTAATATCAAATTCATCATTAATCTGCTCCAATTCTTTTGCTATATGCAAAGGGTTTGCCGCAGCAAGTCTTGACAAGTGAAGAACACCATCAGCTTTCATTGGATCTTCCTCGATTTCATCATCGTTATCGCTGGCGAACGTAAAAATGTTAGCGGCAGTGAACAGCTTGTCTTTGCTTGCCGTGGCAGTGCGACTACTCGGAGCTAGTACCTCTTGCTGCTTGTCTTCCAGCATTAATTTACTCATTTTTGAAGCTAACTTATCCATAGGTTCTTTCGGTGGACTGTTTTCCTTTTCTGTTGAAAACATAGACTCAAATATTTTGTGCTCTTTTTGCTCATTTGGCATATGAGCACTTTTAGCAGCGTTATTTTCCAATATCTTGCGAACAATAGCAGATATACGTTTAGCCCGTTCCTCCTGTAAGACACATGTATTTGTGAGAAAAAATTTTATATTCTACATTCTATAGGTACGTAAAAACAAATTATATATTAGGCTAAAGAATATATGCACTTTAAGAAATATAATTTTTAGCCTACCTCCGTTTTGTCTGCCGATTCATCTTTAGGAATATCAGGCTTAAGTTGCTTTGCTTTTAATTTTTTATCATGCATTTTTGTTCTATTCCAACTTCTTTGGTTTACAAATGATTTAATTTGTTGCAACTTGCACACATGCATACAACAGCAAAAAGTAACTGTAAAAAAGTTTATGCAAAAAGTGTGGCAGCACTCCAGCACGGAGCTGCCATCTAAACTGTTGGTTTCACGAGAAGTGATATTTTTAATTCGATTAATTACGTTCAATATATATTGGGTGAATATTTTCCGCACGGGGCTGTCATACATCGATTTTAATAATATACAGTGCCAATCGATAAAATATTTAACAAAATACCAATTTTAATACCGAAATAGTTTTAAACAAAAAACGAAAAAATTTTTAACCCTTTGGACTAATTATTTGGTATTAATCTTGGTATTTTGGTGGTATATTTTTGAATATCGATTGTTACTAGATAAACCGATCGTTTTTTCTCAGACAAAAGTTTGTTTACGGCACGTGTTGAACAGTTTGGTGCCAATATATATTATTTTATTAAACTCAATAATAAAGTTGAAAATGGATAGCGAAGCTGATGACTATGAGCCCACCGACTCCGAGCTGGAGTACGATGAGGACGAGCGCGAGCTATTAGACAATTTGCGTGAACAGCGCAAAAAACGAGCAGAAAGATTGGAAAACAAAAATAACATTGAGATTCTACCATTTAGCGAAAGTGATGATGATGAAGAGGATAATGATGATGTGGCCGAACTGATGCGCGACAGTGATATTGAGGGTGCAGAGGATGACGATCGCGATCTGCCCAACACCATGGATTGGGGCACCAACAAGCGAAGCTATTACAACACAGATTTCGTCGATCCTGATTATAGCAGCTACAATGCCCAGGAAGAAGATATGGCCAAAGCCGAGGAAGAAGAGGCCAAAAAGATACAGTTGCGTCTGGCCAAGCAGCTTAGCGAGGCAGATTATCAGCTAGATGATTTGTTGGAGCAGCTGCCAGCCGATAAGCAGCCGGCGGACAATAAAAAGACCACCAATGCCATTAAGGTGACCACAGATCTGACGGGCCTTACGGAACGCGAACGTCTGCAGCTGTTGCAACGCGACTCGCCCGAATTTGTGGGCCTCACCCAAGACTTTCGGCGGCATCTTGCCGATGTGCAGCAGCTGACGGCGCCAGTGCTAAATTATGTTAGGAATCATGAGGTGCCCATGGTGCCGGCTTTACAGTTCGCCAGTCTCTATCAGAACATCTTGCTCACCCACTGCTCGAATGTGGCGTTCTATCTGCTTTTGAAAGCCAAACGCCAGAGCATCAAACATCATCCGGTTGTCAAACGGCTTGTGCAGCTCAAGAAGCTGCGTGATCAATTGGAGCCGCGCTTCGAAGAGTATATACGGCCGCAGCTAGAAGCGCTGCTGGAACGCATTCAAGATGGCGATGCATTCACCGTTCTCGATGTGGCGCAGCGCAAGGCCAAACTGCAGATTATTAACAAATATAATGACAACAATGACATCGATACCGAAGAAAAGCTGCAAACTGATGGTGCGGATGTAACGGGAGGATATGATGATGAGGAGGAGGATGAAGCTAAAGAGGACGAGGCGGAGGATGAGAGTATACGACGTGGCATCACTTATCAAATGGCCAAGAATAAAGGACTTACGCCACACCGCAAAAAGGAACTGCGCAATCCGCGTGTCAAGCATCGCGGCAAATATCGCAAAGCGCTTATCCGGCGCAAAGGTGCCATACGCACCGTACGCAAAGAAACCAAACGTTATGGTGGCGAAATCTCTGGCATCAAAGCCACCGTCACCAAAAGTGTCAAATTCAAAACGTAGTCCCCTTTCCACAAACTTTATACATTTCTTTTTGAAATTCTATTTTTTGTTATTTTTGATATTTTAATTCAAATATTTGCAATAAGCTTGAAAGTGGAAAATGTATTGGTAAAAAAAAAGAAGATAAAAATAAAACAATATTAAATCAGCTGGGAATTTTTATTTTTTAATTTTTTATTTGGTTTTTGTAAAATTTTTATCCAGTTAGGTCACAAGGTTTGTTGTTTGTTTTTTTTATTTATCGAACAACACATATAATAGTTATTCGTGCTTAAAATTCGCAATGTTGCACTACATCAAATGGATACGCACACATAAACATTTATATAGTTGTTATTGTAGGTAAACATTTAGATGCCATTTTTTGTTTGTGTTTCTCCGGTGTGGGTGTGTGTGTGTGTGGCTAGGGTGTAAGATGAAAATGATATGCCGGAAGTTGAAGCATATCATAATCCTCTAAATGGATAAGTATAACACATTTATGCACATATTAAATCCGTGGGGTTTCTTTTTCTTCTAATTAATTGGGTTTTGTGTCTTGTCTGTCTGACTGTTTGTCTCTCTGTGTGTGTGTGTGTGTGTGTGTGTGTGCAAGTGTGTGTGCGAGTGTGTAAAGGAACTTCCTATATATATATGTAACTTATTAGAAATTTCTATGGACTAGCATACCCATAGCGATATAAGTGCATTTCTAAAATTGTTAATTTCCTATGCTTAGTTTATATATTAAAGAGCTTGCGAAAGTCATCATTGGACTTTGGTGTAGCAATTGGCTGTTCTGTCTCTTTTTTAGCATCCTCTTGGTCAGCCTCTTTATTGTCAGCCGTAGCAACACTAGCAGCAGCAGTCTCCTCCTCCTTCTCTTTGTCCTTTTGAGCAACGCTCTCCTCTTTGCCATTGGCCGTATCGCCTTCGGATTTTGTGCCATTGGTATCCCCACCGCTTGAGCTGCTTACCGCCGAATCATCGTCCAACTCGAGCTTCTTGCGACGCTTAGCGCCCTGCATCAATAGCTTGGTGGGTATTAGAGATGTTTGGGTACGACGTTTCTCTGCCTTTAACGCTGAGCCAGCTCCTAATGATTTTGAAGTGCCAGCTCCAGCTGCTGCTGCCGATGTAGATGTGCTTGAGACAACTTTGGGTGGCGGATTTGAAATAGCAACTTCAATCTGCAAACGAATTAATAAAAAGTTTCATATGATGATGCGTGATTTAATTCTCTTTCATACATTTAGTCCGCCAATATTTTTTCCATCGCCAGAAATGACCGCCTTTTGTGCTGCCTCAGCACTTTCATACTCAATGTATGCAATGCACTTGAGTTTATGATTACTTTTGAAACCAAATAGAGACAGAATTAATTGAAATGTTGGTTAACTAGAAATTGTATCATCACTTACGGCTTTTGTACCATACGTATATCCAAAATAGAACCAAATTCGTGAAATATTTTGGTTAGATCCTCTTTGGTGCAACGGGGATACAAGTTCTTGATAAATATCTTATTAGTTTCCAAACCAGCTGCAATCAAAAAACAAAAATGTCTTCAAGTCCAAAAAAGTACAAAAGTTAAAAAACTCTCACATGAATACTTAAAGTTGGACTCTTTGGACTCATTGGATGTTGCAGTTGCCGCTGATGGCGGTTTCTTTTCTTTTGGCATCTCCTTTTTGGCAACCGGTTGTGTTGGCTTCTTGAGCGGTGTCTGCCATTGACGTCTGGCTGGCCTTTGGTAAGGTGTTTGCTGTGGTGTCCATGGCGCACGATATGGATGGTATATGGATTTGGAATCCTTAGAGTATGCTTGACAATACGATTGACACTCGGCAATGGTATCGAAGCTGCCAAAGCAGCGCTCATTGCGACGATACAGCTCCAAAACGGCATTGAGATCCGCTGTCATTGATAGCGACATTAGAGCCTGTCGCAGAACGATGCTTGTTCGATGACCACCATTGAATTCGCTTTCCATTTGAGCATAGGCCATCCAGAGATGGCTCTTAACATTACTGCCGGGATAATCTAAAAAGAGTTTATTGTTATACATATATATATATCAATCAATATATATATCGTATACGAACTTAATATCTCGGCCCATATAGCAGCTCCATTGGCTGGATTCTTGAGCTTTGCATATTCAACCTGTGCATAGAGCTGCAGCACCTCGAAACTTGTGTCTGCCGTATCGCCATATTGATCGGAAAGGCGATCCCAAACATCACGGAATGCAGAACGCAGCTGATCGACCTATCGAAAGATTTGTAAATAGTTTATTGAACAAAATAAAGAAAATTAATATATATTGCATATGTACCTGATCCTCGTCATTAACATTGGTGTGTCGCACACGATATGCCAAATAGTCAAGATGCAGCTCGACGCTCATTTCCTTAAACGGCTCGATGCGCTCAAAATGACGATTTAGCTCTTCATCGATACGCTCAACGCTGAGATCATAATGCTCCATCAATTGCAAAAACTTGTGATTAATCTGAATGCTTGGCTTGGTGCGCAAAGCTCGAGTTATAAGCGGAAGCGGCTTGCTTCTCAAATAGCCATCGGTTATCTCCGTATGAATCTCATCTTTGCTGCCCGACTCCAATGGCTTTGTCATATATTGGACATAATCTAGCCAAAGGGTCGAATCAGTGGGATATTTGGCCAGACAACGCTCATAAAAGAATTTGGCCAAAGTGCATTTAATTTTCTTCGAAATGAGCAAAGTGTCTGCCTTCAAAATGTACATTTCCTGCAGCCAAGCTGTATTCTCAACACTATCGTCTAGCTTCTTTTTAAAATCATCAATAAGCTGCTCAATCGAATCCAACTGCTCTTCATTGCAATTCCAAGTGACACACTGGGCGCTCATAGTTTTCTCGACGAGCTCGATTTCCTCCTGATCGGTGAGCAAGCCAAGCGCTTCGCGCAAATCCTTTATGAAATCAATGCGCTCTATTCCATAATCAGCCAATACCTTGGCCCACATCAAATGCTGCTCAACCAGTTGCTCTTCAAGCAAACTTTTAACAACAAACTCGGCAAGTGGTTCATCTGTGTTTTTCGAGTAAAAATTCAAATTTAAGTTCAATGTGCGAAAAACAATAAAATATTGCAAGTGCATATGGAAATTACCATAGTGACTGGATAGAGCCCTGGCGCATTTCTTATTAAAGGTGGTGCGTTCGGCTGGTGTTTGAGTAACACCCTTAAGGGCCTTCAGATAACGTAGCCAGATATGCGGCGGTATAACGGAATGCTGATCAAACTCTTTGATGGCAATCTCAATCTTTTCAAAAACATTCAATTGGCTGTACATTGATTTTCATGGGGTAAGCAAATTATAGTTTCAAATTACAAACGCACTAAAGTAACAAAAATGTGAAAGTAAATATATAAAATCTCAACTTACAATGCCGTGGTGCACAATTCCATGAACTGTCTATAGCGTTTGCCTGGCCGGGCCAATTGGGTTGCAAAATCATCTTCCAACTTTTGATCTTCGTGCGAATCACTGCTGCTTTCGCTTACCGAATTAACGATGCTGACATCGCTTTCCGAATCAGAGTTTGCCTGCTCGCTGCCAGTTACATCGTTGCTTGATTCCGAACTGATTTCAATTGGTTGCTCGTTCACAATGTTGTCTTTTTGGTCCTCGCCAGCTGGAGCGTTCTTCTATAAGATTTTTATGACTGGAATCGGTGTTGAAAATAATATTTTGGATTGTTACACTTACATCAGCTCCACTGGCCATCTCAAAAAAATGTGTATGCTTATTGAAATCTGAGAATTGAAATTTTTTTTTTTTTGCCTTTATTTTTTTTTTTTCTTCTTTTGTTTAAGGGCTACAATAAAAATCTCTGTGTTATTGCAACGTTATTTTACCGGCCTAGTTAGTTAATCGTGAAAAAAAACTACAGCCCTTAATATTTATTCTGTATACCAATTAAATGTATTTAATAGTAGCGCGAAATTTTAGTTTTGTCAACAGTTCCTGTTTTACTTTTCTAGCAAAAGAATGCGATTGCAACTAGAGACGACTCACATATGTTGCGCGGACTATCGATTACTTTAGCCGCGATTTCAGAAAATCACGAAATAGCTATCGTTGCGATAGCAGCCAATATGTGCGTCAAGTTAGCAACGACTATCGCCAGCAACGAATATCGGATGTTGACTCACGAGTTGGGACCACCGATTAATTTCGTGTTTTTGTCCGTTTTTCAGCATGGAATCAAATAAAAATTGATGCAGTAATGTTGAAAAATAAATTATTTATTGTTTTCATGCACCGTTTGGCATATTTCAGCTTTTGAAATGGGTTAAACAAGCTATTAAAAAAACGCATATCCAGCATATCTTAAATATCTCAACTCAGAAATAAAGGCCCCGAATACGGCTTATACACGATTAAAGTCTACAATTTCACGGTAAAATTTGTAGAAAAATCGTCCCCACAGTTTTTGAGTAATTTGCGAATGAGCGCAGCTTCCTCGATTCCAGCCCCATACAAAATGACCGCAAAAATCAATGCTTGCTTTTCAAGCCCTAATAACTTTTTTCTGAGATAAGGGCCCTTAATGCCCGCTATACCAAATTAAAGCTACATGTTTCAGGAAGCTATAGCAATAAAATTTAAAGAGATAAATTTGACAGATTTTGAGAAAATTAATTAAATGTAAGTCAATCTTTTTTGTTCATTAAAAAGGTCTAGCGAGTTGGTAGTTCCAGCATGAGCTGAACTACTGCGCAACAGAAAGCTGGACGATATGAGGTGGGTTACACGCATTTGTTCACAGCGGAAAACTGACTGGTATGTAACTACAAGCAAAGACTGCCATATAAACAAAAAATTTACTAATCATTGACTTTTATCAATTAAAATTACTTAATATTAACTATAGTGATGCATAATTGTCATTACTTTGATATTCTTTAGCTATTTATCACGCATTCTCTATGTAAATAAAGTCACTACTAATGTCATATACGAAATTATAACAAATTTCGTTATACATATGTCGCAAGATCTATGTTGTTATACTCTTTTAAAATGACCCCGATTATTGCAAAACTAACATCTGTTATAATTTCTTTTGCAAAGAGGCCATTTTAATTTATTTTTTTGGCAAAAATCCCGCAGATCATACAAAAATCTTTCTATATGATACGATGTATGATTAGAGAGGATTGCATGTGCGACAGGAAAAACGATTTTATGCTCTGGAACATGAGCAACCAATAAGTACATTTCCAGTAGCATCAATATACAGAGTATGCGGTTTTATATGGGTTAGAAGCATATTAATATGCTCTTTGTCCCATAAGAAAACTTCCAGTTTCGTGGAAAGAAACTGAATAAAATGAGAAAACCCATTTGAAATCATATCGTAGGCATCCTTAAAGGAAACTTTGTCGAAATCAAATTTTCGATTTACCTCCAATATTAAATTTCTGTAATAGGGTAGTTTCTCATTGGTAATCTGGTCATTACCAACTCTAGCTCGAGACATATTAAGATTGTTCATTTTTTTGGATCTATATTCAAACGCAGTGGTGTTTCTGATAGCAGCCTTTTCCATAAATCTGTTAATAGACCTGCACTGCGTTGACTTTTTAAACCCAATTGTATGCGTAATATGTGGGCTGCTTGTGAATACACTTACAAACCCATCATATGACCCACGAAACAACATGTATGTAATTGCATGATGGATGCTTACAGTATCCATATGCGACAAAAGACTTTTTATTAAGTCTTACATTTTTGAAATATAGCACACATGCATTATTATGAGAAGTGTATGCTTCTGGAAGAATGTGTTCAATGCCGGATCTTTTGGAAAAAATGGGCCATAATTCATTAAAAGTTATTTTAAATTCACGAATAGTCATTTCAGTGTCAAAGTTTTTGCAATTTGAAAATGTTGCTTGGCTACTTTTCAAATTAACCATTAATTGAACGGACCTGTTTAAGCTATCGTTATATGTGTATTTGTTTGTATTTATTTTGGGGGCTAAGGCTTTGTTAGTGTGTGTGCCTGCCACCACGCCAAGCTGACTCAGCCAGTGGGAGTTGGCAGTCACATGCCGACTACTGAAGCCCGACCATACGTGGTGAAGAGCCATATCCTGCTCGAGGTGCCCCTGCTCTAGACGAAATATGGCGGATATAGAGAGGAAAACTCGAAAAAACCCGTAATCACCGGTGTTACCATAGCGTACCCCTGTGCTAAAAGACCAAAGCGGATCACCTTGCGCACGGCATACCCATGGATGAGGCCAAAAGGCTCGCTCAGAAGCCTATGGACCCTCCTAGGCCAGTGCCCAGCATGAGTGGCGCTACCAACAAGCGAGGTAGATCAGCCAACACTACCACAGAAGAGGTGTCGACTAAGAGGGCCATGATCAAAATCGCGGCACCTAGTGCCCTGACGAAGGATGTTCCTGCAAGCGTATTGCTTGCCACGGGGGCTCCAGCAGCCTCCATAGCCGCAGCTGCGGCTGGGCAAGCAACACAGGAGCAGTCACCCCAAGTCGGTGTCATGGCCTCCTATAGGGACGTTGCAAGCTCGGCGAAGATGGCGATACTCCCTGCCGACTACCCCAGAAATCTTCTCACGACGGAGCAGCTCAACAGCATCCAGTCCGCCATCTTGTCGAGGGTCATGGCTCTGAGACACGGCTCTGTGAAGCCGCTGTTCTCTGGCTGCACTTTGCGACCAGGGTGGATGGCCATAACGTGCGGGAATGCGGAGACAGTCGAGTGGCTGAGCACAGAGGTGCCCAAGCTCCGGCTGTGGAAGGACGCCCACATCAAGGTAGTCCCTGAGGCAGAGGCTCCACGTGCCGCCGTCTTCATTGACTACTTAAAATATGAAGACGGCTGAGATTTTGAAGCTCATCGAGGGCCAGAACAGCGGCCTGCGCGTGGGAGACTGGCGTGTTTTTCACCGCGAGATGAAACAAAATATGGCCATCATTACTATAGCGCTGGACCCAGTCTCGGCCAACCAGCTAAAGTCGCTGGGGTACCAGCTCAATTTTGCGTGGGGCACGGCTACACTCAAGCCAAAGGCCAGCACGCAGCCGAAGGAACCGGCGGTGGCTCCTGCTCTCGCAGCGGAGAAGCCCACCTGCTCCAAGGCCATCAGACCGGACACGGCTGCAACAACGCCACAGGGTGCCGCTGAGGAGACTCAAGCAACCCCTGGGCTGCCTGCGGCCAACAGCACAATCCGGACACCCAGCGGAAATGAGGCTAGTGGAACCGCAGCTACCCAAGAGCCCGCAGCACCGCGGAAAATCCTGCGCCCTCCCCTCTACGGGCACAAGGGTGTGAGGCGCACACCTGAGGAAGAGGCCCTTCTGCGCACCAACCGAGGCCGGAAGATGGCGGCCAGGGGCCGCAAGAGGGCGGACTAATGTCCTGTCCACCTCCCCCCACTCTCACCAACACCCGGAGATAACTCAGATGTCTCCAAGCAAACCTCCATCACGCAAAGGCCGCATCTGGCGTCCTTTGCGAGAGGTTTGCTACAATGGACATAGCATTTATCCAGGAGCCATGGATAAATGCCGGACGTGTCCTGGGGCTAAGCTCCGCATCCGGTAAACTGCTATATGCAAACGACCAACCTCGCCCTAGAGCGGCGCTGTTAATTAACAAAAATTTAACATATGTTCCCCTATCGCAGTTCATCACTGAGGACCTGGTGGCAGTTTGGGTTAAAATACCCACTGCCCATGGCGAGCAGGAGGCAGTGCTGGCCTCCGCCTATCTGCCCGGCGACTCAGACGTTGTGCCTACGGCGGCTACCTGTGCCCTGATAGAGCACTGCCAGAGGAACCGGCTCCGGTGGATAATCGCTTGCGATGCCAATGCGCAGCACACGGTCTGGGGGAACAGTGACATCAATAAAAGAGGTGAGTACCTTCTTGAGTACATTATTAGTAATAACATAGGCTTACTAAATCGAGGCAGCGAGCCTACATTTATCAATGCAATTAGAGAGGAAGTCCTCGACTTAACTCTCTGTAGTCTTAACATGTTGTCCGTTGTCTCAAACTAGCACGTTGCGAATGAGATCACTATGTCAGATCACCAGCACATTAGATTTGATATAGGATGCGCCATACAATGTAGCCTAGTTACTAGAAATCATAAAAACACCAACTGGGATCTTTTCTGTTTTGAACTTGAGCAATCCAGAGACTGCTCCACCCGTCCGATAATATCCATATACGAGCTAGAGCGTGAGGCTACTGTGCTTTATACGAACATTGAATCGGCATATCACGTTAGCTGCGAACAAAAAGTTCGTAAGATCAGAAGGGCTGTTCCCTGGTGGAATAAGAGCCTTGACGATCTTAAAAAGGCTGCCCGAAGGCTCTTCAATAAAGCGAAGAGTGGAAAGGCCACATGGGATTCCTACAAATCTACTTTAACGCTCTACAATAAAGAGCTGAGATGGTCAAAACGGGCTACGTGGCACCAACACTGCTGGCAGATTTCAACTCTCCCGGAAGCTGTCAGGCTACAAAAAGCCCTCTCCAAGGACCACTCAAACGGCATATGTACGTTGAAAAAGCCAGATGGAACACACACAAACAACCGAAAGGAAACGAGCAGCCTACTCCTGGCTACTCACTTTCCTGGGTGCGTGGCTATGGAGCAGCCCATCTCAGAGAGTGAGGCACCAACCTTCCTCTCTGGGATTGGAGAGTGCCCACACCTGCACGTGGCTATGGTGGCAGACTCCAATGGGGCTGAGGGAAGGGAACCCCCTTATCGCTCAGAACGTGTTGGAAACATGCCCTATAGACTGTTTCATCAAAATAGCGTACAATGGGCTATACAGAGTTTCAGTCCATACAAATCCCCTGACCAGATGGAATTTATCCGTGCTTGTTGCAGCGGTGACTGCACCAACTCGCAATCACCCTGGTCCGTTTATTCCGAGCTACTCTCTTGTTTGGACACATAACAAGCAAATGGGCTAAAGTCAAAGTTGTGTTTATTCCTAAGGTAGGGAAGAAAGATTCCCAATTGCCTAAGTCCTATAGACCGATTAGTCTTAGCTCCTTCTTCCTTAAAACTATGGAAAAGATAATTGACCAGCACATCAGGGAGGTGAACCTCAAGCATCTTCCCTTACATAAGTACCAATATGCGTACCAAGCTGGTAAGTCAACTGAGACAGCCATTCACTGCCTTGCAACAACCATTGAAAAGGCCATTGGCACTCAACAAATAGCCACTCGGTAGAACATGGGGCCTAAGTCCCAAAATGATCTACTGGTCTTTCAACACTGTGGTAAAACCGATCCTAACCTATGCATCTCTTGCTTGGTGGACGAAATCTACCCAGAAGACAGCTGCGGCTGCACTTACCAAATTACAACGACTGGTCTGCATAGGCATCACTGGAGCCATCCGGACATGTCCCACTAGCACTTGGAGTCATAACTGGCATACCCCCTCTACCCATCACCCTGAAAAAGGAGGCCTGCCTGGGGGCACTTCGCCTTCAAAACATCACCAATATAAAAAGTGGTGATCTTACCGGGCATCTTCGGATTCTCGAACCCTTAATAAACGAGCCCATTCTGCGCGTAACTGACGAACAGAAACCAAAACTTGTTTTCCACAGAAACTTCTCTGTAGTCTGGCACACCAGACATGATTGGAAAACAAAATCAATATCTCTGCCCAGTGGATCACAAACGTGGTACACTGACGGGTCGAAACTGGAAAACGGCCAAGGACCAAGGTTCAACAAGTCCATAGCCATGGGAAAGTCTCCAACCATTTTCCAAGCAGAGATATATGCCATAGAAATCTGTGCTCGTGAATGCTTTCGCAGGAAAATGCAAGGTGCACGGATTTACATCTTCTCTGACAGTCAGGCGGCGCTCATAGCGCTGAGATCCTTCACGATGTCCTCCAGACTTGTCGAGAACTGTTTCCAGCAGCTGAACGCCCTTGCCTCCAAAAACATCTTAACGGTGGGCTGGGTGCCAGGGCATGAAGGCCATATAGGAAACGAGGGGGCAGACTCCCTAGCTAAACGCGGGGCGATGACACCACTAATCGGCCCTGAACCGTTCTGTGGACTTTCGAAAGGACACAAAAGAGAACTGGTCAGGAAATGGGAGGAAACAGAGATAAGTCGTCACTGAACCGACAGTGCAGGGCTGAGACAAGCCAAACAATTTCTCGTCCCCCAGATGACGCGATCAAAACGCATCATCAATTTAAAAACGAGCGAAGTTCGCACTCTAACAGGCTACCTAACGGGTAGCTGCACTGCAACCTAAGGTATCACCTTAAGAAATTAAAACTTTCAGAAATCGACACATGCAGATTCTGTGAGCTGGAGCTAGAAACATCAGAACCTGTTCTATGTGAATGCCCCTCCTTAAGCAGACGTCGACTTCTACAATTAGGAGGAGAATTTATGCCCCCCTACAGGATTTGGGAACCTACCTAAGTGCTCTCTTTTATTAGAAGCCTCGGTATAGAGGCTCAACCCTAATCCTACACGCCGGCACAAAAGACCTAACATCTGGTCGCAGTGCAACAAGGCCTTCGTAATAGTAATAATATGTGTAGTTTTTCCTCAAGCATTTCAATGTCCCTTCAACATAGCTTGCGTCAATAATTTTATTGTCATTAGTGCATATTAGAGAGCTGCATGAGATGATTCACAACTGTAATTTAATAGAGTGCATTCGAGTTGAATTGCGTTGAATGAGTGGCAGACACAATATGGTATGAGTGAGTTGAGTAGACCAAATTCGTCGATACTATAATTCATCATAATTCATGATTTTGAACATGAATGTTATGAGTAGAAAACGCAAACATACCAAGGCGTAGACTGAGATGATTCATTTGTAATGACTCCCTTCATTTCGTGGGCCTAGAGAAATTACGTATATTTCTATGCCCGGCGCCAGACTGACGCACAAGCTGACGGTCTGATCGCAAGCGTTGCCTCGTCAGCGGGCCGCACAAGCAGCTCGGGCAAAGGGTCATAAAAAAAAGGGTTCTGTGTGTGCACTTAGAAAAAAAACTGTAGACCTGCTTTTTAGAGAATGCGTGCATAGGCAAATTAGTGAACGATGCTCTGCCAAATTCAAATTTCTTATTTTTGTGCATATATTACTTCGCTCAGTGCACACATTTTTTGTGATATTTTCGCGCCTGACGCACAAGCAACTCGGGCACAAGATCATCAAAGTGACCTAACGGCATATGCACATACATATTAGCAGGCAAAAAAGCTACATACACAGCAGAATTACCACTCGAATAATCTCAGTACTACTCGAATGTAACTGTAAATGTTCGTTCATTTGATCCGTGGCCAGACGTTTGGATGTTGTGGGACTGAGTTGTTGCCAGAGCAACTCATTTACCCGTACAACTTTGTAGAAGTATTCTGATTTATTCAACTCATTTTACACATGGTTCATTCGAATGCCGTTTTTTTGCCATTCATGCAGCTCTCTAGTGCATATGTTAGGCATATCACTAATAACATTACTATTATTATTGATTAAGTATGATGAAGAAATAAAACTAGTGCATATGTTTGACATATCACTAATTATATTACTAGCATCATTGTTAAGTTTAGAACTAGAAATAATATAAGTGTCTATGCCAGATATATCACTAATATTGCTAATTTCTAAGTTCACATTATCTAACTTACTCAGAGATTTGCAGCTTTCAGATTTATCCTCCACACTGTCCTGAATCTCTTCTTGCAGGCGTTTCTCACGAATCTAAAGAGAAAAAAAAAATGTATTAATTATACATATTTTACCTATATATTAAGTGTACTTACTCGTTTGAAACTTTTTTGGATGATTTTTCTATTTTTAACATTATCTGTCATTTGAAAACTGGCCAAATTTCGATTTATAAGCTTATTATTGGCAATAATGATGATAGATTTGAAATCAGGCTGTCTTAAATTTTCAAGTGGAGATATGATGTTCATCGCTATGGCATCCTCGATGGCAGCTTTAAAGCCTTTAAATTGATTTCTGAAAAAACAAGTAAGAAGGCTTTAGTCGAGATAGGTAAACTAGGTGAGAAACTTAAACATTGCGAGCAGAGTCACTTGTGTTTATGTAGGTACATATGTATGTACATATAGTAACGAAATTGAAAATAGTTCGCCTCAAATGAGCTCATAAGCGAGCTAAACCAATATTTTCTTTTCTCCCGCTAACCGAGATTTCAGTAGCCAATGAGTAGCAGCTAACATAAATAAACAAACCCAATATTAAACTCATTACGATTTTAACCAAGCTACGCTCATAACTAATAATCCCAATAATACCAAATTGTAAACACCAATTGTTTTGATTTCTAAGCACTAAGTTTTTAATAAGACAAAATTATGATATCACTTGTAAAATACTTTACTTAACCGAGGTTTCATCTTTAAGAAACTGCAACTATGTTTTTAGTTT
The DNA here is from genome assembly GCA_018904305.1 of Scaptomyza montana. Taxonomy (NCBI): domain Eukaryota; kingdom Metazoa; phylum Arthropoda; class Insecta; order Diptera; family Drosophilidae; genus Scaptomyza; species Scaptomyza montana. The sequence continues at coordinate 654,900 of JAEIGR010000014.1, forward strand.
TAAAGCTCACCCCATTCGTGCAACACTTAACTTATAATTCAATCTAATAAAATCCGCTTTAATAAAAATCAAACCGAATTTTATTGTTAATGTAAGCGCGAAACATAATTATATGTATTTATGTACATATGTACATACATATGTACATATTTGTGCACTGCTATTTATGGTGTTCTCAACCCATTTTAATACGAACAAGTTTACTTGACACACTTTTTTGACAATCCGGGAGCCATTTTATGTAAGTTTGTTTAACAAATTTGTATTTAATGAAATTTTGGTGTCGCACACCTTGCAGTAGCAGCAGAATGGAAATTACGGAAAAATATCCGTTATTCCCAGGAAATATATACACACATAAGGCTGCCAACTTGTCTTAATGTGTTTGTTATGAGTTGACTACATACAAAGTTGCCATGTTTGTTTTACATGATTATAATATACGAACAGCGACGTGGGTCTGCCCAAGGCGTATTTAACAAGGTGGCAGCGACGTCGACGTCGCCCTCTTTGCTGTTGCCTTACGCAAGGCACATTTAGCAGCAAAAAAGAAAAATGCATATGTGTGTGTGTATACATGTGCGTGCGAGAACAAATTTCGTTTTCGTAAGGCAACGCGACGTCGACGTCGCTGCCACCTTGTTTAATACGCCTTGGGTCTGCCGAAGTGATGCATGCGTAGCGCTGCAAAAACATCGATGGTCAGAACATCGATGTTTTCGTCACCGATGTTTTGAAAAATCGATGTTTTCGATGTTTTTGTTGAAATAATTAAAAAATCATTTTTTAATTGAAACCGACTGTTTTATGTTAGTTTATGTACTATTTTCTTCTTATAATTAAACAAACAGAAATAATCTCTCCGTTTTATCACCTCACGACTAATTTAACACAAAAATTTAGTATTAATAAAGAAAATTATAAAAAACAAAAATAATAAAATTAGTCATTCAGTTTTCTTAACTTCACAATTTTTAAAGCTTTTTCCTGTTTTAAACTTAAAACTAATAACATCTAGATCTTCTAGATCTAGATACGAGATCTATGAAAGATCCATTGATTTTTTTTGTAAAAATAGCAGGGACTGCAAATAATGATTATTTTTTTTTTTTTGAATAAATAAATCATTCACTTATGGTATCTTTGGGACAGCGAGAAATATACAAATATTCATCTTTAAGGCTCATTTATGCATTTTCACCATGATTTAAAATTTTTAATTTTTATAGATTTACTCACAAAATATTGATTAATTTTGAGTTATACTTACAACTCAATCAATAATCATTTTTTTTATCAAAAAATAAAACTCATGAAATAATGATTATTCTTTGAGTTTTATTTTTTGCTCAAAAATAAAACTCAAGTTGTTATTTCGACCTTTTCTTAGGGAATAATCCTAAACATGATATATATTCCTAGTCAGTAAATCAAGACAAACCATAAAAATCCATTTTTAAATTAAAAAAATCTAATTTGCTCTTAAATATCACTGAAAAAATTTGCATATACATTTGAATTTGCAGTTTGCACTTAAAGTTGTGTGCAAAGAACCATTTTGTCCACCTATCCATATTAAATTAACGATTTTAATATTAATCACTGCACTATGACCTGTACTCATTTTGTGTTGTGCGTAAAGTAATTGCCATACAAACATTTTCTTTTAGTGCAGTCTCTTTTACAGAAAAACAACAAAATACATTGACTAGGAATATATATCATGTTTAGGATTATTCCCTAAGAAAGGTCGAAATAACAACTTGAGTTTTATTTTTTGAGCAAAAATAAAACTCAAAGAATAATCATTATTTCATGAGTTTTATTTTTTTGATAAAAAATAATGATTATTGATTGAGTTGTAAGTATAACTCAAAATTAATCAATATTTTGTGAGTAAATGAATATAAATAAAAAATAATCATTATTTAATAATTTTTAAAGAAAAACTTATAATGATTACGGTCCCTGAAAAATAGTAACATGTTGACCGCTTTTGTTGCCGCACGTTTTTGGAAAATGATTTCTCCAGCCTTGCTGAAAGCTCGCTCAGACTCTGTCAAGCCAGCTGGAACGCATAAGTATGCACAAAAACTTTTCCATTTTAATTAGAGGAACCGCCACTATGTATTTATTAACGTATGGCTATAAGAAACTATTAAAACAACGAATTTATATAACAAAATAAACTATTTATTTTAAATTACGCACTCGCAATCTGAAGCTGCACTATACAATGAAACATCGATGTTGAAAATAATGCATCGATGCATCGAACAACTTGGAAAACATCGATAAAATCGATGTTGACATCGATGTTTTTGCAGCTCTAGCATGCCGCCATGCAAGCCATTGTGTCCTTACTCTCGAAAATGGCAGTGAATCATTCGGTAGCATCGAATCCATCGGATGCGTGATGCATTAAAGATTGCACAAATATTTCCACGCAGTATGGCGTTGCTGCCGCTCTACATTTTGGCACAGCTCAAGCACGTGAGTATTGTGAAAGTCGATTGGTTGTTGCTGTTGTAGCTAACATATATTTTACTTAGCCCGCTTTTCACGGTGGCACCAGCACGCGTCTGGATGATCGCGTCTCTGACATGGATTACATGAAAACGTTACCACTGGATCAGCTCATGAAGTACGTCGATCCAAGGTTATTATTCAAAACTTAACTTATGTCAGCTTTTTAATAACTACAACTTTTTTTTTAAAGGAATACGAGCACGCAGTTAATTGAGAGCTTAAAGGAGCAAGTGCTCCGCAATTATCTAGATATGTAAGATAGGCATTGAATGTGCACAGCAAGACATAAAACCAGAAGAATGTTGGGTGTATTACAATTTGTTTTTAATTTCGTCTGTTTCACACCTATATTCCATCGGCGCTGATTGTAGTCATGTCGTGGAATGTATACTTATAGTTTGTAAGCCACAAGGAGAATTGCAGTTAATACGTAAGTAAGTATAAGTATACATTATAATATTAAGTTATATTATTGTTTTGTCTAAATAAAGAAATGCGTTTATTAATTAAATTTAATTCAAAGTAAAAATTAAAATATTTATTTTAATTGCGCAACAATGGTGGAATTTTCTTTGGTATTTCTACTATATAAGTACATACGTATTTAAAGATAGACATTTAGTACGTATGTATGTATATGTTGGTATACATAAATATTAAAAAAAATGAATATATATAATTTTAATTTCATTCCTTTTACTTTCTTGCTTGTCAGCATTATAAGTTTAATCACATGATATTATAATTTCCTTCTTTATATATGCACACTTACAGTACGCCAAATATTCGTGTTATTTATGCAAAATGCATTATTTTGACACTATATATAAGTATATACATATAAATATTTCAATTATAAATAATACACACAAAGTTACTACAGATCCAGAGTAATACACGCGTAGACAAATAAATTCTCTCTCACATATAAAAAATACATAAATTATTACATAGAACGTTAATTGAATTGTCCTACAACAAAACATAACTGAATGCTGCTGAAAACTGCTGCAACGACGCAGCAATGCTTGCACTTCACTTAGCATCTGCTCATTCTTCTCGTCCTCACTCAGATTAACGCTCTCGGTCATGTATTCGCTGGGCTGTAATTGGCCATCCTGTACATGCAATATCTGATTTGCATGGAAGAAGAGTTGCGTACTTCGTGTTACCACAATTCGAGTCTTCTGCTTTAGCAAGCCGAGCAAACAGTGGCGAATAATGTACTTGGAAACGTGTGTATCCAGTGCAGAGAGCACATCATCCAACAGGTATACTAAGAAAGTTTAGACAAAGAATTAAATACTACTCATTGATTATGATCTTAGATGTTTACTCACCCTTTTTATCTTGGTAGACGGCATGAGCCAAAGCAACACGTGCACGCTGTCCGCCGGATAGAGTGCGTCCATTCTCGCCAACACCAATAAGATCGCCACCAAGGCTGCATATGTCATCGTTGAGAGCACAAGCATTAAGCACTGATTTGTACCATTGCTCATCAAAGTGGCTGCCCCACACGATGTTGTCACCAATAGTGGAACGTTGCAGCCATGGGGATTGTGGCACATAACCAAAGCATGTGATTAACTCTTGAACACACACCTCGCCATCGAGACACTACAGCCCGGAAATGATGGCAGTGAGAAAGGTGCTTTTGCCCGCACATTGATGTCACTCAAACGGAACTGCGATGCAGTCGTTGTTGTTGTTGTGATGTTACTGTCGCTTCCCTTGCTTATATCTGCCACCAGACTCAACAATCCAACCAAATAGAACTCCAATCCGAAGCATTTGTGCAGTGCACGAAATATACTTTGCGTTTGCGAAAAAGCCAGAAGCAGTCGCTCACTTAATCTTGTTGTGTTCAGTGCATCGGTCAAATCAAACAGATCCTCAATGCGTTATTGACTGCACTTAAGCGAGCTCTACAAAAATAATCATTGCATTTGAAATTATAGCTCTTATTTTCACATTAAATGACTGTACCTGTTATGCCCTTGGGTGCTGTATCATCAGATGTGTCATAGTAGCGCAACTGATGCTTAATGGAGTCTAAAACAAACCAGCGTTGTTTCCAGCCCTTGAGCAAAGCTTGTAGAACCATTATTATTGGATCTTAAACACAGTAGCTGTCATGCTATCTTACCTATTGGAAACGCTTTGGTTCTCCTCGAGCCGAAAGGCCTGCTTGGCCCTGCTTGCAGTGCTAAAATAAAGAGCGTCAGCAACACCAAACTGCGTGGTGCTATTACCAAGAGACGTACACTTGCCGTCGCAGTAATATTAACGGTAACGTTAATAAAGAAATAAAGGAAATAAAGCAACAGTTGGTAAATAATATTTACTAAATATGAAAACGAGATGGCACAACTGAAAGAGTCCCTAAAGAAGCAGCAACGCCGAGACATACAGAATAAATGCCCAGGGCCTCAACAGCAAGCGATGCAGCAACAAGAAGTGGCACCAGCGCAGCAACAGTTTGATCAAATGGACTTAAAATAAATTTATTGCTATTAAATTGAATTAAATTTTTATTTTTATTTCTAAATAAAGAACAATTTATTTCAACGCATCCAATATGACTATTCTTTTGGTTAACATAAAAAAGTTAAATGAATTAGTAATTATTTTTCAGCGTGGAGTAACCGATTAGAAAATATGTATATGGAATAATAGGGTATATTTCCCCTCAATCCAAGAAAATTGCAGCTCTTGTTTGCAATGGCGTGTATAGCGATGTATATATGCATGTTTCACCTAAAATGAGAAAAACACATAAATTGCCCTTTTCTCAAAAACTGTCCGTTATTTTTTCATGATTTAAACGGCAAAAGAATGAGAAAATTAGGGCCTATATCCCCAACAATCGTGCAACTGGGGCCATTATCTTGGAAAAAAGAAAAAAGTTAGTAACGATTTTAGTTTTTGAGCAAAAAAAGTGCCACCTAGTTGCATATATGCACATATGTTGCTTTGGCTGAAAAGTCAGCACGTACATAATGCTATTTACATAGAGAATGCGTGATAAATAGCTAAAGTATATCAAAGTAATGACAATTATGCATCACTATAGTTAATATTAAGTAATTTTAATTGATAAAAGTCAATGATTAGTAAATTTTTTGTTTATATGGCAATCTTTGCTTGTAGTTACATACCAGTCAGTTTTCCGCTGTGAACAAATGCATATAACCCACCTCATATCGTCCAGCTTTCTGTTGCGCAGTAGTTCAGCTCATGCTGGAACTACCAACTCGCTAGGCCTTTTTAATGAACAAAAAAGGTTGACTTACATCACTAAGGAAAAAGATTAATCTTTTTCCTTAGTGCTTACATTTAATTAATTTAATTGCTATAGCTTCCTGAAACATGTAGCTTTAATTTGGTATAGCGTGCATTTAGGGCCATTATCTCTGAAAAAAGTTATTAGGGCTTGAAAACCAAGCATTGATTTTTGCGGTCATTTTGTATGGGGCTGGTATCGAGGAAGCTGCACTCATTCGCAAATTACTCAAAAACTGTGGGGACGATTTTTCTACAAATTTTACCGTGAAATTGTAGACTTTAATCGTGTATAAGCCGTATTCGGGGCCTTTATTTCTGAGTTGAGATATTTAAGATATGCTGGATATGCGAGTTTTTAATAGCTTTAATAGCCATTTCAAAAGCTGAAATATGCCAAACGGTGCATGAAAACAATAAATAATTTATTTTTCAACATTACTGCATCAATTGTTATTTGATTCCATGCTGAAAAACGGACAAAACACGAAATTAATCGGTGGTCCCAACTCGTGAGTCAACATCCGATATTCGTTGCTGGCGATAGTCGTTGCTAACTTGACGCACATGCAGCCAATTGCAAATATATGAAATTTTTCGATGCAATTTGAAAGTATCACCGTTTCTGTAGCTTTTGTACATATTCTGAATCTGATTCTAGTTGTTATTTTTTCAAATTTTGAAGCTTTAAGCACTTTGCGATTATTGAGTCGATCCAACTTGAATAATTTGAATCTATTTTTAAATCAAGAGCCGCACTTCTTATTTACAGTTTTTTACTTAATAAAGATAACTTATTTTTGCTGGAGCTGTAATTGTTTTAGATTTTTTCTAATGATAAGACGTAGATGCGCAACAGAGTGCTGGGTAAATTTTCACAACTCGCGCAATTTGTTATCGTAAAATATCGCTATGAGTTATCGAGTCAAACGATGTATGCAGCCCTGCGTTTGCGGCTGTGATTCCCGCCAAAATTACAATTGCAAACGGCGTGCAACTGTTTTTAGTTCATTGTTAAATTATTGTTTGAAAATGGCACACGACGCGGAACAGTACATTAAGGATATACAGCGCGAGTATGTGGACTTTCTGGACGATGACGAGGACCAAGGCATCTATGCGGGACACGTCAAAGACATGATTGCCGAACAGGCCAAGCGACTCGTTGTCAATATCAACGATCTCAAGCGCAAAAATCAGCAGCGCGCCCTTGGTCTTCTAAGCAACGCATCCGATGAGCAGCTGGCATTTGGTCGCGCACTTAAAGAGTATGTTTCGACCATCGATCCCAGCTATGCCAAAGAGCACGAGGATTTCTTTGTGGGTTTCGAGGGTTGCTTTGGCAATCGTCATGTGACGCCACGATCCCTTACCTCCATCTACTTGGGCAATCTTGTGTGCTTGGAGGGCATTGTCACAAAAGTTTCGCTCATTCATCCCAAGGTCGTGCGAAGCGTTCACTATTGTCCAGCGACGCGTAAAGTGCTGGAACGTAAATATACAGATCTGACCTCATTCGAGGCGGTGCCCTCAAGCGCTGTCTATCCCACCAAGGACGATGATGGTAATCTGCTTGAAACTGAATTTGGTTTGTCTGTCTACAAGGATCATCAGACACTCACCATACAGGAAATGCCCGAAAAGGCACCTGCCGGACAATTGCCGCGTTCCGTGGATATTGTTTGCGATGATGATCTTGTCGATCGTTGCAAACCAGGCGATCGCGTCCAAATCGTTGGCAACTTTCGCTGCCTGCCTGGCAAGCAGGGTGGCTACACTTCCGGCACCTTTCGCACTGTACTCCTCGCTAACAATATCTCTTTGCTTAGCAAGGAGAGCAATCTGGATATCTCTAGAGAGGATATTATGCTGTGCAAGAAACTGGCCAAGAACAATGATATTTTCGAGCTGCTCAGCAAGAGTCTGGCACCGTCCATCCATGGCCATACATTCGTTAAACAGGCCATACTCTGCCTGCTGCTGGGCGGTGTCGAAAAGGTGCTGCCCAATGGCACCCGCCTGCGTGGTGACATCAATCTCTTGCTCATCGGTGATCCCTCTGTAGCCAAGTCGCAGCTGTTGCGCTATGTTCTGAATACAGCACCGCGTGCCATAGCCACAACGGGACGCGGTTCCAGCGGCGTTGGTCTAACAGCTGCTGTCACAACGGATCAGGAAACGGGCGAGCGGCGTCTAGAGGCTGGCGCCATGGTCCTTGCCGATCGTGGCGTTGTCTGCATCGATGAGTTCGACAAGATGAGCGACATTGATCGCACGGCCATACACGAAGTAATGGAGCAGGGACGTGTCACCATTTCGAAGGCTGGCATACATGCCGCGCTCAATGCGCGTTGCTCGGTTCTGGCCGCTGCCAATCCAGTCTATGGACGTTACGATCAATATAAAACACCCATGGAGAATATTGGTTTGCAGGACTCATTGTTGTCACGTTTCGATTTGCTCTTCGTTATGTTGGATGTTATTGACAGCGATGTGGATCAATTGATATCGGATCATGTGGTGCGGATGCATCGTTATCGCAATCCCAAGGAAGCAGATGGCGAACCCTTAACCATGGGCAGCTCCTATGCCGATTCGCTAGCCTTTGTCTCCAACACCGAGGAAGTAAGAACTATAACAAATCAATCGATCAATTTTGAATCAATATCATAACTTTATTTTCAGAAAAAGGATACGGAGGTTTATGAGAAATATGATGCGTTGTTGCATGGCAAATCGCGCAAGCGTCACGAGAAGATTCTCTCTGTGGAATTCATGCGCAAATATATACACATTGCCAAGTGCATGAAGCCAAAGCTAACTGAACAAGCGTGCGAGGCAATTGCCAATGAATATTCACGTTTGCGCTCCCAGGAAGCCGTCGAATCGGATGTTGCACGCACACAGCCCATAACGGCACGTACACTGGAAACGCTTATACGTTTGGCGACGGCTCACGCTCGTGCTCGCATGTCCAAAACGGTCACCATTGAAGATGCCCATGCGGCAATCGAGTTGGTGCAGTTTGCCTACTTCAAGAAGGTGCTGGAAAAGGAGCGAGCCAATAAGCGGCGTCGCAATGGTGCCTCATCCGATGAGGATGAAGATGAGCAACAGCCAGCCGTTGAGGCTACACCACGTTCACCATCGCGTCGCACAAAACGTACACGAACCGATCCAGATACTCCAACAGCAACAACAACAGCAACCACTACAAATGCCATGAACGATAGCGACGAGGAGGATATTGAGACACCACAACCGGATGCTGGGGATTTAACACGTCGCGAAACACGACGCTCATTGCCGGCCAGCAACAATGCCAATGGTTCGGAGCCCATCAGTACGCTACCGACAGCCACAATAACAGATGAACGCCTGGGCGTATTCAAGAATGGTTTGCAACGTTTGTTCCGTGAGGCCAGAGAACAGAGCTTGCCACTGCATCGCATTACAGCAGCCATCAATGAGAATAATGCGGAGACATTTACACAAGCTGAAATTGATGCTGCAATGCATCGCATGACCGAGGATAATCAAGTAATGGTTGCTGACGATATTGTCTTTCTCATCTAATCCAGTCACTCGATAATTCTATGAATTATCCGAAACATTCATACATTTCCAGCATTAACTACATTTACATTTACCATGATACTACATTTACACACATTGTTTCTCTTTCTGCTCCTAACATTTGCGTACAAATTTTGTGTTTGTTTTTTTTTTTTTTGTTTATCTGAATATATTTATAATAAAAACAATTTGAAACTCTCATTGAGTATTACAAATGTTATTTCTGTAAAAAGATTTAAATTTTTATTAAGTTTGAAAACAAAACAACATCCAAGCCATTTGGACATTAATATCAATTGTCGTTTATTTTTTATTTTGTACATTAATTGAATATATTTGTTTTCTTTTGGGCATTTGCCTTGAGCTTGGCAGTGCACCGATATCGACAAAACTATTGATAATGTTAACACATTAGGTAGTATATATACAATTTGCTATAACTATATACAGTCGAATATAACAAGTCTCAATGGAACAAAAAAAAACTTCGGAATATAGAATCGCTTTTTGAATGAACCAAATAGATAGATAAAGAAAATTTTGTTATATGGAAGTTCGAATTTATAGTTGCATGAAACAGGTTTATATATATGTGTATATATACTATATTTTATTCTAGCTTCAATTTAAGGGAGTTCTAAAAATGTCTATAAATTAAACAACGGCAAACATATGAAGTAAATGGTATTTGGTATATTATAAGTATAAAATATAAAATAAAATTGGATTTGAATTTTTTAGCTAATGTACACAATAAACACACACAAGCGATCAAAGATTAACAACATTCTTTAAATCGGTAGGCAACAATCCTTTCATGCATTCGATTTGTGCCTTTATCTGACGCTGAGTGGCATTCGTATTCCCCTCCAGCTGCGGCTTATCACTGTAGAGATTCAGTTTCTGTTTCAATTTGAGTATCATATCAATTATTTCCACTTCCTGCTTATCGTGTGCCCAATGCTCCAGATTCGCTTTGGACAATGCCTGCAGCTGTAAATCCTGTAAAGTTAATTGCAGCTCCCTATGCCGCGATTCGTACCATCCCCGGAAATTCGATGAACGAAAGAAACGTTTATACAGACCCTTCCAATCGCCCTTGAGCGTCGATGTTAGCTGTGGTCCAGCTGCCTCGAGTGTGGATAAAAAATCATCTAGCTTAAATGAGCTAGCATTGGGCGCCGACTTAAACGGACTTATGTCTTTTTGTAGGGGCATCAACGATGCCATATAACGCTCCAGTGGTATCATAAAGCTTTGCGTTAACTCCAACAAATGTCGTCGTATTAATGCTGTTTGCACATGATCCGGGCGCTTCGTTTTCATGCCCAGCATCACCTTCTTGATGAGCGCCTTATCCTTTTTCAGAAACGGCCTGTATTTGGTATGCAGTCCAGAAATCGAGCTATCCCCAGCTGCACTCAAACTGCCATTTAGAACGTTGTGATTATTGCTGCTGGGTTGAGTTGGTGGCGATTTGGCATTGCTGCTGGCACAATGCGTAATTCTGTGCAGCTCCTGTTGATGCTGTTGCATGTTCTTCTGCAGAAGGTTGGTAAAACAAACAATTAGTATAATGAATAAATTTTTGCTTTGGTGTGGCAAGTAGAGTACCTGATTGTCCACCAGGCGCAGCATGTGCGGCCAATCCTTGAGCAATTTCACAAAAAATGGATTTGTGACACCCAAAATAACAGCTGGTATTGAACGATTGGCGACGCATTCCTGTGTAAACTCCCGGAATTCACTGTCGTGTATGGTGAAATATGGACGAGCCTCGGCACAGTATTCGAGTGGTGCTATCAATGCTACCAGAGCCTGAACCATATGGGAGCAATCAGCCGGCGATGTGCCAACAACGACAATTGGTTCTGCTGTTATGATCAACTCCCATAAAGTATATAGGTGCTCCATGACGAAGCTGAGACTGCCGAACAGCTCCAATTCGTTGACAGAGGCGATCACCTTTAGAGATTTGGGCATCTCAAGCGCAGAAGTTTGTTGTTGCTGCAATTCAAGCTGCTTATTATGATTGGTGGTGTTGCTGGTCAATTTGCGTGTGCTGCTACTGGCCTTGGGTACGCAAATCTGATAATTGCAGTCGAGAAGCGGCAGCTTTAGTGTCTGTCCAACCATCAATAAAGGCCAATGGTTGTTAATCTGTTGACAGGCTCGGTGAAGCAGCTCGTTGCCCTCGTCAAAATATTTGGGTGCTAGTTGGGCAAGCACATCATAGTACAAATTAAAAAAGGGCAGACGTGTGATTATGATAAGGCTCTTCTGGAAATAGCCGCGCGGCAAATTTGGATCACGTTTCTGGCGAAAATAAACAAAGCCCCAATAGTGGCTGCTATCGTAGCGCATGGCGGGCGCACACTCTCCATTGTAGTGAAGCAGCGTTGTTGGCGTTTTGTGTTTGGTTGTGTTTAATGCACGAAGGCGCATATGGAACTTAGTGTCGCCCATGCATCCCGAATTGGAGTCGGGGAAGGCCATATAGCAAATATTGCTCACTTCCTGTTCGCTGGGCATAAATGCTGGCGGATAAACATATTCCAGTGCTTGGCCCAGATTCAAATCGAAGGTGACAACACAGAAACAGTGCATCCATTGTGATAAGCGTATCCAATCGTTTTCTTTAGATACGCTTGTTGTGTTCCACATTTCTGCAGCATCGTTGTCTGCATCTGTCGCCGTTGTTGTCTTTGCGCTCATGTTTATGGTTATTATATTGTTTGCCGATGCATGGAAATTGCTTAATTATGCTTTCACTTCAATGTTGATAATATTTATTTGTGCTTGGCGAACGAGCGTTGCCATACAATTGTTGTTTGTGCTTAGTCTGGCAGCTCTATATCTCTCTTCCAATGCTAACGATAACTTATCGTTATCATTATTGAAAATCGATTTGACCGCCCCAGTTTAGAAAACAACAAACATTTTTCAATGTTTAATTATTTTTTTTATTACAAATGCGCATCACTATTATTGTTCTTTTTTCTTTGTACATAAATTTTGTGATGCTAAGCAAAATTGATGCAAGTAAAATGTTTTAGAGATAAGGATCCCAACCAGGAAACAGCACACTTAAGTTGCTAGACAGTGTTGCCTCGTTGATCAAACGCTGGACCTGCGTCCTCACATCTGAGCTCTCAAGAAATCCAGTTTCGCGGCCTTCCAGTTTATGTTTAACCAATAAGAGGGCACGTTGTGCCAGCAAGTTCTTTGATTCAACATCTGACGACTGCTCCTGGTGTTGTTTCTCTTTTGAGAGCACTCCCCAAATAAATAATGGATCGTACAGAAGAACTTCCAGTATGGTTATCAAAACGGACTTGTAACGCCTCAATATATGCATTGTCGCCTCGCAGGACTTGGTGAATACACCATTGGTGCCACAAATACCCATCGGAGCGACCATGTCGCGCGTCAAACGAAACGGCACCGTCTCTGGCGTTGCTTGAATCTTGCCCTGCTCAAAGGCAATGCCTGTGAATAAAAAACGCATAACATTAAAATATATACTAAATTTGTAGTGTTTCGCAATGCGCACCAAAATCAATATGCACCACTTCGGCGGTCTGTGTATCAATGAGAATGTTTTGTGTATGACGATCCCCCAATCCAAGCACATAGCCCACTATCGATGTGGTCGCCACGCTATTGATGTATGCCAAACGGCGTTCAAACCATTCGCCTGGTATTGCAAATTTCTCTAGCAAGAAATAATGAAAAACAGGATGGACATTCTCGCATATCTTCTTATAGACTTTACGGCGTTCCTCGGGCGGTTTTTTTAAAGCAACCTGCGATAATAAAAATTTGATATAACAATCGCAATATATATGTATGTATATATACATACCGCTGCCATCTGGCGACATTTGTTATTGTTCCAATCTTTTGGTCGGTATTTCATATGAGCACCGCCAGTGCCATTACCCACCAGGTAGGTGCCGATCGGCATGGTATTGCTAACCCATTCGATGATGCCGCAGCGTGTGGATAGTGGTGTCACCTTGTAGGTTCTCAATTGCAGTTTGCGCTCAACAAACTCCGAATCGCTATTGAATAGCTCGTTGACAATGCCGAATACCTGCTGCATTACAGCATCCTGACGCAAATCATCCTTGCCCTTGATCAATTGTGCTCGCACCACACCATCCGAACAGAGGCACATTAATTTAAGTGGTGCATTCAGGCCACCGCATGATTGAAATTCACCCGTCCATTTTACAATGCCTGCCAAACCAGTGTACAAAATTGTGCATAAGCAAAGGGAAATCTTAAATCTTAAAACTTAACTCACTGATTATATTATATTTCTTGCTGGGCTGCACAGGCAGCTCTATTGTTGGACACTGCACCAAATCCAGTTTGAGACGATTAAGTTCTGCTAGCATAGCGGGCACAGCATTGGTATTTACCTTGTTATTTTGGTCAAGATAGCCGTTGGCAAAATTAATGAGTGCTGCGAAAAACAACAAAAAACACAAATTTAATAAGCTCTAAGAAGTTGTCATTGGCGAAAAATACCTGGAAACATTAGCTCAAACTGTTTGCTGGCTTGCAAAGCAGCATTATTTGCCTGACAGCTGCGAGCGATAATCTCTTTGGCAATGCTTGCGCGTTGTGTATTGGCATATGCACCATCCATGTGAGCGTAGACCAAAGGATATAGCTTATAGAATGTTTGTTGGGGATGATCCGTGCCGCAGCGTACTAGCAAATCGACTAAGATTAAATGAAAAGCAGCATTTTTGGAATTCAAACGACCTGCGAGCTGATTGACAACACCAATAAATTTGTAACTTGGAATCAATTGTATTGGTGCCTTGATTGTTTCTAACATTTGCTCGTTTTCATAATTTGTAAACCACAGTGCAATAATACGATATATTTCCGGTGTTGAGAATCCTCTATCCAGTTCGCAATATGATATGTAATGTGATATTGCTGTGCACAAATAGTCAGTGAGCTTAATCTCAATGTTCTTTAGTTCATTTTCATCCAAATTGGCGAAACTTTTGAAATTCCTAACGCCTATTTGGCGATCGCGATCAATTTTGCTACGATGAGTTGTCACGGTGTTGTTGGCCAAGCTACGATTCTGCTGAATGATATCGGCAAGCGTTTTATATTCCTGCGATTGGCAATAATCGTGAAGCCGTTGATATTCACGATCCGCATATTTGGCAATGGCCGCATGAGCTGCTATAAGATTATCATGCTCGAACTTATCGAAATTGTCCCAATCGATTGTGTTTGGATTCATTTTGAGCAGCTGCGTCTTGTTTGACCTGAAATGTTCCAATATCTTGAGCGAATCTTTGAACGTTTTCAATGTTTTGGCGAAACTCTCGGCATTGCTGTCTAGCAGAAATTCACCCTGCATACGCAGAGCCGTCACACGTTCGACACAATATCTAAAATCATTGTTTGTATTTATGTGCCGCAATATGGCTTTGGCAATCTCTTGATTGCCCGTCTTTACATTCACATCCGCATCCTCCAGCAAAGCCAAAACCTGTCAAAGAATTTAATTGTAGTTAGGCACATTCGATTCGAGTATATAGTATTGTATATTATAAACTTGCCTTTGTGGGCAACTTAATTTCGGGCAGTGCACTCAGCATGCCAATGTATTTGGTAGCCAAATTCAATTTACCCGCCGCCTTACACTCGCCTATGCACTTGAGTAAATATGTTTCCAAAGGGTTTTGATGATAATGCTGTTGAATGCGTCGTTTGGCTCGGGTGCCGGGCATTTTCAGTAAAGTTATTTGATGTGCAAGTATTTGTTCCTCGCATTTAAAATTGCCATAGTTAAGATTGAGCTCTGTACGCCATTTCTCAAACAATATCTCGGTCTGTTCCGACGGCATTTGATGTCCAAATTGAATCTGTACACGAAAGAAGGCAACATCATCAGCATTAATATATAAGCATAAAATTTACTTTCAGTTGATACCTGACAGAAATCTTCGCTCTGCTGCAGCATGCACAGCCAGGTCATATATTTATATACGGATTGTAGACACTCGACGCTAATTCCACACAATATGGCCTGAACACATTGATAGGCATTATTAATTGCCGATACTGAGGTTTCTCCCTCGAGTTTGCTAATGCTTTTGAGTGCAATATAATGATGCTTTTTGAATTCAATCTCCATGTCGTTTGAACGATTCACCTTCTGATAACCATCAATTGGTTCTTCCCATTTACATAGACGCCAAAGTATCTCATAGTCGACTTGCATGGCCGGAACTTTAGAACGCTGATAAAGATCGCCCAGCGATAGCATGCCATTGCTTTTCAGAGCGTCAATGCACATTTGCCTTTTCGGCTCGCCCATATCATCCGAAGCCAGCAAAATGCCCGACAAATTGTCGTTCAAACTAAAATGTTCGGCACGCGAATGCAATGGATCCACAAAACTAGGAACTGCATCAAGACAGCCAATCGATGTATAAGCCTATGAAACAAAACAGTTAGCTAATATTATACATATATTATAATTTAAAATACTTACGATCTTAGCAGACATTTGAAAGCCTTCATCATTTAAAATTTTTTCATTGTTTTCTTCATTCGCCTTGCTGGCCCACAACTCCAAATACATGATGCTCAAGAAATATGCCTGGCAATGATTGCTGGCCTTGACCGCATTGCCCAAATTGATGGGAATAGACCTGGTTGGTTGGCATCAATAAAAAAGAGAAAGAGCATGTTGTTGTTTTCTGTCTCGTTCTACATACCAATTGTTAACAAGACGAATGCATTCGCATATATAGAGAAATTGCTTGATGACACGCTTGTCCTGATAAACGCCTTCGACCATGTTTGCGGCGCTCGCAAAGAAGTGATCAAGCATGAGGCATAAGCTCGGCAAATGTATCTCTTTATCGCTAAGCAAAAGTTTGATGAACGCTTGCAGACAGTCCTTGGCAAAGGCAAATGAATTGGCCGCAAATCCATCGAATCCTTTCCAGCCGCAATGACCAAATACTGAGCCCATAAGTTTACACAAAAATGGCTCATAGTCTAGTTTTTCGCTGGACTTAAGCACGTCCAGCCAGTTAATGACCGGAATGTTGCCCGACGTATTGAGGAAACGCAACTTAATTGAGCTATTGTGGAAGATTCGCAAATTTGGATGATTTGCTGCGCGACGGTGAAAGAATGAAATTGCATTATTATTATTTCCTAGTTCGTATTATTGGTGAGGTTAATTGAGGGTACAAACCAACTAAATGCATGCCATCTTTGCTGTTGACAACGTGTCCAATCACTTTAATAAGCGCTTCGTTGGTACTCGTATTGAAGTTATATAAATGCTTCTCCAGCGTTTCAATAAGCACGCTTAGGAACTGAACAATCGGTCGCTCCGACGACTGAAACTATATAAATAACGATTTTATAATGTGTGCCATTTGATAGTTTGTTGTTTTAAAATAACCTGCTGCTGAATGTCATCAAATTCAGTTTGA
The DNA here is from genome assembly GCA_018904305.1 of Scaptomyza montana. Taxonomy (NCBI): domain Eukaryota; kingdom Metazoa; phylum Arthropoda; class Insecta; order Diptera; family Drosophilidae; genus Scaptomyza; species Scaptomyza montana. The sequence goes on from JAEIGR010000014.1 coordinate 671,783, forward strand.
AAGTAATATGAATTACGCTTCATTTTTAATGGTCCAATTTCGGCTAGACACTTGACAGCTTCAAGGCTGCTTGCCTCTTTAGGAGATTCGCGCACCATATGAATTAAACGATTGATAAGCTTAAATAACAATTGTTCATGGTTTTGCAGCTCATCCTTGTGCTTGGCAATCTGTGAAGTGAAGTTTTATAGAAGTTTTCCTTTTTTTTAATATAAAAAGCTTACATGTTCACGTAGGCCATGCAAGCGTTCCATACGATTGCGATTTAGAAATTCGCGTATATAGTCGACAAGACTAGTTAGTTGGACTCTATCGAGCCTCGTTTGGCATAGTTCTTGTAATGTTGCCAAATGCTTTGCCTCATCGGTATCGGCTACCTCATCCATTAGCGTTTGCATATTTAGCTGCATCTTGTACATATTGACGAACTTTGTCAAAACGTTCGAAGCCAACATTTTTAGCTGCTGCGTGTTGACATGTTGCATAGCAACAATCAACAATTTGCCTATTTCATCCAAATGCGTTGTGTTGTTGTTGTGCATCGGAAAAGTGCATGTGTCAAGCATCAATTGAATATATTCGAATGCAGCTCGATGCAACTGTTCACATTTATCTAAAACAAACAGATAGTTTATTTATAAACACAAAAAACTCAATACGAGTAGTTAATTAATACTCACTGTGCAGCTGAAAACGGCATATAAAATACCATATATCGCGCACAAAGTAAGCCGAATTGATTTGAATTAAATCCGTTGATGTGTTAGATTCCACTGTTTTGGCAACATTCAGTATGGCATCGGCAATGGTGCAGTAGACAAAAAAGTTCTGCAATACTTGTTGGGAGAGCACAGCCTGGTGGCAAGCGGTCTTTAATCTGCCAAGTAGATCGACCAAGACTAACTTATGCTCAAACATGAGTTTTGCCATGGCCTGCAAACGTGAATCCTTCGACCATGTTTTGTTTTCGGCCTATAAGAAAATGCACAGATTTGCAAATTCATTATTCTAAAGTCAATTAAGTTTTTAGCTAACCGGTATGTATTCGTTCAATGACTTGAAGAGCGATTTTGCGCCAGGATTAAACCAAAATTGCTCTCTATTGTCTGCCAAGCAACCGCCAAACAAACGTGACAATTCATTTCCGTCTTGCAAATGCCTGATCATTTCATAAAGCGTTTCCGCATTGAGTGCAACATCCAAGGGATACATGCTGCGATGTTGTAGATTGAGTGTAAGATTCTCATGATCCGCAGCATGATCACTTAAGGCCAGCAGCAAATAGGCCTTTAACAGGTACTTGACTTCCTAAAATAATTCATATACAGAAGTCAAATCAATCAAAATAGTTGCAAAGTTCTGAAATTCGTCAACCTGCTCATTAATTAGCTGATTAAAGCGTTGAATATCTTCGTGAGTGCGGTAGATGAACAGATACGCCATTATGCTTTTAGCTTTTAATTGAAGGAATTCCTCCTTGGAGTTATAGCACAGAAAATAGGGAAATCTGTGCAATACATTAAACGTTAAGTAAATATAAATGTTCACAGAGAAAATGAAAGCTTACTTCGATACGCCACGTTTCAGCGCAATCCATTTGTGGAGCATATTATCAGCAAAAGGTGTCAGAAGTTTGCGCATTGTAAGCTCATGGCAATATGGCACTAGGCTATCTAAGGCGCAGAAATTATCTGTAATAGAGTATATATAATTTAATAATAATTTGATAAAAGACATTTACAAAAGCTTACTTGCGCTAATAGACGCGCCCGGCGAAAAGCAATTGAATAAAATAGCCTGCACACTAATCTCCTGATGAAATGTGCTAAAGGCAAAGAATGCAATTAGAGATTGTACGATCACCGAATTTGTGTTCAGCAACATGTCCGTGTCGGCGCTCTGCAAGTGAGAGAGAAGATACTAGTTAGTTACAATCTAAGAAAACAGGAGTCACACTTACCGCCAGCTTATTGAAATCAATGCTTGCGTAGATCTGATCACAAAAAATCTGATGTATTTTGTAATAGGATGCTGAATCCACTTCGCTAGAAACGTTTACACAATAGTTTGCATTAAGCAAAAGTGTTATTGTTTCAATTGTCGCATAGCGCACTTCCAGCGTTGGTATTGATAGAAAATTTACAACCGACTTGCAAATCACAACGAAGTTATCCAAAACGTAGATATTGGAACAGCGCTGAGCTATTTGTCCAACGCAACGCACAATTTTGACTGCCAAATGGGTTGGATATGATTTAGTTAAGGCAATCTTCATCAATGAATTTATTGCAATCAATATGACTTCCAGCAAATGTTCATTGTTGTAGAAAAAGAACGAAAGAGCTGCAAAAAAGGTTTACAGTGGTTAATTAGTTGTAGGTACAATTCAGAGCTGATTACTTACTCGGTATTTCATCGAGAACTTGGCTCATAACATCAACATTGGTATTATGTTTAAAGAAAATGAACTTCAATTTCTCGGATAACCATTCCATGCATTCGTTCGATAAGCCCTTGCAGCGACACAGCATCTTAAGTTTTCAATCAAATAAGAAAAAGTTTTATAGTGCTTCTTGATGGTTTACTTATTTATACCTTAATGATCATCAGTAGATCACTTATTGGGCTGCAGTCCTTCCAATTTTTTGTAATCAGATCAAAAGCATCTGCACTTTGCGCATCGATGGCACACATGCTGCCAAGAATGGAAAAGCATTGTGTGCTCAATGGTAGACGATCTTTGTTCTCCAAGTTCATTTGTGTGCCTTATATGATTAAACAACAATTTAAAAACAAGTGGAAACGTTGCAGTCGGACGCAACCGACTGCGGTATACTCGTTACCAGTGTTAAAACCGGTAAAAAGAAGCCTGTTTGCAAAGGGGTACGGATGCGGCAGGTATGTACGCTGCCTTAAAGACTCTCCGATGCAGATGGGGATGCCACCAGCTATCTTCCTTCCAAATTTGGTGACTCTAGCTCAAAGTTTGTAAAAGGCGGGAAAAGGGAGGCTGGGGAGCGGATTGGGTGGGTGTGGCATCAAAATTTTTGTTGCAGATCTTTGTGGAATGTCAATTGCTATCTTCGTACCAAATTTGGTGACTCTAGCTTAAAGTTTTTAAAAAGTGGGGAAAGGGAGGCGGAATGGGTGGGCGTGGCTCAAAAACTTTGATGCAGATTTTTGGGGATCGCTGACAGTTATCTTCCTACCAAATTTGGTGGCTCTAGCTCTACAACTCTGGGAGATACACGCATACCCGATTTTGACGAAGCGTTGGGGCGGATGGGGGCGGCTAGGGCAGTATTGGTGGGCGTGGCATCCAAACTTTTGATGAGTTTTTGGGGGTTCATCATCACCTATCTTGGCACCAAATTTGGTGACTAAATCTCAAAGACTGTGGGAGATATAGGCTTTTTTTTTAAATTTAAATTGAGGGGGGCTGGGGGCGGAATGGTTGGGCGTGGCTCTAAAATTTGATGCAGTTTTTTGGGGGTTGCTAGTAGCTATCTTCTTAACAAATTTGGTAGTTCTAGCTGTAAGGATGTGCGAAGTATGAGGATTTATCGGTTTTGAGTTATCGAATTTGTCGATTTGCCAGCCCCCCAGTTATCGTAGCACCCCCATCTTGACACTTTAATTTACTATCCCATAGATAAAGAGAATTGAAAAGTTTCAAGTCTCTAGCTTGAAGGGTGTGGAAAAAACTTGTAACCATACGGACGGACAGACACCATGACGGACCGTGCACAAAACCAATATACTCTTTACCTTCGGTAACGAGTATAAAAATACGTCTAATAATTATTTAAGCTATTTGTTCTTACAATGATGCTTTAGGACTAAGCCTATAAGCTCAATCAGAATTTGCAATGGCTGTTTTTCCAGATTATTGATGAGTATTTCATGTGAATTGAATACTTCAAGTATTTCAATAAGTTTATCCATCATTTCATTCAAATCGCCATCGTTTATATGTTGAACAGTTTTCTTCATTTCCATGCACATTAACTAAAAGCATAATAAAGACATGTTAACAAGAATTTTCTAATGAAATGTTTGTCATGCATTGCCTACCTCATTGCGGCTGATTAGGAGGCCGATGCGCTTTATCAACGGACATTGCCTATAATTCGACGCATCAAAGGCATTGTAGAAGAGCAAGCGTTCCAAAGTACAAACAAGTTTATAAAGGCTCCTTAGATTCTTAATCATCGCGTTGATATTTGCATCAGTCTCTGTCGGTGGATCCAGCATGCGCATAAGCAGCTCATAATTGTTCAAAAACAGGCAGCTCTTCATGCTTGCTGCTGTTTCATTTAGTGCTTTGGTACGTCCTTTTAGCCGCAACTGAAAGTTATCATCCAGACAGATTAGCTGTTTATTGTATTTGTACAGCAAGAGTTGCAAATTGATATTGTCTGCTGTTGCTGTTGGAAAATTGCTGTGGCTGCCAAGTTTCTGCAATTGTTGTTCGTCAAGGAAATTAATGACACCAATAGCTAGAGTGTCTGCCAAAAGTCTCTGATCAATATCTGCAATGTGATTAATAATTTGTGTCGCAGAGCTCATCTCTTGACCGTAAGCCCACCTAATGATTGGTTCGATAACGTCGGTTGCCTTGTTGATGCCACAATATTCGGCATGTATTAATGTGGCACGTATTGTTGCGATGCATTCATTGCGTTTCAGCATCTCATTTGTTGTTATACTTTGGAGCAATGTGTCGCAAAGTTTGGGGCTAAGTTTATCATAGTTTATGATTAACTGCAAAATAGTCTGTTTCTCTTCAATCAAATCGGCAGCAGGACGTGTGTCTGCAATCAGATGCGCGGCAACCTGTTCATAAAAGTCGATAACATTTTGTGGTTGTGATTGGCGCTGCTCTCTTGCCATTATGCTCGAAATGCAAAGGCGTATATTGCGCAAATTATATGAATTGCCATAGATTTTAAGGACATGCAGCGTCGTCTCACGCGTATCCTCATAGTAGCTAGACTCACTTATAATAGCGCTACTCAACTGTAGCAATTCGGCAAATATGGCAAACCTGTAAGTGGTACGAAAAAATTTAATAATATGCAAATGTAAAAATATTTCACTTTCTTACCAAACAGCGTTAAAGCTTGTTTCTTGTATATGTATAAGTTCTATTAAGGATTTCATGTGATCGATCCTGGCACGTTTGGGTGGATTCTCTTGTAATTGCCGATTCGGTTCCACATGCCACATAGCCTAAAAAAAAAACACAAAAACATTCGTTTTAATATTATTTATAACTAAAATGGAATTTAAGTTATATCCTCTTACAATGTATACGACAAGAGCCGACATTTTAATGAATATTGCCGAAAACTTTTCCGTGTCCAATACGGATGTTTTCGACCGTAATTGAGAATGTTTGCGTATCTCCATTTCGATGATGGTTCGTAACATTAGAACGCTTTGTGACCAATTGTCGCTGATAGGTATATGGAATGTGTTAAAGTCGTGGCTATGCAAATTCGGATACAGAGCATGTAGAAATGCCACAATCATTTCAAAGAATAACTGCTTTGTGCCTTCACTAAATACATCTTCGTTGTAAAATTCACATAGTTTCGGAATTACATTCTGCATGTGAACGCACAGCACATGATGATAGTTAACTACTAGCTGTTTAAAAGATAGGAATACAAAATATATTAGCAAAGGGATTATGCCTTGTTTGAGTTTGTGCTTGCCTCGCCAACAAATAGGTGATATAAACGAACTATATCATTTTTTCTATCCGCGTGTTGTGCGTCATTTGTATAGGTCTGTAATGATGGCAAATATGCCATTAAATCGTCATGCAGTTGGGTGCGTTCTTTGGCTATTTCAACGGTTTTGATGATACCTCTTATAATCTCGGATTCCAGGAACACATCGTTGTTAACATTAAGCTCAAATAGAATAGATAGCACATCTTAAAAATCAAATAAAAGCGAGTTAATACGACATTTTAAAAAATATTAATAAGAAAATTGCTTACTACTATATTCGCTGACTTTCAATTTGGCAATATAGCTGGGCGATAAGTAGATTCCCCTGTACAGCAAGTTGACGAAATTTGTACCAAAATAACGGACAACAATGCTGTGCTTAGTGGCGTCGACAAAGGCTTCAATTATTGTGGATTTGCTTAGAAAATGTCCTTGGCTATCTCGACCCACTGTCAATAAACACAAAATTATCAATCAAAATGCATTAATTACTAGGCCAATAAGCTAAGCTGTACATACTCTCTAAATTGTAGTCAATGATATGGTCCATAGTATTGCCATACAAATAACATTTGGCGACCAGCGGCTTAACAGCTTTGTCCGATGTCGCATCTTTTATATTAATCGCATGCTGTCAAATTATTAAATAAGAGAAACTAAGAGTCAAAATAATCGATCAATGGATACATTTTTAGTTGCATATTCTTATTCTGTAGTCAATTTATGTTTGCGACAAAACTACAACAAGAGCAGAGCATACACTTTTTCGTCGTTCAGCTGTGGCTCTGCTACTGATGAATTCAAATTGAGAGCGGTAGCGAGAGCACAACAAAGAACTACGGAGAAGCGTAGCCGGCTTATCTTTACAGCCACAAATGTCGCTGTATTCATATGCCGTTTACGCCATTTGATCAGGACCTTGACATTAACTTAAAAAAAAAACAACAAACACTTTGGACAGTATTGAGCTCAAAAATCTGATCAAATAGGTTGAAACAGACCGTTGGTTCGGATTAATTGATCGCAAATCATACAGAAAACATAGTAAGATCCTCGGATCATTTTAACATTTTCATATACAATGTACATACCTTTAAAATGGCTTCCTTGACGGTGACAAAAACATCGGTCCATGAAAGCTCTTCACTTTGGCAAAGCAATGCGTTTAAAGCAAACTTACCGCTATTAATTTTTTGGTCTAATTGTTCAATTGCCTTGTTGCGCGCCGGCGCCTTGTCGGCACGCAGACCGCAGACAATGCGCTGCATATCGTTCAACAGTGGATCCATTGCACTAAAAGGGGACTTTAGCTGACGAGTTCTTTTGACACTGTCACAAAGCAACTTATTCTACATGAGAAATTTCAATTTGAATGTTATATCGCTTGCAAGTTGAACAAATCACAGCGGGCTGTCGGTGACAGCGTGACCGGATGTAATAAGCCATAAAATATTTAGCAGAATACCAATTTAAATACTAAACGCGTCTTAAGCAATTATCGAATGAACTTTATGGTTTGCTATCACTGTTAATGACTTGCCTGCTTTTGTGACGATAGCTAGGCCAAAATGCTATTTAAAATACAATATAAATACTTTGAATACAAACAAAAACAACTGTTTTTAATTAAATGCACTTCAAACTGCAAAGATATTCATCAAATTTTAAAATAACAGAGGAAACATCGCTATTAACTTTTCCATAATATATGCTATCGCTCATCTCTGTTAAAACTATCGGAGAACAGCAGACCGCTAATAAAATCAGAGCCAAATCAAACAAATTTTATCAAAATGCCGATTGGAGTTTTCAAATCTGTTCGCGAAGTAAGCAGCGAGGATACGGTAAGAAACAATGGCGACACTTAAATGCTTTGCAGTAGTAAATTGTATGCGATCCCATTGTAGGTGCATGTCGCTGCCAATCTATTGCAACAAAATGCCGCCAAAAAATGGAAGACGCAAGGAGTCGGTGAGAAATGTGCGTATGTTGTACTTGAGTTTGAGGAACCAAAACAAATCACTGGCATCGATATTGGCAACGAGCATGCAGCATTTATTGAGGTGCTCGTTAGCAAATCTGGCTGCCAGCCGGATGACTTTAAGGAGCTGCTGCTTTCCAGCTCCTTTATGACGCCCATCGAAAGCAAAAACTCAAGCAATCTAAATCGCGTGCGTTGTTTCAATGGCGATGCTTTGAACACCACAACGCTACCAGATAAATGGAAGCTCCTTAAAATTGTGTGCACGCAGCCATTTAACAAACATGTTCAATATGGTCTGTCGTTTATTAAGGCGCATGTTAACGGAGCAGCAAAGGCCAAATCCTTGGTGCCCGACAGTTTTAGAAACCAACTTGTTGGCAATTCGTTGGCTTCGCCTGTTTCGGGATTGGCTTTCAAATTACGCGAAGATTCGACAGATTCAGAGCCGGATGCCAAGGCCTCTCTGGCGCTTTTTCAGCGCTGGAAAGAGACGCGCAATGGAAATGAGATTAAACCTGCTGTAAGCACAGCAGCTGCCATTCGAGATGCAGCTTCGCCGGCTGCACTGCGTCAACGGAGCGAGGCGATATGTAAGGCAGAAAAAAAGGAACACAAAATGAGCACGGAATCTCCTCGACCGAGTGCATCAAAACGCATCTCTTCATCGCCTGATGCTACTCCCAATAAGCTAGCAAAAAGGTCAAGAACCTTAACCGACAATCAACCAAAAAGCAAACAACACCAAAACACAACAACAACACCAATCGCCTGCAAAGAATCTTCCCAAACAATTCGTGTGCCAACGCCAAAGCGCATTTCCTTACCAACCGAAAAGCCCATTAAATATGTTGCTTTTAATCAGCTGCTGCGTGGCGTTGTTTTAGTTATTAGTGGCATACAGGTTAGATCATTACTTAAACCCCATACATACACAATATATCTTTATACATATAGATACATCAAATATATTCCTTTTGTAGAATCCAGATCGCGCGGATTTGCGTTCAAAGGCTACAGCGCTGGGCGCCAAGTATAAAGCAGATTGGGAGTCTGGCTGCACGCACCTAATGTAAGCCAAATTATCTACCCCTAAATATAACGAATTAATTTCCAGAACCCTGCAAAACCCTTTCTTAAAAACGAATTCTCTTTATAAAATAGTTTTGTCGTGTCCCCTTTAAGATTCCTTGCATGAAATTTCGACTGTAATTGCTAATTTGAGTTTTTTTGTTTGGCTATTTTTTTTGGCAGCTGCGCATTTCGAAATACGCCCAAGTACAATCAGGTTAGGGGCAAAGGCAAAATTGTTACACGCAGCTGGATCGAAAAGTGTTATGCATTAAAAAAATATTTACCCTGGCGTCGTTATGCACTGGACACCGTCGAAGTGGGTCAGCCCGAAAGCGATGAGGAGCTTTTAGATGAATCACTCAAACCCAAAGATGATGCTGCTTATGATAATAATGACGACAGGGACGAAAAGTCTGCTGTTGAGCACGACTTTGAGAATATGCTGCAGCGGGCAGATTCCTCTGGTCCCGACACTGAGGACGAGCTTGAACGCGTTACGCAACGTAAGTTATGATTTAACTGAATTGGTATTTAGTTAATTTGCTAGCTTTCAATTAATTTTTCACAGAAAATAAATTGAGAAAAATTTGTGACACTAAGCAAAGCACTAAAGAAAACAAACTCAATGATTCAAACAAAACGATTGTTGGAAATGACTCGAAGTCTAAAGATGTTTATGAGATCAGCACCGACGAAGAGGATTATTTGCAGGACATACAAAGAGAAATGGTGTAAATAAGTTGCAAGTACTTTGGTTTTTTATTTTATTTATTTGTTTAAATGCTTACATGTGTGATGTATGATATAAGTATGATTCGAAAATTAAAATTATTTTTAGTATAATTACAAATGTAGCACGAATTTTAAATATTTGTTGTATTCGCGCCCAGATGAATGTTAAATGTTGTTGTTAAGCTGGTCACTCTTAGCTGCTAAGCCGCAACTGTTGATTCCTTTAACAGCTCAAAAAATCCTACAGGTTTGGTATAAAAACTGTACGGCGTTTACACATTAAGTATGATGAATGATGTAGTATTTCGTTTTAGTATTTTTAGTATTGAAAATGTCCTTGTCGGTATTTGTACGATATTGGTACATAACATTCCGTTAAACATTCGGGACCGAAAAGTAGATTTTCAATATTTGGGCAGTTAGTTCAAAAATAATGTGCTAAAATTTTGTTCTAAAAATAATTTGTTTGCTTAACCTTTTTTTGCTTGTTTTGACAAAGCAAAAATATATAAGTGAATGGTAAAAATAATTCAATGCACTTTGCAAAGTGGCAACGAGTACAAAATAGACTAAAAAATACCAATAATACATATGTATGAACACTGGCTTTGCAAAATTCTCAACAGATTGTGGTGAACAAACGCTCTTCGCTCCGTACACAATTAACGTCTTCCTTGCCTGTGGGATCTCGATTATGTTCCCAAGGATAACATAAAGGACATATACAATCAACCAGCTGCACACAGGATTCCTAGCAATTGGATTCGTTTTGTATTTTGGTTCTAGCTGCCACCTGAGACTTGAACCGAATTATCAGTGCGTCTTCGTGTTTGTTGTTGTTTGTTTATATACGGTACTTGCTCAACTTAACCAAAAAATATATGTATATATATATTTAAATATGAATATATTGTTACATATATGCAATATGAGTGTTATGTGCACACAATAAGAACTTACACCCATTGACATCAAAAAGAAAATCATTTGCGCTCCGTGTTGAAAAATCGATACACGATACACATAAAAATAAAGTGTTGATTGTTAATGCTTGCTTGTTTTTCAGGATTTGCGCCTAAGTATAACATTTGGACAACAACAATAGTTAATTATGTGAGTATGCACTAAATGTTACAATCATCCAAACATATGTAATCCTTATAGGACTTTCTTATTTTAGATACAAAACAACAACAAAAAATACCAAATCAAAAAGTACCAAATAAGTTGAGCAAAGCAGACAAAGTCGACAGGAAAAAAAAACAGTTACTCAAAATGGGAAACGAAACATCGCTGCCAATGGACATGTGTTCCAATTTTGATGCTGATGAGATCCGAAGACTTGGCAAACGTTTTCGCAAACTCGATCTGGACAATTCGGGAGCATTAAGCATAGATGAGTTTATGTCACTGCCGGAACTGCAACAGAATCCATTGGTGCAGCGAGTCATCGATATATTCGATGCCGATGGCAATGGCGAGGTGGATTTCAAGGAGTTCATCCAGGGCGTCTCACAGTTCAGTGTGCGCGGCGACAAGCTGTCGAAACTGCGTTTCGCCTTTCGTATCTATGATATGGACAACGATGGCTACATATCCAATGGCGAACTGTTTCAGGTGCTCAAAATGATGGTTGGCAACAATCTGAAAGATACACAGCTGCAACAGATTGTTGATAAGACCATTTGTTTTGCCGACAAGGATGAGGATGGCAAAATATCCTTCGATGAGTTTTGTTCCGTTGTTGGCAATACGGATATTCATAAGAAAATGGTTGTTGATGTTTAATGTAAAAGCGGCCAACAGATAATCTAAACTCTATCGACTAACGGTACTACACCTACCTACTAAAGAATTTCAAAATTTTTTTTTCATTCAAAATTGATGTACCTACCATTTATGTACACATACATACATATACTGTATATGTGCGATACTATAAAGTTCACTCAGATATATATTGTACAAATCAAGGTGCAAAGCAATGTCAAAATCAAAGCCAATGTGAAATTTTCAATGGGCAGAGTACGGTATTCTAATTTTGAAAAAAAAAAAAAAAAAAAAAAAAAAAAAAACAAGAAAAGAAAAGAACGTTTTTGTAATCCCAAACTTCTTGAATGTTAGACTGTTTCGCGGTTAGTTAAGTACAATTGGTTTAAACGAGTTTTCAAAACCTGTACAGATACATTTGTCTTAAAGCAGAAAATTGCTTAAAATTAAGTACGATATATAGATCTTATCTTAAACACTTAAGCTCTTAAATCAATACTGATAGTATCATAAAATACAAAAAAAAAAAGAAGCAAATAAATGTAAATCAGGCTGATTTAGAAATTTCAGTTCTTTAATTAAGAACTACAATGTTTAAATCTTATTTTAAGGTACACGAATCCTTGTAATGAGAACTTTTTATTTGATTTAAGAATTCCTCAGAAGTATCTCAGAAATAGTTTTTACTTGTTTTAAGAAAAGCAGGAATTCGTTCGTTTTTCTCTGAGTGTACGTATGTATTTACTTAACTTAAGAGCGTGCTAAAAAGCACAGCAACAACTAACAAAATACAAGTGACTACTTAAAACTAAAACCAGAAATTACTAAATGTAAGAAACAGCAAAGAAAAACAACTTTGAGAACTCGAATTTTATACCATTTTGTCCCCAAAACTAAGCATTCCCCAGAGCGATGACATTGAGCGTGTGAAAGTAACATGCGGGAAATTGGTATGGGATTTAAATACATACTGTTAAAAATGAAAAAAACTAAAAAAAATTCTATACCAAAAAGTTTCCCCTCACTCCATTCATCCTCTTCCTCCCACTATCCCGAACACTTAACTCTGTGTGTGTCTTATAAGATCCAAAAGAAGAAATGAAGCAATATTAAAGCTAACAGCTAACCCAAAACTTTTGTATGTTTGTGTGTTTTGTGACTGGCTCATTTCTGGATTTTAAACTGATTGATTATTATTTTATTTTGTTTTTACCATGCAAAGTTTTGCTTATTGATCGCATTTATTGTACTTGTACGGCATATTTATACTCGATACCGACGGTAAAGAGTATATTGGGTTTGTGAAATGTCTGTTATGGTGTCTGTCCGTCCGTATGAACGCAACTTTTTTCAACGCCCTTCAAGCTAGAGGCTTCAAACTTTCCAAATATCTTTATCTATGGTCGGGACAGATAAAGTGTCAAGATTGTGGTTCTACGATTACTGGGGGGCTGGAAAATCGATAAATACGATAACTCAAAACCGATAAATCCACAAATTTCGCACATCCTTATAGATAGAACTACCAAATTTGGCGAGCAGATAGCCACTATCAACCTCCAAAAAACTGCATCAATAATTTTGGAGCCAACCAAACCCATTCCACCCCCAGGCCCCCCCCCCCCACAGTTTGAAATCAGAAACGCTTATAGCTTCCACAATTTTTGAGCTAGCTAAAAATTGTCATCCCAAAAAGATCTGAAGCAAAAATTTGGATGCCACACCCACCCATACATACCCCAGCCCCCCTTTCCCCAGATTTTACAAACCTTGAGCTAGAGTCACCAAAATTGGAAGGAAGACAGCTGGTGGCATCCCCATCTGCATCAGACAATCATTGCGGCAGCTTACACCCCTGCCGCATCCGTACGCCTTTGCAATCCGGCCAGTTTTTAAAGGTTTTAATACAGGTATCGAGTATACCGCAGTCGGTTGCGTTCGACTGCAACGTTTCCACTTGTTTTTTATTATTATTTTTTTTTAGATATATTTTATTCAAGTTTATACTTGTAAACTAACTAAATGTTGTGTATTAAAGTTTGAAAGTACAAAACAAATTTCTTGAATATTGTTCAATTAAAATACAACTGTTAAGTAACAAAAAATGAAAAAAAGAAAGAAAAGAGAAAACCAAAATGAAAATTAAATTCTCCCAAACTCGCACTCTCTCTCTTTCTCTCTCTCCATCTCTATCATTGTGGCTTTGCGTGTGGAACAGTTCAATTATGGTCTAACTAAAAACCCATACCCATTGGAATTGTCACGGCACATACATACATACATATGCATAATTACTGTATTGTAATATTGTATATGTAAACAGGTTAATTATTCGGGAACAGTTGCCGAACCCGAAACCGCAACTCGTGACATGGCTGAACGCGACAACCGAACTTTTGGTTGACCCCTCCCTTTTGGCAACGAATAATTCACTTTGTTGGTCAACGATTTAAATTTTCGCTCTCTGTAAGTGTGGGTGTGTGTGTTTGTTAGAGATGTGCTCCCCGAAGGTTTTTTTTTAGAATAACGGCAAAAAGAAGCAAAACTTTAACAAATATAGTCAAACTATCATATAACGAACTTCCGTATAACGAAGTTTTCTTCATCAAATAAAAACCCATTCTATATTACGAATTCTCTCTATAACGAAGCTTTTTCTTGTAGCCTTGAGATTCGTTATACGGAAGTTCGATTGTGTAACATTAAAGCAATAATATAATCTTAAGCTTAATTTAATTCCTCGAAAATATTTGTTCTTGTATTCATTCAATTTTTTTTTTCTTTTCAAAATATTTCAAGGGTTGGTTCCGCTTTCTCTTTGTTTTTTTTTTAATCTTACGGAGTGCTTTTAAAAATTAAAGACTCTTATGTATGTATGTATGTTTGTATGTAAGTATGTGAGTGAATGCATTCAGTTGAAAAAGTAGGCGCTTGAGCCTTGAAACCCTGACAACACACACGATATACAAGCACACACACAAATACATACAAACCCACATACATACACATTCATATGTTTATAATACATACTAGTTATGGAATGCTTGGTATCAATAAATTATTATCTGGTGTCTGTCGCAACGCTGCCGTTGAAGCTTACTCGTAAATCATATGTACATATGTGGCTTCCAGGCTCTCAGGCAATGGCATTTGTGTGTGTGTATGTGTGTTTCTGTTGTTTTTGTGTGTAAATTACAGTCTAGGAATAATGCCTGGCCACCTTTTTTTTGCTGTTGATGGTGGCGTAGTCGACAAGGGGCCATCGCTGACCTTTTTTCGTATACAATTAATTGGGATTGATTAATGTGCTCCAATTTTGGATTGTACTCGAACTCCCGCTCCCACTCTCACACTCTCTCACTCCCTATTCCTTTGGTTGACCTTCGCAGCTCCTCTTCACTTTCTATCTGTTGGTCATTAATCCTTGTGTCTTGAGCTTCTTACAAAGTACCAAATTGTAGTCGTAGCTTTTTCATTTATTCTTTCCCCTTGCAGCTATCTAAAGCTTTTGACTAATAAGCTACTAGATACGATGGAAGTACAATACATACATATGTACATATGAATCTATTATTTACGTCTCACTTTCATTAAGTTGCAATAATTTTTAGAGGCTTTAACTGCATCAATTATTTAAGGCCTTCTTTTTTCTCTTGAACAGAAAATGAATGAGGCTTTGTTTGGAGTTTGCCGCCCCCTTCCACCTCTGTAACTAAATTTATATTTTCCACTTCACTTCAGTCATTCAAAGGCTTCAAAGTGTAAAAATCCATTTTAATTTGTTCATTTATCGTGTGTAACCAAAAATAAAACACAGCCTCTATGCTAACGTTGTTAAAATAAACTGAAACCGAAAAATATTATCAAGTGAGCTGGAAAGATGTAATGCAAAAATATTAAAGAAAACTGTTACAAAGCTGTTAATTGTTTTTGAACGCTGAGCAAAAACAATTAGTCATTCTCTACACTCAGCTGTGAATGTATATGTTTATCTCTTTTACTCCGTATGCATATGCAATATGCAAACGTCAGTGATCATGGCGGGGGAGACAACTACTGAGAGCAGCTAAAGAGCGCAGGTAACTGTTTAGACACACGAGTATATTTGCCGTTTAGCTGTATGTATGCTATGCGTGTTTAGATTGTTGTCGCTCTTGCTGGGCAAAAAAGAGAGGACGAGTAACTTTTTCTTAACATACTCATATATGTACATACATACGTGTATGTTGTATGCGCGACTAACAAAAGTGTCTTAAGAAGTGCAGAATACAAAGCGTATAGAATTCCAAATTTTCCAGGTATTTTGTTTGTACATATTTCACACAATTTGCTTTTTTTTAACATATTGTCAAGGAATCGAATAACACTTTCGAATTTTAATGAACTTAGTTCAAAAATCATAAACGAACTTTTTTGCTCTTGATTGAGGCATTAAACGAAGCTGTGTAAATTGATTTCAATAGCAGAGGGGGTAGGTGGTGCGTTGTATATACATATATATATATATATATATATGTATATTATATTATATGTATATGTATATGTATATGTATATATATATTTTGATTGAAGAGTTTGGAACTAAATCCCACCTTATTAGAATATTCAATTTGTTTGCTATAATTATTAACATCATATGTAAGTGATTCCTAAGTGATTCCGTTGGTTGGATTCAGCTCGCAAGTTGAAACAAATAACTCCATAAGCCATTTCAGTTTGTTACTTTCTACTGCCCCAAAATGTATGCTATATGAATTGGGTTATTGCTGAAAAGAGAGTTAATTTAATTTAATGTTGAACCTATTAAATGCATACACATATTTTTATTGTTCTTGTTTGTATTTGTTCATTTGTATGCATATATTTGTGTGTATGTTTGTGGCTGACTTGAAGTTAAGCCCAACCAGAAGCCGAGACCTCAAAGCTAAGAGCACAAAGCCGATAGACCAAAAACCCCAAGCATAAGTTCGCATAAATATAAAAACTTTTTTATGATTTTTTATAGTTCTCTGCAATAGTCATCATTGTCATAATGCTAAAAGACAGCTACAATCGATTTAAACTATGCGAAATCAATGTGAACCAGACACACACACACTTACATACATGCTTGCAGGTTGTGCGATAAAATTTGACTCGTGCCAGTTTGAAGCAGTAAAAAATAAACGAAATAAAAAAAAACAATACAACAAAAACGCTTACAAAGCAATGTGAATGTGAACGTGAAATGCGAAATACCAAAAACAACAAACAAAAATCAACAACCACTGCCACTAGCGCCAGAAGCGACAACTCCCCCCGACCCACAGTCAACTAACAGCAGCAGTAGCTGTAAAATAAAAATACAGGAACCATAAATTTATCATTACATACCAACGGCAGCAGCAGCAGCAAGCAGCAAACAGCAGCAACTACCTCAACACTGCAGCCACGAAAGAGAACTTCATAACAGAAATGAGAGCGTGTTTCGCATTTTAACGACACTCACGACACGAGGCGAATCGAAACGAAATGAAACAAAGCGAAACATCAACAATGGCCTCGATCAGAATATTTTGTATCGATCTTTAATTGCTTTAAAAACTTCTTAACTGTTTTGGCTAATAGTAATATGTATTATTGCTAGATCAGCGCATCAAGCAGAGTTGATTTTAACTGTTTTAACATTGCACCAATGCATTGGTTCTAATATACCTTAATAAACATCGTTTTTGAAAATTCGATGATTTAAAAACAAGGAGTTTCTCTATTAAAACACATCTATTAATTGTATAAGTATATATTTTTTTTATTATTTATTTTATACATAAATCGCATATTGGTTAAAAATTATTATCATTTATTGAATTTAGGCCGAGATTGCAGATTTAAAAAATTAAATTTGTAGTGTATAATTAAAAGCAAAAGAATATTAATTAAACATTAATAGAACTTTCGTGCTAAATAACACGACGCTCACGCGTTCATCACATATACATAAACATACATGTATACATAATTACATACATATACGCACATACATATATATTCTCACCCACTGAGGTGGGCAGCAGTAGGAGCAGCAGCAGCAGCGGCGACGAAGCCGGTGACGCAACGGAATTGCGGGTACCATGCATGTGCTAAAGCATGCAGGGAAGTCGCGTTTGTCGCTGCTTGGTGTGATGTGGTGTGAGTGAGGCGGGGGGGGGGGGGGGGGCTGGGTGGTGGTGTTGGTTTGGGGCCAAAACGACAAGCGACGAGGCGTTGCTATGACTGACAGCAAGACTTCGGAGTTGACGGCTGCCTGCTGCTGCTGCTGCTGTTACTAATACTGCTGCTGCACAAAGAAAAATATATACATACATACATACATAAAGAATTGTAGAAATAACATGCACACCAACTGTTCTTGTTCGGCTTCGTGCATTCACTGACGCTTCGATCGGTTTCTCTTTTACTCTCTGATTGAATCCTTTGTTCGGCTCTCGCACCTAGTATGTACCTTCGATATTTTACAGTTATGTTTACAGTGAAAAGTTTAGTTCAGTGAGATTTTAAATGCTAGTTATTGCTACAGTATATGTTTAATCTAATTTTGTTTCTTTGACAATGACAATATTTCAGTTGTCTATATAAATTCCTGATTCAAACTGATAATTGATTTGATTTTCTTTCTGTGTACTGCTTATGCTGTTGCCTAGTGCTGCTTGCCTTTTGCTTGCACTCGACGATGCCGACGCTTTGCTGGCATATTTTGGGGGACGCTTATGTATGCGAATGTGTGTTTGTGTGTGTTGGTTGGCTTACAAGTGAGAATTGGGCATGGCAAATGGAGCCCGATCCAGACCCGGACCCGGTCACAGGCACGATTTAAACGAATCCAAAAACGAAGCGATAGGTCGGGGCCCGTTCTATGCGGGCAGAGGGTGAATGCGCGCTGCCAACGTCAACTGCGACAGCGACGACGACGACAACGACAGCAATGACGATGGCGACTGTTGTCGTTGTGTGTTACGTGTATACACGCGGTGCCGAGCAACAAATTGAGTCAGTATCGCACAAACAACACTAACGGAAACATCTCACGTGCAAAGCAGGACGGACGACGGACGCTTTCTGTCTTTCGACTTGTCTTAACCACTGCGTCTGAGCGTGTGTGTGTGTGTGTGTGTGTGTGTGTGTGTGTGTGTGTGTGTATGCGTGTGTTAGTCTCAAGACGGTCTTCTTGTTGCTATCAGTGGCTGCAGCAGCAGCAACATCAAAAAACAACAACAACAGCAGCAGCAGCACAAACTGCAACAATAGTAAAAATAATATTACTGAACGAAGAAAAAGAAGAAGAATATAAACCAAAGAAATACACACAGACAGGCTACTATGTACTTACACACAGATTGCAACTGTTTGTGCTCACAAAAATAGACAGAAAGCAGCAAAAAATACAAAATAAAAAGAAGCGCAAAAGCAAAGAGTTGAAAGCAACCGGCAAACTTTGCTGTTGTTGTTAATGTTTTTTTTTTTTTTTAGTTTATACTTGTTTGCCGATCTATATGAATATGTATATATAGAGCTATCCGAAGCCAATATACACACAATTTTTTTCTTGTTGTTTTCATTAAAAAAGTTAAGCTTGAGATCAACCAAAAAAAAAATATATATATAAAAGGTTGCACAGGTAAATTCAGTGCTTAATGCGGCCAATGGAAATGGGCATAAAACAACAACAGCAGCAACAACAGTATCAGCACTGTTAATGTTGATGTTGTCACAGCTATAGGGAGTCAGTATCTGTCAATATATCTGCTTACACATGCACAAGCTTCAATGGCAATATGTACGAGCAGCAGCAGCTACAGCAACAGCAACAACAGCAGCAACAACAACAGCAACATTTCCGACAGCCGCATGCCAAATATTGCCGATTTTAACAAGCAAACTGCATCAGGACCAACAACAACAAAAACAACAATTGCCAATTGAAGCAATAACAGCAACAACAACGAATTTTGCAACAACGCTTCGCAAACCATCAAAGTGAGTACCGTTAGCTAGACAGTAAGGCATACACACACACACACACACACAGGAATCCAATTTAAAAGTTTAAATGACAACCGAATGTTTTTTTTTTTTTCTTGAGGATTTTATAATAGTTTTAGGTCAAAAAGTTGTCATTTAATATTTATATCTGATACTTTGATACTTTGATTAGGAGTATCTTTATCTTTAGTCTAAAACAAAGTTTGGTTTAAATATTTACAAAATATTTTATAATAGTTTTAGGTCGAAAAGTTGTCAATTAATATTTATATCTGATACTTTGATTAGGAGTATCTTTATCGTTAGTCTAAAACAAAGTTTGGTTTTAATATTTACAAAAAAAAATAAATTATTTCTTAGCATAATTAAAACACTTATTTCAATCGAGTTAAAACCAATGACAACTATAATTTTGACGTTATTATTTAACTTAATAGTTGGGTGTTCTTGCCGATTGTTCTCTTAATTTAGGTTGATACATAATTTGATTTGTATAGTTATCGAAAAATCATGTTATAAAATCCAAAAAGAAAATTATTTTCCTTTAAAAATTTTTTGATTTGCGTTCAAAAATTGCCTTTTTGATAATTTGATTTTAACATGAACACAACTTAAGTTTGTGTGCACTAAAAATGTTAATAACTTGATTCATGCTTTTTTTTTACTGATTCTTATTTTAAGACTCATTGTACTTTATTTCAGTTTTCTTAATTAAAATTTAATATTCAGAATCAAAAATACTTAATTCTAATCTAATGTCTAATAAAAGCTTTTCGAAAAATACAACAAAAAAAGTTGACGTAAGAGCTAAACTTAGAAAAGATCCATAATTCATTAAAATTATTCGACAAGTTTACAGTTTTATTTTCATGACAAAAGTTTTGGGACATTAAAATGTAAGAGCGGGAAAAACCAAACCAAATCCCAAAAGCTAAAAGCTGTCACCACTGCATTTGAGTGTATGTGTGTGTGTGTGTATGCATGTATGTATGTGCGTTAGCTGTATGTATTTAGCTCGTGTAACCAACAACTGCAACCAAGTGCAAACAAACAGCAGCAACAACAACAAACTGATGCAGTCGCCTGTTAAGCGCGTTTTCTAAATGAGTTATGTATTTTCATCCTACGTATGTATGTATGTTAGGTTGCGTGCATGCGTGTGTGTGTGCATTAGGGCATTGGCATTTTTGCACACTATGTGCATCAAGAAGCAGAGTGAAATTGCAGCGACTGGGTAAAATGCAAAGCGTTAGCCACAAAATCCACAAACACAATATACAAATTCAAGCAATCCTAGCCAAAATGCAAAGCCAACCAACAAAGAAAGGGGGGGAAAAAACACACACACACCCCAACCCAATCCAATCCAATATGTCCGCCCCCTTTTAGAAGCACTTTCATTCCACTTCCCAATGTGCAGTAGGAATTTGTTTTTTATGCTCGATACCGTTAGCTAAAGAGTATATTGGTTTTGTGCAATGGCCGTCTGTACGACTTGAAATTTAGCAAATATCTTTATCGTATGGGCGGGATAGATAAAGTGTCAAGATTTGGGCAATAATATGCCTATCGATAACTAAATTCGATAAATCATAATCATAATTCCCACATCCTTTCGGCTATAATTTTATTGCCAAGCTGGTAAATGATGTTAACCAAAAAAACTGCATTAAAGCTCTGGATGCCAGAACGCCCACCCATACAGCCCTATCCGCCTCCAGCCACTCCATCGCCTGGCTAAAAACGGGAATGTATATCTCACAGTTTTTGAGCTAGAGTCAACAAATGTGGTGACAATATAGCTGCTGGCATCCCTAAAATCGGGTATCGAGTAAACCGCAGTCGGTTGCGTCCGACTGAAATGTTTCCACTTGTTCTTTTTTATTTTTTTTTTGCTGAAGTGCTTGGCAATCTGGATAAAAAAGCTTTTCGTGTCGGAAACAGATCCTGGCCGTGCATTTTTGTTGTTGTCTTTTTTGGCTAGCTTAAGCTAGCTGCTAGCTTAATACCAAAACCGATAACACACACACACACATAGTACTGTTGTTGTTATTGTTTTACTTTTTACCAGCAAATAACAAGTTGTGAACGTTGCAAAGTGTACTTACTGTACTCGCTCTTCTTTAATCAATATTGAAATGTGCATTTGGAAACTTCAAATTTCGTCTTTAAAACTGGCTTCATATTAATTTTCTTTTTTACTTACTGTAAAGTAGGCAGAAAGGAAGCATTATACAGTTTGTTTTTGATATTTAGTTTTGAAAAATTAGCTCCTCTGTATCATGATCAGAATAAGTTTAGCTTCAAACTATCGATAGCTCTGCACGTTCCCGATATACACATAGAATCGATTGTTATAAAATCTTGAATAATACAAAATTTGAACTCATCATCGACCTTTTTTGCTTCTAAACCATTTCATTTTTGTTTTTCTAAAGACTTTTAAAAATCTTGGTTGGCCAAGTTATAATTATAGTATTTATAATTTTCACGCAAAGAAAACAATTTCCCCAAATGCTAAGTAAATAAATAATCCATTTAATTTCTCAGCTATTTGTTAAGTTAATGGTATTTTGTGTACATTATGAAAGCAAAAAGTAAGAAACTATAATTTGAATTTTCGTTACGTTTTTATGATGCTTGGCCCCGATTTATTAACAATTATATTACCAGGTTCTTAATGAGCAAATTTTTGTTTAGAACATTTATCAAAACAAAAAAATGTTGACTAATAGTTTTTGTGCTATTCGACAGTAAAAATTTTGTGTTCATAACCACAAAGTGTAATAAACTAATAGAGAGAAAAATTTTTCAATTCAAATTCAGTTTAAAGTTTTAAATGGAATCAACTTTTTTCGAGTCTCAACAAAAAAATATACTTATTTATGAACATATATTTGTATTTTTTAATGGTAGTATATCTGTTATACTAGATTCTGCAGACTGGACAATTGAAGCAAAAACTAAAAAGTACTCGAAAATAAATTCATTTACATTTTTTCATTCTCCACCTCTAGCTCTCGCTCTCTCCCAGTTGGAGATATATATACAGTATGCATAAAAATACAACAGAATGCACTTGCGTTTGCGTTTTTTTTTTTGTATTCATTCGGTTCAGGAATTTGCCATAAATAGCACCCGGCAAGCTGTTTTTTAAAGTGCAAACAGAAACAAAAACAACAACAACACTTTTATCCCATTCTCCCAGTTTTTCCCGGGGTTTTTCGTTTTTTGTTTTTGGCCTCGCTCTCGCTGTTTTTGGGGAAGAGAGCTTTTGGAAATGTATCCCCAGATAGCCATACGTATACTTAATATCTATATATATAACACATTAAAGCAACTTAATTAACAGCGGAGTTCATTTTATTTGTTCTGTTTTTATTATCTGTTTGGGCATTTTAAGTAGTTTTTGTTTGAAAAAGTATTTGGAGATTTCGATTTATGCTCTTACTTTTGTTTGGTTTTGCTTCCATATCAACGTGAGTCGAGTGTCTTTATTATTTTTATTGATTGGTTGAAAGTCATCTGCGAATTTCGACTCTTCTTTCTTGGTTAATGACAGGGCAAAGTGTAATCAATCATTCGCTTCAATAAACCCCAATCCATCTCTCTCTCACTTCTTTACTCTCTCTCTTTTTTTTATTATTTCTTTCTTTGTGTGTGCTAATGGGATATGGCCATATGGCCAGACTCCTTGATCAATGCCTTGTAATAATTATCATTGAATTTATTCCATGGTATAGATATCAAAACTCATTAAGATACTCTGCCGCATGGCATATTGCCAAAGTCATTAAAAATGTCAAAAACACACAAAAAAAATTTTTGAAATGTATTCAAATATAGAATTGTTGCTTGTTATTATTGTAGAGTTCTCTTCAATAAATTCAATTGAAAAAACAAATGCAAAAACATTTCTTGTTCCTTGGTAAATAAAGTTGAAATTATTTTTGTAACTTCAAGACGAATAACTCAACTCATTTTTCGTTGTAATTGTTTTATTAATTAAGATTGGTTTCCGTTCAATCAAGTTTTTCTCAAGGTAATTAAAATGCCAAATTTGGCTTTCGTTTATGTTATCGTTAAGTGCAATCGTTAAATGTTAATGTCAACGATAGATGCCTAGCATTTGACTATCGATTATTTTATTATTTATTTTAAGTTGATTTTTAATTATATTAGTTGTCATATTAGATAATTGCTTTGCCCATTTTGCCCGACAAAAACATAAAAAAAAGGATACGAAAAACTTTTCTGTTAACTTTTCATAAGCCAATTTTTCTAAGTTTCTGAAGTGTGTGTGTAATGTGGGATGGGGTGGGTTGGTTTGGGTTACCAATTGACATGTCATTTATGTATGTACATAAGTGTATAGTATAACATCTGCTGATTTTTTGGCCATTGATTGATTTTAACTTAAATATATTTACATACACCAACATGCGTGTGACTGTCATTCTGTCATTCTGTCAGTCTACCTGTCTATCCGTCCGTCTATCTATCTGCCTTTCTGTCTGTCTGTATGGAAACATAAAATATTTATACAGCTTCGTGTAGTCAATTTACCATCGGATTCCATCAGCGTGGTCGTCTTCTTATCAATGTCGTGCCAATGGAGGCCCAAATTTATATTTGCCAGCCAACAGAATTTTATTCAATTTATATGCCCCCTAATCGGTGTGTATTTGTGTGTATGTGTGTTTTTCTAATACCCTTTTCTAGTCAGTCAGGCTGAAGGAGAGAACGAGAGAGATAGAGAGAGAGAGAGAAAGAGATATTATTTCAAGACTTTTTTAAATGTATAAATAATACGTTTACGAAAAACATTTGAAATTGAATTGAAAACTGTTGGAAAATTCGTAACGTTCAAAATGTTCGAAAACTTTTTTCGGTAGATAACAAATAAGATAAAAATGGATTTAATTTATATTTTTATTAATATTTTAGCATTTTTTTTTTAAGTGGCTCAATAAAATCAATAAAATGTAAAGAAATTGAGTATTCACTAATTCGATAAAGAAAGAAAATGAATGGAAATTTTAAATCTTCGCACATTAAGCTAAATACAAGCACATTCGAATGCTCCCATTTCAGTGTTCCATCATTTCCCTTTGTTTTCCATCTATAATTGTGCTATAATTTTCTGGACATAAGTAAATCTTGGACTTGACTATAATATCTACAGAAAAAAAAAATAAAAAATAAAGGTTTTAATAGATATAATGGTACTTAAATATATGCATACTCGGTTATAGATGCACAAAAATATATCACGACACTTGTCACGACAATGTCGAAATGTCTTTCCAAATATATTACTCGTTTGGCATATATTTTTATTGTTTTGTTTTTCTTTTTTTTGCTTATCATTTCAATTTTCGGTTGCAAATTTGTGTTGGCAAGGAGGCAATTGGGGAACTCAAGTAAATTACTTTGCCATAACCTTTTGTGTGTTGTCTCTGTCACTGTCTGTTTGTGTGTGTGTGTGTTTGTATATTGTAAAAGTATTATATAGTATGTGAATAAATGCGCTGGGCTCTTTAGGTTTTTGAAGGGCATTTCTAAGTAGCATTTGCCGTTGATGCTTTCATTAACTTGGCATCAATTGCCCCGCAAAGCACTTTCCACCCGCCACCCTCCACCAGCCCACCACTCCTCCCTCGTGCCACATTTATATCCAAACCAATCATCGGATCCGTCGAAACAGTCCATTGTGCTGTTTAGATAGAAAGTGCAGAAAGATAACAAGAAGGACAGCGGGTAGAGCGGATAGAGGTTTACCACCGGCTCTGGCAAATGGACACGAACCCACATCGTAAATGTCAGTTTTGGCATTGTTTTGTTTATGGGGTAAGGGGGTGGGGGGTGGTTGTAAGGAGCATTTCAATATCACACTTTGTTGTTGCTTGGAAAGAAGGTTTGAGAAACTTGGATAACATTTTCGTTTCGTAGCATAACTTTGTGCCAAAAGGTCAATCAAAACAGATGCAAAATAACGGTACCTTCATCATTTTCATTCTCCATACATCCTATATAAGTAAATATATAAATATTAATCAAACACAGACACAGAACACAACAAAAACTTTCGCTCGCTAACAACTGTGCCACAACTTTGCTTTTGTAATATACTAGTTCAACTAAAGTATCTCAGTTTCAGTTGAATACATCTTGATTAATTCTATGAATTCACAATTCGTTCCACGCATCACCCAAAGATGTCAAACCTTTAGATAGCCCCAGCACTTTGAACCTTAATTGGCTAGGCAAAAGTGCCGAAAAGTTAAGTTCAAGTTTATATCAAAAGCATTCGAAATAACATTATCTTATTATCATATTTTATTAAATTATGTATCTGAAAAAAAGGAGATCAAAATAGAGAAGCGAATTATTGCTGAGAAAATTGAATTGCATTGGAGAAGAGGTTTTCAAAAAGAATTTTCGACATTTGAAGCATTTGAAGCGAATTTGGAAAATGTAAAAATGAGGGTTGAAATAATGTGTAGCGATAGAACTTTTCTGAAAATTTCGTTCAAATCGGTTAAAAAACACCGGAGATATCGAATTTAATCGATTAAAGTTAAGTCAGTATACCAAAGTCTTATATTAATTTAATTTATTTCTTGCAACTGGGTTCAGGGTATCTTCTAGTCGGGCTGTCCCGACTAGAGCCTTCTTACTTGTTTAGTTTGCCTTTTTTTTGTTTCAATTGTGCTCATTGCCTCTCACTTTCTGCTTGCAGTTTTTCTCTCGCTTTCTCTCGCTTTCATTCTCACTCTTCACCTTTTCAACCTACTCCAATCAAGTTTGTGGGCAACATTTAGCTGGGATTGCGCTACTTTGGTTCTTTAGTTCTTTCTCCGCTTATTGCTTTTCGTTTTTGTCATCGCAGGCTGCTTCTATTTGTGGCCAAGTCAAAATGGTGGCTTTTACCGTTGAATAACAGGCATATAAAAGGCATTTGGCCGTAACTTATCCATTGGGATATAGCCAAACCTCTTGTGACGAATGCAACGCAACGAGGTCTGCGAATGCGAATGCGAATCTACTTTCTGCTTAGCGCGAGGCATAAAATTGTTGCCGGGTCTTAACTACAACTTAACGATTTTCTGTGCACAATAATGAACATATATACGTACACACACACACATACACATATATGTGGGGTCAGCTTTTGCACAACAAGCTTCTTTGTGGCCAGGACGCAGCTTTTGGTCTCTCTGATTTTGAGTTGTGCAATAAATTTTTATCTCTACATGCGAATGTCGGATTGAACGCTTAGGACTTGAGGGGGAAGAGCGAGGGGGGATGGGCATGGTAGTATGGTAGACATTTGGGATTGGGAACGTGTCGGTTACAATGGCAATCGCAGGAAAGCGGGTAGGTAGGTCAGCGCAACGAGGATTGTCGTAACACAGAAAGAAAAACAATCCTAATTTATTAGGGATTTTTTTATTGCTTTAGATCTATGACAAATCCTACAAATCTTACTCAAAATATTAAGAAAAGTAAAAACTTTTACTGTCTTTTTGATGATTTTAAAACAAATTCATAAAAGTCAAAAATTTTGCTTAAACTCAAAGATACATAACTTTTTCTTACC
Source organism: Scaptomyza montana (assembly GCA_018904305.1). Taxonomy (NCBI): domain Eukaryota; kingdom Metazoa; phylum Arthropoda; class Insecta; order Diptera; family Drosophilidae; genus Scaptomyza; species Scaptomyza montana. Next base: position 698,703 of record JAEIGR010000014.1, read on the forward strand.
TCTTTTTTTGTTAAATAAAATAAATAAAGTGATTTTATGACATGGGTTTTTGGTTTGTTTTTTTTTTCGTTGTGTAGTTAGTTGTTTGGAACGATGGGTAGGAAGGGGACAGGCTGAAGGCGTTGTCGGGAACTGTGGCTAAGCCATTAAACAACGCTGTCAGGTTTGAATGGGCAAACCTGAAGCGGCCATTACACAATAGACTGTGGCTTATTTTTGTTGCTGTTTTATATTTTTTGTTTCTTATATTTGTTTGTTGTTGTACTGTAGCCAGTTTCCTCTGTTTCGGACACAAGCGTTGTGTGCGTCCTGTGGTCTACGTTGTTGTCGCCGTTGTTGTTGTTTTATTTTTATTGTTATTGGGCCGTTTGGTGTGGGCAATGTTTTAACGCCGAGTGAGCTGAATGACAACTGGGTCACCTGGCCGACTGGCACATAAATTATTCTCATACAGTGAACACCACACACACACACACATACAATAACAACAACACCTTGTAACCATGCATCCTACGGTGAGGAGGTCAACCAGATTGTTTCACAATCGACCATTGTTTCACATTTGTTCCGCTTCTCGAACAATTAATAAAAATCTCTCTTGGCTGCGAGTCTTAAGGAAGGGGAGCGCCACCATCACCCCATTTCAAGGCTGTACAACTTTTTAAGAAGTTTAAATAGCTTTACAAATGGCAAGCAAGGCAAAACAACTTCTTCATTGTATGTGTTTGTACCTTTAAGTGAATTATGGAAGAGTTGCGTTTTGAAACAATATTCGAAATGTCTTGCAAAGGAACTTTACTTTATGATTTCACAAAATTGAAAATTTTAATGCTAAAAGTGTCAACAATAATTATCATGTTAAAGTCTAAGTTGAATCGTAGTTTTTCCCCTTCTCTTGATTTGACATTTAAAAGCATTCACAGAAAAATTATTTTATTTTTTGACATTTCTGATTTTTGCCAGTTTAATTCGAACTCGATTCACGGATCTATTGAAAAGAAGTCTAGGATTCTTTCCTTAATGTTTTAAAAAAAGTTGCAATAAATATATTAAATATATATAAGATTTGATATACTGACTTAACTTCAATCGATTAAATTCGATATCTCCGGTGTTTCCTAACCGATTTGGACGCAACTTTCAGAAAAGTTTCGTCACCCATTATTTCAACCCTCATTTTTACATTTTCCAAATTCGATATTTTTTTGTTATCGATTCCATGTGTATATCGGAAACCAGAATAGTTATCGGTAATTTGAAGCAAACTTGTTCTGCTCATGGTATAGGAGAACTTATATCCCAAATCTGAAGTCTCTAGCTCTTGTAGTCTCTGTAGTCTCCACACGTTCATACAGACGGACAAACGGACAGACGGACAGGCGGACCGACAGACGGACATGGCTATATCGTCTCGGCTGTTGATGCTGATCAAGAATATTTATACTTTATGGGGTCGGAGATGCTTCCTTCTGCCTGTTACATACTTTTGCACAAAACCATTATACCCTTTTTACCCATTTTATGGGTTAAGGGTATAAAAAAGAAAAGTAAATTATAAATTGATAGCTTCAAATATTACTTTCTTTTTAATAATTAAATTTGAAAAATGAAAAATGCATTTTCAATACGTTTTAAATTTTTGTTTTTCTGACAAAATTATTTTTATTTACTTTTATTATATTATTTTACACTTGCACAATGCTTGAACGAAAAGTAAAGGACACATATTTTACCTCAAAATATATATTTTTTCCAGCAAAAAAAAAAAAAAAAAAAAAAAAATAGCACTTTCAGTCAAAAAGTTCTATAAATAAACCAAAATTGTAGCTGCAGGCATTCTCTTATATATTATTAAGCTAATTTTGTGTTTGTATTTGTGTAGCATATGTTATTGTATAATCATACAATTATTTTAATGTTAAGCCATTACGTTTTATTACCATAAAAAAAAAAAAAAAACTCAGACTTATAATAATAATAACAATAACGCTACAACTCATTCAGTTTTTGCAATGTCTGTTTAATGTGCCATAGAAAATTATTGTGTTGCTCTGCTGGCTAATGAGACAATAACACAATTCATGAAGTTTAGTTGTCACATCAAGGATTGCTAGCACACACAGAGACACACATGTGTTAACTTGGCGCTACCCTATCTATTTATATACATATGTATGTATATTGTGTGCTCCTTCAACGCCTGGCAATGAAACAAAAATTCGAACGAACGTACGACGAACGGCTGCTTTCACTGGCTTTTTTTTTTAAATTGAGGCTTGGGTTAAATTGAATTTCAGGTACGGCGACACGTGCAATGCAATAGTTCCGGTCCGAGAAGTGACTTTGCATATTGTAAAACACATCAATTTTTAACCCAATTGTCTGCCAACTGAATACTGAGCTTGGACTTGAGACTTGGGTCTGTGGGTCTCAAAAGGGAACGGGGTATTGACTATTATTAGTTGCACGCTCGACACGCCAACGTACAAACATACAATCATATACGTATACTTTGTAGTAGGTGAATAGGTTTGCTTCTAGTGAGTCCTTCAGGCTTTCGTCGCTTCTTCACTTCTTCTGGTTTTTGTACTTTTTTTCTATTCTATTTTTTAATTTGGTTTTGTACACTTAACGTTTCGTGTCGTCTTGTTTCGCCCACACTCTTTTCTGTCTAGTGTCATTACTGTAACTGTTAATGTTACCGCTACTGTAAACGTTACCCTTAATGCCCCTAACACCAACACAAGGCCACAAGACAGCAATAATTACAGGCAAACATACATTTCATACCCTCAAGCGAGGCTCTAGTTGAGTTAAGAGTTGTCGTTCTTAAAACGAAATTTCAAGTAAATCTGGAAATGTATCGATAGTTTAAAGCATGGATCAACTTATATTCCAAATCTAAAGTCGTAATGTCTATATCGAATCGGCTATTGCACCTGATCAAGCAGCTTATTTACTTAATGCGGTCGGAGACACTTCCTTTTCCCACTTGCATATCCAACACCAACTTATAACTATCGAAAAGCGATAAACACACAGCGTTGCTTTTCTCAAGTTAAAATTTGGGATACTCTTTCTATAAGGTTGAAATATGAAGCAATGAAAGTTTATGTAGGTAAGGGAACAAGTTGCCTGAATGATTTTAAATGCTCCAATGTTTATTTATAGATTGATATATTGATTTTCATTGTTAGATTCGAAAAGCTGTTTCAAATTAGTTTTATGTCATTTCCTTTTGGCATCTGCACCTGTGAAACAAGAAACAAGAAACGACCGAACAAAACGCAATGCCCACCTGTCAAGCTAACAGAATTTTACCCACACATCATGCTACCAGCATGCCACAAACACAAACCAATTCTTGCAACTCACACGCACCAATCGAACAAAAAAAAAAAAAAAAAGCAAACCAATCAAGCAAACCCGCCATACATATTTGGTCCAGTGTTGCCACAATCAAAAACAGCCAAAAAATTAAGGAAAAATGGGCACAAAATATGAAATTAGAAAAACACAATAGAGCTTTGAAATTTGTAGAAAATTTCAGGTCTATAAACCGTTAGAACGTAAAAATATAAATAATTAGAATTACATATTATAATATGTATGTATAGTCGGACCGAAACATACATAGCACGCATAGACTAACAGTAACATTAACATAAACATTAGCATTACATACAATCAATTGATTATGAGTTACTTTATGCTTTGGACTGTACGTTGTAGTTTTGTAGTAGGTAGGTAAGGAAGAAACCAAGAGTTAGTCTTGATATAGTTACGGAATAAAACAGACTTGTGTTCACGAATATGTATTTCGAGAAGAACATTTGTCTACCACATATGCATTTTTATTGAATATTTAAAATGAACAAAAATAAGTAAATTAAAGCCGAGTTCCGAGACGAATAGCTAGCTGACTATAGCTGAAATGCCATCACTTTGGCTATCATATAGAGATATATAGGCAATGCTTGTTTTTCACACACACACATGCACACAAACACACACGTACACAGAGCTTAGGATCATATGCGTGAGTTCATATTTGCATTTCAATGTTTGCTGTCCCGTTGGTGTGCGGTCATCAAGTTTTCCAGCTCAGCGGTTTTAGCGTTACAAAAATGAATAATAAATATAACTAAAGAAAAAAAAAAAAAAAAACGCGCACACCTACAAATTTACACACACACATATGTAAGTAAACAAATGTACAGTGGCGGTCATATAAATAGGGTCAGTAAAAAGAGACAGAAAATAAGTCCCTGATTATGAGACTAGTTGGCAACAATATCAGAATCCGATTGTCTTTTGAGTATTTTTGTTAATAATGCTTAGCATTTGCACCAAACTTAGAGTATAAGTATCGCATCGGTGCGATAATTGAAACATTTTCATTTATATTTTTGTGTTTCGGCAACAGTCGTCAAAAGAGGTGATGTCCTTTCAGGTCTGCAGCTAAGCCAAGTAATGTTCGAAAACGACAAAATATTGCCAATATTTAAGGGAACATAGTTTAAAAGCAGTTGGAAAACGCTGCTTTTTCATTAATTAACAAACGCAAGAAGTTGGAAAAATTGTTATAATTTGCTCAGTCAATCCATGTAGGAATGTATTCTCTGAAGCTTGACAATCAGTCAATCAAAAATAAGAGACACTTTTCTGTCTGTCTGTACTTAGTGACCCTATTCGTATGACCACCACTGTAGATTTGCTGTATCTAGCATAAGTTATATTTCATTATCTTTGGTGAACTTTACTTTGTTCGATTCTAAAGTAAGCTTTTCCGTCAGCTTGCGGTTCTTTGGCATTCAATCTTTGAAACGAATTTTGTTGAATCGTCAATCAATAGTTTGCTGAGTTAAGTTCTGTGGCTCAGCTTCATTGCTTGAATCTTAAAGTTATTCTAATAGTTTTTTTGTTTGTTTCGTTTGCTTTACGTCTTTTGCAGATGTCAATTCAAAAGCTAAACGATAACAGCAACTCGGGCTATGTTAGTTCCGAGGAGACGGACTCGCTGCTAGTATCGAATCCAACAAAGGGCGGACGCAACGCTCTGCTGCGTCAGGTAAAGAATGGCAGTAGTTCCGCTAATGGACCCACATCGAACAATATGGCTTCCACATCCGGTGGCAAACCGACGTTGATGCGTCAGGATCGAACTTCCACATATCTAACAAGTCCGCAGCAGTCCCAGCATGGTCGCATGGGTTCCGAGGAGAGTATGCGTGGCATGATGCCTGGAGGCGGACACATGGGTGGTGGGGGTGGTGGTGGTGGTGGACATGATGAGGATATTGAGCAAGGATTGCGTACAGCTGCAATCGTGCCTGATATTGAAGTACATGAAGAGGACCAAGAACAAACACAAAACACATCAGCATCAGCAACAGCAACAGTAACAACAACGACCAAACAGGATCAGCAACAACAACAACAACAACATCAACAAAAACCAACCATATCAATTATGAATTTAAGCCTTAAGCCACATGTCGATGGCCCGGGCACGATCACCGGTTCAAGTCATCCCAACTTGGGCACCACATCATATCAAAGTTTGTCATCGAGCATACCGCCAAGTGCACCAAGTCGTTGCCGCGCCTGCCGCAATTGCAATCGCCGCGCCTCGACAACACCCATATCGACGGCGGCTGGACAAATCGATCGTTCCGCATCGCGGGACAGTGTCAAGAGTGCCTTTCAACAGGGCAATTTGACCAGCTCGATGGCCATTTGCATATCAAATACAGCCCTCCAACAGCAGCAGCAGCAGCAGCAACAAATGCAGCTGCAACAACAACAGTTGCAGCATCACAACCATCATCATCAGCAATTTTATCATTATCAACAGACAGCACAGGTGCCGCCAGTATTAATAACATCATCGCCAACAACAACAACAACAAACAACGTTTCACGCATTATACGTCAGAGCTCACAGCCGGAATCGAGCAGCACGGCCATCTGTTGTGGGTCGCATAGTTCGTGCGGCCACTCGCATACCGTGCCAAATGTGTCCTTGAAGCAGCTGCGCGAAAGTACCGCAGATGGCATTGCTGGCATTGCCGCCGATTCCCTGCGGATCAATGGCGGCATGCGTCCATTCAAACAGGTAAGCGACAATCTACAAACCAACCAAAAATACCAACTAAAAACAACAACAAGAGTATATACATACATATGATACATAACTTTCGGCATGTCGAATTTGAAATGCTCTTGCGGCCTGAGTGAAATGAGAATCGTATACGAAATACTCGGAACTTAAAATCGATTGCTTTTCCTTTTATTAAATCTTTAATATAGTATCTTTAAGGGCGAGGAGGAGAACTAAGAGATCAGACGACGTGATCTCTCAAGAAGATAATCTTATAGCTTTTTTAACTAAATGCATTTTTGTTTTTACTTTTTTCAAGTACCAAAATTAGTATTTAGCTTTAGAGTTCTTCGTTCTCGCCACTAAGTTAAATAGTTATCCGATTATTTCCGAAACAAACTCAAAACAAAAAAGATCAATCCAATAATAGTTTACTAATAATTATCAGTAAAATTTGTGTTACACACGGTACGGCAATATTGTAATACCCGGTTTGCAAGGGCATGCTAAATGGGTAAAATGGTTAAAATGTAAATTTCGCGTCTAGGGCAATTTGGCTGTGTGACAAATAACCTTAAAAAACTACTACTTTACCTAAACTCAAAGTGTATATGAGAAGTGTATATATAGCCGTGTTAACCGTTTTGTGTTCACCCTTAACACACACTCATAATTTGAACCCTTAATGCTCATTCAGTTTTTGTAATATAAAATAATAAAACTATTAACAGCACTCGAAGCAATTGAATAACACTCTAAAACTCAAACCCAAACCCATCCCACTTTGTCCAATATTTGCAGTGAAATAACCTTGATTACAGTTGCTTTTTTTAACAGAGAAATTATTTTTAATTGATTTCGGTGGAAACTTGATATGCTGTGATATTGATTGGCAGCTGGCAGCGTTGCTACTTTGCAACAAGTTGGCAGCACTTGACAGCATGATTTCCACCGCCTTCCACTTCTTCTTGCCATTAAAATCAATCTGCCTGCCTCTCAATGAGATTAACTGTCTATTAGTCCAATGGAGTGGAGAGAGATTGAAAATGGGCCAAAGTAACTTTCAATAAAAAAAAACAATAATTAAACTGTTATTCGTTTCAGTATCTTTTAGTTGGCAACGAATTAAATTGTTAATTGACACTTTGATCGAAATTAAATGCTTGCCAAGGCCTTCTCTCCAACCAATGCTGTCAGTTGGGGATTTTAAGCCTTGAAACAACAACAATTTTAGCACTTTTTTTTTGGCTTTTGTTCAAGCAATTTAAGATTCAAATGAATATTGGCTGTTGTTATTAAAAGTGTAATAAGTTCCATTTCCAAATGTCAAGTGCAAAATAATATTCATACTTAGTTATTATATTATATATGTACATATATATGCACGTGGGTATCAACCAATCTATATCTAGTATATCTGTATTTAATGGCTTTCACATTTGCAATTATACTATTCTAGTTGTAGCTATTGTAAGTATCTCTCTAAAGTGGCGTCTATATTTTGCCTCATTTTACAATAAGTACTTAAGTATTATAATAGACATTTCAACAAGCATTTTCATCGCCTTTTGGCGTTTTTGTGTTGCTTTTGTTCTGTTTTTTATAACGTGTTTTTTTTTTGCTCTTCTGTTTTGCTTTTCCTTGTGTTTCTCTCATATTTTTTTCGCACATTTTGACGCGCTTCAAATCCAATTAGTAAAAATCAATATTGCTCATACGCCACATTGGCTCAATAATATTAATTATAATATTTCGCAAAAAAACATAATTAAAACCAACTTGGGCGTGGTATATTTTTGTGGTTGGCTGGGCTGGGCTGGGCTGGGCTGGGTTGCTAGTAGGAGTAGAAATCAGTAAATCAAAAATTCGTTATTCAAATTGAAAAAAGCACCAAGCTTCCCTCAAAAAAAAAAAAAAAAAAACACATTGATTTGATTATTTCATATGGCATTTGAATTTGAATTTCGAAGCTAGTTCAAGATGTCAACTTTCATATTCATTCATTTCCTTAAAATGACCAACAAAGCCAGAAAGAAGGAGCGGGAGAGAGAGAGAGAGAGTTAAAATGTTTTTTGCGTCTATCTAAATATAAAATTATAATTGGTTATGTAATTAATATTAATAAAATTTGACAGTGCCTGAACTTTCTCTATTTTAGTGTTTCTGTTTTCTGTTCCTTTTTCCCGATGGCAGGCTGTGTGACCTTAATATGATTAATGGACGTTTTCACTCTTTGGCATTTATTTATTTTTCTTTTCTTTTGCAATAAATGTTTTCGAAATAGATAATGACAGGAAACGGGAAACAGTTTTGGTCACAAATTACAAAAACAAAACCAAACAGGAAATAAAAATGTTGAAATTTAATTGTGCTTGGTGAATGATAATTTAATAACCTTAAACCACTAATAGGGCGTGCGTGCGGTGTAGGGTGTAGGATGTAGGGTGTAGGGAGTGCTTAAGTGCTTAAGAGCTTTAAGCTTGCACAAGCTTTCAAAGGCTGCAAGCAAGCATACACATACTAAATTGTGCATGCAATTCAAAGTACAAATGCCGAGCCATAAATAAATACTTAACTTAATTCAGCTGCTGCGGCTGCTGCTGCTGCTTTTGATTTAACTATGGATGAACATGAGCATTGCTTGCATGATTGTGATTTGGGGCGCGAAAAGCTTTGGCACTTTTTACGCGGGCGAACCGCGAGTTGAAAAGCTTTTTTTATTTTGTGTGTCGCACGCAAGCTTTTGGGCGCCAAACGATTTCGAAGTTTCGTTGTCAGAGGCAGTTTGAAAAGGTTTTTGTGTAAAGCTCTTCCGCACATTAATTATGCAATGAGCCAAGAAAACTTTTCATTCAAACATACACACACACAGTAAAGTTTGCAAGGGCTAAGGGCACAAACGGAATGTACTAATATGATAACTAAGGAAATGTAGTATGTTTTCAGCATTCGCATTCGCATTCGAATTCTGCATTTTTTTAATTCTTAACTTCGTTTTCTTGCTTTATTTTTTTTGCATTGTCATTCAAACATCATATAAAATGTATATAATATATATGCATGTGCAAAAAAACCCATTAAATTTAATGTTGCCTACTTTTGCACATGCAAAAAATGAGAGACAAAATGTATGTGAAGAGATAATCGGGTTAAAAAGCCTTGCACTATGGGAAATTTTGCCAAAAAAGTGGTAATTACTAAAATTAACGAATTGCCTTATGCTGCATAACAGAAATGTTAGGTTTACAGCTGTTACAACTTGACAGCTGATGCGCTTTTTAACTGCAAGTTAAATTATTAACAAATTGTAAAGTAAACGCAAACAAATAACAAATGGGCGATGCAGGTTATTAAAATGGGTTAGCACTGTGTGTTTTCCATCATTTGTTCAATTCTTTGTAAATGTCGTTGTATATGTTTGTATGAAGTAATTTTTGGGAACTTAATTTCAATTTGCATAGACTTTTAAGATAAATTTCAGAAATTGTCAAGTTCAAGTGTATTTGGTAGAGCTTTTAATTCCTATTACAGGGCTAATGTGAATTTTTTGCACGATTCCGAATACGAACTTGTTTGAAGTGTGGTGAAGTGCCATTATAATAAACAGAATGTCGTGTTCGATTACATAAAATGATTTGTTGAACAAAGCATTCTTGAAAGAAATGAAAACTTTATATATAAAAAAGTTCGCATGTTTTGCCCACGTTAGTTGAAAAAAATTTGATAAATGTAAAGGAAATACAAAAGTGTTTTTCAAGAAAGCATTCGAAATGGCGTGAAGGCATTCTAAGTTTGACCTTCAAGCTTAGATGTTAGAAAGGCAATTTAAAAATCAAATCAGCTAGTCGTCCAAGAGGGCAAGGAAAGAAAGCAGGCGATCTGGCTAAGACCCAGGAAACAATCGCAAGTAAAGTTTCTTAAAAACTGAAGGAAAAAAACCAAATCAAATTATCTTGCGTTCGTTGCCGAGTTATTTATTTATGCCAGTTTTTCTTGGCAAGATTCCCCATAGTACCTCGCCATGTTTGCTGAAAAAAATATTCTGATTTTACATATATATAAAAGTACTTTTACAAACATGGCAAGCTAAAAAAAGTCATAAAAACGTTTTAGCATTAATTAAAATTTCAACTTTGTCAGCTTTTAATAGAAAAACGTATAAATATTTAACGAGTGACAAATGTTAAGCTGGCTAAATGAAATGCTAAACTAAATCGTTTTAAATAGTTAAACACAAGCTAAGTATTTCCTAATTGGTTGTGAAGCATTTTTCATTCACATAAGTCTCATGGTAATAATATATTTTTGCCAAAATCTGTTCAACATTGCCACGCATTTGCATTTAATTAATTAAGCTTGGAAAGCTTGTTAAACTTAAAAGTTGCCTTCAATTTGAAGTCGTTCAAGCTCAACTCAGCTCTTGGCAGATGCTTTTTCACAACAGTTTTGTTTAAAAATAATAATTCTAATAATAATTCTATGAATATAAAAAAAGTGCGCGTAAAAGTATGCAATAATAAATATGTAAATACAAATTATTTAAAAACTAAGTCATTGAAGCTTACTATTCATGAACTTATTTACTATTTATCTAGTTATTTAAAATGCCCATTCTAAGCCCCATATCTTTCTATCTAAATATGTATTAATAGTTAATTATGTCAATGAACTTTATTTATCAAGATATATATGTATATATATTTTCGTATATGTAACTGATTTCTGTACTAATCACAATTCGCATCATCGATTCTTCTCAGGGCGTTCTTCTAATGCCTCGCACATTGTCCGAAAGCCGAAAGTTGCGACTTAGAAGGGCCTTGACAGAGGCAACTAACGAAACACTTCAAAGCTCCAAAATGGTATTTAATCTTAATCTTAAACCACTCAAACCCCAAGAAACCCCACCAATTTAATGGCAATCAACTCCCACCCCAATCAACTTTGATTAGCAAAGTACAAAAATGTTTGAATGTTTTGTGTACATAATAGCAAAAAACTTAAATTTTATAGTTTTATAGAATGCTGAATTCAAATCGCACCACTTTAACCAAAAAAAAACATGCGAAATACAAATGCAAACATTTGAATGTGTCCATTGAATGTTATTTATTGCATACGAATGCTCGATTTGTGCTTGCTCACAACAACAACACATACTCAATCAATCTAACAATCAATCAGTCAGCCAGTCAGTCAGTCAATCGAACACTCTTGTGCATCCGCCAGTACATCAATTTCAGCTCCTCAAAACTTTTTGAACTAAGAAAATCAACCAAAAACAACTTGAATGTCTGCTTTGTACCTGATTACCACTCAGTCAATCAACATTGCATTCAAACCACACAAACACTCATTTAACTGCACCACATTCATTCATTCATTCATTTCACATTAACGCCGTTAGCTTTGCTGTTGTTGTTTCTATTTCTAGTGTCTAACTAGATAATTACTAGCTAATTGAATCTAAAAAGATTGCAAAAAAAGGTAAGCGTAGAAACTGTTAATATTTTACTTGCTTGTTACTCCAATCGAATGAATACACCCATGCACTCAGCTGACATGTTCGAATGCACCGTGTACCCTTGCTATAATAAACCATTAACAAATACTGCATCTAAACTAAAAAAAGTACTTAAAGCATAATAATATTAAGATTTAAGTTAAGAACTCAAAATGAAAAGGTTAATCTCATATAAAAACTCTTAAACTAGAATTAACAAATATGCAAAATAAATAAGGTTTTAAGGAATATGTAAAAAGGTCTTTATCCAACTATGTTGACACGATTTGTTTGACAAATAATATTATATTATATATTGTAGATTCGTTCCGCACATGCCACAAATAAGTATTCATTAATTGTGTTCAAAGAAAATTTTAAGTTGACAAATTTTGAGGAAATTTGTCGCGCTGTTAAACGAATTTATTTTTGGGCTTTTGCATGCTTTTTCTGGAATTTATAGCCCTAAAAATTGTGCACAAAATACAATAAATAATTTTTGGCCTATTGCCAATAATTGTTGAATACACAAAATATTTGTGTAATTGTACCAACGAACGGTACTCATAATTTTTATTGCGAATAATGCCATGCGGGCGGGAAAACGCGGCTTTTCCTTTAAATTTCGTACTATTAATTAAAATCGCAATGAGTCATGCTGGATGCAAGCAGCGCCAGCGCACAGGGCATTTTTGTAGTTCATACAAACCTGACAGCAGACAAATGGCCATTAAGTTTTTGGCCCGGGTCCATTGCCAGCTATAAAAAAAAACGCGACACAAAGAGAGAGAGAAAAAAGTATCGAGCAGGAAACTTTGAGTAGAGTTGAGTTGAGTTGAGCGAGCATCGTTTTCAATGACGTACGCAATCAATTGTGTTTAAATTGAATTCCGCTCCCAGCAAAATGATACACTTGAACTTTATTTTGTTGGAGTTTTTTGTTATTGTTCCTTAAATCATTTTGATACAAAACTTAAGTTGGATTATACATAATTGAAACAAAATGAAGTTGTAGTTAAATTTGTTTTATCTTGTTTACAATATGCAAGTTCTTTAAATATCATTAAAATATGAAAGAAAAAACATATTTAAATCATTTTGAAACTGCAAAATAGTCTCAAAATTTATTATTTTCTACGCACAAATCGATTGCAATTCTTTTGAGGCTTTGGACAATTTGTAATTTCCAAAATAAATTCCTTAAGCAACATGCCTAATATTCTTTATCAGTTCAAACTTGTTTTGCCCAGTGTAAAAGTTGTTGACAGTAGGTGAGAGAGTGTGAGAAGGGGGCGTGGAGTGGTGGGTGGTAAGGCAGCTAATTGGTTAGAGCGGATATTTCTCTCAGCAACGGCTGGCTGTTACCCCATTCAATGGGCAATCGGTTATCGGGTATGGACTAATCCGTTACAATGCGATCAGCAACGCGTGCTTCTTTCACCAATAACAAGGCAACGGCAGGCGGTGGGGGAGTTTAAAGGGGTGTTGAAAGGGTTATACAATAATAAAGCAAAGCAACTACAAAATTGAATTATAAATATAAGTTGTTTTTTTTTTTTTGTTGCGTTTGGGCAAGATCAATGTGTGCGAACACGACCAGGTCGTAACCGATTCGACAAACAAGAAGAAGCGCACACACATGGCCAACGACAACAACAAAAAGTCGACAAAACACAAGTTGAGAAACGACTAAGCATTTTGCCGTTGACCATCTGCAATTGTTGTTCCTTTTCGTTCGTTCGTCTGTGTTTGGCTTTTGTTTATATTTTGGACAATTACGCAGAAAAAAACAAATCGATTTGAAAAGATTTTCGAACGAAATCAGCCTTAAAGCGTTGAGAATTGCGGCGGCAAACGGTTGGGAATAGTTCAAGCAGAAAATACTAATTTATAGTATAGAAAATATATACACTTTTTGTATTTTTGTATTTTTGCAACAATGAACAACAAAAAGTCTTAATATGATAAATTGAATTGAAAATTTTCTATACAACAAAAACAAAATAGAAGGTGTTGAAGAAAAAGTTTTTTGTTTCGTGTTTTGTTTGAGTGTGTGTGCGTGTGAGTGTTTGTGTGTGTGGCATGTCGCCTGCCTCCTGTATGGAGAATCAATGCAAGGGCAACATTTATCCAAAGTGTCCGTGTCCTGGCACGGCGGTTGCTGCAACTGCAACGGCAACGGCAACGATTGTACCAGGCGCGTGCCCAACTATGAACATTGCAACAATGCCAAGAACGTCATCAGCAGCACAGCTGCCGCCACCAATGACGCGCACCGGCAGCGTTGGTGGCAACGTTGGTGGTGGCGCCACCGCCGCAAATGCGTCACGCCGCTCTTCCCTTTGGGTAGAGACGCTGCGTCAGACTCGAAAGCTTTCATATGCCAACGAACGGCCAATATTGGTAAGTAAGCGTGTGTGTGTATGTGTGTGTATATGTGGATGTGGATGTGGATGTGTGTGTGCTCATTCGTTCGTTCCGCCCATAATCACTGGCAATGACAAATGGCTCAAACTAAACCTAAATATAAACCCATTTAAACCGCCAAAGCTGCCAAGACCACAAACAGCTAACAATAACTGTAACTATGACGGACATGTGTGTGCCACACACACACACACACACATACACACACACACACATGTATATATATGTGAAAGATAGGTATTATCATACGACAGATCCAGGTTCTTGTTTCCCATTCACGTTCACCTTTCACGTTTCACGTTCACATCCCACGTTGCCTGCCCCGCCGCCGCTCGTCGTTTCAATATGTAAAAATAAAGTACAGAAAACCGCGCCGTATTTTGCTTTAGCTAGAGACGCTGCTGGCAAAACTGAGCATTACTTTCCAAGTTACTATTTTCATCCAAAGCATTCAACGTGCAACAACAAAAACAACACAACAGTAATAATAACACACAAACACACACGTAGAGGAAATCACAAACAACAACAATGAAAATCAGAAAGAAAATTAAAATTGTCAATTAAAGCACGCCGATATTAAAATACTCTTGCAGTTACCTATTCGAAAGTATTAAATACTAAAATAAATAATAATACTAAATACATACCATAAAAATGATACATATTAAACAAATATTACAACTATTAAAAAAAACAAATTCAAATATGTACATACTTTTAATAAAAATATTTAATAAAAATACTACATATTAAACAAATATAACACATATTAAAAATACCAAATACATGTAATAAATAAACTACATATAGTAATAGCAGTACTACTGTTAATAAAAATACTAAAATTAATAAGAATACTAAAACTAATAATCATACTACAATTAATAAGAAATACTTATTGAGTCGGGTTGGAAAAGTTTTAATAAGAACAAGATTTTATTGAACAAACGAAAAGGTTTTATCAATATATTTGTATTTTACAATATGTATTTAGAACAGTGATGTCCAAACTCACACAATGAAAGGGTTGGTTGTGTGCGAAGCAGCGAAACACGAAGGCAACGTGAAACATTTTTGCAATGCAGCATAGCGAATGACTGCGCGTTTGACTTTTGAGCTTCAGCCGAACACATGAGTCAGAGAGCAAATGCAGCCGAACACGCGCATCGTAAGAGAACAAGCTGCCGAGTGTTCTATTTATAGAACACACATTTCTCTCCTATACATGTGTCGGCTGCTACGCCGGCAGAATTTTCTTGCCACCACGCGTGGCTGCCTTTTCAAACTTTGGACAACGCTGATTTAGAATATTGTTTGAATTTTCGTGTTGAATTCACTTCAAAACATTCTCATATCTTTGTTTTAATCAAATCTAAAGATTGTATTGATGGGGAATATTAAATATATGGGCAAAATATCTGGTGGCGATTTGCACTTTAAAGTTTCATCATTTTTAGTGATATTAAAAAAAAAATAACTATACTTACTTATACTATCATACTTTCCTTTTAGATAAGGTAAGGAATAGCACAAAAAAAAAAAAAGAAACGATATAATAATGTAAAAAAGGTTACAAAACGCTTTATGCAACTTTCGAAGAAACTTCTTTTGAAATAAATGTAATTTTAACAACTTTCTTACAGACCCTCAAACTAATATTAAAGCATTGAGCAAAGTGTTTATGAAAGCGAAAAGGCACAATTTTATTTTTTTTTTTTTTGTAAGGGTAGACAACAAATGTGGGAAATTCAAACAGTCAAAAAAAAAACACACACACACACACACACAACACACACGTACCGTAGACCTACGTTTAAATCAGAAAGCGACCCGGTCAAAGATGTTGATGATTGTATTTTTTTCTTTTCTTTTTATTTTTTTTGTATCTTTGAATTGTTATCGGAAAACAAATGCCCATAAATACTCGATTGCCCTTGCCTCACTATTACCAATTCCTCCCCTCCACTCTCCATCCTCCCTCTTTGCCACAATTCACATTCGAATTCTTTGCCTTTGAATTTTATTATTGTTTAGAGTGCTGATGGCAATATGATCTAATCGATGTGCCGCAAAGTCTCATCTCTATTGGTAATTGGGTGTTGTATTTGCTACATGTTAGAGCGATTTTAATTCTCAAAAAAATGTGGCAACCAACTTGGAGGGTAGGAGGAATCTGATTACGAGTACACCCTGCACAAGTCCCTTGGTTAACTTTGCTTTCTACTAGTATTTCCTTCTACTTGTTCTATACTATCTGAGGTCAGGGTCAGTTCAAAGGCGGGCGTGTTTAGTTAGTATGCCAGGAAAAAGCTCGTCAATTACTTGCAACATCAAGACAAAAAGTAAAAAGGCAAACAAGTTCTCGTCACCTTCTCCATGAAAATCGATTACGCTAGGCAAATAAAAAACAAAAAAAAAAAAATACTTTCCACCAAAAAAAAAAAAATATATATATATATATATACAAACTTTTGTGTTAAACGGAGCGCGAATTCCCCTTGTGGCATTTTATTGTTGTTATAATAAATTGCATTTAACTTAGCTTTCCCTTTCGCTTTCCCTCTTCCTGTACATCCGGGTATACCCTATCCTACCAATCGGCTTAAAAAAAAAAAAAAAAAAACCAATGTGACCCCGATCACATGGGAGATGTGTAAACATCTTAAAATTAAATAATTTGTATAGTTGCAAGTACTTATGATTTCAAAATTTTCTTTACAATCCTCATATCAACAGCAGAGCTGCGTGGCTCGACCGTCTCAAGGCTCAGTTTCCCGAACTTAACTTAACGTGAACTTAACTTGAACGTGAACGTAAACGCAAAGCGAGAACTTATCAAACAGCTGTTGCCTTCCAATGGAAGAGAACAATATTATAATTTATTATAATTAATACCCAAGCAGCCTGTTTTTTGCTGGATCTTTAAAATGTTTGCTAGCATTATGATATAAATAATCTTTTCCTTGAACCAAACAAATTCGCTTTTATTCATCCATTTAAAAATCAGCTGTTCAACTTGAATTTGAACATGACATTCAGTTTTCTGCAGGTTGTCAACTTGATTTTAAGTGTCATGTTAAAATTTTATGCCTTGGGTATTGGTAAAATTTTTTGACTTCCATAACTTCGTCAAAACTGACCCGATTTTCAAAAGCAATGTCTTAAAAGTCACAGTTTGACCCCTGAAATAAAACTGCATTTAATTATCTACATTTAAAAAAAATTCGATTTTTGGTCAGAGTGCATGTTAAAGTTTTATGCCAAAAAATCGACTTTTGCATTGGTTAAATCTTTCCATGTTATATTGTAAAATATATCGATAGTATAATTAACTTTAATGCTTTGTGCTCGATGTAAGATTGGTTCTCATTAAATGCTGCAACCGAACGCACGCGAAACTAACTTGCAGCGCCGATTCTTTTATTCTTGGAATTAACCTCAACCTAATGAGAACTGATCTTATATCGAGTAAAACGCAATTTCATAAATTATACTATCGATATATGATACGATATAATATATATGAATGTAGCCAGATTACATGCAAGCTTACAACACTTTCACTAATACAATGACAAATACACCGATTTGATCTTACTTCTTACGTAATATTCTTTGTATGTCTTTGAAACAAGATTTTTACCCCTCGAGCCTATAGATGTTTACACATCAAAAAATGCTTAACACCAAAATTTTTGCTAGCTTATTTTTCATAAACTTGACAGTCAGAGTTTAACAAGATTTTAGTTGGTTTTTTTCAGGTAGTCGTAAAGATTTTGATTTACAATTGATTTTTGACTCTCACTTGAGATGTTAAAAAAAGCGCTGTTAATGCAATGCTTTCGTTATATTGTTGACAACACAAAATGGGTTGACTCTATAAGAAACAGCTTAGAGCACATTTTTTTAGCTTTTATACGGTCTTACTTCTCTATAACGAACTTCAAGGGGGCAATAAAAAACTTTGTTATTGAGAAAATTCGTAACATTCGTAACAACTGAACCGGATTGCTGGGTACTGAAAATGAATTCGTTATTATGTCATGAATGATATTTGTATTTGAATCACATTGAGCTATCATTCAAGTTGAAAACAGCTCAACCTTTCGTCACATTTTAACAGTTTATCATATTTAATCGTTATCGATTATTATTATTATTGTGTTGTGTATTTGTGTGGCATCTCTAATTATATCTTTTAAGCGAACTAACAGCTTTTTAATGTACGCTTATCAGGATGCTTGAGAGATACATATTAGGACTTAGTCTAAAATTTAAGCTAACGGTATTCTCTCTTTAATTTTATATTGACCAAAGTTACAATAATTAAAGCTCTAAAACATTTCCAATGTATGTAATGCCTTGGATATTGCCTAAAACGAGAGAAAAAAACTTTTGTACTTTGTTTTGTTTACACACAGTGAAGAAATAAGTCAAATCTGGTTAAGCTGATAGTTTTCATGAAATACAATATATATTTATGGTCATATATCAAATGGCACGATGCATGCCATTATATAACTCGATTGTTGTAGCGTCAACAATGCTATTGAAAGTCATAAATAATTTTTTGGTTTCTATGCTATGTTTAAGGGATTTTCTTTTCCTCTTCTCTAGCTTTCGCATTTTTCGTTGACACGAATGAACTTTCAACTTTAGAAAGTGCAATTGTAATTGTGTCACGTGATATATTGGCTCAAAGATGCACGATAACTGATTGAACAGCAATTTAGCCAACTTTAATAAATGGATGCGTTTTCGCTACACTTTTACTTTGTCTTGGCATTTTGCCCAAGAATGCTAGTTTTTTGTTTTAAGTTTTTTTAGGTTTTGCTTTCATTGTTGAATTATCGATGCAAGTAGAACATGTGTGTGGCACGTAAGTAAACACTTTGAAAATAGGAACACTGCATGACAAATTAAGTAAATGATAAATTTTGTATAACGCCACCACAGGGACTCAACTGTGAACAACTCAACCCTCATGTCCTTTGTGTCATTTCCTTGGTGTTTGTTCGAATATTCAATGAACGAAAATGCCTATAAAAAAGTTGTTCAAATGTGTCGAATATGCTGTAGAAGACATTGTGATCTTTAAATATATACCTCTTATTCGATTTTTTCACAGTTATCGACTTAAATAGCCTATCGAACTTTACACAACTGTGATCATACATCTAGTATGTGTCTGTTCTTATCCTACGCCTGCCTCCTTGGGCAAATTATCGATAAATCTTTTAGTTTTCGATATACATTTATTAAAGACACAAATAAAATCCTTAATTTCTTTTAGACAGAAGTGTAACATAATATTGATCAACTGTAAAAATTGCATCGAAATTCGGTTTAGTAACACAGGTTCAGACTTTTGTTAAGGGTTGTGCACTGCAAATGTTTAAAGTTTAGAGTGAAGTGGAATTGAAGACCTTAGTTTTATCAAATTTTCGATAAATCATTTAGTTTTCGATATACATTTATTATAAACACAATCAAATTTATCAACAGCAAAAGTTTCATGGAAATTCGGTTAAGTAACACAAAAGTTATCGATAATTGAAACTTATTGAAGCACATGCATTAACGCGTCTGTCTTTTAGGGTATCTTCTAGTCGAGATGAGAACCTTGTTCTTTTATTTTTTTGCTGAATCGCCCCACCCAAACGCCATTACACTAATTTCTCTCCCTTACTGTGAAATATTTAAGCCGTTTGCGTTAACGCACCGCGTCGCCTACCCAAATGCAATGCATACTATTAAGATATATATATATATATACTTTATGTATATATGCAATAAAATATATACATATATAGTAAGTATGTGCCCATATGTCGGTAGTTACTGTCCGTCCTTTCGAAGTGCCCGCCATGCATAGCAAAGTTTGAATGTTGTTGGACCGTATTTGAACAGGGGACGGAGACTCGCCTAACTCGCAAGCAGGTGGCCGGAATGGCCAATAACTTATAGCTATATAGCCATTTGGCTGTTGGATCTTGTGTCAACCTCCCCATCTCCCCCATTGCTCCCTCATGTGTGCCACAACATTATGCGCTCGGACAAAAATAGTCAAAGGAACTTGTAAAAATTTAATGACTTCTCCGTTGATGGGCCTCTACTCGCATCGACGAATGCACATTTAAGTAGTCATACTACAAACATATACACACTCAATATGTGTACATCTCGTATATGTCCATCAATAAATGATGACCGAAGCGCATTTAAACGATTTTGAATTGAGCAAGCTGCTTCGGCCATTTGATTATCTTTTTCAAATACACTTGACAATCGTTTTCTATCGAATGAGTCACTTTTTGTACTCGTTTAACATTGAATTGCTACTCAATTAACTTGTTTGAGGTGTTTGTTTCTACATAGTATTTGGTTTTGCAAGTAAAGAACTTTCTTTATTTTAAGGTTCAAGTTAAAAGTTTTGTGCAGCAACTGCAGCAATTCATTTAGCTCTAACACTTTAAGGCACGTTGTCTTAAATGTCTTGTAAATGGCTTAATGCATAACTGCACAAGTCTGTTCCATCCCACATCCCCCATGCCTCATGCAACTTTCAACCCACACTTTGGTGCTCACAAGCTTATATATACATATATATGCATCGAAGTATAAAACTGTCAGTTGTCAACTAATGATACTGGCAGGGGGTCGTCCAAGCTACGTAATGCTTGGAGTGCAGAGTGTAGATTGCAGAGTAGTAGTAGGAGGATTTGGGGTCATACAAATGGCTGACAAATGCATCAAGTTTTCATTTCAATGATTTATTCAAAATCTGCCATGACAACATTTTGACTATCCGTTGTTCCGTTGTATTTTGCCCGTTGACAAACCATGCATTTCCATTGGGTCTTCGGATCGTTATGTGGACTGAATTTATTTCTATCTCTTTCTATCGGTGTGTATGTGTGTGTGTGTATTTACATCTTGTCGTGTTTCCCCCTTTTGACCATTTTGTGTCCAAAAGCTTAACAACTTTGCCTTAATGATAAGTAGCAAATTAAAGGATATACGCCAAATAGAAGTTGAGACTATTAAGGTTAGCTTAAACAGACGCAAAATGCGGAAGTGGAAGCCAAGCAAAGGTGCGTGGGGCAGGTGTTGTTAGTGGCGTGTTAGCAGACGTCCTTTTATTCTTTTTGAGTTGAGGGTGTTGTTTTTTTTTTTTATATTTTATTCATTTATTTCCATTCTACATTGTATACCTTGTATCCATAAAAACAAAATGGCTAAAGGGCAGAGGAGTATGATGATGAATAAATGCGTCAAAGAAGTTAATTTTTATTTGTTTTTATTACATTTACGCAGAGTTGAATATCGATTAATATCGATTTTTGATACATATGTTATTGAGAATAAGATTTTTACCTTTTACTGAATTCGAGTTTGAACTGGCTATCGATAAAATCTAACTGTTATCGAAAAGGCATGATTTTCATAATATCTATGATAAAAATTCTATTATATCGCAAAAAACTGAGGAAATATATTTGTGTGTTCAAACTGATTACAGGGTATTTACTAGTCTACCATTTGGGGTGTTTTTTTTCTTGTTCTATGCACATCCATCAAAGCAGAATTGTTGCTAGGCAAATCCATTTGCAAGTTCATCATCAGCAGCAGCGACAAGAATGCATTCTAAACGAGTGACACACACACACACATACATATGTACATATACGTGAAATAGTACGTACATGGAGTGAAACACGCAGCACACACATGTGTGAGCAACTAAAAAATATTGCTGAACAACGTGACTACGAAAACGACAATTGCCGATGACAAAGCAAACGCGCAGCAGCTCAACATTTTGGATTGAGAATCACAATCTGTGTGTGTGTGTGAGTGTGTGTGTGAGTGTGTGTGTGTGAGTGTGTGTGTGTGTGTGTGTGACTTGGCCCGGCAGCCAGCAAGGAGCCGGAGCCAAAGCCGGAGCCATAGTCGAAGCCAGGCACCCACCTTAAGCAAATCGTCGGCACTTGCCAATGCGCAGGACGAACCGAAGGACACGGGTAACAGGGCAAAAGACCCAGAGTCAGAGCCAAAGTCCACTTGAATGCAAATTATGAGACACCAACAACAACAATACTCTACCAAGAATCAAAAATATATTCTTATACTTTTATTGTTTTCGGTTCGAATTTCGATTCACAAAATGGCCGAAAAAAAAATTAAAGGTATATAGGCTTGTCTCTTACTTTTAAATGCTTTATATGCTGGATTTAGTGTTGTAAAGGATTAACTTGTGAAGTTCAATTTTGATTTTGGTATCGCGTGCCAAGCGCGAATTATGTTCAGATCAAGCACAAAAGCTCAAAGTTCAGTTGGCCGTAAGAGAAGAAGCGACAGCACCAGCACAATATGTAAAGAAGAATAACAATAACAACAGCAACAACAATGACTACAACAACAAGAACAATCTGGCGGGCGGCCACGCCAAAGTGCTATCAGGCGGCATTTTGGCTGCGCTCCTGGTGCGGGTGTTATTGTTGCTCTTATTGCTTTTGTTGTTGGGAGTGTAAATGTACCCAGCTGCCAGTTGCCAGTTTCCATTTATCCACTACACATGCTACACTCACACGCATACACGTGGGAGAACAAAACACAGACAAAAAAAAAAAAGCACAATGTGCAACAGAGATGGCTAGAGCGCACAGCAATAGCGCAAGAGTGAGCGCGAATGCGAGAGAGACACGCGCAGAGAGCAATAAGCGCTGAGCATAAACAGTTACGCGAGAGTGAAAAAGAGAGTGAGTATGAATGAGCACACACACAGGCCTCACTCACACAACAGAGATGACAATCCCAATTCATAATTGTCAAAAAAAAGGCCAAAAATAAAAACACTCGCAAACACATACAAAAGGCACACAAATACAGCATGCCAAAATGGTCAAATAAATGATATTCCAGCCATAGAAATAAAAAGCGTGGCGAGTTTCAGCTGGCGGCGCCACAAATCATGTGCAAAATTGCAGCAGTCATAGCCACAGACACACAGCTGATGATGGGGGCAGAGCGAGTGCTGAACCAGCTGAGCCTGTCAACGGGGCATCGAGAGTCGAGCGTCGAGAGTCGTTGGACCTCGCCCCTAAACATTAACTTGCCAAAGGCCTCAAACACACTCACCGAAAAGTAAAAAGCAGAACGCAAAAAAAAAAAAACAACAACAACAAAACCGAAAACGCGCTCACTTTCGTTTTAACGGGACGTTCATCAAATGCCTGCCCCGTTATCCCGGTTCCTGTGTACCACTGTCCCACTGTCTCACTGTCCCACTATAACACTATCCCACTGTCTCACTGTCGGTCGTTTGGGTCGCTCAGTCGTTGCTCAAATTGCTCACGCAATTGTTCGTATGTGTGTGTGTGTGTGTGTGTGTTTGTGTGTGTAGTATGGCAAAAGGCAGAGTCAGTGTCTCGTTTTCGAGCGGCGCTCGTATTGTGGTCGAGTTAATTCGAACTTGGTCGTCGTCGTTGTTGTCGTCGCAGTCGCAGTCGCCGTCGCAGTCGACGTCGTCACTGGGCGTCCTCTACATAAAAATTGTATCCTCGTCGCTGCCAGTCGCCAGTTAAGATTCAGTCTGTATTGTGTTTACACCCATGGCTGACGTAGCAAGCGCAGAGCTCCTTTAAACTACAACTTACTTAATATGTACTTGCAATATAATACAATAAAAATCCAAAAACAAACTCTCACTAACTCAATCACAAAAAAATATTTAAACATTTAATTTAATTACAAAAAATAATCAAAAAAATCTAAAAAATATTGCATCTGTTTTCTTTACAATTTTTTTTCGAGTGCGCGTGTGATTGTGTGCTTTGTGTGTTGTGTGTGTGTGTGTGTGCTGGAGTGTGTTTGTTGTGTGTGCTTGATGATTGTTGTGTGTGTGTGTGTGTGAGAGAAGCACAAATTCAAAGTCGATTCGTAATACATTTCAATTTAAACAGCAAAAGGCGTAAGCAAAACAATTAAAATAAAACAAATAAACAACATTAAAAAAAGAACAGCTAAGAATCAAAAAAGTAAAACTTAACACTATGAATGCCAAAACGATACGACGGATGAACCAAAGCGATACCGCTTCAATGTCGTAAACAACAGCTAGAAACGTTAACGGGCTCCTCTCCTCTTACCCCGTCGTCAATACCAAAAAGCGACGCAACATCGAGGCATACACAAAAAAGTACGCTAACCAATCCTAAATAATCCTTTTAAGCCATATTTACTACTAACTATATTATTCCATTGCTTTTATCTATGTACTACACTTAAAATACTAACTCACTTCTAGTCACAATTTTCTTTATTTAATAAATTTCCTCTTTTTATTTTGTTTTGCCTTACTTTCACTTTTTTACTTGAATGCGGTTGGGATTTGGTTTGTGCTTGTTGATGTAGAAATAACGCTTCTCTAGAAACTAAGTAAAAGTATTTTTCGATAACAAAATTTAAGATTATTTGGCAACTTTTGTGGGAATTACAATCGCAATATATAATCCATACCATATCTAGGGGAAAAACGAGAACTGCGAGAATAAGGAAAATATGAAAAAAAAGTTTTAATTTAAGATAATCTTTTTAAAAAGAAAATAGCCAAAAGAATATTCTGAACTTGAAAATATAAAAATAAATAAACGGCAGAACAAATCGATTTAAAAAAGGTTGGAAAAAAGTACCGCAAGAAAAGTTTCAAATTAACTAAAAATGGAATGGAATGGAGAATTTCATTCTGATGAAATGAAAACTGACTAAAACTTAGAAAAGAAACAAAATTATTGAAATAATTTCTTATATAAAACATCTTCTCGAAATCAAAACAAACAAAAATAAAACTTGAAGCGCATTTAATGGCTTGAAGCACAAAATCAACATGCCTAAACACTCACACACACACACACATACAACAATTTGAACAAATCAAATTTGATTTCAATTTTCACTGAATAACAAAACTCAGTTCGTTGTTTTTCATTTAACATTTTGTTGTTGGTTCCCTAGCCTTTTTTGTATCGTTTTGTTGTTTTTTGTTTTTGGGGCTAACCGGCTGTCAGACGATTGCAAAAAAATGCTTCATCATGCCGGTTACGGTGGCAGTTGCCAGTTTCCGGCTTGTTGATTGACATTTCCGCTATGTGTGCGAGCGTGGGTCGGAGCGGAGCGGGGCGGGGCGGGGCGGGCCGGGATGGTTTATATGGGGGTAACGACTTTTTGGAGGGAGCTTTGTTTGCCTTTTGGTTGTTGTCACATGTTTGCTGTCACAGCCAGCTGATTGTTGCTTTTGTTGCCATTGCTGCTGCAAAAACTTTGCTACAGCATCCCCCCCTCCCCTGCCAACATTCTCACTCTCTATATTTCAATTCGCTTATGCAATTCGCAAGCTTTGATAAACAGAGCGTACAGACGCCCCCGCCGTCCAATCCATCCCCCCCTTTCCACTGTGCTTGCGTTGTCCTGCGCGAGCGTTATGTAAGTCCTTTGCGTATACGTTATATATATATATATAGATATATATATGTATGTACCGTATGATAGATAACAAACAATTGAATATGTGAACAACTGTCCAAACTCTGTTCAGCGAGGCTGGAGGAGCGAGGGGGGAGGGGTGAAGAAAGCCACGTGAAAACTTAAACAAAAACAAAAATAAGAACAATAAACAACAACGTTTAAAATATCGAATAAGTGAAATTTTTCGTCGCTGGCATACGTTGCGTATGCGTTATGCGTTTGGTGACACGTTTCGCGCTGCGTATACGTCACGTTGTCGTCTGGCAAATTAATTATGAAAAGAGTGAATATCAATTGCTGTCATTTAAACAAAATCTTTTACTTTTTTGGTTTTTAAGCTGCTTATGCATCTATATCTATATATATATATATCTTATCTATATACATATATCGTCCGATCTATCACTTATCAAATGTTATATTTAAATATAAATTTTTTGTTCAAATTTAGAGATGCTGAATGTTGAATGTTGAAATGCGAAACAAAATATATTCTACTTAAACAAGTTCTTCATACAAAAGCTTTACTTTCTATTCAGAGTTAAGAAAAGATTTCTTTTTACTTTGTTTTAATACAAAGCATGCTTAATGCAAACAATTAAATTATTTAACACATTTATTGTGCACGAAAAAGTTGTTGCTTGTACTTAGAAATTGTTATTAAATGTAAAACTTAACCCATTGAAATATATTCTTCAAATTCTCTATTTATTGTCATACCAAACTTTTAAGATAAGTCGAAAAAGGTGTAAGTTCGAGCTCTTTATTAGGGTACATATCAACGATCGACCGCTCTTGTTGCTAACCGACTTATGTTACATTAAATACAAATGTTACAGTGTAATACAGTGTTGCATTTAACATCTAGGTATCGATAGTTATTTATATGTTTCATCAATAGTTTCTACTATGTTAGGCAATTTTTCTGTGCCAAACTTAAGCTTGGCTAAATATTTTCCATTAACCATTTGTTATATGAAAGTTCTTAAAGCAATTTTTGTTTCGTGTAATATCAAATCGGTGTACTTGTAAGCTTCTTTATAATCTGGCAACACACATATATATAATATCGCATCATATATCGATATATCGGTATAAGATTGGTTCTCATAAAATTCTTGGAATTCTTTAATTCTTGGAATTAACCTCAACGCAATGAGAACTGATCTTATATCGAGTACAACGCATTTACATTAATTATACTATCGATATATGATACGATGTAATACAAATGATTATTTTAGTATTTATTAAAGTCAATTACAATTTATAAAGGAGCTTTCAATATTCAATTACAAATCACGTCTGCCTTAGTCAATGACTGTCGATCCATTTATTCGCGATACACGTTCCTTGACAATCGTACGTATGGGGTCTTACCAAGTATCGGTAGGCGATAAGTGACACGTTTTACAATAGTATCGATAGGCGATTGGTTATTAACTATACCATGGCTTACATCACTAACACTTATATAATGACAAGTACACCGATTTGATCATACTTCTTACTTATGAGTTTTCTGATGAGAGATTCTTTATATGTATTTGAAACAAGATTTTTAGCCCCCATTGCGTTATTCGAAGTAATTAAAATAATATTTCCAAATGTTGTTTGACATTGAAACATTGCTTAGCCCAATGCCAATGGCAATCAATCAAAACAATCAACCCAAAAAAATTCGTAAATTAACTTCAGAAAAAATGTACGATTCGTTTGTAAAAGTTACAAGTTGAGTTGAGCAGATTTTGGGTTGAGTTTGAAATGTAGGTTTCTGATTTGGGGAATCAATTGCTGTCAAATGTCAAATGGTGGAGAAAAAGTAAAAACCTTAAAGTGCATGTGCGATTGGACAGGTGAATTGCTGGCCACAAAGTGCAACGGCAACGGCAACTGCTGCTGCTGTCATTTTGTTTTATATGCCTGCAACTATATATATTGTGTATATATAGTAGATTGTGAACAAATTGCCGGTCTCAATTATACAGTAGTTGGATTTGTTTTACTTCCTCAATTTGTTTTTTTGGCAACAATTTTTAAGCATTGTTTTTGTTTTTTGTTTTTCGGTTTTTGACCGTCACGTTTAGCTCGTTTACACATTGATGTCTACGTGACTCACTTGCCAAAAAAGGCAGAGATACCAGAATGAGAGAGTTTGAAGAGTAAATATTTTGTTTTCGAGCCAAAAAAGATATATGGCTTAAGCCGTTTCAAATTGCTATGGCAATTACTATTATAGTTTTCACAACTCATTCACAAAACTCTTTGCCTTTTCAGGCCATTCATTTATGACGAAGGAGGAGGCAAGAGCGCGTGTTAGAGCTCAACACTAAGCACTCGAATACAAAATACAAAATAGAAAAAATATTAGTTTGCTGCGTAACTGAGCTGAACGCAGCATCATTCACTCTCTCTCTCTCTCTCTCTCTCTCTCGATGCTTGAAAAACATAATGTTATGTTTTTGAAAATTATCATGCCATATAGTAAATGAATGCAACAGGGGAGCGAGGTATTAATTTAATGATAAAGACTTAAAGCTAGTTAACGCAAATGAAGTGGAATATATATAAGTATATTTATATATATACATAAGTGTATCAAGTATCCGCGTGCATAACTACTTCAATTAGCGAAATGTATGTAGTTAAGTGGCATTAAATCAAGTATACGACTAATAAACCTCTTTGATTGGCGATTTGACAAAATCGAGAACGTCTTTTTGATTGATACGAAAGTTCAACTGTTCACCTAAAAGGACCAAATGTTTTGTGATTTTCATTTTTACCTAAAAACACTTTAAACTGTTACGAAAACAAAAAATCCCACCTCGATGCAGAGTTTTTTTCTCTTTGCGCTCAATTTAAATGCGCATAACTTTGAGTATTTAGTATTGCACATCTTCGATTTTGTTTTTCGTTTTTCGTTTTTGTTTTGGCAACGGCCACAAAAAATTATACTCAATTCCAAGCATAGATGGCGCCACTAGATTGTGGGTGTACGTTTTTTATAGTTTATTCTCTTTTTCTTTTTTTCGGTTGTGCCATAAGCGTCCAATCTACATATACCGAAATATACATTGTGCACGTGTTCAACTAAACGGACATACACACACACACACACACACACATATATAGACTTGTAAAACCTTTTGACAGAAGCAGTCACGAGCCGTTTAAACGCTTTTTGATATTCTTGTTGGCCAAACAAGTTTGTTGTTGATTTTGTTGTTATTTTGCCTTTTATGTTAATAGAAAAGCCCCCCAAAAAACGTAGCACATAGAAGAAAAAACAATACAAAACCATATTTGTTGTTAGCTACGCACGTGGCCTTGACCGCTCGTCCAATTTTAGGTGATCCGAAAAATTCCGGACTTCCTTTTAACCGCCGGCCTGCCTGCCGTTTTGAAAATTTTTGTTGTATGCCTTTTGGCTTTCGCCTTTTCCATTCATAATGATTGTAATTGAAAAACGAAATTGGCCAACACTTGAGGGAGTTGAATAAAACCCGCCCCCGCCCATCACATCATTGGCAATCGGTAAAATGCTCATACGACCCATATGCCTCGTTTTTGTTTAGGAGATAATTGAGCAAGCGTGCGACAGGCAGGCAAACAGGTAGCCAAAGTGCCTTTGGCCAATTACCACATGCTTGTTACGGCTAACTAGTGGAACGACGACCGTTGTGTGTGTGTGTGTGCCGAGAGGGGCTAAGGGGTTAAGGCTCTTATAGGCTTGTGCACTTTTCTTTCTGCGTTGACAAGAAAGCAAAGAAAATAGAATAGGCAAAATGAATATTTGAATGTTGAAACAAAAAAAAAAAAAAAAAAAAAACAATCCTCAAGTCAAGGACAGACAATTCACAATGTGTGGGGAACATGATTGTTTATTTATTATTTGCTTAGCGTTGAACTATGACCAATGTAGGCAGCACCCCTGCAACAAATACCCCACTTTTCACCCCTGCAAACCACAATTTATATGCGGCATTTTAATGTTATTTGCTTAATGTTCATGCCTTTATATATTATTATTATTGTGTGCTTGTGTGTGTGTGTGTGTGTTTCGGGGTCTTTGTAAAGTATTTGAGTTAAAAGTTGGAAATGGCAAAATTTTTAATGAATTCATTTTTGCAGTTTTAACCAACAAAATGCAAACAACAAATGAAATAATAAAAAACTTTTTATAATTATCCACATGACAATGATGATGATAATTATTATCATAGGCAATAAAATACAGTGCTTACTCTCTAGTGTAAACTTTTTGGCATAATTTGAAATTACTTTTTAAATTTTATTATTATTATTTTGAATATTAATAAAAGGTTTTAAACAGAACATATTACAGTGTTTACTCGATGCGGTGGACTTGCTGACGAATAATTTATAATTGAGTTTCTACAAATGTACACTGATAGAAATAATCAATACTTTCAACCCAATTTGATTTCTCAATTTGAGTTGAGAATTACTAAAACCGAGAATATAGTTCTTGGATTCAAGTACAATTTTTCAGTTCGTTTGTTCTTGCTTCAAGTGCACTTAAAATTTGAAGCAAATTTTTCTGTTCTTGGCTCAAGTTTTTTCCAAACTATCCTGTTTTAACTTATCTTACCAGGAGTTTCGAACCTTTGAGCAATTCACAAGCAAAAATAACAAAATGCATATTTCAAAAGCCGTTTGTGGGATACATTTTCGAATTTTGTGCTTAAATTAAGAATTTTCGTACTTGTTGTCTATATTTTTGAACTTTTTTTTTGGATGTCTACTAAATTTAAGAATCTTTGCTTTGATTTAAGAATTTTTTGTACTCATTTCAAGTTGTTCGCACTTGATCCCTCAGTTTTTTCATACTCATTTCAATTATTTGTACTTAAATCAACAAAGAAATCGCGACTACTTAATTCAAGTACATTCGAGCTTAACTTAAGCACCTCTTTTTTCCATAATAGCTTTATTTTCATAAAAAAATGAGATCACGTGAAAAAACTGAACCAAGTTTTCGCCAAAGCTCTCAAAACTGACTTTTAAAAAACTGAATGACCTGACCACAACTCAACCTGTTTACAATACACACACACACACACAGACATATGTTTTAATATTTTATGACGTTCCGAAAGAGGGCTAAGCAAATAATAAAAAGCATTTAATCTAAAAAAGAGACAATTTTGTTTTTGAATAATTGATGATTGTTAAACAATATTGTTAGCATGCCGATGATGCCGATGATAATGTTGATGATGATGATGATGATGATGATGATGATGACAATGATGATTAGACCTAAATACGTCAATACACACCAACCCCACATCACCCCCTACACTTAATGTATTCATTTATAAACTTATTGTATTTTTGTTGATATTCCCTCTAAAAATCAACGTCATAGCTTGACATTTGCAAAAGTTACTTAGCCAAGAGTACATCTATCTCAGCGTGTGATTTGGAACGTTGGAAATGTTGGAAAAATGTTTCGGCAACGATTCGAAGATGATGAACCTTTTCAATCCATAAATTACAACGGTGTAGTGCATCATGAATTTTTGCCAGAAGGCCAGACAAACAAGTTAACAAAGAGTATTATTCGGGCGTTATAAGACGTTTGGGTGAAGCAATTCGCCGCAAGAGACCAGAAAAGTCGTCGCACAGAGTGCCATCATTATTCGAAATTCTTTGAAGAGAAATGCAACAAATACCATCGAACAGCCGCCGAATTCAACGGATTTGGCTCCCTGTGACTTCTTTTTAATACAGGTTCGCACAGAGAAAGACGCACTCTTGGCGTACGTAACTTTTGCAAATGTCAAGATATGACGCTGATAGTATTTAGAGGGAATATCAACAACCGATGTAAACTTAAATCGGAACGATGGGAGCGTCACAAGGGGGCGGGAAGGAACTTTTTGATCAAGGTGGTATACGATTTTTGTTATTAATGTGAAATCGAAATGCAAAGGAATTGCAATTGCATATGGTAAGAGTGTGGCTTGCTTCCGTTATTGCATTGGAGTTGTTGGAGGTTGGTGGTGCAAGTGGGGCGGGCAGGTGTCGCTTGCGCTTGGTAAGCAAGCAAGTTCTTTGATTGGCAGCTCAAGTAGGGGGGTGGGGGTGTCATCACACACACACAGATAGAAATAGAGAGAGAGAAAGAGAGACTTTGCATGGATGCAACCCTTAGAACCCAGACAATGGTTTTAGTTTTATATTGATTTTCGATCATAAGCAACCTGCAATGTGTCCACAAAGCAAACGACAATGACAGGCAACAACAACAACTGTTACAACAACATGTACAATGTCTCGACCATTTGACTTACATATGTGGCTTTCATACATTTTGGCGTGTTTCCTTTGAGGGCTAAGACATTTTTTTTTTTTTTGTTTGTTGCTTGTTATTGTCACGTTATCATTATTTATTGGATGCGCCGCTTTGGCACGCTTCCATTACAACAACAACAACAGCAACATGTTCATCAAGAAAATATGCCAGACACTACCTATAATAACAATAATAACAGTAATAATAATAACACTTTGTGGTGCCAAACCAGAAAACAAAAAGAATGCATCGATTTGCGTTCGTTTCGCGTTACGAACGAAGGAACCGTTACGTTTAGGGCCAAGGTTCAGTCCGAGCCAAGAGTATATAAATATATATCTTTGGTTTGCGGTCAGCTTACGAGGCGTTGGTTCGATGCAAAATATTTTGATATAACGCCAAAACAGATTCAAACTGTTTATTTTCGAATCATAATTATGATGTTGCGGTAGCGGTTGCGGTTAACTAACGTTGCGATTTGCACATTTCAAACCTGCCACCTGCCACCTGCCACCAAACATTTCACCGGTAAAAAAGTACATCAAAAATTCAAAAGAATTTCTTATTCATATAAATTTGTGACAACATTTAATTAACTTGTCGCGGCATTGAACCATGAAACATTCTGCGAATTATTAATATTGTTAGTTAGAGTTGTTTATAAACAAATTATAATAGACAAAGCTTGTCACTTTATGCGATAAAGCAAGAAAGAAAAGACGGCTTTTAACAATAATAATAATTTTGATAACTTTAACATCAACTTGTCAAAACCTGCCTCAACTTGTACACTGACCGAATTGTGCATTCAGGGTGAACTAATTTACTTAAAGGTCTCGCGTATTATTTAGGCAAAGTATATTGAAAATATTACTTACACGCCTAACTAAGCATTAACAAAGCGAACACTTCATTATGAATATTTGTGGTTTTGCGAGCACAATAATAATAAAAACGAAAGCTAAAACCTCAACTAAACCTTAATTACGCTAAATTTATTAGCCAGCCACACAAAACGAAAATGAAAGCTCAATGCCAACATTAACAACAACATCAACAACAATAAATTCATGTGCAACACACGCTGTGAGCCAAAGGAGAAAAGAGGAAAGAAAAACAAAAAAAAAAAAAGACAGGAAAAAGGAAATGGAAAAGGCGCCCGCACCCAAATCTAATCGCTGTCGTTAAAGCAATAGGCAGCAACTTCAACAGCTAGCTCCAACTACTGCTTTAACGACAACAAACAACAACAGCAACAACTATAGCAACAACGACGGCGACAACAGGATTCAAGTTCAGTCAGAAAACAAAAAAAAAAAAACAAAAAATGTAACAAAACCTTTTGGTTTTTGGGCTGGTTTTGCGTGTCAGACGCGTTTTGTATAGGAAACTCGATAATTTCCACCAATTTCCTTCGAGTACAGCACACGCACGTCTGTGTGTGTGTTGGGGTTAGAGCTTATAATGTGTTATATGCGTGTTTTGGACTCACTCGTTAAAGGACTCGAAATGAGTATATGTTAATTTATTATGGTTAGGTGAGAAACAGAAAATGGGCGTGGCACGTTGGTGCTGGCCAATGCCAATGCCAATGCGGCAACCCATAAGCCAAATGAGACATTTTAATCCAAGCACACATAAATATAGCTTGTATAAATATGTATTTCCGGCCATGTAAGTTGGAAATGGAAATATTCGTTTCTATTTTTGAGCAGGTGCCAAATGCTGATTGCCTGCTTGCCCCTTCGTCTATCTGTCTGTCTATCTGTCTGGCTAAAAAGCTCAATTGCAATTGGCAGTGCATGCAAATTGTTGGGCTCTTTGCAAAAACTTTGAGCTAACAAAATGACAACAGCGATTATTATTATTCTTTATGAATTATGCAAAAGCGCCAAAGGCAAAGTTTCTGTCTTTACGAGATTGTGGCGAAACCGTGCATTAAACGATGATATTTAATGCTAGCCAAGGACAGCGACAGTTGGGTTTATTATAAATACATGGCAAAGAGGCTTATCGTCCACTTATTATTATCATAGACCAAAATACTAGCAGCAGTGCCAATGAAGCGTTTTAAGGCTGCAGCTTAAATTGCATTATAATCTTAGGACATTAAACTAATCATATGGATTACAAACTCATGCATATATACATTTATACTACTATGTAATCAGGCATTAAGCCTGTCTCATTTTAAAGTCTAGTTGGCATTTCTTAATAGCAAAGTCTATTCAAGCAGCGTTATATAATAGGTATTTATTTTTTTTTTACTGCACTGAAACGTTTAATATTGCAGCTTATGAGAGAAGTGCATAATTAAACGGCTCTCACGAGGCGAGAGCAGCAAGTAAACGCAAAACTGTGATTAAGTCTTTGGGATGCCCGTATAAGTATGCTTGCATTTTTTCAACATGCTGATTAACCTAAAAGCTTGACTTGCCCCAATAAGTATGCTACAAATACAAAACTAACTCACAACTTTCATTGTTGATTTACATCAATCAAACAAAAGTTTGAAATAAATCGATTTCGTGATATTTCTCGAAGAATTTGAATCCCTATATCAGTGATCACTATACATATTTATTATATAGCTAGTTTTTGGATAATATTTTTGCTGATTGTTTTTTGTGGTTTTAGTCGGTTTTTCAACTTTATTAAGAAATTAAATTAGCATCATTGACTTTAGATGTTCCATGATATGCGCAATTTGTTTGGTGTTAAGTTGGTCACACACACACACTCACACACACATGTTTGTCTGTTGGTTGGTCTGGCATTGGTTGGGTTATGGGGCTTTTGTACATGCATACATATGCTACGACTAGAGCAGGATCTGTGTCGCCAATGATAGCACGCCTGCCACTTTCTCATTGAGTGCGCCTGTATGTGTGTGTGTGTGTGTAGAGCACTCAACAACAACATTGATTAGCAGCAGAAGCAGCTGCCTTTTGTTGTTAGCCCCATTCAAATTCCGTGTTGTGTGGTGGGCGTGGCAACAACACTTACTTACGAAACACCCAAACACATACACACACACACACACTCACATACATACAAAGCCTAGTGATCAGCTTAAGCCGCGCCTAATATTCAACACGGATAAGCAGAAGAAAGAGCAAAAGCTTAAAAGACGGCAGAGCAGAAGTCCAACTGTTGGACAGCAGCTTTGCAGACATTATGGCTTTTTAATAGCTTAAACTTAAAAGGCCAAACGAAGAATATTTTCTATGTTTTTTGATTATTATCAGATGAAGCGTTGAACCCGTATAATACATTAAATAATAATAGAGCCTAACCTCTTGCTAGTCGCTTGAGGACTTACAAATAGTCTCATATTGCGAGGGGGTCTTTAGAGTTGTCCAAGTGTTTTGGCAAAACCCTTTCTTTTTAATCGCCTTAAGGGCCTGGCAAGGAATAAGCGTCTTGCGAGCGTTCTGTGGTGACTTCCTTGTCGATCACTATATCTGGTAGTGTCCCTTCCAATCTGCTCCTCCACTGTATGCAGATTCGGGTCACGATGAAGGGCATGCATAACCACGCCAAATCGGGGCCACCCAATGCACATAGACTGTTTGTCAAACGTTTGTCAAGGGTGATCCCGAGACACCTTGCCTGCGAAGGTTGGTCCAAAGTAACGCCGTCCAATAGTAAGGGTATGGTATGGTCAATGAGGGTGGATTGACCTTTAAATTCCATCTTTTGCACCAGGCAACCTCATTACGTCATTTAGAGCTGTAAAGCAGTGCAATGTCATCGGCGTAAGTAGCAAATAGAGCCTTCCTGAGAACTTCCGTATGCTGCACGCTTGGGTAGGGCAAATCTGCAGTATCTATTGAGTAGAGCAGCGGTCCCTGGACGCTGCCCTGTGGAGCTCCAGCTCTCATATGGCAAGGAGTCGAGTATGGTGGTGGAATAGCTTTTTATTTTGCTAACTTATTGGCCGACATGCCAAACTTTACCGAATGCTTGTTGCATATCAATGAACATTACAGTATTCTAGATCGTCAAAGGCCTGTAGGATGTGTTTCGCCAATCTGTGAACCTGCCCCACAGTGCTGTGTCCCTCTCGAAATCCAAACTGGTGATCCGGTAGGATACGGCGCTCTTTGATAATGTCAGCAGCAGCCTTGCTGACATTATGGCTTTTTGATAGCTAAAACTTAAAAGGCCAAGCGAAGAATTGTTTGTATGTAAAATCGAATTTCTTGGCAACAATTTAACAGTCTGGAATCCTAAGAATGTTGTTTTGAAGCATTTTTTAATTCGATTCCCAGCCTCTTTTATAACTGTCGTTCGAGCATTTCTATCCATTCTGTCAACACTCAGGCCCAAAAACAACTAAGCTTGTCAAGGAATTGAGCTTCGAGCCTTACTCTGCCATTTTAACTCAACGCAAATCAACTCAACGCTGAGCTTAACTCGTCCGCAAAGCCAAAGTCAAACTTTGCACAGCTTTCCCTGTTCCACACACACACAAAGTGTTATTAGCAGCCGCCTGAACGTTAAAGCAAATCTACTTAGCATTAAACCAATTCTATTTGCTATAGAGTACTTGACAGGAGGAGATTGAAGAGAGGGGTGGGATAAAGACTAGTAGCTTTTGTGAGCATTTTCATTAGAAGGCAAATGCAAAAGCCAAACTGATTAGGGCCTCAATTGAAAGACGTCATTTTGCCTAACTCATACAAACAAACAAACAATGTACATACATGTGTTGTAAGTACACAAGAGCATAAATACACACACACACACACACACATATGCCCTTATAGAGTGTTACACTTACAGCAGAAAAGTAAGGAAAAGGCTAAAGACCATGGTTAAAGCTCAAGCATCAGCAAATAGGCACGTAACGGGGCTTTTGTAAAGATGCGTGAGTGTGTGTGTGTGTGGTGTAAGGATATAGTTTATTTTATAAGCAAATATTTGCATTTAACGGGGTGTGGCTGTGTGTGTTTGTGTGTCTGCGAGAGCTTTTTTATGCCTAATTGTAAGAAAAAACTATTTTTTTCTTAATATGTACCATTCAGCATTTATTTAGACTTTGTCTATTTCTGTGTCTGTGTGTCAGTGTGTGTGTGTGTGTGTGTGTGTGTGTGTGTGTGTGTTTAATACATACACACATACATACGTTTAAGCCATGACCATGCTATAGTACAACCATACAAAGCCAAAACAAAGCGAGAAAACCGCACCCAAGTTTGAGATTACTTATCTTTAGTTTTCATTTAAATATGAAAAAGCAAAGTGCTTTGTGTGTGTAAGTATTTGTGTGTGTGTGTGTGGTGTACATTCATTTATTTTGCTTGCTTTTGGTTTTCTTTATTTATTTCTTATTTCTCTCTTTTTTATTTCCTTTTTTTAGGGTTCTAGCGCTTTTTCCCCTTTTCACACACACACACACACACGAAAATTTCGTTTTAACATACTTTTACTTACTTCCTGTCGTTTACCACCCATCTACCTTACCCATACTATCCCCTTTATGCGCTCCTTTTATTTGCAACTCAGAATTCTTAGTATTTTCTGATGCCGAAAATGACAAGATACCAAAACACACAAATAAACACAGAGAGAGAGAGAGAGCGAGAGAGAGAGGCTGCACAAGAACATTATTGCGCTTTGAATTCCGGTTTCATTTTGAGTAACTTGGCCAGCCAAATAATTGGATTTCGAGTGCCAGTTGAGAGATGACATTCAAACCAGACCAAATACAAGATACATCAAATATAAACAAACAAACATTCCAACTCGCAATCTTTGTATGTTATGTAATTTAATGTAATGTTATGTGATGTAATGATGATGATGACGTCATCCTTTTGTTAGCTATCACTCCTTTCCCCACCCCGCTGGGGGTGCCCGAGCTATGTGATTGTGGCTGATAAAAAGGATTTGTGTGTAATGAAGATGCTCCTGTTTCTTGCTGTTCTGGCTTCAATTGAGCCATTTATGATGACTGTATTGCGTGTGTTTGTGTGTGTGTGTGTGTGTATTTTGTGTGTGTGTATTGTAAGTCAACTAAATTCATTTCAGATCAAAATCAAACAATGTTTCTTAGTTTATACGACTTTATAATAAAAAATAAAAAAGTCTGACAATTCAAACCAGTCTCAATTCAAGACGTCAACCATAATCCAACAATGGTTTGGATATGTTGTCAAAATGATTTTAATACAAAAACTTAGATAAATAGGTGAGGTTAACTATTTAACAAAATATATATTTATATATATATATATGTTTGTAATAATGACAATAATAATAAAAATAATCATCAGCAACATAAGGCTTCAAAATAAAAATTACCATGGAGGATATGCAGGTAGGTTATTGGTGTTGGCAAATAAAAAGCTGATAAGTCTTGGTTCTAAGCATACTTATAAGGAAGTTCAACAATTCGCATAGCTCTAAGCTACTCTAAGATACAAACAAAACACTTTAGAAAATGCACAAAGCTTAATTTTAGTCACACTGACAATTTTGTTTTTTTCTTTGCCTGATTCGTGATTTAATCAACTAACTAATTAACTATGTTCATATATATATAACGGTTACGTATGTTTACTGATAATTTCACACGACTTTTTGGACGTCACACAAAAAAGAAAACACTTTGCAACCAAGCTGAACACTTAACGAGATTTGTTCAGAAGACCATTATAAGTAGCTGACCCAAATGATTGTTATTCAAATAGATATTTGTATCGATATGGTATTTTTTGTTGTAGCTCCGCAAGCCAGCGTCGACACTTTCAATTCCTGGCTCGATGAAAACACCTTCCATTGCGAACCGGGAACAGATCGCATCTGGATGCAACGAAGAAGCGGCTGAGGCTTTAGTGGGTATCCACTCAGACTACCCTAGGTATGAAATGTATGTATACCAATCGCCAATCTCGCATTTCCCCCTTTACCAGAGTATGTAAATAAAACAACAACAAAAACATAGCGCATCTCGCTAATCCATGCACAGTGAGAACATAAAGTTAATTAAATCTTTATCATACAATTTATGCTATCGAACTCTTAAGAAGTTATTTATTTATTAAGACGATATAAATATTTCAATATTTTCTATAATAATTGAAAAATATTTTTGCTTTTCTCACTGTGTATGTAATCAATAAACAAGCGCGTCCAAGCCACATTCCATTAGCAATTCATGTGCCATCTATGTAGAAACAAGAACACACACGGAATTTAGATAATGCCGTAGAACTCCTAACTAGATTCAAACAAACAACAACAAACATTTGACTAATTGCCATGGGCCATAATTAGCTGTCAGCGCCGGCAGGGCAGATTATAAATGTCATTACATAACCATATCCTTCAAGGGTACAACACAAAAAAAAAGTGTGACAGCGAGAGGGAGAGAGACTGAGAGAGTGAGAGAGTGAGGTCACCGAACTTATCCCAAAACAAATCTCAAAGTTAATATAGTACAAACTTATATGTATAGTATAAAGTAGTTTAGTTTTGCAACTTACGTTGCGTATACGCAATAAAGTCTCATTGAGTTTTTGATGACCATTCAATTTGGCACTGTCTAATGCATATAAGTATGTATGTATTTCAGTCAATATGGTAGCTAAGTGTGTTGTTGTTGCCGTTGTGTCCTGTTCAATGCATAAATAAATCTACTGAAGTGCCTACAAAGTAAAAAATTTCTCGAATTTGGCACAGTTCAGCATTTTTGCTGCCCAGCAAAAACGCCCCAAAACATAGCAAAACTTTGGGGTATCTTAAAGGCAAGAGACAATTGGTTGTAAAATCTTTTTACACTCTAACACAGGGTAGTATGTCGTTCATACAATTTTACTATACGTGTTATCTCTGTGAATGGATCTAGGGAAGGACCATTATTCCTCGTTTCCGGTTGTCAATTCTCAACAACATGTTTGCCGTTTGTCCGTTTGTATCTGGTGAAAACACAAATTGATGTGACACAAATTTTCATGAGGCAGGCAACAACAAAACCGACACACACAAACCTGTCATTGGTTTTGCTTAAGATTTATTAAGCAATGCGCCGTCAGGGACAATTTGCAATAAACAGAGTTGATGGCAAATCTGTCATTGTCTTCGATATCGAAAGTATTTAAGTAATAAGTTAGCTGTTGAATGGCAAATGAAGTGTGTGAAGCATAATTGAGTGTTGGCTGGCGGGGCTGGTAGCGGCAATAAGCATTGAGAAAACACACGCCTCCATTTGGTTTTCTTTGTTTTGTGTGTTGTATCATTATTAACAGGTATATGGAGGAACGTGCGCTTACTGGCGGCAATACGTCCAGAAAGCCATCGACAAACTCGGCCAAACACAAACCTAATGTGGGCTATCGCCTGGGCAAGAGAAAAGCTTTGTTCGAGAAGCGTAAACGCATTAGCGACTATGCTCTCGTCATGGGCATGTTCGGGATCATCGTGATGGTGATTGAAAACGAACTGAGCAGTGCCGGAGTCTACACAAAGGTGAGTCATTCCTTCATTCTTACTTAAATCAACTATAGTTCACTAACTTAATTATGATGCAAATTGAATCGTTAGTTGATTTTGATGATGATGATAAATGTGTT
The DNA here is from genome assembly GCA_018904305.1 of Scaptomyza montana. Taxonomy (NCBI): domain Eukaryota; kingdom Metazoa; phylum Arthropoda; class Insecta; order Diptera; family Drosophilidae; genus Scaptomyza; species Scaptomyza montana. Next base: position 739,169 of record JAEIGR010000014.1, read on the forward strand.
ATATGATTATAACGATTCAATATTTTCTCGTTACTCGTTAAGTTGTTTGCTTTATCAACGAGTGTGGATTCCAACTAAATGAGCATGAATTGCGAATCGTTATAAGTTACTAAAATTAATTAGGGTAGGACCTATTAATGATGAATGTGTCAAATGATTGTATGGATTCAATGTTTACTCGTTACTCGTTTAGTTGCTTTATTGCTTTAGCAATAAGTGTTAATTACCACTTAATGAGCATAAATTACGAATCATTGTGAGTAGAATAATTACCATGCTATAAAGTTGACATCTTACTCGATACTCGTTGTTTGATTTGGGCGAGTAATTAAAAATTGATGGTCTTCACCATTTTTACTCTTAGTATTAACGAGTAATTATTGCTACCAGATTGGGAATAATCGAGTTAATTATTACTGCAAATGAGGCGAATAATTGTAATGGTTGTAATTTTACTCGTTACTCGTTAAGTTGCTTGTTTTGGAATAATAACTAAAAAGTGATGGTCTTTACCTTTTTTATTCTTAGCATTAACGATTATTTCATACCAACCTACGTAAGAATAATTACCCAAAGTACTCGTTACTACTAAGAACTACAAAGTGATTTATTGAACTTTACGAATATCTAAACTCTAGCCAAGCTCTTACATGCTTCGCATAACCAGCTGGTTTCTTTTTCTCTTATATTTATTTCCAATAATTTAATCTCGTTGCAGGCATCGTTTTACTCGACAGCGTTAAAAACCTTAATATCTGTTTCGACTGTGATTCTTTTAGGACTTATAGTAGCTTACCATGCTTTGGAAGTGCAGGTGAGAGTGAGTGCAAATTGTATCCTTTCTCTTGCGGATGTTATTTGATGGTTGTCTTCGTTACTGTTTTAACCAAACCCCCCCCCCTCCCTCCCTCTCTAGCCTATAACCGCCCGCTTAACTAATATGACCTGCCCGTATCCAGTAATAAACTAACCGCATCATCGTTAAGCATCCCAAACTATCCCGTAATTTCCACAACCTGGCATTTCAAACTACTCTATAGCCAGCTTAGGCCCTAGAGGCTTAAACACCTCATTTGCAGTTGTTTGTTGTACTTATACTTTGTGTGTGTTCTTTTTGTCTGTTCGTTAAAAAAAATAAAATAAATAAATATACCACTAGAACTTTTGATAGTAGCTTTTGAAAATTGCGAGAATGCCAAAAATACGAACAGAGCATTGCACTTTCTTATAAATGCCTATCGTTATCGTTACCGTTTATCGTTTATCGTTACTGTTATCGTTATGTACAGCGCAACTGTACTAACACACACAAAGTGTAAGACTTTGTTCAATATTAATATGTTAATATTTTGAGAGCTTTGTGTTACTTTGCCTAACGAAATTAGCGAATTTCCGACAACAACAAAATACGAAAAAGTACAAAAACATACCAACAAATACTAAATATTGCAATATTTAATTTCCATATCCGTCATTCCGTATGTTTCCCTGATTTAAGTTGAAAAATCTTTACAACTCTCGACTATTAGATCGATTTTATACCCGTTACTTTTTTCATCCCAGCACAACAGCAAAGAGAACCAAACAGTAGTCCACATCACATCATACATAGAACGTTTCGACATTTTGTAAATATATTTTCATAAAAACAAAAAAACGCAAAGCCAACAAACAAATTCTTACATAAACCATAAACATTATTTAAATATGTAGCAAGGGTTCAATTAGGAAGTTAATAAACATGCATAGATAGTTGTTGAAAGTAGCATTAAAATTGTTCAATATGACAAACAAACAAACAAAAAGTCAAAACAATTCAGGAATGTATTCACTTTTAATTTTGTTATCTTGCCAAACAAACAAACAATATACAATGACAACGACAACGACGACGATGACGACGACGGCGACGGCATACGTATTTCTTTCATGCGCTTTTAAATACCAGTTGCATGTACAGCACTATAATTTATTTGGTTTACGACTTCTCCCGTCCCCCCTCTCCAAAGACCTCTTCCGCCTTTATCCCTTCTTACGGGTTGAAGCCCGAACAAAACCAAAGTTAACCTTCTTCCCCCAAACCCTCAACTATTTTTTAGTATTTTTTTGTTGTGCTTACAACTTAGCAAATACCAACAACCATATTTATTAAAAATGTTCGCATGAGTAATGGTTATATATACATAAATAATTTTGAAACAACAACAAAATACATATAGAGAAAATAGAGCATGTGAGAACTACTATTTAATTTGTTATTTCCTTTCTTTATACTTTTGCTACTACTATTTATACTAACATTTAAATTTTTAGAAATGAAACATAACATAAATAACAATTTAACATAACATCACGGTACATTGCACCTAAAATATATATTTATATTAACATATATACACATATAAGTATATATTTGATCGTTTTATAATCTTTACAATAGCAATTAGTTATAATTCCAATCAAAGCCAAATTAAAAAGTGTTTCTAACTATAACTTAAGGCAAGCAAACTATTGTAACAACGCCAATAAGATGCAAATGAATATCGAAAACTTAAAACCTTAAAACTGCGATGTTCCCTTTGAGGCTAAAGAAATGAGAAAGTCCTGTGAGTCGTGTGTCAAGTTTCAATGCATATTCAATTAAAATGTAGTTAATTACAGAAAACAAAAAAGAAATATCAAATTAGAAGAATCACCGCTCAATCTACAAAACATTCAAAAGAAAAACAGATTAAATCACTTTCATAACCATTATTCGTCCATGAAACAGAATTCATCAATCAGATGCAAGACCAATATCAATCAATCAATCAATCGTTCGAAATCAATATCAAAATCAAAATCAAACGAACTCAATCAGAAATCAGCTCAACATTTCTATGTCGTCTTTCGTCATATTCGTAATCTTCATAATTTGTTCTCAACTACAACACCAACAACAACTACTATATAGTACATATATATAAATCCGATTTAATGTTACTTCCTCCCAACCCTCCCTTGGCCCCCAAACCTTTTCTTTAATGTTGATGTTTAAAGTAAATTTTTAATATGTAATTACCTTCCAATTATGCTTTGCAGAATTCAGTAAGTAATACTATTTATTGTATAATATTTTCATCATAAATATTTGTGAGTAATTCCTACATGCATAGTGTTACGTACCCCCATCCATGCTCTATATTATACATATATGGCTAAACAACATTCCAACAACATAGATTAGCTTGACAACAACAACAACAACAACAAAACAATTACATTAACAACAACAACAATTCAAGTAATATCTACTTTATATATGCAATACAACATATGATCTTTGTGTTTGTGCTATATACTTAGTATTAATAAAGTACCAAACAATATAGAAATGAAATATGCTTTTTCAATTTTAAAGTTCACAGCACATTTTGAGATTATTCAAATCAATCAACATTTGCATTCAGAGTTAAAGACGAATTCGTGGTTGTTTTGCAACTGATCTAAGATAGTTTGAACAAGAGGAAAACAATGCTGCGTTCAACTCTATCAGAGTTGCATTTTAGGCAGACAAAACTGTGGTATTTGTTTTTTTTTTTATTTTTGCACCAAACGTATTCGAATCCTGTCCTAAAATGATGCGATTCAATAAGCTTCTTTGCTTAGTGCAGCTACATATGAGAATTGAATGACATAACACACACAAACACAGATACTCACACACACACACACACACACACAGACAGACATGTATGAGCATTCTCATTGCTAAGTCGATTCGGAATAAACATCAAACATCATATAACTCACCAAGATTCGAACGGTGCTTCAACAAACTAAACTAAAACACAAAACAATTCACAGGACTTTCGTCTGCATAAACAAGTGTTGTGTGTAAACTGTACCAATAATGTGTTTGCACCAACTTCTCTATTCCAAATTTCTATCAACTATCTATAGTACTATATCCAGTTTTTTATCGATATAAATCGGCTTAACTTGCGAATGACTCATATGACTCATACTACTTACTACAATACTCGCAGCTAACCGTAACAAAATTGTATCAAGCCAAGTTCTGTACAACAAACACACACGGCTTATGCCAGCTACTACTTATGTACTTACCCACTTACTTACCCCCTCTCCCGCCCCTGCCCCCCCCCCCTTTCACGCAGCATTCGCAACATTCACAAGTGTGATTTGTATAGAAAATGTGCGTGGTAGTGTACTAAACAATTTATTATGCGCCGCATCATAGATACATACTTATTAGTGTGCTTATAAATGTGTTAGTGTTGTTCACGATTAGAATTCTAAGTAAATGCTTAACTTTCCCGGCCCCCCCCCCTTCCCCTCACCACAAACTACTATGAAGATTATTAATGCTTATTTATTTTTGAAATCGTGTGGAGAACAAAACAAAATACCAAAAAAATACCATAACTTGACTTGAGTTGATTGATTCCTATTCGTTTACCATAACTTATCCTAACTGTGATTATAATCAAAGAATAAAATGATTAAAATAAAATAAAATATTTGGAATATTAAGCAAAGTTAAAAAAAATAAATTCATAAATGTATGTGAGTACCCTTCGATTGGTTGAAGCCTGAAGTATAGTCTAAGCAAAATTATGAAATTGTATTTAAAGCTTCGCCTAAAACAATAATTTGTAAATACTGAACAAAAACTGTCAAATTTCCATTCAAAATTTTAGAGTATGAGACGCATAGATATTAATCCAGTTGAACTTGAAATTTCATCGGTATTCGGCAAAGCTTTGGCCACACTTATCAGTTTTGCCAGCAGAGCTTTCAGTCAGCAATTTATAATATTAAGTGCTCAAGAACACATTTAGTACAGAAAGTCTTTTAATGAAAAAACTAAAAAAAAATAATAAGAAAAAGTAAAAATTAAATAATTATGTCCACCCCAATGTTATCCACAGTACAAAACCTCAATATTAGCCTTAGCTTATACATACATCGATTATATAGCTTGAGTGCAGCTGCATTTAATTAAAAAAGTATTAATAAATCGAGTGACTTTCATCAGATTCGAATTCTTGGCTTAATTCCATAACTGATTTGAGCTAATAAAATACAAAAAGGTAAAACAAAAAACAAAAACCAAAATGCCAAAAAAATACCACAAAAAAAAAAGTAAAGAAAATATGTGCTAACAACCCGAGAACACGCACGCCGCCTACCTAATCAGTAAGTACTTTGCACACACAAGCGCACGCACACACACACACACACGCACACACACACACATGCACGCATTAGAACACAAAAGAGCGCGCACTGCATACAAAATTAGAGTGTGACTTGTGTAAGCTATGTAACACCATCACCGAACGATTAAGATCGATAACCGATACACATCATATCGAGAGCACACAAAAATCGGTGCAGTCAACAGCCACAGCCGCAGTCACAGATTGGAATAAGCGGATGATAATCAGACGAAGAGCAACAGCAGCAACAACAGCAACAGCAGAAGCAGAAGCAGGTTATGAAATCGCTATCGTTATCGATAACCAATGTTAGACTTCTACAGCAGGTTTCGCTTACACCAAACCATCTTTCGCTATGCTTAATCCTTAATCAACAACAAGAACAACACCAACAACAGCACACAATTACAGCAAACACCTGCACGCACACACACACACATACACACACACACACACACACACTTAGCTCTTAGACATATTATACGCATTTGTACACTTCATTGACGTTGTACTTGTCAAATAATTCATGCTCGTATTTTGGGTGTATATTCATTTTGTTTAGTCGCAAATAACAAATCGATAAAATTCCAATTATATTTAATAATTAATTGTTTTTTTTTCTCTACAATTCTCTTTTTTCCCTGTGCTCCCCCTTCATATCTGCCCATGCAATGCCGGAAAACAATCAAACAAAAAAAAAAAAAAAATGAAAAAAAACCACCAAATATAAAATATGAAAAAAAAAAAAAAAAAACAAATGAAAACCCAACCCAAACAACAAAATGCCTGAAAATAATAATATCAATAATAAATTGATATGAAAAACGAAAATATGCACACAGTTATTCATGATAGATAACTGCGCCGACGATTGGAGGATCGCAATGACATGGCAACGAATTAGTCAAATAAGCTTAGAACTTTTTATATGCGCTATACATCCAATTCCTGGCGAATACTATTTCCAGTGGACAACAAAATTGGCCAATAAAAATAAAACAATGGGCACCGAAATGGTGCCATACGACGTAGCTTTATCACTACCTATGTTCCTTCGATTATATTTAATCTGCCGTGTTATGCTGCTTCATTCAAAGCTATTCACAGACGCATCATCACGGAGCATCGGCGCTCTCAATAGGATTAATTTTAACACAAGGTAATTCACTATTGTCATGCTAGCAATAATAATCACGTTTATCCTTTTTGCGAGTAAGTTGTTCGATAATAATCGATAAACGATCATTATTTTGATTGCTCTCCTAGGTTTGTTTTAAAAACACTTATGACAATATGCCCAGGAACGGTTCTATTGGTCTTTATGGTCTCGCTGTGGATCATCGCATCCTGGACACTGCGGCAATGCGAAAGGTAATGCAATCAATTATCTTCATAACTATATACTTAATATTTATATGTATGAAAGTTTTATTAAAGTAATTTATGTAGTTATATTTATAATGTTGTTTCTTAAATGAGTTGATTTTTTTTTTTTCGTATTGTTTTTTTGATCATTTCTGATTCTGTTTTTAAATTGAGTTACTTTTATTATATATATACAATATATATACATTTTATATTCCACGTTATTCTTCACTTCTCTTGAGGATACGTTTGTGTTTTGGCATTTCTAATTTAAGTTTTTCCTTTAGTTTGGCATTGTGCTAATCTTTTTTGGAAATCCAATTTAAATGTATGCCACTAAAACTACTTTGACCTTTAAACTATAAGTACATACATATGCCTACTTATTTAATACCATATTTATGTACATAAATGTATGTGCTAAATTTATTTAAAATGTACGCTCAACACAAGTAGTTTTGTAGCAAAAAACAAGTTTTAACTAAACGCAAGAGAGTTTTTTTTTTTTTTTTTTTTTTTTATGGGAAAGTATCTCGAGTATATACTAAACACACATGTATGTATGTATGTGTATCTAAGAGCAAATGAGTTGCAATAAGTTTGCATTTCGAAAGGGTTAAGCACAGCATGGCACACACACACACACTTACACACACATACACAGAGAAAAATCACTAGCAGCTGCACCATCCAAGCCACAGCACCACCAATTCAACAATTTTGTATCATAAATGTATCTATGTGCACGGGTGTGTGTGTGTGGGGGGGCTATTCTTAAAGCCATCGAACAAAATTGGCAACTGCACACACACACACACACACAAGGTTGTCCGTGTCACGTGCAGAAAGCAGGATAATTCCAGCATTCGTTTCAATATTTACATTTTTACTTAGTTTTTGTTATTTTTACATTTTATACAAAATGTCGCTTGGTTTCTCTCTCACTTCTCACCTCTCACTTTTTACTCTCAACCTAGTCTAGTACCATGACATTATTTTTGAATGATTTTTCGTTTTTCGATTCGTTATGCTGATTGCATTTTCGTATTCGATAGTTTTATTAATCCATAAACTACATAAGTTTTGCACAAGTTTTGCGGGGCAACAAATACTGCTGGCTCATAGTCGGTCTGTGTGTATGTGAATAAAACTCAGAGCTTGAGGGAAACTTGGGCATACACAGCTCGTACAACTAACAAAGTTAAAGTTATAAAAATATATTTCTAAAAAAATTCTTTATGTTCTTTATGTTCTTTGGCTGCATTTAGTAGTTTTCTCTTCTAGCTAATGTGCTAAGTACTTGACAACGTTTGTATGTATGCTTAGCTTAATACAAACACACACACACATACACGCTTTTCTCTCCCTCTCCCTCTCTATCTCTCTCTGTCTCTATCTTTCTCTTTTTCTAACCGGCTGTCCCTGACTTTTTTCTTCTACTGTATATGTATATACTTATGCATATATAATCAAATTTAAACTTTCATAATCCCGCTGACGTTCTTTGCTGACTGTTTTCAACTTGAAAGCTATCGATAAACAATTTCTCGTAGTATTATCGATTACTATCGATTATCGACTTTGTCTAATAGTTTCTTCTACCTTCTGCTTGATTATTCACTACAAAAAAGAAATCAAATATATTAATTGTTAATAAATGTGTACTTTTTTACGATAGTTTACTTAAACTTTAATTCTTTAACTGAATTCTGTGTGTGCGTGTGTGTGAGTGTGTGTGTGTGTGTGTTGTATTTACATATGTGCGTATTTTGTTTGTATTTAGTGGAGCTGTATGAATACTTTTCCCTATTTGCATATCATACATTATTGTATTCATTAAGCTTCCAAAATGGATTGAACTATCGCCTGCATTGCCCTAGAAATATCGTATATCGTATGCGTAATAACTTACTTACTATACATACTACTAACAAAAACAAAAAGTAAAACAATTAAGATAAAAAATACAATAAAAATCCATTTCAATTACAAAAATCTTAACTCAAAACCGGAAAATGAACGCAATGAAAACCAAGTATCGAAATGTGACATATAAAAATATTTATGCATTACCGATGAAGTTTTTTTTTTTTTTGTTGTGCCTAAAGACGTGCTACAGTTGTTGTTGTTGTTGTTGTCGCTTGAGTATGAGTATATGAGTATTTTTGTACATAAATATAATTCATAAATAAGCCGGCAACACCCACAGCCAACTGCCAACTGCCAACTGCCGACAGCCAGAGATGTTAGAGATGCTGCTAACCCATTATTTTGTGCTGTTTGGCTGTATTTTCTTCTTCTTCTTCTTCTTTCTATATCCTAAATACTGTTTCCTTCTCAATGTTTGACCTTGCTTTTATTTTATGTGTCGTTTACAATTTTGTTTATCTGTTGTTTTTCTTATCTTGTTTTCATCCGTTGTTCGAGTCGTTTTGGTTTGTTACAATTTTTTCAGTCCTTATGACGCGACAAATGCTAGTTGTGTCCACAGCTAGACTACTTACCAACCCTTTGGTTCATTGTGTCCTCATCATCAGGTTTTATAATGAAATGCCATCGTTAATGCGTGTGTCCTTCTGTTCCTTCTGTGACGTCTTTTCAATACTTAAACAACTGTGTATCGTTTTACTTTCCTTTTCCCTACCTTTTTGGTTTTTTTGTTTTGCTATTTGTGAAACGCCATGATTATCATCTTTCTATCTAACACAAGCATAGGACATGCGTGCATATACCATATAGTTTAAATAATATATATATTTGTATATTGGGCTTCTCAAAAAGAAGAAGGAAACGAAAAATGAAAAGAAAAACTTTGCGATTTATGATTGATTAATGTCCATTTATTAATTCATGTCTTACGGAACCAATAAAATCTTTCGTTGCTATAAATAAAAAAAAAAGAAGAAAAAAAACACAAACTAAAAGTTTGCATTTCATTTTATTTCGATTATTCGATTTATTATCATATAATGTCTAAATGTTGTCTTTTGTTAATTACTTTATTGTAGAGATTTATTCCAAATATATTTCAATATTTCATTTATATAAATAATTATTGTACCTTATATTATTTAACTTCATGATGATCAAAAGAAATAATTAATTTTGTCTGAATTTTGTATTCTAATTGCAACATTTGTCGAAAAAAGAGTAATTCTTATTGAACATTTGATATTAAAAATATTTCAAAAATAATAATATAAAATAAATTGAATTCGTATTTTATGTTAGTTAAAAATATTACATATTCTTTATATAACTTCCAAGTAATTTGAGTGTGTCTAATTCGTATACCAAAAAAAAAGCATCTTATTTGTGTATGTGTATGTATGTGTATATGTATGTATTTATCGTATTGTGTGTGTGTGTGTGTTTGTGATATATATAGTATTACATTATTATTTATTTATTTTAAATCAAGCGTAGCTTTTTCTCTGGGAAATAACTTAATCGCATGCTTTTTGTAAGAACAAACTACTTGATAAATGCTAAGGCACAACGATAACGATAACGATAACGATAACGAAACCAATTAAAACACTCGAGACCAGGAATGTATTAACAAGAAGAAGAAGAAAAAGCGCAGCAGCAACAGTAACATCAAACTTAATGAACAACAGCTTGAGGCAAAGTGGCATTCAGTTCTTAATTTTTCTCGCTTTTGTTTGTCTGAGGGCCACCAAAGAGACTTTTTTGACATTTGCTTGCCACACACAACAAACAAACCCACACACACACACACACACAGAGACATGAAACGTGTGTTCCCATTTTTGTTGCAGCTAAGCGTTAACCAGCACTGCCACAAAGAAATGCCAGCCAAGTACACGAGTTAGCTATCCTTTTATATATGTATATACTAATCAGCTTCTTAGCTCAGCTTCTCAGCTTCATTAGCTTGTGTACGTACCACCCCCCCACTCACACACACACACACACACACACACACTCACTGGCACAGCTGAACATTCATAAAAAAGGCCTCTGTTGGGCCATGCCACTCAAGCGGCGCTTGAGCTGCCACACAAGCCGACAGTTAACAGTAAACAGTAAACAGCAGTAACACAAATGCGTATGTATCTGTAGCTCAGGTGTAGCACAAAGTACACTGAGAGTACTTTTTAGTTAGTGACAAAGGTTGGCCTTTTTTGTGACGAGTGTGCGTGCTTGTGTTCGTGTGTGTTCATCTAATTGACTCTCTCTCTCTCTCTTTTAAGAGTCACATGCATGTCCTTGTCTTAATCCAATCAGTCAATCAGTAAGTCAGTCAGTCAGTTTGTTAGTTGAGTTGAGATTTCGTTTTTGCTTATTTCTTTTGAGAGGTTTCAGGGCGAATGTACACAAAGTTCATAGTGCATATTTTGAGCTTGTGCAGAGCTTTAACCTTAAAATCTACCTATAAATTACTTACTTAATAATAATACTAATAACTCGTGTCATTCAACTCTATATTTTATATACATAATTATATATATACATATATACGTATATATTCGTACCCGGTTATCTATCCTCTTCTATTCAGGACTTGGTTCCTTTCAATTATCGTATTTATTTATTGTTGTATCTATTTATTTGGATTTATTCGTATTGTTTTTGTATTATCATAATTGATTTTGATTCGTGATTTTATTTGATTTGATATTAATTATGTAATATATATGTAATAGTTTATGATAGTTTGTTGGAATTTGTGTAATAATTACTTATTTATGTGTATTTTTTCGATACAGACTTGAATTCAAAAACAAACAAATAATGCAAAAATATTTTTAAAATATACTTATTGATTTTTGATAAGCAAAAAAAAAAAATTGTTACTATCTGTTATTTGTTTATACTTTTCGAAAATGACAACAACAAAAAATGTTCACATAATTTCACATCTGTTTATTTGTTTACTCCACTTCTCACCCTTCTTCTGTACCCACAAATTGCAAAATGAAATTGAATCTGAAAACAAAAATACCAAAAAACAAAAACCAAAAATAAAACTCTCTATCAACTTGAACACGCATCCGAATACCGAATCGTGAATATACCAATAAAATTCTGATAATCAATAAATATCTATAAATATATATGTATGAAATACTCACAACAACTTGCCAACAAAAATTAAAAAAAAATATATATAATACCAAAAAATAAATATACTACAAAAATCATACCAAACGCATATAAAATCATATAAATATATACCTGTATATATATATACATATATATGTGCATGAATGAATGTGTGCTAACAACTGAACTGAACCCTGAATTCGACAACGATATGTTATCGATAACCAAATATCGAATGAAACATGTCGAAAAATCGTTCATGAAAAATGAAACTCAATCCTTGAAACTTGAACTTGAACTCAAAAGGTTCCACGATGAGGAGCACGCGAATTTACTAAACACCATGTGGCTAACGGCAATCACATTTCTGTGTGTTGGTTATGGCGACATTGTGCCAAACACTTACTGTGGACGCGGTATAACGCTCACCTGCGGCATGGTGGTAAGTATACAAAATAGAACCAAACCAATCAAAATTCAAAAATAAAAAGTCCAATTTAACTTATTTATCCAAAACAAAACCAAACAATGACCAAATATAAAAAATCAAAATACAAATAAAAGTTAATTACATTGTATAACAAACAGAATTAACAATTTCCAGTACAGCAGTAAAAATAGCAGAACAGACATAAGATATACTATTATGATAATGTCATATCAGAAACTAAGTACTACAACAACAACAACAACGTTACGTAACACAATCATACGATATTTCATAACAAAAAAAAAAAAACCCCAAAGACAATAAGTTTTCGAAAAATTATGCAATGTGCTAAAAGTAATGCATAAAGGCTCCACCCACACACACATACATACAATATATGTGTATGCGTGTGTGTGTGTGTTTGTGAATATTGGCCATAAGCCAAAAGCAGGAATCGGCGCACGATTTGTAGCCTTTAGCTTTAATTTTTATAAAGGTTTTGTTTTTTCTTCTTCTATCAGGGCTTTGCGCGCGTTTTGTTCATTCCATAAAAAGCTATATCTATCTATATACACACGTATATATGTATTTGATATAAAATCAACACACACACACACACAAACACAGATTTTTTTGCTCAGACAAGATTCCGTTGAAAATCATCACATATTGAAAGCATCCACCAAAAGTAAAAAAGTAAAAAAATATTCAATTATTTAAACTCCACGCAACACAGCCAGCCACAGAAAACGCCACAACACCAACAACGAACGGCAAACAATTCATGCATAAATCGTATTTTGTGTCTCGCTATGATACAAAAAATACATGTTCATGCATTACTTCTATATAATCGTACATACATATATATGTTTAAGCACAAACACCAACACTATCACACACATTCGCATAAGCATTCTTATATATACAAAGTATAAAGTAAAATATCTATGTATGTGTGCTATATGTATTTATCACTATTAGGTTAGAGCTACAACGTCTCTGATTATATGTATGTATGTATGTATCTATATATGTATGTGTGCGCGCGTGTGTGTGTTAAAGCAAACGCTAACCGAGCCAGACTTTTGTTTTGTAACAATTGTGAGTTTCCGTTACCACAAACAGGCAACAAATCCTTGTTGACAGCTCATTTATATGTATAAATATGTGCGTGTATGTGTGTGTGTGTGTGTATGTGCTTTTTGTGTGTATGCGTGGACAATACATTGTCCAACCCAAATTGTCACCTTCCATTTTGTTGTGCACCAGCAAAAACCAAAAAATAAAAATAAAAAAAATAACTCTTAATACCAAAAATACTAAATATTAAAAAAAGAAAACATCCTACTTACTTAACGACTAATTTCACTCGGTTAAAGTCGCTGTTCTTAAAAAAAAAAATAATTAATTATAATAACTTGCATAGCTCTTATCTTATCTTACCTTACTTATCCAATATGAATGTGTGTCTTCACGGCTCTTTAAAAAACCAAAAAAAAAATAAATATTATATATATATTTATATATACAAAAAGTCTTTCAAGTTGCATCTTTCTAACAATACTCTTTTATGCCTGTCATAAGTTCGAGTTAAACTAATCCTTAGTTTCGAAATGATTTCATTTGTTCCTTTCTTTTATTTTTTTGTTATTTAATTTTTACGAGTATTACAAATAAGTTAATTTTCTGTTTTAGTGTTGAGCATAACCATTAAAGCGTTTATTTTCATGTTTATTTATAATTATTGAAAGAAAAAAAAGAAGATATATATATATACATTTGATTTATAGTACTTATTATGTGTTTGTTTTTGTGTATATTAAGCCAAAACAATACGATATTTTTCTCTATCTCTCTTTCCCTTTCATTTAATACTGAATATAACGCCCTGCGTGCTCGTGTACTCGTGTATAAACGTACGTACGTATTATTTGTCCCTGAACAATGATAACGCGTCTTCCGAATATGATAATGCGATAACCACATACAAACCCAAAAACAAATTCCGAACATAAAACAAAAAATGTGTATATGTATTTAAATACATACGCATAAATATATATATATATATATTGCGAACTCTCTACATATGGATATTAAATATGCAATGCAGATTTCATGACGAAGAGCATGCGAATCTTTTAAATGCAATGTGGCTGATAGCGATAACATTTTTGAGTGTTGGTTTCGGTGATATTGTTCCGAATACGTACTGTGGACGTGGTATCGCTGTCAGTACAGGAATAATGGTGAGTTTTTAAGTAAAAAAAATATGAAAAAAAAAAACAACAATTTTTAGATACAAAATGTCTTATTGCACAAACACATCAAAATTGAATTCAATACAAAAAGAAAAAGAATAAAACCTCCTTTTAACCGAACGTAGCTTTCATTTTAACTCAAATCGAGCTTGAAATTCATATGTAAATAATTACATTTATCGCATACTATATGAACAAAAATAAAAACCCCAACAATTAATCGAAATGCTCACTCAAAACTCGCAATGTATTACTCCTCGCCCCCTAATCCCTTTAGTTTTGTACACTGCCTACGTCATGTATTATGCAATATACTGTTATATACATACATACCTACTAAATGCAATTTACAATCAAAACTGATCTCGAGTTAAGCCGCATACATTTTATTCATTTATCTTTTCGATTGTTAGAAATTTATCGATACGTTATCGAAGCAGGTCTATTACACACACACACACACACACACAGACTTCTTCTCGTATCTCTTTACTACTCTATCTATTTCTATTTCTATCTCTGTCTTTCACTTTATAGATCTATCTTAATTAAAATCCTTCTATCTCTTTGTTGAGTGTAGTTCGACTACAAAAGTTTTTACATGCATATTGATCATATCGTAGTCATTGATTTGAAATTACCATACAAAAACAATAATCCAACTAAAACTACTAATACTTGTTCTCTCTAGCCTTACCTTTATGTACTACTACTATGTGTGAACCTTTGTATCTGCAAAAAAAAAAATACTAAAAAAAATACCAAAAAACCTCTAACAAAAACTTCCTGCTCTAACTGTTGTATTACATTTGACAAGCTCGTACAAACTTGAGATCGCATTCTGATTCTGATTTACCTAACTCTACTAGTTACCCAATCAATTCTTTATGCTACGTTATCGTAATTATAATAATATTAACAATAATTGCATAACCTACATCTTCATAACTTACATCCATCTAATATGCGACATCATAATGAAGTAAGCCACATACATTGCACTCACTCATTCATTCATTCAGTTAACTCAAATAATCAAATATTCATTCGTTCATTCGTTCATACATTTTGAAGTTTCTTCAATCAATTTTTTTTTTTATAATGTTAAAACCAAACCAAATTAAAATGAATATATGAACAACAATTTTTAGGCGTGACAAGACAATTGTGAAAAAAATATATTACAGATATATGTAAAATTATATTAATAACAAAAACACAAAAGTATTTAAAGCAACAAGTTCTGGACTTTTTGAATGTAACAACTGGCATTATAACAGAATCAAAAAAAAAAAAAATACCATAAATTACTTACTAATCTGTGCAGTTAAATCAATCCAGCCCAAGCTCTGTATTTTTAATTGATTTTTTTTTTTTTAAAGCTTGCTAATGTTTGTTATGCATTATCGTTTACAGGGTGCTGGCTGTACGGCGCTACTCGTTGCTGTCGTCTCCCGCAAACTGGAGCTGACCCGTGCCGAGAAACATGTGCACAACTTTATGATGGACACGCAATTGACAAAAAGGGTATAGATCGTATCCATAACAGCAAATAAAACACAAAAAAATTTAAAAAAAAAAAATTAATAAAAAAAAAATACCACACTCACATTCATAAACACCCAGAAGAACTCCAGTTGGAGTACAGCGACAAACACACGCACAAACACACACACTTAAATGCAAAATAACGTACTATTATCGCCAGGACGAATCATCGAACCAGTTAACTTGGACGTTGACGTTTTTATACTCGATACCGAAGGTAAAGAGTATATTGGGTTTGTGCCATGTCCGCCATGGTGTCTGTCCCGCTGTCCTTCTGTATGAACGCAACTTTTTTCAAGCTAGAGATTTGAAGCTTTGCAAATATCCTTTTCTATGGCTGGGACAGGTAAAGTGTCAAGATTGGGGCTCTACGCCTACTGAGAGGCTGGGAAATCGATAAGTTCGATAGCTGAAAATCAATAAATACACCTATTTCCCACTTCCTTACAACTAGAGTTACCCCAAAAAACTGCATCCAAAATGATGGAGTCACGCCAACCTATTCGGCCCAGCCCCCGCATTTTGAAATCAGAAACGCCTATACCTTTCACAGTTTTTGAGCTAGAGCCAAATTTGGTGCCTAGATAAGTGATGACGTCCCCCATCTGCATCAAAACTTTGGATGCCTCGCCCACACATATCACCGTCGACGCTTCCAGCCGAAACACCGCATCAGCTGTGTATTTTTCTTAGTTTTTAAGCTAGAGTCTCCAAATTTTTTGCATTAGCCAACCCTTGAAAGCAAAGCCCTTTGCAATCAGACCGCTTGTTACCCCTATTCTATATCAGGTATCGAGTATACCGCAGTCGGTAGCGTCCGACTGCAACGTTTTCACTTGTTTTATTTGTTTTTTTTTCTACTTCTTTTCAATCTTTGTTAAACTTTATTTGACTAAATGCGTGATATCCGGCATACTACTCGCTCGTTTATTACTCGTTGTTTATTACTCGTTGAACAACACGTTACTGACGCTACCACAACAACCACAAATGCCACAACTCTAATAACTTTGTATTCATTTCTTCTCATAAAAATTTAGCTGAAAAATGCTGCGGCGAATGTTCTTCGTGAAACTTGGCTCATTTACAAACATACAAGACTAGTAAAACGGGTTAATCCCGGCCGTGTAAGAACCCACCAAAGAAAGTTCCTTCTAGCTATATATGCGTGAGTATTCTTAGAGATCTATCAACAAACATCAACTAACTGTCAGAACCACTATAAAAAAAGCAAATAAATGATAAAACGTAATGAAATTCCCCAACTATAAAAAAATACTAAATAACTTATTAAAAAAAAGCATCTTTTAGCCTAATCTGATATTTGAACATGTTTAAAAAAAAAAATCAAGCAAATGTATAACAACAAATAAAATACATTTATATAGTTATACGCTTAACAGTTAATAGATCTGTTGAATAATACAACCATATAGCCTGAACGAAACCCAAGCTGATTAATCCAAAAACTAAGATCGTGTCAGACGCAAAATCGCATTCATGAAACCACATTCAATAAAAGTAACGACTTTTCATTTAAGTACTTGTCTTTGTCCTTGTCCATACATGTGCGTGTGTGTGTGTGTGTATGTGTGTGTGTACTTCAACAACTGCTTTTATGTAGGTATGTGTGAGTGTGTGTCAGTGTGCTTGGCAGATTGCAAATCTATAAGGCATGTAAAGCACCAGACTGCCATGTGGATTTAACTTTTGATTTTTGTTATTCAAGTACAGCAGCTTAAAAACTCATAATTATTATGGTAAATTGCTTAACCCATTTCAAAAGTAACAAAGATTTGCCTAAACAATCAGAAATATCTTTCAAACTTTTCGAGTTTTCGTCTTAGGTTTCTCAAGTAAAATATGTTGTAAAACGCTTAAATATACCACGCTAAGTGGTTCTTTTAATTGAAATGTTACTTAGTTTTGGTATCGATGTGAATGTGATGCGCCAGCGTAACAATCAATAATTATCTATGTACATATTATTACAAAACTAACAAATTAACATAATTTGGAAATAAAAAAAATAAAATAATTCTAATAATTTATTAGTGCAAATAATCAAACTAAAAAGATGAAATGAATGAACAAAAGATAACTACATAAATTAAATGATTGAACTCGTTTTACTAGCCTGTAAATAGGTTGTAAAGCCCTGTTTTTACGTTACGATAATACCGAACTAAACTAGCCAAAAAAAAAACAAAAAACAAAAAAAACCTAGCATGCAGCGTTAATTTTTCGCAGAATTTCATATCTTATAAAATATCATCAGTTATTTGCCAGACAACACCATAAATAAATTCTGTACATATTTTAACAAAATACCAAAAAAAAATACTAGTAAGTCTCTTATGCATATCATTTTATCATTTAGTATTGTAATTGTCACAATTGTAGCGTTGTTGAAAGCTTCTCGCCATTCAACATATGTATAATCATACTAAGCTTGTAGATTGTAAATCGCTCTATATTCAACTCCTGTAGATACACTCATGCAAAGGAAGGTCTGAAAGTCTGTAAAAAAAATGATGTGATATTTTTCGGTATGAATTTCTGCAATCTTAACGCTTAACCAAAACCGAATCAAAATGATTATAAAAGAACAATAAACTATATACTATTATATATACTATACTAATGTTTAAACGTTCAAACACATACTACTTATAACGGCACAACAATAATGTTTAACACACTAAACACAATTTTTCAGATACAAATTGTTTTAGTATTTTTTGTCGCACATCAATTTCAAATTTTTAATTTGATGCTAATTAACCCAGTTTTATAGTTCAATTAAATAAAATCCATTGTATAAACACATCCAATATTATACTATCACAATCTTATTAATGCAGCTAAGCAATTCATCCATTTCACATTTAAACTTGGTATTTCTCAAGCAGTTAAATGTTAAATGGTTTAATTCGGTATAGATAGAACTCTATCTCTAAAATAAATCAAACAAAAAATATGCTAAAACATTGCTTTGTGTCAAGGAAAAAGAAAAAAATACTAAAAAACATGATTTCAATTACTTTGTTTATAAACTTGATGATTCTTTCAACTACTCCTCCTCCTCCTCCTGCCAACTAGGTTGCGAAAAGTTAAAATGGATCAGCGCAAACTAATGGATAATGCAAACACAATAACCGATATGGCCAAGGTAGCTAAACAAACCAAATATTTTTATTTAGCTCATGACCGGTTTTTTTTTTATTTTATTATATTATTGATCAACCTACTCAAAGGTTATAAAGTATTGGAATGAAATTTTAATTTAAACACACAATTCAAAATATGCACTTTTCGCAGACACAAAATACTGTCTATGAAATCATTTCGGATATGTCGAGCCGTCAGGATGCCATTGATGAACGTCTTACAAATCTCGAGGACAAAATGCAAAGCTTACAAGTGAGTCAATGATCAATATGCCCAAGCTAAAAGTATTAGCCGCACCTAACACAATGTACACACTTTTTCAAAAGGAGCACATGGAGGGTCTGCCCGAACTATTATCGCGCTGTCTGACCCAGCATCAGGAGCGCATCGAGCAGCGGCGCAACTTTCTGCATCCAGATACTGCAGCTGCTGCCATACAGCCCGCACAACCAGCCACACCGCAGTCCATGTTCAATGCGGCTCCAATGCTGTTTCCCCATTCGAGGTAAGCGATGAACGCAACCAATTGCATTATCGGCGGCATCACAACATTCTCATTCTTTACAACATATTGTACAAAGTACATACATGCAAACATATCATTCCCATTGGCTGCTTTTCAAGTTAAAATCCACTCGATGATAAATATCTATAGCTGAGACATCAAAGTTTCTTACAACAGAAAAAATATCTAGCGATTGTGTAAAAAGTTAGTTTTTTGAATCCATTATTTATGTACTTTATTGTTATCGATAAATCGTCAGTGGAATTTAGCTATCAACTCATTTGTGTGTATGTATGAGACATTGTGCTAAAAACTCTAGCAATACCAGTTAGGACCCAAGAGAAACGAAATTTTTGAAGCCCGTTATTACAATTTGTGGAGATTTTCTTCTATGCAAGATTCATGTGGTTACTTTTTTATGTTTTAATGATGACGGATGTCTGTGAGTGCTATCAATTTGCATTTTTATAATATTATTGAAAAAAGACAAAATAAAAAATTCTTTAAAAATAAAACCAAAAATAGTTGATAATTTATTTTTATTTAATTGGCTTGAAATGCATTCCATGGCTTGAAACTCATATCATAAATATATAAGTAGACATTTTGTAGCATATTGATCGAGCTCACACACATTGATACATTGACAAAACCATAATAATTTTTCGAAAGAAAATGAATTGAATTTAATATTAATAATTGCAATGCGCGTTTTGATGGTCGCAAAACGATCTAATTGAGAATTAACATACTGCTTTTTGCATAGAAGTGTACCCTCATCCAATAACGCCGCTGCTACTTACCATTGGCCAACAAGCCCTATTTTGCCACCTATATCTAGTAGAACACCACATTTAGTGCCTGATACTCACATGCCATCAAATGGATCTGCAGTTAATAGCTACGCATCTTCCAACAAATACGGCAGCTGAATATCAGAAAGAGAGCGCTCCAATTCCGTGATAAACATCGAGATGCATACAATAATGAGGCCAACAGCGACAGCAACAGCAACAACAACAACAGCTTCTACTACATCCGCATTTACATCAACATCCACATCAGCAGCCACATCCACAACCACAGCAAGCACATTTACATCCATACCAATGCCCATGTCGAGGTCGTTGTCACCAATTCGAATGGAGACAGCGCTGAGGCACCGTTTGCATTCGCCATTGTCGTCTCTGGAACCGGAACAGCTCTTGGAACTGACAGATTTTCATCTGCCGCATTCGCATCCGCATTCGCATCCGCATCCGCATCATCGCATCGTTGAGATCATACCAGCTATACCGGAGGATGCCGAGTCTGCTTTAAATACTAACAGTAACTGCTCACCAGTTCAACCGATAGCAGCGGACATATCGATAACGCAATCGATAACAAAACAATTCGATAGCCATGCCGACATGACGGTAACAACAATGACGACGACGACGAATGCCCCAAAAAAGATCACTGAGAATAAGTTTACTAGGAAAAGAGAACGTGTATGCAATAATAGTAGTAATAGTTATAGTAATAGTTATAGTTATAGCAATAGTAATAGTAATAGTAATAATAATACAAATAATAGTAATATTAGCAATTCTACAAGTCGAATTTCGAAATCGGCCTTTTGTAAATAAGCCTCTTCGAAATGAGAAAAAACCAAAGTCAAATGTTAGCATATACATCTACAACATATGTATGTATGTAAATATATGCATATATACTACATACATACATAGAAAAATGTGTATTTTTTTCTAAAAACCTCGGATATTATTGGTCATTTTCACAATATTATCTAGTGTTATTAAAATTTAAAAAAAAATACCAAAAAAGTAGCATAGCAAAATAACATTTGAACATAACATTGTGACTCAAAGCCTTAAATCAACACAACCACGCCCCCCCCCCCTCATTCCCTTATACCCCCGTTTTCCATGCTACTCCCAATTGCCTCATAAATTCCAAAAATACCAAGTCTACAAAACTCCGAGAATATCTTGAGTTTAACAATTGAGAAACAGGCATATCCAAATCCTTTTTTCCCCCCTTTATGATATGTTGGCTCTCTTACCGAGGAGGTAACATAAGGTAACATATCAATACAAAATTTGCTCCCTCTTTAGCTCCGAAAATTTATTTCCGCATTCAAATAGTATATATTATATCTAGTATATTTCAGTTGAAAGTATGACTATAGACCTTTTAATTGATTTGAAGACTTGGTATTCACATAGTCCCCCCGAAAAAGAAATCCCTAAAGTATGCATGTGTGTGTGTGTTTGTTTGTATATGTATTGAGAAATGTATAGTTAAAATTCTTGAATTGATCTAAGATAAACTATCTATGAAAACAAAAAAAGCAAACAAACAATGCTGTACCGCATACATGCATTCATACATACTACATACTAAATATTTAATAGTCCTTGCTTTAATGCATAACATTTTATAAAATATACCAAGAACTAAGATTTAAAAGTGTAAACCCAGGAGAACTAAAACCAAGAACTAAAAACTCAATTAAGAACCTGACTAAAAAAACATTAAAATTGAAAACAAAACCCCTAAAAGAACAATTTTAATTGAATTTTGTAATATAGTATATAATAAATACCAAAAAGGAACAAAAAACTAAATAGTTCACTTAAATATACACAAAAAAAACAAAAAAAATTTGTTATAATTAAACTAAAGAAAAAAGAGAAAGAAAAAAAAACAGTCAAAAATAAAAAGTAAACAAGAAATAATGTAGTTAATAGCAGAGTGGCCGAGCTACGTAAGTTTTCTAAAAATTCTAAAAGGAAAAGCATAGACATACTATTTAGTATAAAGTATTAACTGAGAGCATCGAAGTTAATTTTTTTTAATAGGTAAATGAAATATTAATTAAAATAAATGAGGACAAAAACTTACAAAATAGATAACAACTAAAAGCTTTTAGGAGAGTCGCGAAAAACTAAAAGCAAAAAGCAAATTGAACCCCCAAGAAAACATAGTCCAACAGAGTTGAACAACTGAATTCGCCAATCAAACATGCCAAGTTGCGCCGCACAACCAGGGAACTAATAGAAGAGATATACAAAATACAAATTGAACAACCAAACCATTTAATATTGTTTAAAACAGGCAAAACGAATCAAAACAATGTCGCAAGCGCAGCAATAGAAATGCGTCAATTATATTCCCGCCCATCCCTTGTAGTAAAGACATTCCAAAACAAAACCCCTTTCAACCCCTCTCCCGTTGCCCCCGACCATTCACCATTCACCTTTTGATCTGTATTCTAACTTCTGTAGGTTGATGCATAATATTTTTAATTGCAGTTAGTCCAAAGATTGCATCACATCAATAATGATTCAAAAAAAAAAAATTAAATTAAATGAAAAGAAAAGAAAACCTTTTAAATGTATACCTATTTATATAATATTGAATATTTAAATTGAAATGAACGTTCAAGACTGCTGTCAAAATAGCTTTATCACAAAAAAAAACACACACACACACACACATACATACATACATCAAACGAACACTGTGGACAAGAAACGCCAACAAAAAATGACAAAACTTTAGATATAAAATGCGCCCAGCTTTAATGTTATGTACTTAAAATACATACGATTTGGGTTTCAACACTCCAATAAAACAACAAAAGCCGCACGAACAAACAGAAAAACACCCTATACATTAAATTCTCCC
This sequence comes from Scaptomyza montana, assembly GCA_018904305.1. Classification (NCBI taxonomy): domain Eukaryota; kingdom Metazoa; phylum Arthropoda; class Insecta; order Diptera; family Drosophilidae; genus Scaptomyza; species Scaptomyza montana. Next base: position 762,443 of record JAEIGR010000014.1, read on the forward strand.
GTTTGAACTGGTTTCCTGAACACAATACCTTGAAAAAAACAAATGATATAATGAGATTGAAAAATGAAAAACACGAAACTTACCAAAATAAAAAAACCAAATAAGAAACTTTGATATGAGGGACCGAAAATTTAAAGACAGGTCTTAATTATACACAACCAAAAAACGAAAAATCCTTTGACTAATGCCTAAAATACCAATACCCTATATATATACACCTAACAATATGTATGTACTAGTATATGCCATGGCTGCTGCTACTAAGAAAATAACAAACTCACGAATGACATCTCGTAACGAAAGCTGAACGGAGTCGCCAGTGTTTCCAAATGGCAGTGGGGAAAAATGTGCATTTCAAGAAAAAACTTAAATCAAATTGTAGCAAAATATTCAAAATCAATAGGAAAACACTTTTTAGATATACTTACTCAAACCTCAAACACTTATAGAGCCGGTTTTTAGTTTTTTATGAACGATGTCTTTTTAAAGTAGTTTTCAAATAATATTCGATCGATCCACTGTGCACAGTGCATTTCTTTGAATATGTATGTAGTATATTCGGGATGTGTTTCATTTGTGTGTGTGTTTGTGTGTGTTCTTCTCAATAGCGAAAAGTAATGCTTCTACTAAGGGCAACGAACTACTACTGCGTAAACTTCAGTTCTCTCACATTTCCAGCTAACTCTGAGTTCAACAATAGACCAAGGAAACTTCAGCAACCACTAGAACCAACATTTTGGTATATGTATTTACACTATACTACATACAACAGTTCATAGCTAAACAGCGACACTTACAACAAAATAAAAATAAAGGTGTTTCGAAACTATTAAATAAAATCCGTCATAAACGGAACAAATGGCATAGTATAGTAAACACATAAAGGAAAACACACTATGAAATGGGTTTTACATACTATATACAATATACATGTAAAGGCGTTCAAACAACAACAACATACTATACATAAACTATACTATAACAAAAAACTTTAACGAAAAGAATACACTACAAAAAGATCATATTTGACCTAACATGTATTATATATGTAGTAATGTATTCAGTAGTAGTTGAACGAAAGCCGAAGCAAAGACCAATTTATTAAGCATAAGCAATTATGTTAAACTTAACAATAAAAACAAACAAAAACAAACAAAAACAAAAAAACCAAAGATAAATTAAATAAAGAAAAGCGAAACAATTTTTTATTAAACCATAAAAAAAACAGCAAGATAAGTAAATATGTAAAAAGAAAAAAAAAAAACAAAATAAAATAAACTAATCCAAACTTTTAACAAAACCGAAAAAAAACTAAGTTATATGTTAAATTAAACAAAAAAAAAAAAAAAGTTTAAGGAAAAACAAAAACATAAAAGTTTCTACAAGAAATGAATGCTAATTATTAAAAAACAAAAAATGTAATTATACATACAATTCAATGGCTAAAAAATAGTTTATTTTGAATTAACGGTATTGTATATTTAAATTAATATTGTTATATATCTTATCGAGGAACCGTGTTTTGCAAAAGCTTTAATATTTAGGGTGCCTACATTTGCTAAATTAGTATTTAAACGTGAAAAAAACACAAAAATACACACACAAACACTCTTAAACAACAGTGACAAACACACACACAAACAGACGAAAATTACAAAACTAAAAGAATTTTAAAATGTAGTCCTTAGACGCATAAAACGATGTTATGCCGATTTAAAAATGATTGAAATCCATTTGCGTTTATTTAAAAAAAAAAAAAAAAAACAAAACAAAAACAAAATGTACACCAAAGTTATTAAAAAAAAAAAAAAAAATTACTTAATGCGAAAATAATAAAATATATATATATATATATATATATATATATATTGTATTTGGGATATGAATTTTAAGAATGTTTATTAGATTTACGATTTGTTATTTTGTATACATATATGTATGTAGTATAAACTGATCTGATTTTTTTTTTTTTGCTCATTAAGCATTTACCTTGTAAGAAGTAACACTATTTATAGTAAATTTACCATTACATAAACCAATTGATGTACTGTTATAATGTACACACCGAAAACAAAGCAAAAACTAATTAAAATGTAAAACTTAAAACAAACAACTAAAAATTTAAAAGAACATTAAAAAATTACAACCAACAATAAGTAAAAAAATAAAACAAATATCAAGTAAAACTGTAAATTATTAATTAACGAAAAAAAAATTGAATAATTTAAACATAATAAAGGGCTTTGTATTAAAAAATTATCTCCTTAAAATTATTTTTTGTTTTTATCAGATTTTTAAGAAACCTAACAGAATGATTGACAGGATAGCAGGAGTACGAACCATGCCAAAAACGGGGTTGCTGCATTCGCTAAATGAAGACTTCTTTCTGCTTTGTGCTAGCTGGCACAAGCTGCTTGACATGATCGTCGTGTACAGCAACATACTGAGCTAACAAAAGCTATCTGCTATGCATTCATTTTGGCACCTATTTTGGTGACAGATCGTAAATAATTAACAAAAAACGTTAGCATAAAATAGTTTTTAATCTAAAACAGAGGCTTTTGGCTGAAACTGATTTACAACTAGATCATATAATACAAAACATAATACAATAGCATGAATAATCTCGATGTAATAACTTTATATGCTATTGCCGCACAGATTATAGAGCTTTTGCCGAAAGAAGCCCAGCTTATCCGATTTCGCTTTAGCTGTCCGTTTCGACGCCTTCTCACCCTTGAACAGAAGCCAATCGCGGCGGTTTGTTGGATTTGCTGGTCCCCATTTATCGCTGGGTTTCATCGCAGCCATGAAACTCTAAAAAAAAAAATGATGACACAGTTTATAGAACGGAATTTTGGTGTATTGTAACAAACCTTTGTAAAGCTGCCTCGATTATGGGTATGAATATACCACCAGCCCCAAAGTGGAAACTGTGCAGCGCCAACCGCAAACACCAGCCAGCCAGCAACTAAGCAAATGAAATAAAATAATAAAAAATTTAAAAATAAATAAAGAAATTCAAAACTATGAACAAGCTTACCATCTCCAGCCAGCGGAAAGTAGGTTTCACTGTACTTAATAGGCATTATGGTGACCATTGAATAAATAAATATGACTATCATCATAACTGGTGTAAAGAAGAACCAACAAATGCGCCAGTATAAAGAAACTTTCTTGTTGCTCATAAATTCGATATCATCGCAGAAATTTTCTAGACCTAGTTAAAAAAAAAAAAAAAAAAAACAAGATGCGGAAACAAGATACGGAAAAAAAGGAAAGAAAACTGTACCAAGAGTACTATGCTTACCATAAATCCAAACAATGCCAACGAGCTCAAAGATCGCCAAAAGGAAGACAACATAGGTTCCACCATAGAAATCCACCAGCGTTAAGATCCATTGACCACCCTGTAAAAAAAGAGCAATTAACAATTGGCAAAACATCGAAAGACTTGTCATATCTCACCGGTGTTATATAGACGAGTCCCATGAGAAAACCACAAATGGATGTTGCGAAAGCAACTTTCCAATATTTGCATGACTTGAATTGATCACAAATTATGGTTACAATGGTGCTTTGTAGTGCCACGATCGAACCGATGCCCAAAACGAACAGCATGAAGAAGAAGAGAACGGAGAATAGCTGAGGTACAGCCTGAAACTTTGATATGGCATCCGGATATGAGATGAACGCCAAGGCTGTACCGCTTCGCACCACATCCCGAATATTATCCACTTTGAGATTGTGCGCCAAATTGCCGAGAATGGCAAATATTGTAATGCCACCCAATAAACTAGTTAGCGTATCCAAAGTGGTGACAATCATGGCATCCCTTTGCAAGTGAATAAAATATTATTTAACCTGTTGAGTATTTCTTTTTAGCACTATCTAACCTATAGATGCCATGATCAAAACGATTGTAGGAGGCAAACATAATGATTGGTCCACAGCCGACGGCCAGCGAGAAGAAACATTGGACAACGGCTTCCTTCCAGACGGTTGGATTGAGCAGTTCGCCCCATTGAGGCTGCAGAAAGAAGATAATGCCATCGACTGCACCCTCCAAGGTGACAGCACGGCCAAGTAAAGCAAACAGCACTACATAAGGAAACAGCGCCAGGAAATAGGCAGCCTTGCCAGAGCTCTTGACACCACGCATTATGACCAGGAATATGACAGCCCACGAAACAAATAGAGCTATCGTTAGCTTCCAATCGGGTGCCCCAATACCATCCGTTATATCCATTTTCTCTTTAATGACAACATTACTGAAAACAAGATATGTTTAATATGATTATAAAAGAAAAAAATATAACACCAACTCGATTTGCTTACAGAAAATAAAGCTCCGAACTGCTTTGCAGCTTGGCGGCAGTCGTCGTATTAGTCGAGCTAATGTTAGTTAATGCCGCTTCGATGTATTCGGCTGGCTGCGAATTGACACAATTCAACCAAGCGTCCTGGCAAGTTGACCAAGGCAACACCGCTTGGAACGAGACAAACAGATAGTAGAGCGTCAAGGCCAGCAGCGATGAGTAGTAGGTTATAATGCAAATCGTTGCGAATGCCTGACCATAGCCAACACCCAAAAATCCTGGACATATCGACCAGATCTTCACGGTGCCTTGGCTTGTAAACTGGCCAATTATCATCTCCAGATAATACATGGGCTTTCCTGAAGACCAACAAAAAAACAAAACAAAAATGGAGCATAACTTTTGAATAGCATAAAAGTTAAAGCATTTATTACTTACCGATCAGAAAGAGCACTATTATATATGGTATAAGAAATGCGCCACCTCCATTCTCGTATGCTGTAAATGGAAAACGCCAAACATTGCCCAAGCCAACAGATACGGATATGCAGGACATTAAGAATTCCAAGCCATTTGACCAATTTGTGCGTTCGTTTGCCTCATTTTGTGCCTCCTTTTCATTACTCTATTGAATGGGAAACACAAAAGTATTAGATCATAAAGTAAGTGTATTGAGAAATCCTTGAATGGAAACTAAACCAAGTTGGGGACATACATTAGAGATACAAAAATCAATTAGTCACAAGAAACCTCAATAACAATGTAAGTAAGAAAAGTTATATATATTTTGATTTATAGTTCAAACTGTTAAGTTAAGTCAACATGTTCTCGATCTATACTATAAACTTGTTGACTTGGATATAAAGTGAGTGTCGTCTAGGCTGTGTTGCAAACTTTGCACCGCATTATTGGGCCCATATACTTGTGTTTATAATGCACTTAGTACTTTGAAGAAAGACGTTAATTGGAAGCTTAGCCGCTAAGGGAAAATAAATCGCAGTTAAATAATTGAGAAATTTTATTATTTATGAATTTTGATAAGATTACAAACTTTTATGACAGCGCGAGACAATTAATGTTGACTAATTGAGGAAACAAAGCAAAGCAAAAAACACAAAAATCAGAAAACAGAAAACAGAAAACAGAACTCCAAGGAACAATGACTCCAACAACAATGAAAAAATAAAAAACAACTTTACTTCTACCCAAAACTTTAAAACTGTGACAAATCTTGGGAAAATCACGGCAAGCGATTCATTAAAATATTGCATTCAAATCGCAGCTCTGATTAAGTCTGGAAAGAACATACTTAATGCAAATAAATGTGTTAATATATATATATATATATATATCAAAAGCCATCAATCGCTTCGAAATGACAACTAACAAAAAAAAAAAAAGCCCCTTCATTAATATGCAGTTTTAAGTGCTTAACAAAACATTTACAGTGGCGATGCCCATTGATAAAAGTATTTACCATTGGGTTAAGCACATTTGCAGTTGCATCAACCATCGCTAAAAACCAGTTAATGATTCAACCAAAAAAGCGCAACAACTTCTCGGCCAGCTTTCTAAGAAATGCACTCGTTAATAGCGTAGACTGTTTCCGAAACAGCAAAAGAACATTGAAGATAGCTAAATAAAAATATTATTCATTTCAGTTACAGAAAGAATTTTTTTTCCCCTAAAATGTATGTCAAGTATTAAGAATTGTGTTTTATTCCCATAATTCATTTTCATCCTTGGAATGTTTGGATTGTATTGCTCTTTTTCTCTCTGTGTATTGTATTAAACAAATATCTGGTATTTATAATAATCATATAATTAGCCATATTTATAATGTATTATTATGTTGATTATTATTTGAACAGCTTTTTAGTAAACAGTTCCCAGAAAGTCTGTCTAAATACACTAACATATAGATAGATAGATAACCCCTGTCTCATTAATTGTATCTCTAGTACCAGGCAGTTTAAAAGGTTCACAGCAATGCGTACGTATTCAAGTAAATATAATATATAAATTAAGCAAATTCCTTTTATTGCAGTTGAATGAACAGAAAAATTCTTCTTTTCATACGATTTGCCTTTAGCGAAAACGTGTCTGAGAAAATATTGCCTGAATGTGCCATCATATAGAAAGAATCTTGGCAATCTACAAAAAATAACAAGATTGGATCTGATTGTTTACAAACTGTCAGATGCATTTGGAATTTATAGAAATATTTAAATACAATGTTCAACTTCATATTCGAATATGTTTTTGTATCTTTCGAAATTTCAATGGATCATGTCAACAAATTTGTTCTCAATGAACTACAAAAACAGTTTTATGAAATGTTTGACATTAATATGTACATTTGTGAGATTTCTTAAAGATATCAACGATCTACATAGATAAGATCTTCATCTAAGAAAAAGATAATCAACTCTGTTGACTTTTGAATAATTTATGAACTGTTATGTCTAAGCTTCTCAACAATGTGTTGCTTTTATTTAAGATTATAATAAATTATCTCAATGGTTTTGTTTTTTAATTTAAGACATTTCTGACATTTCTCAATAAACATTTATATATCTATATTACTATAACAGTTATTTTTCATCAGCAACACTGTGAGATGTAATTCACAATTGAATTGTTGCACTTCAAAGTTGGGGAAACACCTCATTTCAAAGTATTCTCGTATCGTGTATCAAAATAATTGCAACTTGGAACTTCCTAAAACACTCTCACTCTCTCTCTCTCTCTCTCTCTCTGTGTATTTACCCAAAGCGGCGAGCTAGTTTTATTAATATTCTTTTATTATTATTGTTGTTTTTGGTTGTGCCAACAAATTGTCAAGATCTGTGAATTTTTGTCTTTCGCCTGTTTGTTTTTTGATTGGTGTCAGATAAGTTGCCTTTCGGCTTACTACTATATTGCCACAAATAAAATCCTTCAATTAATGCAAGACATGTGCTTTGTGGTCTGGTTTTTGTCGGTTTCTGATGATGATGATGATGATGATGATGGCGGCGGCTATATAATATCATAAAATATTATTTAACAACGAAAAGTAAGAGTCACTCCATTGGCAGTGCTTCCACCATAATAGTATTCAATCACTTAAATACTGCTTGAAAAGTCAATAAACAAGCACTTTGGGGGATAGATTCCCCCCGTTTTGCCTTTGGGGTAAACACGAAACAAATTTGAAGTTAAAACTTTGCAAAACGATGAAGAAAACTCTTTTCAAATGCATTTTTTTACATCCGATCCTTAATGTATTCGTTGAAATGTGGAAAGGAGAAAGGAGGCAAGTTGCAAAAGTGGTCGGGGGAGCTGTTGAGTTGTTGTTGTTGTTGTTGTTTGAATAAGGCATGCGGAACTGCAACTGGAACTGTTACTCACATCTGTCTTGTTGTTGGTGTCGCCGTTGCTTGTCATGTTGTTGTTGTTGTTGCTGCTGTGTAGGCTACCATTATTGGCCCCATTCTGTGGCATTGTCTTTAATTCCATGTTGCAAGGTGAATTTCCCGATTTGCACTTGCCTTGTTTATTTTCTTAACGCTTTACCGCGCACAACAAAAACAAAAAAACAAAAACACAAAAACACAAACCTAACACTAACAATATAAAGTTATTAAAACAAAAATATATTAGCAACTAGTAGTTGGTAAATAATTGCAAGCACGTCGACAATAATAATCACTTTTTATATGTTGGTTCGTTGTTTGTTTTTTGTTTTGTTATTTTCGTAATGAGTCTCATTAAGTAATGGAAATAAATAAAGGCCGGAGTTGCGAATTGAGCTGTGATGCCGTGAATGCCACGGCTAGAACTAAAGCAGCGGCAAGCTCTGAGCGCTTTAAGAACCATCACAAACTGACTGCGAGTCTAGCTAAAAGCGCCAAACGTAGCCCAACAAGCGTACAAGCAACAGGTACACTAGTGCAAGTACATCAAGCGGGTACACTGCAAAAAACAAAAACAACAAGTGACAAGTACACCCCAGACTACTTTGTACTTTAAGATATAGATAACTTGAGCATGAATTCAAGTCCTAATTAGGAATTTAACTTTATTTTTTTTTTTTTTTTGTGAGTTTTATATTATTATTGAAAAATAATTGGTGTCAGGTGGTGATATGAAAACTTTACTTATTTATTGCATTACATACTTTGTTTTTCTCTGTGTATTAAAAACGTTTAATCATCCATCTATCATCACAAACATCATCATCATTTTGGAGATATGAAAGCAGACTTTTTTGTGATTTAAAGAGAGGAAAGCAACACGAGAGAAAAGAGAGAGAGAGAGAGAGAGAGAGATTTAGCAATTAAATTGTGATTAAGATATTTGAAGGTACTCAAAACATTAAGGGAAAATGCGTTAATTGACGCATTTTCGCGTCACTTTTCAGTTAAGCACGAGCCCGTGGGTATGCTCAACCCAACAAATACTCTGTCCACAAGATAAAAAGATCAAAATGTCTGCAATGGATGTCAAACAAGCAATTATTGAACTAAATTACAGCTAAAGCGTTATTTAACTAACAAATATATATGATAATTGATGGGAGCGTTTAGAAACAATGTGGCTGTCTGGAGACTGGATGCGAAAACTATCAGCCAAACAAATTGTTTAACAAGCGCGTGCAAAAAAATACCGATTGTCGACATCGAAATGCAATTGGTAATAAAAATTAAATCAATTTTACTTTCAAACTATTGTTATTCTGGGCATCAAGTATTAATCATTCCTATTAGAGTTGTAAAAATCCAAAAACAAGTACACTTTTCATTTTTCTAGCTAAACCAATGGCCGTTGACAAGAACAATTAACTTACGCAAAATGTCGATATCGAATTTCATTTACCAATTCGATATTGACAACACAACAAATCAGTTACGACTTTGGCACACAAACATACTTACAACTCTTGATAACACTTTATAACTGTTCACACATGGGAAATACCATATATATATTGAAAACATGTCAAAAACCCAGAAGCTAGCTAGCTTTTACTGGGTTTTATCGGGTGTTGTGTTTGTTAATTCGCCAAGAAACCAAGATGAAAAAAACTCGTCCATAAAAATGAAAGTTTTCCGTTTTGTTTATTTTATTTTTAATATATTTGCTTTTTATTTTTAATATTTAGTTAATAGCTAAGTTTTGTAAATTATTTTCACTTCAATGTATCTATAAATTAATTCTTAATTTGTATTTATCGTCTCAGCATTACTAAATTAAAGAACGCAAAAAAAATGGGCAAATTGAATAATAACACGATAACAAGACGTTAGATTTAGTTTAAATATGCGCTCGACATCATGTTTTCTATGCTTTTGTGTGTGTGTGTGTGTGTGTGTGAGTTAGTGTGTGTGTGTGTGTGTGTGTGTTGTATGTATGTATCAGTTATTCCAGTTATCAACAATTGTACAAGTGAATATTTTTACATCGAGAATTGAAAACACTAAAAACACGTTGACAACTTGCGTATAATTACAATAATAATTATAATAATAATGATAATCATAATGATAATAATAAAAATAAGTAATATTTAATTAGTATGCTACATAGAAGTATGTATGTACGTATGCTACTGCATAATAATAATAAGTATAATTTTTATTTTAAATCAGACAATGAAAAACAATAATCAAGTAGCGCCGCACTCTTTACGATTCTACAAAATTTGAACTACAATTTCAATATTTTTTTTTTTTTTCTTAATTTCTTTAAAATATTTTTCAGTTTTTTTTTTGTTTTTGTTTTTTTGTGAGCCGCTTGCGAATAGAATCAAGAAATTCTACTCGTTGCACTGCGAGAAAGGATGATTAAAGTAAACTCAAAATATGAAGTAAAATAATAAACAAACAAAAAATATTTATAAAAAAAATAATAATAAAAAAACAAAATGACACGCCAAGTCTCATAAGTCGAAACATATATATACTAATGTATGTATATAGCATATAAGTATGTATAAATATCATCACTTGTACGTTTTTTGCATACACTTTTCTCAATTGTTAAAATTAAATAAGTTAGCCTTTTGGCAAACGACGAAATTTGTTTAGCAATTACAATAATCAAGAAATTAGTTAATAAATATATTTATATCATGTTGTATTTTTGTTTTTCCTTGAGTTAAGGTGTTTGGATAGTGTTTTTTTTGTTTTTTTTTTTTGTTTTTTGAAGGTCTGATACGTAATACATATGCAACGCTTATACTCTATACAAAATGTCTAAAATTGTTGGTTTCCTGCGAGAGAGAGACACACGAAGTACACATTAAACTGAACTTATAGCACACATCATCATCATTATTATCATTATTTTTGTAGTCTATACATTAACATTTGTTTTTTGTAGGGATTTATCTTTGCTTTAAATATGAAATAGTTTGGTTTTTGTTTGAAATACATTTACAAAAGGCATGATACATTAAACTAAACATTTTGTTTTTGATTTGCTTTTTTTTCCTTGTTTTTTGTCTTCTTTCAATAAACTCTTTGGCCCTCTGCAGAGAGCAGAGTTTAAGATAAACAATTACCGTTTCTATTATCTCTATACTACATATACTTTCTATATATTTGTAAGCATAATGCTATTTTGTAAACAATTATTGTTGTTGCTTTTGTCAAATTGCTTTAGTGTTCTTTTTCTCTACTTAGTATTGTATTTACATGACTGTCTGAAATTCAACATATAAGTTTATATATAGTGCAACTTTCTCACATGTTTGTTGAAGGAAATTGGGGGGGGGATAGGGAAGCTCTTAACAATCGCACACACTCATATATATAAACATACATAACTAAGTATTTTTGTTTGTTAGCTTTAGTATTTTTAAAGGAGTTTTCAAAAGTTTTGTTTTTTCTTTTATGATTGATAAAATAATATCCTTAGTCAATGGTCGAATTTCAAATTAAAGACATCTGCATCTTATCTTTAATAATTATTTGAACAACAGAATTTCGAATAAAATTGACACAGTTAACATAACTCTTTTTTTCAATAATATATGGGAGTTAAACATTTATACACAATATTGAAAGAAAGTATTAAAATGACTTTTTTCAAATTACTTTAAAAAAAATATATTTACACTGAGTATTACAACTTTAAATCTGAGAATGGTAATATCTTAAGCGCTTCGTTAGTTAATTTTGTAATTGTGAGTGTGTTTCCAGTGTGCATATATGTGTGTGTATGTGTATGTGTGTGTGTGCATGTGCGTGTGTGTAAGTCAGCATTTGCCGAGAATTTCCTTAACATACACAGCTGCTGACCAGCTCAGCCCATTAAAATTCTAATTCCCCCCTTCTTAAGGACCTAAACATTTGTTAACAAATTTTTGTTTTGTTAGTTTTTTTTTTTTCATGCAAAGATATAGAGATAGAGAGAGAAAGAGAGAGAGATCAGCAAATGGATCAAGGGCTCAACAACCAAATTGAAATTGCTTTTTCTGAATATTTTCTTATGATTTATACGTTTATGTATATAATATATATATATATATACATAAATGTATGTATATATATGCATACGCAATATATATATTTTGTTTGTGTTGGTGCATTGGTATTAAGGTATTGGATGTGCATAGATGTTAAGATGTGAGTGCGTTGACATGTGTGTGTGTGTGTGTGTTTCTGTTTTGTAATTTGTTTAACATTTGGACTTATATATATAGCTATATATATATATATATATATATATATATCTACGGGCTCTAGGCTCAGTCGCGTTCTACAACATTTATGTTTTGTTTTGTTTCCTTGCGTGTATTGTGTTTTTTGTTGGATGCATTGATGCATTTTGGGACTTTTAGCTCTTAGCTCTTAGCTGCTGTTGCTTTATTTTGTAGATATTTCATATTTGTAGCTTTTGTTGTTGTTTTTGTTGTAGTACTTTCCTATGTTTTATATTGACTTCTGTTGTTATTGTTGTTTGTTGTTGTTGTTCATTAAGGCTGTTAGTCAGGCATCTCGACCCATTTAGCGAGATTTCTAGCGACAAGTTCCTTATTGATAAAAATTATATTCTGTAATAAACAAAAATTATTTTTAATATATATTCAAGTGTATGGAAATTAAGTTTAGAGTTGAATGAAATGCAAGACTCTTGCAACCACAACCATCTCTGTTTTTTGTAGCTTGCTCGCTCTTTTTTCGCACTCAGGCCATCGCTTGCCTTGTTTGTGATACTTACATTTGGAGCTAGAGAAGCAAATAAATAGATTTCTGGTATATTATGGCTATTGTAGCCGGCGACTTGCGCTTGCAAGACAATGCCTTTGGTTAATTTGTTGAGGATATCAGCCGCATCGGCCGTAAAAGTCTCATCTAAACAGAGAAAATAAAACAATGAGTCTTAAGTTTAAAGAGACGATTGTAGCGTCGTATAGTAAATGCTTACCGATTGGCTCGATGTTGGACAGTATGCATTCGGTTGCCTGGAAGGGCAATGCCATAAAATCTGTACGAATTTGACGCAATTCGCTAAAGCTAACATTCATATAGCCACCAAAGTCCAAGAATTTGATGAGACAACGCTCCTCATTGTCGGCATCAATATCCACAATTTGCACACGATACCAAACCCCATTGATGGGCATCACACAGACGGCGCTAATCTCAATGCTTGGCAGCAATGGTGCTTCCATTGTGGAGTAACTTTCGTACATGCTTTTCTGTAGCGCATGCAGAGATGGGTGCGATGGATGCAGCGGATGCTGGATGAACACATGATTGCCAGAGAGAACGGCACTGATCACAACATCATTGTTAATGCCCTCGATTAGATTTAACTATAAACAAAAAAAAAATGACAAAATGAGATGACGACATTACATTGTGTTAATAAATATTGAATTGAATATAAAAATTGATTGCATTTAATAATCATATAATCATACAGCCACTATCGCTTTCAATCTCTAAACCTCAAAAACTCACTTGTAGATTATGGAGGCTTTCAGTCGAAAGAGGAACTATGGTTTGCGGAAGCGCATAATGGATTCGTTGCATTGTAAAATTGGGATAGCGTCTAGCGGGCAAACGTTGACGTATCATTGCCAATGCGGCATCGATCTCACTTTCGGTGCCTTCAATGGTGCAGATGCGCAATTTAGCAGATGAATAGTTCTTCTTGCATAGCGTTACATTTGCCAATGTTTTGGTTTTGATCTTATTGATGAATGCACGCTTGCGTCCATACAGTTGGCCAATTAGACTATTGGGAAAGAAAAAACGATATGAGGTCTTCAAATGAGTCGTTGCCTCCGAACGTGGCAGGCTCGAACCCTTGCCAGAATCACCGGATTGCACACTGCAAATGCTTAACGATGGGCTCGCTGCATCCACATTACGCTTCTGATTGCCATTGCCAACAGCTGCAGCATTAACATTTCCATCCACATTCTTGGCTACAATTGTTTGCTCTACCACCGCAACGGAATTATCAATGTCAACAACTTCAGTTTGCTGTGGCAAATGTTCCTGTTCCTGTTTCGATTCCGGTTCCTGTTCCGATTCCGTTAACACGTTTTTGGGCTCACAATTGTTATTTGGTTCGACGCATTGTTCCTGTTTGGTGTATTTGCTCTCGAGAAATGAGTTCTCTGGCGATATTTTGGGTGTACATGTTGCTTTGATAACAACTGGTTCTTGGGCCTTTTGATTGGTTTTGCGATTGTAGAACGAAACGCGATTATTGCTGATCGAATCGGGTAAATCTCTGGGCGATGATAGATTCTCAAAATCTTCGTCAATCGAGCAGAGTTTCTTGTGCTCGGCATCCTGTATTTTGGATTTTAACATTTCGGAATCAATTTGCTGCGGCTGCTGCAGCTGCTGTTTGCCGGGCGATGCTCGTCCATTTTGTATGGTAATCGGTGCAGATTTACCATATAGCATCGTATTTGGACTATCATTCTCCTCATCCCCATGATGACGTTGATGATGAACCAATGAACCATTGCCATGAACGCTTATATTCATTGATTTGGAAGCGATGTTTGGCAATTTGCCATTTTGTCCATTGAATTTAATTGAAGATTCAACAGCGTCCTTAACTGGCTTCCCATTGGCGACTATGGCATTGGCATCATCATCGTTTTTATCTACACGATTTTTATTTCTACGCCGAAACCAAAAGACGCCGAGTATAAATGCTACACCGGGCAGTGACAGATAGAGTAGTGGACGACCGGATACCATTTTCGCTGAATATTGGAGAATCTGCAAATAAAAAATATATATTAGTTTATTATGTTTCAACAAATAATGTTTATAAAAGGAGCAGCAGGACATCAATAAGAAAGATAGCTTGAAATGTTTTAGGATATTGAAAACTACATTTGGTTAAGGAAGTTTTAACTAAGAGATTCTACAGAAAAGTCACAGTTTGTTTGAGTCGTCAGCCATCACGAGATCCATTTTGGTATATATGTATGTGTATATATATTTGTATGCGTGTTGTTTTTGTGTGACTGCGTATTTATAGCAACAATACATAATAATAGAAAAAATCATTCGAACACAACTACGACGCCGCTAAGCAAATAAGGTGCAAAAGCAGAAAAGCGGAATGCCACGCGGAAGCTAGCGAGCAAGTAAGAGAGCTAGAGAGAGTAAAAGAGAGCAGTGTTGACAATTTGGCTATTTAATAGTCGAGCCGCATAATGTTGCAATCATTTTATATATAACTTGTAAGCCGTTTAAGTTGTAGAGTTTTGTTAATATTTGTGTTTTTTTTTTTGTTGTAGGTACATTAAAGAAATGGGCATTATTAGTTAAGTTTATAAAGCAACTGTTTTTTTGTTTTGCCCTTTCACATTTTTGGCAGCACTCAAATGAGCGTAAGATTGTAAGACATGCGTCTCTCTTGCGCATGCGTCGAGAGCCATGTGTGAAGAAAGAACCGCAAGAACAACAACAGCAACCAAAAGAAAAAGAAGAAGAGCAAACGCAAGCAGCTTTCTGGCATTAAGAATATAACACACAAACAACAACAACTAAAACAAGAACAACAATCATTACGCTTACGGCAATTGTTATGAAATCATTACAAAACAAAACGTTGCTGAATTTAAATGAAAATGAATTAAAACCACTGCCAAAAGTTATAACAATAACAAAAAATGCAAAGGAATCAACAAATTAGAGTAAGAATGTCTGGAACGCTATTGAATTCACCTTTTAGCCGATTTGTGTGCTGTAAAATGTTTTCCAAAATACCGCTTGACACCAACACACACAAAAAGGCAATTGTATATTTTCGTAAGGGATTTTTATCGAACTTTTGTTTCTTTTTTTGTACAGGTTTTGCTTGGATTTTTCTTTGGGGTTTAATTCGTTGTAAAAATAAACAACTTTTAATTTATTTATTTAGTTCGTTGAGATTGACGCGGAAAATTATTTTGACACCGGCCAAGCTTATGGATTCGAGCTTTTGTTTATTTCTATTTATTTATTTTTTTTTGGTTAATGCGACCTGCGATGATATCGCCTCGATATGCAAAAGGGAACTACGTTTCCTTTTCTTTTTTTGCCGTTTGCGAAATGTGGCGTATACAAATGTATGCATATGTTTGTGTGTGTATGTAAGTGCGTGTGTGTGCTCCTCCACCCCTGAGCAAAAGAGTGGGATCGTGTGATAGCTTCGTATCTTTATTTTTCTATTTCTAACGGTTCTTTACGAGAGACATTTGCAATTTGTCAAGCGTTGCCAATACGATTGAGTCTTAACCACAGCCAATTTACCCATCTATCGCAAAGGCGCAAAACGCAGTGTCAACAGCCTCAAACTATTAACAGTTGCCAAACATCGAGGTACCCTGTTTTATGGCAGCCTAAGAAATCATTTATTGTATCGCAGAAATATAAACAACTTCAAGTCGTCGTCTAGTTTCTGAAAACTGATCAAAAAAAAAAAAAAAATTCGACAACTGACTGAGAGCGCCCTTTGAAGCTTTTCAATGAGCCAATAAAAATGTCGTGTCTCTCTTTCTCTGTTGTTTTTCTCAAACCTGTTGAACTGTTCGTTAAGTGATTGTGTGCGTGTTTCTATTTGACTTGAATGGCACACATACATATGTGCATGCATAGAATTTTGTACACACTGTTTGTCTGTTTCGTCACCCACAATCCGAAGACGCATTGCGCTGCTAATGATAAGCTCTAATCAGTTATAGGAGGTACAAAGGTCGTCACATTAGGCCTAAATTAAATACATACATACATACGTTTGACATCTCAGCTGTGTGGCGTTGGCGTTGTCTACAAAACAGCTGTCGCTTAACAATAACAGCACTTTTAACACACATATGTAAAAAAGTTTTTAAAGTTGCAAAGTATGATTCCACCTGTGCATATAGGTAGGTAGGTGCAAACAAATATGTTTGACACTTGATGCTTGAGTTTGAACTTGCCTGTGTGTGCCCACCCCCTCTTAACTCCTACAAATTTCTTTTGTTGAGCGCATAGCTGAATTTCCATAATATCACATACATACGTATGTATGTGCGTGTATATACAAAAAATTATATGCTTTTTGGTTGCTTTTTTGTATTTTTATTGTTGTTAAACCAGCTGTAGCTTTAACTCAAGGACTGTGATTTGAATTGAACTCGCTATCAAAATTACACACACAAACACACGCTTTAGACTTTGGGTAAGAAAGGGCGCTAAATGCGTGCGAGCGAGAAAGAACATTGGTCTATTAATACACACACGCATTAACACGAAAATACACAACAATAACACTAAACCAGGTGCAACGCACATATTATAGCAAACTGCTTTAAATTGTCCAACACTGCCCCTTACCCCTTCTTTTTCTCTATACCTCTATTGCTCACTCACCCTCTCTCAACACTCACATACACAAACACACGCGCACACACATTCGCTATAATCTTGGCAACGTGGTTTGGCGATCATATGCTTAAAAAAAATAAAAATAAAAAACCGACATCGACAGCATTTCTTAGTGTATTGTATAATCGAGAAAATATGTAAATGTGTGATTTTTTGATTGCGTTTCGTTTCGTTTTTTTCTGTCACTCTGGTAGGGCTGGTAAAAATTTGTTGCGGGTGGAAGATTTAGCTTGTTTAGTTTTTTGGTTGATGTTGTTGTTGTTTTGTGCTTATCAGCACAGCACAGCACATTATTATACGTTTAAATGAATGGTGGCTGTAGTGAAAGCCGTCAAACAACAAAATAAAATAATAATAGTACGCACACCATTCAAATCTTGTTGTTGTACCAAAATCGTAAAAAAATAACAAAAAAATGACTCAGCTACAAGAATTTGACACAAATACATGTACATATATATATATGTAACATATTTGCATATTAATTTGTTCATATGCAAGCCATGCGGCAAGCCCATAGCAAAATTTCCATTGTGTAATCGCATCAGAACTCAAGGACCAAAAATGGGACAGAACATTGATCCTCCGTTTGCACACACACACACAACACACACACTATTTAAGTAACAGGCGGCACAAACTTACTGCCGCATGTCTTGAGCAAAATCAACAACAAGGTATTGCCACCTATTGATTATGTTGCGCATTATTCGCACTCGCACACACCGCACAATCAAAATCACAACTTAGGAATAAAACAAAAATATAACAAAAATGTCACCGATTTCCGCATTGTTTTGATATTTAATAAATAACGCATCACATTAAGAACAAACTTCGCTTGTTTGTAACAAAATCAAATTGACACAATTTTCTTGATCTGCGAGTCTCTGTTTTGGCAAATGTTTTTGTAGTAGGTTATGTTTCGCGTGCTCAAATTTGCGCTTACCTTTAAAGACCTGTGGGGTATTTAATATGATTTTTTTTATTGCTTTTGTGTTAGCTGGTTGGAGTTGAATTGTTTTTATTATTTTCACTTGCTTTTTTTGACTTGTTTGACACAAAAATTGGAGCGTACAAAAGCAGCACAAATTAAACACGTGTCTACGTCTACCTTTTTACATATCATAACATGGCCGGCGTATACAGTGTTGCCACCATTGCGCACGCACGCCGATAAAACAAACAACACACTATGCCAACTCTGTTTTATTTATTGGAACGCATTATTTTTCAAACAAATGACTTTTTAATATATGGCGTAGTTAAACTGCACTTGAAATGCTTGAACAAGTTGCTGAAATGTGTGTGGATACAGTTAATCGCGCAAAATGACAACACATGCATAAGTAGGTTTGCATTGACAAGCAATCGACTAGTTCGATAAGCAAAAATATGACTATCGATGGTAAAATTTTCAAAGCAATATCAATCAAATTCACATTTATGATAGTGCTTACTTTAAAGAAATGTTATATCTTTAAAAAAAGGTCAAGTTGCTTAATAATTTTCGTAATGCATAAATCGATATCAACAATACGTTTATTTTTGCTTGTGCTTACATCGATATGTCAAAATCAGTCGAAAAAAATTCAGTGCTGCCACCTATTAAATTCATCGTTGACTGTTATATGAAAATATTTATAACTAATCATGATGATAAATGTTTAAAATAAAGAAAAACAAAATTATAATTACAATTAGTTATATCATTGCCAGTTCAAGCTAAAATCGATATACTTAATAATTCTCTAACTTTTGGGTCTGGCAGCGCTGCGCTAATGTCAGAGCATAAACCATTTCCTGTTCGATTGCTCTACCATCGCTCTTTCTACCATTTGACAGCAACTGAGGTAGGTCGGCCGCGAAAATACTTGAGTACATATTCCAAAAATACTGCAAACATCATCGAATTGTATGTACTAATTATGTGTGCAATATAAAGTTAAAACTCAAGTGCAAAACATAACTTAATCTTTTGTTGTTATTAATACACAGAAACTAAATTAATTTGTGTTTACAATTTATTTGTTTGTGTTTCGATTACAGTGACGATGGCAGTCCGCTATGAGTTGTGTATTGGCCTTAACAAAGGCCACAAGACCACCAAAGTCAAGAATGTTAAGTATACCGGCGACAAGAAGGTCAAGGGTCTGCGTGGCTCCCGTTTGAAGAACGTAAGTTGAGATATAGTAAATTATCGAAAAAGTATTGCGACATTTGTTTACATTTGGTACTTTTTTCTATGCAGATTCAAACGCGTCACACCAAGTTCACCCGAGATCTGGTACGCGAGGTTGTCGGGCATGCGCCTTATGAGAAGCGCACTATGGAATTGCTGAAGGTGTCCAAGGATAAGCGCGCCCTCAAGTTCCTGAAGCGCCGTCTGGGCACACACATCCGTGCCAAGAGGAAGCGTGAGGAACTCTCCAACATTCTCACTCAGCTGAGGAAGGCTCAGACTCATGCCAAGTAAAATGGCAACACCAACAAAAACAAAATAACAGCAGAAGCGAGCACCCACATTCAACAACAACAGCTACAGCGAACTGTGTGTGTGTTTTTTTTTTGCATTTGTGCGGTGTTTTTTTTATTGTTTAAATCAATTACATTCGCAAAAGAACAGTGTAAAAACTCAAACAACTTGAAGAGCCAAACTATTAAAAAGAAGAAATACAAAATACAAATAAAAGCGCATGTGTTTATTTTTTTCAAGTGTATTAAAATGTATCCACTTTTGTAAGAGGTTACGTAGTTATGTCTTAATCGGCTGTGGATGCAAGTGTATTCAATTGGAACTGCATAATTGAATATAGCAAGAAGAAATTTGCTTTAACGCATTGCATAGACTTCCTTATTATTGAATGGCAAAAGCATAGCTTGAATTATACATTGTACACCACCTAGTGTGCACTAAAGTCCCAAATCGCTCGCTATAAATGACTTGAATTTTAAAGACTTAAGCAAAGTTTTATTTTAGATAGTTTAACGCTCAGTGAAAGTGTTGCAAAAGATCTTCCTATTAAAGATAAGCTAAAAGTTTTACCTTACAGAAACGAATCCGAGGATTGCATCTTGTTGCACAAAAAAAAAAAAATACCTTGTATGCATATTTCTCCGAATCTCGTTTTGTTGTGAGTTTAATACTCCTTCATAGTTGAGTTTGTACCACAGTCTATATTTTTCGTTGCGTTCTTTGTCCGCGGAGATGCAATATTGTTGTTAATCGTTAAGCTATACCACATTGCTATCTTACCTTCCGGTTTCAATAGTTTAGAATAAAATTTTTTCTTGATATGCAATCGGCAAATATCTTAGTGATTTTAGGCGAGATTCACTTAACTTATTGATCCAGACCCTGAACCATTTTTATTTCGACAGTGTACTAAAACAAATCATTTATAAACTCTTTTTTTTTATCACCAAACTATTTAATTAACTTGATTCAATCATGCGGTCTGGCTGGAAAGCTCTCAACACTTACTCCTCGACTTGAGTATACAATAACTAATGATGTCGCAGCTCAGTAATCTACACTACGCACTCGTACAATAACTAAAGTTTTCAAATACTAAGCTAATTAACTTTCGCAATTGTAATACCTATGTTTGGTCTCGAGTTTTCCCAGCTACCAAAGGATGCTCTATTAACATATTTCAGGGTTTCTATCGGCGAGCACTGTTTCAAGTCTTGCTGTTCTGTGCTGAGTTTTGATTTATTTGTAACATTTGCTAATCGAGCGCTTAATAATTTAACTTATAACTATAATCAACTGCAAATACAGTTAAAGAAAGAGAAAGTGACGAAAATGCCAGCATGGCAAAACAAATTATAATAATTATGTTGATGCGTATATGCCTGCTTTCACTTTCTGTCCCGGTGTACAATGTAATAATAATATTTTATTATAATAGGTTTATGCGTATGGCACTTGGGAATAACGTAAGCGAGCGCGGCAGCCGAAGAATTTTGGGACACAAAATAACGCGGAATGCTTAAAATCTATTGAGTACTCGATGGTGCAGTGGATTAGTTTATAGGTTAAAGTGAACACAGCCGATTAAGGTGTCGCTTTGATTGAGGACGAGAGTTTTAACAATTTACGGATCATCATCGTTATCATTTAGGCTGGGCAACGAGATGGTCACTTCACCCACCAAATGAGTCTCATCGGCATCATTTGAAACGATTATGCGTTCGCATTCGTTGCCAATTGTAAGTGGGTTAATTATCTTAAAGCAGTTGCCTTCTAATGCCTTAGGATCAGTCTCGTGTTTGATATGCGGCGCAAGGATTTGTTGTGTCACCTCCAGGCTTTCGATGCGCGTCATTTCCAAGCGATAGAACCCATTCTCATCCACACGATATGTGAAGCGTTTATGGCCGGAGGGCAAACGAAAGCCGTGTTTTTTAATCAAATGCACAGACAGCGATTTGCCACTCTTAAAAAAACGTTCACAGCAATGGCATGCATAGAAGATCGGATTGTTGCCGTGCACCTCTATAAAGTGCTAAAGAACAAAGACATATGACTAAGGGTGAACTCAACAAATATGGAAATCATTTAGATTGCTTCTTACCCTTCGCATTTGGGTGTATGTGCGAACAGAGTATTGGCAACCGGGATGCTCGCACTGATGCACCATCTTGGAATGCACGATCTGAACGTGCTTGGCCAGATCGGATTCGCGGACGCAACGCGTATCACATTCGCTGCACTTGAATGGCTTATCCTTCAGATGGCGATAACGAATGTGTGTCGTCAGCGAGCTAGCCGAGCTGCAGGTCATGTCGCACATGGTGCACTTGTAACAATTGACATGCCGCACCACATGACCCCGCAACAGTTTCTCCGTTGCAAAAAATTTAAAGCATTGGGCGCATTGAAATTTTTGAGCTGTGCAAGACAGAGCGAGATAGAGAGGGAAAGAGAGAGAGAGAGAGATATTAGTATAGATATCAGCCTAATCCCGCATCTGTACTTACTATTATTGTCCGGCTGGCGACGCAGATGATCGAATAGCGTTGTTTTGGTGCGAAATAGTTCGCCGCAATGAAAGCAGGCAACATGCTTCTTGTTCGAATGGGTGCTAATGTGCTCGATGAGGCGATATTTGTTTTCTAGCTGCTTATGGCACATATTCCAGTTACACTGCGTCTTGGGTCGTTCATCGTCTGGTGACTTTTGAATCTCGTATTCAAAGGAGGCATGCTGCACAATATGATCTTGGAACTCGACTATGGAGACGAAGGAGCGAAGACAATCGCTCCAGCCGCATTGGAAATTCTGCTTTAGATCGGGCAGCTTGTCACCGTTGCGGGCGGGTGCATAGCAGGCTGGTATTTCTGGATGCTGTTCACATTCCAGTTTTCCCTTGAGCAGCAGATTCAAGTAATAGCCATGATAATAGCTATGCCTCTCGAACTCTATACGGCAGTTGGTTTTAAAGTTGCAATCGTTCCACTTGCATACGCATTTACTACAACTATCTTCATCTTCTTTTTGCCCTTGCTGCTGCTGGTGCTCCACCAGGTGGATGGCAATGTGACTATTTAGCTGCCATTCGCCATCGCAAATCGTTTGACAATCTTGCCAAGCGCAGCGTAATTGCAATTCAGCGGGTTTCTTACGTTTGCTTGGCGGATTTTGTCTTATCATTGTGTTTATTTTGTGTGTACGCTTGTGCGCTGGCTAAGATTTATAGTTATGATTGCGGATGCAGGTCAATAAATTGCAATTCCTGGGAACAACTAAAAAATTATACTATCGCTATCGTATGTTGTTTTGCGTGCATTTTCAAAGTGCATGTGTATCGATATTTCTTTGCTTTTGTGTTTACTCGTATCGATATGTCATTCAATATACAAATTTAATCATATACTTTTGATGATAGCCATCAATCCATTTGGCACTTCAAGCCACATTTTATAGAAGCCTTATAGTTTAATTGAGATCGTCATTGAATTCTGTGTGTGTGAAAAATCAAAAGAATTTTAATTGCGTGCTCTCGATATTTGCAACTTGTTTAAATACCACCTGTTTAGATTTTTCTTTAGCGATGATAGGGTTATATTTTTGACCAAGCGCAATTTTCCCTCCAAATTTTAACGATTTCAATATATAACTTATTTTTTTATTATTTTAAAGCTAATATATATAATATGAATTTATTCTTATTTAATTTGTTAAGTATGATCATTTGCTTAAGCACAAATAGCTTGCTATTTATACTTTTTTTTATTCATGTTCAGAGTTTTTTTATACTTTGTTGCGTTGTTAAAACCAATAGCTATGGTAATTCCACCTTAATCAAATAGCGCACTCACTTTCGTAGTGTTTGCAATAATATTATCATGTTCTTAAATCGACTATACATCTTATTCTATTTATACTGCATCTGATTCAAGCAGGTTACATTTCAAATATCTTATAGACCTGGCATAACATAGGCTATATTGTCCAGCGTTGTAGCCAGATTGGCGCTCAATTGTTTTTTGTTCTCCAGACCGGGTATTTGCGTTGTCATACATAGCAGTGGACCCATTGAGCAGAGCAGGCTGTCCAACAGAACGGACAGGCTACCGGAAAGAGCCACATGACCGTTATGCTCTTTAAGACGCTCTCCAATCACCGTTAGACTCTCGCCAAGCAACTTTAAATGCGCAGCCGCATCGATAGCCTCAATGCCTGACTGTTGTGTCGCCCCTTTGCCCAGCTCTAAATCGTTCTGCGATGCACTGATGATGCTGCTGCCTCTGGTATTTGTGAGTTGGTTGGAAGTGGAAGCTGTTGTCACTTGGTTCGCTTTGCCGCGTGTATAGCTGGTGCGCTTCTGTCTGGACTGTGCCCAGGTGGAAGGAGGCGTCGTTGAAATCGGCGTCGAGGTATACATTGTTGGGGTTGCAACTGGTATTTGACGTCGATCAGCAGCCAGTTTTTTGGTGCGACTCGTCGTCGGTCGATTCATAAACGTTGTCTCCGTGGCATCTGCAGCAGTAGCAGCGTTGGTAAAAGAATTGCCATTGCTTGTCATGGACTGTGTAGCTGTGAAGGGCATGTCGCTTGGTGCGTTCTTCTCACGGGTTCGCGCTTTTGTTGCCTGGGATTTGGCCTTGCGACGCCAGGCATTCTTATCTTTGTTAGAAACATTTGCCCACAGTTCGCTCAGACGGCGTGCTGCATTAGCAAAATCTGTGGACAATTGAATTAAGTGTGAGGATAAAGACTAGTTGTTTTTGTTTGCTTACCCAGATCGGGAAAATCGCGCTTGCGTACATCACGCGCCCACAGGCTGTAGGCAGTAAAACGCGAACGTCCTTTGTCTTTTCTTTGTACCTTGCCACCATCCTTGAGGACCTTACGTTTGTTTGTTTTTTCGCGCATGTAGAGACTCTGACGTACACGGGAGTCGTTTGTATAAAAGGATGCCTCGGCTTCGACGCCTTCAACGAGATCTTGCACCAATGTATCCAGCTCATCGTCTGAGTTCATGAGAGCACCATGCAAATCAACAGTGCCACCAATTGCCGGCGCTTGTTCTGCATGGTCCATGTCGCAGATATTGTGATTGACCACGTCGTCATCATCATCATCATCATCATCAAGCTCATAGGCTAGAGCCAGTTCCTGTTCGCGTTCACGCAATGCATTCGGCGGTCGTCCACGACCTGGATACCTTGCTGCTGGCCTGCCTGGTCTTTTGGTTCGCTTTTCGATCTCCTCCGGCGACTCGAAATCCAATAGTTTCGATGACTTTTTGCGTACGCGTCCGCTGCGCGAAATGCCAGCTACCTGAAAATCTAAAACTTTTCGTAAGCATGGGTTTTTCCTAAATTTCGTTACCTATTCACCTTTTGTTGGTGTGGATATGGGTGCTTCCATTGTTTTGATTCAATCAGTATCAATATTGTTGTTAATTGTTGTAAACGACGCGATGACAAATCGCTTATCAGCTGTTTTGTGCACTGATGCAAATACGGTATCACTGAACACCATCGACTGTGGTCACGAATAATCGAAACACAAATTCACGTTTTATTAGTTACATTTTCGAAATAAGTGTGTTAAATGCATGGCCAGCAATGTATCAAATAGGTACAAAATAAGTAAGATTACTAAACTATTATATGAGAGCCACCCTTCTTATAAGGTAAATACTACAAAAAATATATACTATCAACCATAAGTGATTATTATTGTAATCGTTGGTTAGAGCTTATAGTTAAGTAATCAGTTATTAATGTGGACCAGAAAATTGTTGCATGTTGTTCTGATCAAATTCCATCAACCTGCATGACTATCGATTACTTTATTAATCGCCTCAAGGAAAAGGCATAAAAGCATAACTGTATTTACAGTTAACAAATAGTTACAGATTTAGCAGCAGCATATAGTGAAGCGCTCTTAAAGCAATAAAATCATAAGTAGTTAATGCAGCAGCAATATTCTGTAAGCTCTATTGATTAGGCATTGCGTTCAAATTTTAATTTCGCGCGCTGTTTATGAATAGATGTATCTTATCTTTTAACCAAAAAGTAAACAAAACAAAAGAAAGTGTCGCAGCAGGTCGGCTTTCAGGAATATGTGTGTGTGTGTTCGTGCTTGTGTGTAGTTTATTGTGTTTGTGCGTGTATTTGTTCTTGCGTGTCTGTTATAATAACAATTGTTGTTGTTAACAACAAAAATAGGCTAATGATTGCTGAACAAATTCAATGG
Organism: Scaptomyza montana; assembly: GCA_018904305.1. NCBI lineage: Eukaryota > Metazoa > Arthropoda > Insecta > Diptera > Drosophilidae > Scaptomyza > Scaptomyza montana. Next base: position 788,356 of record JAEIGR010000014.1, read on the forward strand.
GATGCATTTCCTTTGTAAACGATGGTGACGTACACATAATCTTCTATGTATGTATGCATGTACATATGTTAATCTCTGCGATCTAGTACTTCCTCCCAATGTCGGCTATTTATATACATACATACCGATTGACATGGTAATTGTTGAAATTAATTTAATTTTAAAGGAGAATTGCCAAGACGTTCGGTGCCGGGCGTTCGGGTGGTGGCTATAAAAGCCAAAAGGCAAAAGCTTCTATATGTATACAATATATATGTATATGTATATTATGTAAAAGTATGTTCACGTGCATTATTTATAAATGACGAACTTGTCTTAATTGCAATTGGTTTAGAAAAACAACAACAGTTACTAGCAATGTTGTCCACGCTTGTTCACCAGTTGACCGGTTTCCATTGGGGTGGGTAGTTTGACGCGTGTGGGCTGGTGTTCGGGGGTGGTTCTAACAGCAGTGACACTGGCTGACCTTAGACAGACAAGAAGCCACTTTTCGTGTCGGACATACATACAGACTGCTGGATATACATATGTACATATATATAAAAACTTTAGCCGATTGAACTTTGAGCCCTCCCTTAAGTGCCAGAGCGTGTCGTGTCTCCTCAACCCTGGCGTGATAAGACGTCATCAACAACAACAAAGATGATTGAATGGAATGCATAATATATAAACTGATCTCGCTAAGAAAGTATGTTTGGCATATTGAACATTTTTGTTAACACATCAATTTAGTGCTGGTAGATAAGACATAAAGAATAGGCAATATCAAAAATGTTATTAATGCGTATTCAACGCAATCAAGTTATAAACAATATGCATAACAGCCCCATAAAAATTTTTATATGGCATTATTAAGATATCTGGCTTCTTTATCAGCAACTGCTGTCTGTTCGGCAGCTCAATTAACAAATGATATTTGATAATAATAAAAATCTCTTATTATCCACAGTGTGACCAATATTGAGGGCCGGCTGTAGACCGAGGAGCGAGGAGCTGGCTGGGAAAATGAATAATCTAGTGCAGGATATCCAAAACAGATATTCATTTCTGGGCAATCTGTTCAGTCATGTATGGAAATGCATAATACAATCGAATCTAAAGATTAAACTTCAATTGCGCAGCATTCGTTGGATGAATGAGAAAGCCAAGCCAGGTTGTGCGTACCAGCCGACAGAGGTAACTAATACATTTGAACTTCGATATAACGAACTCATTTCCAGAACAATGCAATTTGGTTAAATCAGAAAAACCTTTTTTTAATTAACGAATTTTCTCTAGAACGAAGTTTTTATGCTCGATACCGAAGATAAAGAGTATATGTATTGGGTTTTTGCAATGTCCGTCATGGTGTCTGTCCCTCTGACCGTCTGACCGCATCTTTTTTCGACACCCTTCAAGCTAACTTGAAACTTTGCAATTGTCTTTTTCTATGTTTCTAACTCAGCAAAAAACAAACAAATATGAAAACATACAAACAGCCACAGCCAGCGCACACCTCTACCGCATCCGTACCCCTTTGCAATCAGGCCTCTTGCTACCCCTTTTTAAACAGGTTTCGAGTATACGAAAGTTGCCACTTGCATTTAACTAGTTCCCTTTCATAAATTATATCTAGTACATAATACTAAACTTAATACTAGTTTTAGGAGTACTGGCTCCTGGGGCCTGTGACTCACTCATGGAACATCTGTCTATTATATATATTTATTTATTTATTAATTTATTTATAGTCAGCTAAGAGCAGCTGACATTAAAATGAATCAAAATTTAATTTAAATTAAAAATAGTTAAAATAATTAAATTAAGTAAAATATAGAATAATATATAAATCTGAAAATATATTTAAAAGTTAACGTTAAAGCTCTGGGAAATTCAATAAAAAATTGAGCAGTCCAACATTTGTTGCGAGGATTGGGAAAAACCCAGAAAAACCCAATCAAACCAGCGATAGATTAGTAGTTAGTGGTTACGATTATATAAAGCAAAAAGGATCGATCTTTTTAGTACTAGAGTTGAGGCCTCCAAGGAGACAAGAGAATAAAGTTTGTTATAGTCAGAACATATAACCCGAAATGGTTAATGAATTAAATAGTTGCTGAAGCAACGATCAAGGCTAAGGGGTTAAAAGTTACGTGAAGATCTAATTGGGACATTAAATTTAATTCGACTCAACAGAACTGATGAGTCGATTTCACCATTAAGTAGGTTAGTAATAAATAATACTCCATGCATAGTTCTACGGTTTAACAGTGAGGGAAGATTTATTAAAAGAAGTCTACTAGAATACGGGGGTAAGTCAACTCCAGCAACCCAGTTAAAACTTCTAAGGGCAAATAGAAGAAATTTCTTCTGCACAGATTCAATTCTGTCCTGGTGAATCGAGTATTGTGGGGACCACACACAAGATCCATACTCCACAATGGGACGAACTAAGGATGTATAAAGCGTTTTAGTGGTGTACGGATCATTAAACCGCTTGATGAAGCCAAGGACATTAATGGACTTATTGACCATATACGAAATATGAGCGTCAAACTTTAATTTAGGATCAAGAATAATGCCTAAATCTTTAATTTCAAACACGCGGTCAAGTGGTTTCTTGTTGTATAAAACTTAATATTTTTGAGATATGTATTGTGATTTGATGGGGTCTTAATGAGGTCGGAGGGGGCTTGGGTTTGGTGCTAATGACCTCTAGTTGCTGACATGAGTCCAGAAGATGGGTTATGGATTATTCATGGCCGTAGAGTCCGCAGGCTGGCTTTTCGTTGCCGTTAAGGCGATGTTGGTGGGTATCCTGAGCGTGTCCCATGCGCAAGCGAATGAACGTCCCGCATGCACGTCTTGTGAGGGTGTGGGGAGTCGGATTGTTTGACAGTTTGGGCGTACCAATGGTTAAAGCATTTCCATTTTTCCAGTTGTTTATCACTCAGCTGTCAATTTATTAAGTTAAGGGGTCATTTGCATGGAAAACTGTGATAGCGAGTGGTAAATGTCATGAGCGGCTTTGTCGGCATTTGATAACGTGGGACCCAGAATATAGTAATTTTACTTTGGTGGGCTGCGATGTGAGTTTCTTGCAAACTTAACATATCGGTTCTTTTATTAGTAGTTTTAGAGTTTGGGAGAAGAGTTTTTTTTTGCAAGAGAGTTGAAGTAATGAGGATAAACGTTGGTTATATAACAGTTTCATCCATTGATGAGTCTGAGTCGATTTTGTTTTCAAGAGAGAGACTTTTGCATTGTTATACTCGATGCCGAAGGTAAAGAGTATGTTGGGTTTGTGCAATGTCCGTCATGGTGTCTGTCCGTCCGTATGAACGCAACTTTGTTCGACATTCTTCCATCTAAAGACTTGAAACTTTGCAAACATCTTTTTATAGTGCCGAGAAAGATATTGGGGTTCTACGATTACTGGGGGGCTGGCAAATCGATAGATTCACCTTTTTCGCACATCCTACTGCTATAACTACCAAATTTGGTGAGAAGATAGCTACTAGCAACCCCCAAAAAACTGCATCAATTCCATTTCATTGGGTTGGGCATATATTCCTTAACCTCCACGGAATGCCAGGAAATGTCGAGCTTGCTAGGCTGACTATAAGGGTCGAAGGTGATCAAAATTATGCCAGAAGATTTTCGGGTGCCATCAACTATTGTAGAGAACTTGAAAACTGAATGCACGTTCTGAGATTTCAGCTTTTAGAATGTTGTTTAAGGTATGGGGCATAATTGTGCCTTTCAGTTTGCATTCTATGTCGCAGATGCCGGACAGATTGGTTACTTTTAAGAATTTTTTGTCAACTTGTTTGGTTTTGACTAGCATCAAGAGATTGCCATCCCGGAGCGAGGAGATCGAGCTAAAGTCTTTGCTTATAATGTTTAGAATGCGATGAACTCCAAAGCAATATTCAATATTCTTGGAAGAGATTATTATAAATCTTGGGTTTTGTTGGGTGGTAGCAGGTAGTTCTGGGAATTCCTCGGGGAACTTTTGATGAGTTCTTTTGCTTTGTGTCCCCTAAGCTTGGGGTTCCAGGGGAGATGTTCGCAGGGTTTGTTGAACCGCCGCTGTTATTGGTTTGCAAACGTGCGCGAGATCAGTTGAAAAGAGCAAGTAAGCAACTGTACTGATAAATTAACAGACAGCGACGTCCACACTCGAAGAGAGATAGTCGGTCAGTTTTTTATGTTTATATTTAATCATTTGGTGAGCACGACTACGCTGAATCCCTATTAACATACAAGTTATCCCATAACGAGTGTGGATACATCACGCCATGCGGCTGCCTACCGATAAAACGCTGATCTTGGCGGATTATCGATCAGCAACAGCGAGTGCAGCGCATGAGCGGGCCAGCTGCACAGGATGCAATCCGATACCACACATGCGCGGCCAGCTTGCGGGGTGGCAGCGACGATGACGCCGACAGCGCGGCCGGCGACATGTAGGGCTAGCTTAAGTTTGACATAAGTATAATAATCATTCTTAAATTGAGTATCAATAAAGCAAGGCGTTCCGCCGCTCACACCAAATTTAGTTAACTCATCATTCTGCATCCATTAATGAACTAAGGTCAATTACGTAACTTAGATGTATCGGCGTCATGTCATGATGCATGTGTCTGGCGGCCAAATCGAGCGGCACATCGATGTTCTGTCGTGTTAATAGTGGCTGAATGGTGCTGCGTGCCGCTGTGCCAGAGACGCAGGCGGATATGTTGGAGGCATTGTTGCCAGTGCCGCCAACGCCAACGCCAACACTGGTGCTAAGGCTGAAATTGCGTGCGCTGCGCGACACACAAAACCCTTCCGGCATATTGCAGTCATTAAGGTCTGAACTCGAAATTTTGATGAGTATTGAGAAAGCTTCGTGCTGCTGCAGCAGCTTGGAGCGTGCTGGGCCCTTGGCAAACTGTTGTGGTGTCATGGTGAGGAAGCGTATCTTTTTGACTGCTTGGCGCAGCATTGCTCCATCCATGATTGTGCGTGGTTCAAGCATCATATTGGCTGCTACTTCGGCGGCGTTCATTTCATTATTTTGATTGCCAGAGGCGACATCCTGTGCGGCAGATGCGCTCAAATTAGCATTCGACTTTGAGCTGGAAGGAGCAACGTTGGCAGTGCTATCAGCAACATCCTTTTGCCCTAAAGAGCTGGAAGATTTGCTGGACGCTTCGTCATTGCCACGTTCGCTGGTAAATTTGAGTAGACAGTTAAACAAATCCAGCTCGGAATCAATGCTGAGACGATGCTGATCGAGCCATCAGCGTGGACACCTCAATGTCCAGAAAACTAGGATCGGAGAGTACTTCACGCGTATTGGCCGCTATAAGATCCATGCTGCTTTGCATTAGACGCGACTCGTCAAAAAACTTGGCAAACTCGTAGGCACGACAAGCGTTTTTTGGGCTCAAATCTGCCCAGAGAAAGTGGGTGCAACGTGTAACTACATGCGGCAACATATACTTCTTAGCCACATAGCACAGTTCGCAGGCTTTGTCGAAGGAGCCGATTGTGATACGATCTGTGTAAATGTATTCTAGCATAGCCTCAAACGCTTCCGGTTGCACATCGGGTATAATGATTGGATCAGTCTTGCATGGCAAATACGGGCGACGCCATAGCCAGGAGAAGCTTGTGGCCAGCAATTAGACTTTGATTTGGCGGCGTGCCTACTAGAAAGCGGCAATCGGCCCATTTTTCCGAGTGTAGCAAATACTGGCCACGGTCCCTGATCTCCGTCAGACTGTTTTGCCAGTCTAGGTCCATAATACGCGTGTATTTATTTATTGTGTATCTTTGATTATGTGTATGTCGCGGTTTTAGTGTTGATTAAGTGAATTAGGCAGAGTTGTGCACGAAGCACAAACTATACTTATCGTTAAAATATCGATACAAGTACCAACTAATTTCGTTTGTTATGGATGCAATTCATGCAGCGATGCACACAAATTTCTAAAGTGTATTCAGTAGTGTACTAGTCTATGTCATTTGCCGACATAGAAAAAACAAAAATATGAAAAATTACAAAATTCTAGACAAGCAGGCCCAGCAAGAAGTGAAACACACGAACACATACAATGACAAATTGTCGTACACTTGACGGGCCGCTGAGTTCAAGGGCAACTGAAAGAAAAACGGCTGCACATGCTATTCGCTATCGCGCTCCTTCACACTGATGGCTTACTGCTTTTGTTATTCTGTAAACCATTTGAAATATTTCTGAAGCGAAACCTTGAGACAAAACTTTTATTACCAATTGCCCACTCTTGAGATTGTACTCTCTTTGGTATAGGTAACGCCTACAGTTGCATTTTGTGAAAAGTATTGCCCAAAAATAGCGCACATCTCTACCGCATCCGTACCCTTTTGCAATCAGGCCTCTTGTTACCACCCTTTTTAAACACGTAACGAGTATAGGGCAGTCGGTTGCGTCCGACTGCAACTTTTCCACTTGTTTTAAACTTGTTCCTTTGAGATTTATATCCTAATATGCATAAAAATACTTTCCCATTTTGATTCTCTTATAGATCGAACAGTTAGCAAATGTTATCACACATGGTATTTGGATAGTGCCTGCTGTCTTTGGCGTTATTAAACTCTTTGAACGCTCCAATAGCTCTGGCCAATATCTTGTCTCATGGGTTTATGGCACAGCACTTTGTATGCTTTTTACTGTATCGACATTCTTTCATTGTTCCTGTTACTGTGCCGAACACAAGTAAGAGATTCTTCTATCATACAACAACAAAATAATATAATATATACTTATATCCCATTTTTATTATTTTTATTTTTAGGCCACCGATAAACTATAAAGTTTGGCCCTCACCTGGTTGGCAAACGTATCAAAGTTTAAAGAATGTTTTGCATCGTTGCGATCGTGCTATGATCTACGTATTCATAGCTGGATCTTATTTTCCCTGGCTTACGTTGGAGAATAAGAATCATTCGGCATTGTTATTTTGTATGGAATGGATTATTTGGTTAATGGCAGCCATTGGCATTGCATATCAACAGGTTGGTTGTTGTAGTATTTATTTTGTCTTTATTTTTTTTTTTTTTGTCGTTTCTTTGTGTTTTAATAGCTTTACCACGAACGCTACAAATGCCTGGAAACATTGTTTTATATAATAATGGGCTTGGGCCCGGTGCTGGTTTTTATGTTGACGGGTCATCAGTTTAATGGCATGTTACAGCTTAAATGCGGCGGAGCCCTTTATATACTGGGCATTGTGTTTTTCAAATCGGATGGTCTAATACCAATGGCGCATGCCATTTGGCATCAATTTGTGGTGCTTGCTGTTGGTTGTCATTACTATGCGATATTGGTTAATTTATATCCAAACGAATCCAATACGAATCACCAGCTCTAAAACAATGACTCAAATCAAACAAAACGTACTTAATTCAAAGTTGAACCCAACACATATGCCACAAATATTTATTATGTTTGTTTCGAGTCAGCCGGAATATATTCCTTCCTATATACCACCCATATATAACTAACATACTGCTCCAAGATTAGCCAAATTTTCTTTAAGGGGCTCAAAGATTTATTTTTAATACTTATTATTGTTATAATTTTCGAAACGGATTTACATAGTTGTAGTACATATATTTTAGTATATTAGAAGAATTCGGTAGAAATAAGCAAACAGTTTGTATAGATAATAATTATAAACGAAAAGTTTCTTGTGATCAAAATCTGTGGGCTTACCAAAAAAATCCAAATTGTAAATAGAAGTTTTTCCTATTCACAAATTAAAATACATACAAACATTCTTTAACTACACAAGATAGATATACTTACATGTGTAACAATCTCACATTTTGGCAATGTGTTTTATTATTTTATGTTTGCAACAGAACGCAATTGTAAATTATAAACAAGTTAAAAAAAAACACTAAAAGCCCGCCTTACATACGTACATACATATTTAAATATTTACATACTAATCACGAACCAACAAGTTGTTAAGTGTGTGCAATTGCTCAGGGATTACTAATGATGCAGGCCGGGTTTGCCAATTCAGTCAATCGTAATGATGTGGCTCGTGATAAGAGCGCTTAATTTGTATACGCAATTGTTAAATGGCAGGCTTTGGAATTTCGGTATGGAGAACTATACAATAAGTTTATGCTGAGCAGAAATTATACAATATAAGAAGTATGATATGATGAAATTTACATTTATAAAATCACAAAAAGTCATGCATGTATTTACATATATATTATATCTTTACATTTACTATATACTTATACTTATAAATCTATACAATAAATCATATATAACATGTACACACGTCTTTTACTCATGAAATACTATCTTACTACATACACTTTGTTGCAAGGTTAAACATTTAAAAATTGCGCCAATTTGCTAGCAACAAAAATGGTCTCATATCGCCAGTGCTGTGAAAAGTAATGGAAAAATATCGCCAGTTAACGATATATCGATATGAGTTTAGCAGTCTTCAAAGCAAAAGCGAAGTGTTCTGTTTTTTGATGGACAAGGAGCAAAAAGCCTATGAAAACCTTACACAAACAATTAACAGCAGCACTTCCACAGCAGATCAAGGACACTACGAACGCCAGCTTCAATTTTTGAGTGATTTCAAGGCCCAGCCATTGACTGGGCCATATGGCGAGAACGCATCGACGCAGTTGGCACAGTTGCTGGAAACGGAGGCGCTAATTTCTAGCAGGCATGGCAATGATGATAGCTTGCTTAACGCATGGCTGTTGTGGCTTAACGAGGTGCTCCAAAGCAGGAGATGGGAGCTGTTGGGCGAGACGCATCCGTTGATTCAATTTCTACTGCAATACGTGGAACAACAAAAATGTAGTGTGGATGCACTACGTTGCCTGCACTCGCTGCTGGAGACTCTATTTATGAGCACAGCCAAGGCAATCTTCCCACGTCTGGCACTCATTCCGTTGCCAAGCAATGTGGAAGCGTCGCTCCTCCTAGTTCGCTGCCAGCGCAAGGTCTTTAGATCATTGTTTGGCGTAAATATAAATGCGTTGGAATTTGAGCCGCAAGAGTTGCAAGTTTTCGGCCAGTTGGCCAATGCACTATTGCAATCGTACTACGATGGACGTTGGGTAAGCGGAACAGCCGCATTGCTGGTGGCACACTCGCTGGAGTTGCTGATGGACATAATAGTTTTTCTTGATGATTTTGTTCAAGAACATGCGCCGGAGCTACTTGGCATGGCATTGGCTTATGTTCGCAGTCGAGCTGATGATTCCACAGTGCCGCTACCGCTGCCACATCGTATACATCCTGCCCAACACTTGGCAGTCTATGGCCACGACGAGGACATTGCGCTGACAAGTGGTGGCAATCAGCAAACAGCTGCAGCTGGACGACGCATTAAATCGCGCAAGATGCGTTCACTAACCAAGCAACGCAACAATGGCAATGCCAGTGGCAATGTACACGAAACAGCACCCCCTTTGTCTGGCCATGAAGATCGCATAAAGGTGCTGCTGCACAATAAAGACAATGGCTGTTATACATCGAGCGGCGGTGACTCTGAGAGCGGCGGTGACTCTCAGCGTAAGCAGCGTCAGGCCCAAGTTAAAGTTCGCATCGAAGCGCTTCGATTGATTGGATTAGTTTCGAGAAAGCTGCCACGGCGCGCACTCTATGGCTATTGGCAAGCTCTGTTTCCCAGCGATGGTGGTGCAGTCAAGGATCACTTGCTGCACATTGGTGCCAGTGATGGCCATGTGCATTGTCGTGCTCTCGCCCTGCAAGTGGCTGCACAACTGCTGTACGGCTCCAAGCCGTATCTAAGCCAAGCAAGCAGCACTTCGACGCCCAGCAGTTATACGCCATTTGCGTTGAGTGTCGCGAGCAGTGTGCTGGCAGCATATCGTCAGCTGACAAGCATTCTGGAGCGTGAATGTGCGCCGAATGTGCTGACGCAGTGCCTCAAGTGCTTGGCGGTGTTGGTGCAGGCAACGCCATTTGAACAACTCGAAATGGGTATTGTTTATGATTTTGTGCCACATGTGAAAACATTGACGCGACATAGAGATACCAGTGTGAAAGTATCCGCATTGCTGGTCATGGAAATGTTGGTGGCAATGCCGCGTCTTAACCAGGAAATGGCATGTGCCGTGGGTATGCCGCTAATCGAGCGACGTGCGGCGAACTTTAACAAAAACCACGAGCTCGAGCAACACTCCGAAGATAAAGAAGAAGAGCAGGAGGAAGACGATGAGGAGCACGAGCAGGAAAAGCAGCAATCAAACATTCATGTACGCATACCAAGCAATTCATGGCTATTGCGTTTGGTATTACGCTATCTGGAGTGTCCGGACAGTGAATCGCCTTTACGCGTCGAATGCCTGCAGGTCATTCGGGCAATGACAACGCATTTCTCATTGCTGCGCGATCATTTGGTGCGTTTGAGCCATGTGCTATATGGCGCCTTGGACGATTGCTCGTTCGATGTCCGTTTGTATGGAGCCCGTTGCCTCGATGCCATTGGCTTTCAAATGTCGGAGCAAACAAGCACGGAGATACAGCCTCAATATCATTTAAATTTCTGGCTTTGCTTGCTGCCTGCCATCTATGATGCCTATTTCAATGAATATTCGACGCCGACGCTGAAAAGTTCCCTTTGCGATGCACTGTCCCATATGGGCTGCAATACTTTCGAAAGTTTGCCGCAACCACAACGCAATGGTTTGCTAGCATTCCTATTGGGCAGCAGCAGTGATGAGACCACAGATCCTTTGGTGCGTGCTTCAGTCGTTCGTGTCCTTGCCGTTTATGTGCTGCATCCGACGTTGCGCGCCGACTTGGTATTCGTGGAGCATGCAGCCGAATTGGCATTGCATCTCACCAGCGACAATCAGCTGGCTGTGCGTATTAAGGCAGCCTGGGCACTGGGCAATATCAGTGATGCCCTTGTCGCGTCCATTTTAAACGGTGACCAGCAAGAAGAGCGGCAGGAGGAACGCATCTCATCGACGCTACTTGAACGTCTAGTTGATGCTGCTGTGCTCGCTTGCACGGATCACGACAAGGTACGCGCAAATGCTGTACGATCTTTGGGCAATCTATTACGTCTGCTCCCTGCCGATCATGCATTGATGCAGCGAGCGATGGCTAAGCTGTTGGATTGTCTGCGCGCTGCAGGCTGTGCCAAGGTCAAATGGAATGCATGCTATGCCATTGGCAATTTGGTGCGTAATCGTTCGGTATTTGCAACCAGCGCCAACTTGTCAGGCACACTCTTTGCGGCACTAAGTCAACTCATAGTGCAGCATGCAAACTTTAAGGTACGCATTAATGCAACTGCTGTGCTGTTGCAGATTGAGCAGCGCGCAGATTTTGGTATGCATTATGCCACAATATGGCGTTCATTGCTCGCGGCCATTGAGCGCTCCAATGCGCTGGACACATTCGAAGAGTACAACCATCGCGATGGATTGCAGCAGCAGTTGTGCTTGGCCATGGCCCACATGCTGGCACGTGCAAGACCCGATGATTTGTTGACCTGTCGTCTAGCATTGGAAACGCATCTGGATGCTGTCAGTGCGACATGGCGTCGTGTTGCCTATCGCATTGTGCCCGAGCAGTCAGCACCGCTATTCACCTGCCATTCCTTGTTGCAGCAACGCTTTAATGCACTCACTTCACTAACAGCTGAACAGCGGAGTGCACTTACGTTCCTCGCCAACGCTTTGCGTCTGGAGAGTTAATATTAATATTATCCATTCATACATACATATTATCAAAAATTAACTTATATAAAAGGTTTATTTGAAAAATAAAAGCAACCTTTTGGTTTAATTTTTTATTGATTTAATTTATTATTTTATGCATATATAAGTATAGATATGCCATACATACATATGTTTAGAGTGAATAGATAAAACAGTTTCTTGCAAAAATGATGTACCGCTACTTGAACTAATTGTTGTTATTGGTAAATTAGTTTCTTAAAGTATGCTGATTGTTGTATTTGTGTTGTTGTCGTTACATCTAAAACATCGAAACATCATCAAGAGCTGCCAACAATTTGATGATTTTAATGTCGTACATTTTGTTAAGTTTTTTTTTTTTTTTTCCTATGCAATTTATTATTTGTTGGTATGGATATGCATGCGCATAAAGTACCTGTCATATACATATATATATATAAATAAATTTTATGTATATATTAAAGTATAGAAAGTATTTTTGACTTGCAACTAAAATATATTTAAAAAAAAAAATATATGCAAACGCTTATTTTTTTTTTTAAATTAAAATGGCAGACTAATTGTTATGTATGTATAAAAAAAAAAGAATAAAATAAAATAAAACAATGAAGAATTAAACAATAAGTAAAATGATAAGCGCTCGCCGCTGTCAATTAAAATAACATTGCATGTGCCACGTGGCAGTTGCCATTCCTTTTTTCAAGCTATGTATATGCACATTTTATAACATAAATGTGCGAACGTCATATTATAAAATTACACACATCCCCAAATCCCCACCCCACCCCCTTTCCACAACTGCCGCTTTCATCTCCACGCTGCCCCACCTCCCCTTCCCCACCCCCCTACAGGCATTTCTGTCCTGCGTATTGTCTAGTTGCGTTGCACTTAACTCAAAGTTGACTCAAATGCGGCGGCTGATCCAACTTTAGACGCTTTGTATCATCATCGCCAAAGGATAACATGCGCTTCCCATTGCCCAGCACCTTTTTGTTCATGTCCTCCAGTTTCTGTGCACAAAAAAAGAAAGCAAAGTTAAAGTCATCGTCGAATTAATTTCGCATGCTATTTGCTTTGAATGCTACCTTGGCTGGACTGCAACTAATGATATATTCAAGCTGATCGGGCGATTGTTGTATCTCATTTTTGGACATTTTTGTAACGTATAGGGAGTGATTAGGTATTAGCTTCTTGGGCACTGTTGTGCGTTCAATGGGATGCGGCGACAGCAGCAGATTCTGTTTGTTCTGTTAAACAAAATTAATTCATATTCAGACACTTTAACAATCCAAATCGATTAGATGATAGATACTTACGTCCGTATTTGCATTTATGCGATTGTTGCAGAATTCCTTCATCTCAGGCACATAGGTATAGTTATAGAAATGTATAATGTCATTATACTCGCGTTCACCCGTCTCCTTGACGCTAATGAGCACCTCTCGATAGACACTATTGACCGCCTGCGGCTGATTGCGATAGGCGTGCATAATCATACTAAATGTTGGTTCCAGCATTTGCGTTATCTTAAAAGAGACAAAAGCACAGAAATGAGTAGAGGCGATATATATAAACAAACTTATGACTTACTTTTATATAAATATATATTGCACACATAATGATTTGATCGAGATGGCGATCTTGCATCAGGTGAATTCGATTTGTTATTGAATACTCAAATATGGTCCAGATCTTTTCGGCTAGATCCTTTTTCTTATCGCCAAGATTAAGGTCATTGCACAGTGTCAGGATACGCGTCCAGCCAAGTTGGTATATTTTTCGTAGAAATATCTGCAATGGCCCGGCAGCTTTTGCCTTCAACACCTCTGAATAGTTTGGCAATGAATTGGGCATGGGGAGGCTGCCAATCATTTCCCAGGCTGGCGAATTACGTTGCCAGGCCAAACGTTCGAGGCACGTTTCCTCAATCGAATTCAGATGCTTAACCGAGCTGCGTGTCAGAAAGTCTTTGCCGTGGCGTACGACAATTTCGATAATCTTAAAAAATTCGAACGCATTAATACTGAAACACTTCAGAATCCAGGGGAACTTGAGTTCCGTATCGTAAGCATCGAGCACCAGCTCTGTGCAACATGTCATCAATGTCACATTAAATATATCCAATGAGATCCTACGCATTATCTGCGGCTTGTTCTTAATCTCGGCACGCAATATGAGATCCATCAGGTAGAAATAAAGCGATTTGGACAGACGGAAACGATTCTCAGCCTCGCTGCGCATTGGATATTTAGCAATAAACTTGTTTCTCATTTGCTCAATGATCATCAATATTTTAGCAATATGATCTTCGCCAGCTTGTCTGTAAAACCAAAAAATTGTTATAGATTAGGTTGCATTCACTAATAATATATTTTATTTAACCTACTTGACAAATTCGGTGGGCTCTGTAATGTCACTGACGGTGGCACTCAGTTTTTTGACATTATTTGTGGCATGGGCCACTGGCTCGAACTTTTGCTCGGACATAACGGATTGCGGTGGCAAGTCCTGTTTGCGTGTCAATGGCGTTACTGGCGGACGCAATGCCTGTTCGTTTAGATTGTTATGCTCGCTGGCATCCAGCTGATAGGCGGATAGAATGCGCTCATCAAACTCACCCACGCTCAGCACATACTGTTCGTAGCTGACGTTTAGAGATCTCAGATTGCGCTCGTAGTTCTTATTGGATACTAGGCCGAGCAGTGTATCCTCTTTGCCAAAAATGGTCTACAAAGTACAATATATATATTTAGATACATTCATAAGCAATGCGTCTGCTACTTACTTTCGCCTGAAAGAAACTGTGCATTATTTCATTAAAGACGGTCGCCTTCATGGTTTTAGCCTCGTCAGTCATCTCACAGAAGTACTTGAGTATGCAATGAATGCGGGGGGTTTGTGTCTGGTCAAATTGTGGCGTATTCCAATTTGGTGGCAAACCCTCGAAGTTCGGATTAATGAGATCAGTGCGCATCTCGGACAGCACATTGGCATAGATGAGATCAATGCAGCACATCATAAGATTGTACGATGTAACCAAATCAAGTGTCGTTGTTGGCTTTTGATTCTTGCTGCACAAAAATAGGCGCCAACAGATATCGTCCAGCTTAATATACGAGCATTTTGTGTTGCATTTCGAGTGCTTCTTCTCGTTGGGCGGGCATAAAAACACTTGCTCGAATATCTTTCTGTACTTTTTGTAGAGCGTGAATGTGATGAAAAACTTGCGTTGCAGCTCTTCCATTTGTTGGCTAAACTCTTGCGGCAAATTCGCCATATCGCACCACAATTTTATCTTTGGCGTAAATTCGTAGATGCTTGAAACAAACATAAAAAATAACACACTCAGTGACAGTTGCAACATCAACAACAAAAACAACAACAATTAGCTACAAACCTCATCTGACAGCTACGCAGCAAATTGTTCAATGGCACACAATTGCCCATAACAACGGTACCCTGGCCGCCTACTGTGGGCGTTGTCGATTGACGGCATGCAGCGAACAGAGCACAACAGAACCAATGCGCGATCTCGCCCTGGAAAATGCAAATTGTGTATGTATACATAAATTTATACAATATACATATGCATATGTTTGTGTGTGTGTGTGTGTATATATGTGTATATATGCACATTACGTACGCACCTCCAATGAATAATGTTGCAGCACTTCGTTGAGCATGCGATAGGCTTCGACTTCGGTCTGACGATCCATGTTCAGATCACGACAAAGATTCTCAAACTTGCAGCGCATCGACTCGAGGCCATCGTCACTGGAGCCAGCGCTGGTGACCACCTCGGCGCCGAGCTCCTGCTCTTGCACATCGTTGCTCATTGTGGGTGCTATCTTGACGTGTTTGTTCGTAACTTATACAAAAAAAATAATGGAAGTGCAATGTTTTCACTATTTAAACGTTGCTGCTGATGACGACGACGGCGGCAGCAGCAGCAGCAGCAGCAGCGGGCGCGGCCGCGGGTTCAACTCGGTAAATGAGCGCGCGACTGCAGCAGCAACAGCAAGAACAACAACAAAGACGAAACGTCGACAAGTAAACTTTTTATTTTTTCACACTGCAGCAGCGGGTGCATTGAGTTTGCTGCGATAATGTTGCACGCCAATTTATTGTAGCTTAATGCGTATTGTTTTTCCGTATCGATTTATTTTGTTGTTGTTGTTTGAATAGCAAGAGCGGCACGACAACGACGTATTAATTAATTGCGAGATCAATAGTTTCTCACAATAAAAAGGCGGGAAGGCAAAGAGCTGCCAGATGGCTCAACACTGCTGTGCGGCGAAGTTTTTTTTTGGCGCCAAACGTGTAGTATATCTAATATCGACTAAAACTACCCAAAACATAATAGGATAGTCAAAACTTATAATATGTTAGCACTTAAGTGCTGAACAAAGGGCAATTGAAACCATTTTCGTTTGCCGTGATTTTGTCGAACGTATGGCAACGCTACACTAACAAATGACAGCTGGGCTAAGCAAATGGCGGCTACACTAACACAAACAGCTGTGTGACGACGACATCGGTTGCAAACCATTGCCGTAATATGATTCTAAAACTGTTTATCCAAACCTAAGATAAACAAATAACACTAAAGGTTTAATTATGTTTTATAAATATGCTTTTATTATATTTTATTAATTTGTCTTGCGGGTTGTTTATTCATTTTTGGCAACATGTTAACAAAAATATTTTGTTAAGATAAACATATATGATATTATTATAATTATTATTATTATTAGTGTGTACGGATGTGTATGGTGTGTATGGAATGTATGGGGATTATAATTCTTGTTAAATACATACATACATATATATTTAAATATTTTCTTTTTTGGTGGGTTTATTTTTTATAATGCGGCCTTTAGTTAATTGGTTTTTGTAGTCACTTGACATTTATCGTTGTGCATTTGATATGGTTAGTTTAATAATTTTAGTTCTTAAGAGATTTTCATACTGTTTGTTTTTTTTTATTTATTTATTTATTTTTTTCATTGCAAACGTTCCATTAAGACAATTACCAGAATATAGAATTTACTATTGTTGGTTAGAGGGTTTCTGTGTGCTGGACGACTCTATGAGTACTGCTCTACAGGACATACATACAATTACATACATACATCCATATGTATCCAAGTACAGAGATACGGATCTTGCCTAACAAACCAATTGAATTTGTATGTTTTCTCGGTTCAAAAGTTTGTTTTTGTTGTTTGTTTGTTTGTTTTTTTTTTATTATTGTTTTTACAAAAATTGTAAATGCATTTTGTTTTCTTCTTGTTCTTTACACAAATGGGGGCGGGTTGATATAGTAGTGTGTGTGTGTTTGTGTTTTAATATTTATATATATATATTTATGCATATAATGTTTGTTTTTTTTTTTTTTTTTTTTTGGAAATATTCAATTACAACTTTTTCGCTTGGCTTCTACATTTAAATATACATATTATAGATAATCATATTTCTTGTTATCCATTATTATTATAATTAGATTTTATATACACATTTAAAGGTATACAATTAAAAAAAAGGTTGTTTTTCTTTATAATTAAGCAACAAATACAAGCGAACAACAATAAATTAATTTTTTTTTACTTTTTACCGTTACTTATGGGCCGTGGAAGTGGGGGGGTATACTTTACCAACTTTACTTCTGTTATTTATTTTTAAATATATTTTATATAGTATGTCAATATACTATGCACATGAATTTATATAAATATATACGTATATTGTATATTGTAAATAGTTAAGCACATATATATATATATATATAGCATATATATATAAAATATGTATTTAGTTGAAGATAGATTTAGCTGCATTTAGTATTGATTATGATTAAAACTCAAGTTTTTGCCCTCGCCGCATTCTGTGCGTCTCGTTATTTTGTTTTTGAAAATTTGACAACTTTTGACTTTTAGTTATCTATATATATATATATATATATATTAGTTCAAGCTGTAGTTATGTTTCGTAACGAATTCATTTGTTGTTTGTTTGCTGTTGTTTTTGTTGTTAATGGTTGCAGTAGTAAATTACAATTAAAGTAAACTGGTGGCTTTTATGGCTTAGACTTAACATTTCACATTTAGGCTTAAAGCTAAAGCTAAAAATAAAATTATACATACATATATATATGTGTATATATTATTTATGTATGCATACATAATTACATGCATATCCATTTAAGCATTATTTTTTATTTTATATTTGCGCCGCTGTTGCATATTTTTTCTTCTCCTTCTCCTTTCTTTCAGTTTTATACAATTTTACAATTTCGTATTTTGAATGGCGCCCTAACTAGTATGTTTAGAGCTCTAGGCTAATGCGACTTAGACAACTAAATAAAACGCATTAAACGACAGGACAGCAGGCTCAACGACTTAATCTAGTGGTATGGCTTCAGATGCTCCACATAATTCTCGGGTATGAGACCCGTCTTGCCATTCAATGTGCCCTGCAGCCAGCCCGGTTCGTGTGAGAAGCGCACTGCAAACAAATGGAAATGTGAGATGAGATAAGAACAAAGTAATCAATCAATCAATCGGTCAGTCGCGTACCATTTGTTATTATTTGATTTGGCTCAAAGGATAGCTCACCCTCACTTTCGCCCATGCAGGCATATAAAGTGCGAACGCGTCTGCAAATAAATAAAGAAACAAAATTTTCAATATTTTTCTGTACAGCAGTCAATGAATTGATTTGCTTCTTACGCCGTGCCCGCGGATAGATCCCGTTTGATTTGGTTTATGTCGCGATTGCGATGCATTTTCGTGGGCGCATAATCGGCGCTCTCATTGGTTGAGCCACTGCCGCTTAGGTTGCCCAAGCCGGTGCCGCCGCCAATCATTGATGGTGCTGCTGTTGCTGTCACAATATCGTCACAAGTGGAACCAAGTAACGTTGACAATGACGATGCCTGCGATGTTATGGGCGGATAATCGATGGAACTGCGTGCATTTAAGAGACGCGTTACATTGGCATTTGCATTGTTGTTGCTGCCACCAGCAGCTCCAGCCACATTACCCATCCCATTGTTGGATGAGATTGAATCGCAAACGCTCTCATTTGAGCTAGATGTGGATGCAGCTGTTACGGGTGAATAGTGCTTGGCCTGGCCATAGCCATAGGGGCTGCGTTGCACCGGCGGATGTTGCTGTGGACCAGTTGCGGCGACAACGCTGCTGCTGGCCGATGTGTGCAGCTGGTTGCGCTCTTTGCGCATTGCGGCCGTTGGCGGGGAAACATTGTTTAAGCTGAGGCGATTGCTGTTGCTGTTGCTGCTGCTCGCGTTC
Organism: Scaptomyza montana; assembly: GCA_018904305.1. Classification (NCBI taxonomy): domain Eukaryota; kingdom Metazoa; phylum Arthropoda; class Insecta; order Diptera; family Drosophilidae; genus Scaptomyza; species Scaptomyza montana. The sequence goes on from JAEIGR010000014.1 coordinate 807,396, forward strand.
GTATAGATGTGGCTGCTGGCTGATTGGGCTGATTGGGCCACCGGGGTTGCCGTTGCCATTAGATAGCTGTTCGCTGTATTCGCTGGTGTTGCATGATGCGCTTGCAATGCGGCGCCACCATTTGTTGCGGCACCAACGCCACCGCCACCGCCCAGTATGCCATAAACGGCAGCTGCCGCATCCGTATTGGCTGCAGTGCGGCGTCCACTGATATCGCTTTGGGTCATTGCATGCAGGTTCTTCATGCTGCCCATTTGTACGGGCCGCGCACCGTTTGTTGCATGCGACAATACTTGCAAGTTGGCGCCACCATTTGTATTACTTGTGTTTGTGGCAACACCTGGTGGCGTACTGCTGCTAGCACTGGCCGGACCATGCGCATAGATCATGCCATTTGGAATATTCTGCAAGCTGGACGAGATATTGGGCTCCGGATAATTGGATTTAGTCAATACACGATACACTTTCTGTTGCGGAGAATACATTGAGCTTCGACCCACACTGCCACCACCACCACCACCACCACCACCGGCGCCGCCCGTTGAAGCAGCCTTGCCCACTTGTGAGGCTCGCGGCATTCGGGTTGGCGGACTTTTGCTGCTTGGATGCAAATTGGCCGAGGTAACAGCCGCATTTACAGCTGACGCAACACCACTGCTGGGATCATTCTTGAATATGCGCTCATAATTCTCAATTAGTATATTGATGACAATGTTATTGAACTTAATGTCCAGTATGGCGGCAACAGTCTCCTCCAGCGGACGCAACAATGTCGGCCCAAATACCACACCCAAATTGAACACAGACATCTTGTTTTTCTCATACTTGCGTGAGACTCTGTAAGAATAAATTGCAATGTTTTTTAATTTGTTTTTGGTTTCAGTTATGATAAGATCATTTTAAAGCAAACTCACTCAGTTAAATGCCTAATGACCATGTCGAGCATTTCAAAGTTTGGCTGCGGCAGTTTGTAGACCAATTTATGTACCTCATTCACGCGCTGATTGAGGCTCTCTTTTTCTGTAAGGAGAAAATTTGAATGAAATTTGAATTGTTTGTATAAGTTTTGGTTTGTCGGCTTACTGGCTGCCTCGATAAAGCCGCTGTGATAGTGATAAGTCATTAGAGGTTCATTCAAATTGCGCAGATACATTTTGAGGGCGCTGGCAATTGTGTTGCTCTCCATGAGATCGCGATGCTTGTCATCGGTGAAGACATCATCCGTTTCCTTGCGCTCCATGCCGAGTGCAAGTAGTTTGTTGATTTTGGTGCCGACGCCGCTCTTGCGATAAATGCCCTCGTCCTCCAGGCCGCGTCCCTCCAATATCTGTATGCAGCGACGCACAAACATAAAACCGGTCTCATCCAATTGATATGCCTCGCTGGCCTTCATTTTGCCAGGCGCCAAATATGTCTGCAAAAACCGAAGTGAAGATGTTTTATTAATTGTTTAATTGTTGTGGTTTACTGTTTTACTGTTTGCTTACCGGTTCCGTGCCATCCATGGCACTTAGCCAGGAGCGATGATCCTTTTCGCTAAGTGCTTGAAATGTATAAACAATGCCCGGCTTCTCCTTGAACGTCAAATCGAAACAGAAACGCTTCTCGAACTCAGAGGCGCGACGCTGGCATGAGAATAGTGTTAGCTTTTCGTCCTCACGCGATTCGGGTCGGGTAAAACTGTGATTCATCTGATTGAACTGCAGCATTGTGAATTCGCGCTTTTGTTTCTTGAATGTGCAATAGTATTTTGTCCATGTTGCTTTGAAAGGCTCTAAAAGTGAGATTTTCAGAAGGGAACCTAAGAATTCGTTTTGCAGTTGACAGGCAAGGCAGTTGGGCAGGTGGTGTGGTAAGTTGATAGATCAGATATAGTGATATATATTTTTTTTTGATTGATTGATATTGTATTTGATTTCGATTCGGTTTTGGTTTCGCAGAGTTGCAGTTCGACACCAAATAAAGCACACGTTAGGCAGGATGAAACCCATTTGCGAAGTAGGTTCAGGTTAGGAAGATTTAGAGATTAATTAAAAAAAAAAAAACAAACAAAAATACACACAATAAGAGTGGAACCATTTAAAATCATATGTATATATGTATATATTATGTGTTAGTGCAGTAAGAAGAAGAAGAATTAGAAGATGAAGTAGAGAACATATAGACAGATTTGTTTTCAGATAGTTCAAATAGTTTTCGGACAGTTTGGGTGAATGTGAAAAGAGCAAAACATTTATTGTTAGTTTTTTGGTTAAGCATCAAGCATAAAAGACAACAAAACAGTCAACATTTAATATGTAATAACAATACTTAATAATGCGACACAAGACCAATTGTTATATTGGCAATGAGTAAATAGCATAGCTCGCAAATAACTGTTGACACTTTTTCGTTGTCTGCAAATAAGTGTCTTTCACTCACACAATAAAAAAGGCTCAGACATAAACTGATTTTGTCGCGTCTGACTAAGGTTAAAGGAAGACTTAGCTCGCTCGCGCTCTGAGCAAGACAGTTATTTCTGTTTTCGTTTCGCTCAAGTCAAACACTGATCGTTTGCTTGAGTTAAATGAAGCAAATTGTCTTTTCAGTATGTATGGGTAAACACGCTATTGTTGCGTTCTTTTTGTTTGCATTATACATAAACTCCATTTACAAAAAAAAAAATATTTTTAAAAACAAAATAAAAATAAATATTGTTCCTTAAAAAACAAAACATTTTTTTTCACATTTTTATATAACATCCGATTGCATTGTCTTTTTTACTATTTTCATGCTCATGTACATTTATATGTATGTATTTACATGCACACGAAGGCAAAGATCATTTCTGTTGAGATTTTTAGTCAAACTGTCTTTTGGTGAGAGTCTTTGTGTGAGAGAAAAGCGTATTACTCTTTACGCGACACTCATTTGAGAGCGTCACACGAATGAGTCAATGCAAAGCGCTTGAGCGAAAACCGATTCGAATCAAAAAAAAGAGAGCCGCTCAGAGAGAGATTATGTCTGAACAATCTTTTCGGTTATTGTACGAAGCAGAGCATATTAGAAAAAACGATCAACTGTCATTTGCGAGTTATGGTAAATAGTTTTCAATATTTGGCTCTGAAATAAGGCTAAAAATAAGAAAAGAACTCTCAAAATGATTTTTTTTTTCACAATTAACTCAAAGTAATACTTTAAATCATAAATGAATTCTCAAAACACTATTATTTTTCTGAATAAAACTGGTACAGTCGAACTTCCGTGTAACGAATTTCAAAGGGGACAGCAAAAACCTTTGTTACAGAGAAAATTCGTAATATAGAATGAGTTTTTGATTGAAACCAATTGAAGGACTTTGGAAATTGATTTGTTATAAATAAAACTTCGTTATATGCAAGTTCGACTGTATGAGTTTTTCAATTAACAAATCTTTTACAAAAATGTTTTAAATAAAAACTAGGAAACTAAAAGATTAATTTCCGGATTTTTTTTTTCTTTTTTAATAAAACTAGATTTTTTCTAAAAATTCACTCATTGCCAATAAATTAATCCAATTGCCATGATTTCTGGCTTATTTTTCGCGCGCACACCCACACACACACACACACACACACACACACACAGACAAAGAACTTACTCTTTTCCATTAAAAACAAATAGCCACGTTTGGTAAATATCTCCTCGGACTTCTGTAAATGACAAATATAATTTATGAATAATTATTAAAATTTCTTTTTTTGTTGTTATATATTTACCGTACGCTTTTCCATGTACTTGGTCTTAAGTTCGGTGACTTTTTCGCGAGCTTCCTCAAAGTTTTCGCGAGTCTTTTTGTTTTAAGAAAAACAACAACACAATTAAAAAATAATTGAAAACTAAAAGGCAGTTTGGAAAAGTTGGACACTTACTTTTTGGACTTTATGCCTTAGATCCTGCAAATAGTCGCGATGATCCTCGGCTTGTTCGTGCGCCGTATGATAGAATACTAGCCAGCCGGATATGAAGGCCAACAGTATTTCAACGAATTCAAATTTGATGCGCTCCTGCACTTCCTGGATGCGCAATACATAGCTCAGCGACTCCTGAATGTATTCGCGCTCATGCATGCCCAAACTGGCATCGGCCTGCGAATAGAAGAGTAATGCCAAAAATTACAATCCAAATTTCAAACTATCACCAATACTAGCGAAATCGACTTGGTGGATACCCACCCTTGAACCCTTCGACTTCGACTTCGACTAACAATGTTTCAATGGAAACCAAAGACTTTAATTATTTTATTTATTGGGTTTTCACAAATGCAAGATTTTATTGTTATCGAAACATATCGATTATTTTGAAACAAACTTCTTTTGCCGATGACTTGGAGTAGTTTTTGTTTAAAATCTATAGTTACTGATAGAAACATAATATATGTATGTATGCACATGGCTGTTTCATATGTATATGCGTATCTTAAGGGGTCCAACGTTATAGAGATAATTCGTATTATAGATACATTTTTAAAGTGAACCAATGAAAACGAATTCTTTATATAGAAAGCTTTATTTTACGAAAGTTCGACTAAGTATATATACATATATAGTATGGGGCTTAGAGGAGATGCTTTCTTTTGCACAAAACCTAAATACCCTTTAAAAGCCATTTGGAAATGATTCACGCTGCATGCTGCATGCTGCACTTTGACCTTTAACGCCGGCATTTACCTGTCTTTATATATCGAGGTGTTCAATAATGGCGGCTTTGTGTGTGTATGCGGCTTTCAATGAAGCCTACGCGCGCCCAAATACGAAAAGCACACACACACACACATACACACGTTGTTGGTGAAACTTTTCACCGGAACCGAAATTCCGCTCAAAAAATATATATGCGACGCATTGATACGTGCAAATGACATTTAGCATTTGGCAATTAGCGCAATTTTGCAGCTTTCTGATTTATTCACTGTCAACAACAGTCGACCTTCCATATAACGAATCTCGAAGAAGAAATTAATGTAATGGTTGCATGGAAAACTTCGTTATATGGAAGTTTGACTGTATTAAATTGAACTTTGATATTTGACATTGGATGCTGCCGCCTTTTTGGCTGGGCACATTAATGCAATGGATATTCAAATGAAATTTTCCTATTTCCTAGAATGCAGTTGACAACAATGTTTGACAGTGGAAACTGTGTGACCTTTGAGGTTTTTTGTTACACTATAATTGCACTTAATCAGAACTGACATTTCATACTAATCACATTTCTACAGAACCTGCAAGCCATTGACGTCAATAAAACTTTATGATTAATATTTTTCAAACGAATTTCATCTCAGGCCATGTCGAAACTAGTTTGGCAAGTACAGTTGTGTCTAGATATTTGTAGTTCGTTTTTTTTTTATTGAGAAATTCAGAAAATATCATTTGGATTATAAGCTATATTTATGGCTTACGAATTATATGAAACTGCAGGATTGCCATTCTCTAGGCATATAATTATTTAACTATCCTGAAAAAATCCTTTGAATTTTGATTTTATTTCAACTGTCTGTCGTTATGAACGAAAATTTTCTTATTAGAAAGTTTCGAGAATTTCTTTTGCTTAACTTTCAAGCTCTATATTAAAAACACCTGTTAGTGGCAAACACACACACACGCACATACACACACAGCGATTTCTAAACAAAGCTAAAGATAAGATGTTTGGGTTTCGTTTGATTAACTTAAAGCTTACCACAAACACAAACTGCTGTCTCCGACTGCATTTTATGTCATCAATATTTGCTTTTTTATGTCTTTAGCGAATTAAAAATCGTTTGCATTACAATTGGTGCAAACGACAACAGCAACAACAACAACTAAAACAATAACAACAACAACGGCAACAACCAAACAAGCATGGATTGCCCTGAATAATTGTGAGCCAAACATGTTGCCTTAAAGCACTTGCTTTTGTCTTTATTTTCTTTTCACCGAGAGTTGAGCATTATTTTTCTTGGATATTTTTTTTATTGCATGCTTTTAGGCGGCACACATACACAAAACTCTTTACATTTAATGTCGTTTTTGCACTTTATTTGTTGTTGTTTAATTTCTCACAATGAATTAAAATTTGGACTTATTAATTCAAGGGCCACAAACGTTGTTTAAAGTTATTTATTTATTTATTTATTTAAGGTATTCATTTGGCACTGCTGCTGCTGCTGCGGCTGCTGCGTGACGATTTAATTAAGCTTTAAGTTGTTTTTTCCACGCATTTTTGCCATTTGCAACACACACACACACACACACACACATACGAACACACGCATACGCACCTAGCGTGGAAGCTGAGTGTTTATTGCGCACATGAAAAAGCTGCGCAAAATTTTTGTTTTGTTAGTTTTGTCGCTGTTGTTGTTGCTGCTGTTACTGTTGAGCATTGCCAAAAAAGGAAAAAAAAAAAATAGAACAAGAAGAAGAAGAAGAAGGACAAGGACATAACGGGAACGAGAGCGGCTTCAACTTCAGGTCTACATCAAAAACCAACAACACCGTTTGGCAGCTGTGCGCGTGGGAGAGCGCCTGCGCTTTTTATTCCAGTTGCATTTCAAAATACCCTGCAAAACGTTGCTTGGCGCCGCAATGGGGTTTGATAAATTTTTAGTGTGTACTAATTTCTCACTGGTGCAGTGCAGCGTTACCATATGTATTTTCGGTGCAGTCACTCTCTCTCTCTCTCTCTCTCTCTCTAGCTGTACAGTTACAAATGCGATGAGAGAGAAAGAGTACCCAGCGGCAAAAGCGTTGTTCATTACCTCTACATGTAATACATTACATGGGGTCTTTTTGTGAAATGCATCTAGTCAATCTATCTATCGAATATGCTGTTCGCCGCTGAGGAAGTGTGTGCCAAAACGCAAAAAGAGAGAGAGAGAGAGAGAGAGTATGTATGCATGTAAGTGACATTTTTAATATACCAAACAGGCCAATCAAGCATTAGAGGATGACGGCAAGTCGATCATTTTGTTATTGCAAAGCGAATAACATAGTGAATGCAATGAGAGAGTTTAGAGGTTGAAATTGCGCTGCACTTTGCTTGATACAAACACACAGACACACACATACATACAAATACATATATGTTTCGGCATGCATAGCAAGAATAAACGAATCACGAATATGGATTGCATGTGTTGCAGCACTCATCTCACTCACACTTGGTATAAAAGTGGCTTATTATATGCGACTACTACTACTGCTACTACTACTACTACTACTGCTACTACTACTACTACTACTAATACTACTACTTCTACAAGTGGCAAGTGTTGTTGTGCTTGATGGCCTGACATGTAGCCGTAGTAATTGCAACAAACGACAATTTAAGGGTCGTTAGTGTTAACAATAACAAACATAGCATACTTTTGAGAGCGCGCTCTCTCTCTCTCTATCACACACACACACACTTGTACACACTTCTTTGCGAGCTTCAACAAAGCTTTTAAAGTTTATGTTAACTAACTATCGACTTTTGCGCAGTTATCGAATTATGTTTATTTTTCTTCTTGTGTTTTAATTGATTCCAAAAATGCTTTCAATTCACAAATATTCAGAGATATTGGCTTACATATGAATTACCAAGCGTTTAGTTTGAAATTCTTTCACTTTTGCTATCGCAGATAAATCGATAGTTTTGCAAAGGCGAAATATGGCTAATTTCTATTGTGCTTTAAAGCTTTTCTGCATTGGAATGCCAATTTTTTAATAGCAATATGTTTTAAAATATAATAGATACGTAGATATGGGTTGAAAGCAACCCAAAACTCTCGACTTCCCCACACACAACAGTGGAAACGCATCGTTTGGGCTTTCTTGCGTGGGCTTCACACACACACACACACACACACACACACACACACACACACACACACACACACACGAGATTTTCGCCCACGTGCGTTAAAATAAGCGAAACCAACGTAACTTAAAATAGATGATGGTTTTTATTGTTGTTTGCAGATACACAAAGATAGATAAAGAGAGAGTGAGAGAGAGATAATGTATCCACACTGCATAAGTTATATTTAGCTGGCGCCCAACGTGCGCTTACCTTGACATTTATCAATGGACCAAAGATGCTGCGTGGGCAGTAAAAGAGCAAATAAATAAAGTTACCCTTAAATCATGATACGGAAATTTGTTTCAAGAAAATTGCACCTGCAGCAGCTTAGGAAAATGACTTTCCAACCCTGCAAAACAAAAAAACAGGCAGGCAGGCAACCCGAAGCGCGCTTTTTCACACCCTTTGTTATTGTTTCTGTGCTTTGCGAGCTGACAATTGAACAAAAGCCGGCAAAGGCTGCCGGCAGCTCAAGAATATTGCAACAGTGAAAATTTGATAAGGCAGGCACAGAGGCAGAAAGCATCCCTTCCTTTTTCCCTATTCAAAGCCAAGTTAACAGACTGCGTTGCGACGCATTACCTTAACGAGCAACGGGTGGCTGGGGCAAAAGGGATTGAGGATTGTGTTTCAGATGTCACGTAGATAGATGGAAAAACTCAGAAGTTGAGCATGGAAATTACTTAAAGGTTAAAGCTAAAGGAAATTGTAAGAGTACCATGTTGAAGTCAAGAGAATAATTATATGGATTTGGAAATAAATACTAAAATGCAGTTGAAATCAGCTTCGTGTTCGCAGTAAACTAAACCTTTTTAAGACCAAATTGCAGAAATTTTTCAAGCCACATAATCTCCTTCAAAGCTCATAAATGTTGTCTAAGCCTTCCTTCGGTATAGTAAGAGTAGCTCATAATAGGATTTATTTTGCTGTATGTTGAACCCTTAGCTTTAAGCAAAATGAGGAAAAGAAGGCAGCGCTTAAAGGGAAAACAAACGAGATGCGTTCAAGATGTGTGTGTGTGTGTGTGTTACGGGGCGTGGGGGCGATGTGTTGCAACAAAGACGCGTGACTGATAACAAATTGTGGTGCTTATATGCTTGACATACGGACAGATGGAAAACAATGGATATGTTTAGGATATTTGTGAAATGACTGGGGGCGGGGGTGTGTGGCTACGTGACACGCATGCCAAAAGTAGAAAATCAATAATACAGTTGTCGTGCTAAATGTGCAGCACACAAAAAGAGTAAGAGAGAGAGAGAGAGAGAGAAATAAAGCAAGCTCTGTTGCAATTTTCAACTCCAAAGTGCAGACAACAGCAATTACAATCGTAGAGTAATAAAGTATTTTGGATACATTTGAATGATTTGAGTTGATTGTTTGACCCGTTTTTGGACGGGGTAGGGGAAAGCTTAACGACCAAATGCTCATTACTGTCCGTCAGTCAATGAATGGTTGGATTGTTGCTTCTTGTGCATTATTGTTTGGCTGTTCATAAAGATTAAGTTTAATGTTATTAAGCACGAAAATTGATTTATTGTTGTGCTGTTTAATGAAAGGTTTCGAGGATTAAAGAGTAAATTATTTAAGTTTTGATTTGATTCACATAATGCATTATTTAAATGCTGCGCTTAAAGCCACATTCCGAAAGCTTTGCTGCTGCTCTCATTGCGATCAGTTGCATCAACGAAATGGATTTGTTAATTGATTGACCCAAAATCTACTGCATTCGACCCAATTGGCCAAACTCGCACAACATCTGGACTGAGAATTTCTAAGAACGCGTACCAATTTGTCTAGCAATTACATTAACATGCAATCATTAGCTATCGGGCCAGATTCTTGAAGCCACACAATCACACTACCAGACAAGTTGCAGTACAATTTCATGAAATTGCCTTTTTGGCATCATTTTTGTTTAAACACACACACACACACACACACACACAAATCGTGTTTACATTGGCTGCAATTCGTGTGCGTGCTGCAACAGTGCTGTTTACTTGTGGCAAGTTCAAAAGCACCTGATGACTGAAGACCACAGTTTAAGAATTGCCAACCAGCTGCAGTTTATTGACCCCGATGATATCAACAAAAATACTTAAATCAGAGCAGATTGTTTAAGCAACTTAAGTGACTTGTCCAAAGCTTTATACACAAATTTAAAGTTATTGCAAATGTGATATCCAATTTTTCTGTTCCTTTGTTAAAGTGCTTTAGCATTAATTTTAGGTTTTTTTCGTGAGTTTCTTATCCACTGCTCATCCCCCAATATTTACTCTAAAATTCTTAGCCGGAAATGTTTTGGCCAACACACAAAATGGCGTCTCAGTCTGTGTGTGGCAAGTACTTATGTAACAACAACACAGCAACAATTCTGTAAGGACCAAACGCAGGTCAGGAAATGATGCAAACATGGCCAAAAAAAAACCTTTTTTATTATGCATGGTGTATAAATACAGAAGTAGCTGGTATAGCAACCAAAAACTCCCACAAACACACACTCGTACACTAACATGCATATATATATGCTGTGTGCCAGTTAAAGTTGGCGGCAAACTTGCAACCGCAAAAGTCCCGGGCCAACAGCTAGTTGGCCCGGCGAGAGAGCGAGAGAGAGCCCAAAGTAAATAGCAGTAAATGCAATGCTTGCATGCCACATTGTACAGTGAAGCTTCCTTATATGAGTACAGTCATTGCAACGTTTAGAGAAAGGTTAAGCTTTATGAAGCTTTAAGTTCATATCATAATTTATGAATAAACAAATTTTCATTTATAAATCAATGCCATCTTTTGGATAAAGTTATAGTAAAAAATAAATAATACTGTTGCTGTAGCATTATCGATTCTCAAACATTTAAAGGTTCCGTTTTATTCAATGTGCACTGTAGCTAATACACTGATGCAATTTGACATAGGTCATGGAACTTTGAAGCACTATTATTTTTTTATTTTATTTTTTTTGCTGCTTTTTCATTTTCTAATAAAAGTTTTGCTACTATATGGATTTGTTGGGAAGCTTTTGGGCATGTTCCAAATGTTACCAACGGACAAACTAGCTAGGATCAAGTGCAGACTGGGTGGCTGGGTGGTTGGTTGGTTGCTCCAACTACTATATTTGGCACAACAAAAAAACAGTTGAACACAATTTGATTGCATTTGTCTGGCTGCTAAAAAAAAGGAAATGAATAAAAGCTTTAAGCCACACTTACCTCTTGTATCGTATTTTCTGGCTTTTTGGTTGACATATTTAGGAAGCGCTCCTGTGATTGACAGAACTTTTCTGTCTTTTTGTCAAACTTCTTTTTGTTCTCCTTGACACCGCCGATTTGTTTCTTGCGAAAATCCTCCAGCGATTCAATAATATGCTTATCCGCAAGAGTTAACTGCACAAATAAAGAAAAATCAATATTATTCGTATTTGATTTGTTATTGGTTTGGTTTGAAGCAAACGTTTTACCATTTTCTCGCGTTCATCCTCAATGGTGCCAATAATGGCACCAAAGCGCTTTAGGCTCTCACAAATGACGTTCTCGTCATCGGTTTGGGCGGTGCCAATGCACTCGAAGTTAAAATCATTTAGCAGAATGGCCAACTGTTTCATCCGAGTCGAAAGTACTGCAATTGAAAACAAAAACAAAAACGACAAAAATTACAAATTTTATTCGAATTACAATTATTATTGTATTACTAAATTTTATTCTTCAATATTTTCGGTGTTCGGTGGTTACATTTTCACAGGCAATCATTATTTTGTCTATAGTTTTTGAAACAAGTTTCAAAGCATTGCAATTCAAGTACTTATTGTTATCGATAACATATGCCTATCGGTAACCGGTAGAGTTTCGATAAATTTAATTTAAAAGCTTTTATTGCTTGTAAAACGGATGAGTTCATATATAAAACAATCGATTGTTCGTCAATAACACAAGATATCGAGAAAATCTATAGTGTCATCGAATGTTTTTGCAGCAAAATCCCTTTTTAATTAACTCACTCTTTTACCCAATACTCCAAGTTTCATGTTTTTGCAATGCAAGTATTTATTGTTATCGATAACATGTGTTTATCGGAAACCGGAAGAGTTCTAATACATTTATATGTCTATAAAACGGATGCGTTCATTCATAAAACAATCGATTGTTCGTCAATAACACAAGATATCGAGTAAGTCGATAGTGCCATCGATTGTTTTGCAGCAAAATCTCTTTTTAACTAACCCTCTATTTTACCCAATATTCCCAGTTTCATGTTTTTGCAATGCAAGTATTTAATGTTATCGATAACATGTGTTTAACGGAAACCGGAAGAGTTCTCATACATTTATATGTCTGTAAAACGGATGAGTTCATTCATAAAACAATTGGTTGTTCGTCAATATTACAAGATATCGAGAAAATCGATAGTGCCCCAATCTCTTTTTCACATATCCTCTCTTTTACACAATATTCCTTCCCTTCCACATTGTATCTTAAACGAAAACTTTCACTATCAATAATTCCAATCATAAACTTTTCATGCTCCAAGCTTTTTGACTTTACTTTACACTTTCTTTTTGCATCATCATCATTAAAAACATTTTTCTTTTACTCATTATGATCCTCTCTGATCTTTTAGGATACGTGCAAATTAGCAATTAGCAAGTGTGACAATGAGAGTTGTAAAATAAATCACGCGAGATGTTAGTCATCGGTGGTTAGTCATCATTAGAATCAAGCCGGCTTTAAGACACACACACACACACTCTCTCTCTCTCTCTCTCTCTCTCGCTTTCTGTCTATCTCACTCACTTTAAATCAGCTGATGAGCCACAAATCCAAGCAGTTAGCTTCAGGAATGCCAGATCTTTTAATGGGTATACACAATTTTTTAATAGCTTGTCTTTTGATTAAAAACCATAAAAAAAGAGTTTAGTAAGTCATAAACCAAATGAGTGAGTGAGTGGGGGGGAGGGGGAGGGGAAGGTGTAGGGTGTTGACGGATTCGCCCAACTCACATGAGCTGCTGCTACTTTCTGCTTATTCTACTTCTTCTTTTTCTCTTTCATTGCCTTTTTTTTTATTTTGTTGTTGTTGTTGTTGTTTCTTTGAACGATTTAAACTTCTAAACTTTCTTTGGTGTTGCTTCTTTGGTGTTTTTTGTTGCCTTCATTCTTCTTTATATTCGAAAATCATTTAGTGCCCGATTTGTAGGTGAAAGTTTTATCGTTCGCAACATTAACGATATCAAAAATAAACCAAATAAAAAACAATAACAAAAACAAAACCATTTCACATTAGCTTCCAGCCTAACAAAACACATTTAACATGCATATTTATAAGCAATATTTTACTATATTTTTATAATGATGTTTTCACATTTCGATTCTTACAGATTTTTCACCGACTAAACTGTAAATCGTTAAAATGTTGTTGTTTTTTTCTTTTGTATTAAAGCTTTTATCTAGCATCTATCGTTAGGAGGGGGTTTTTTGTCATGTTAATAATGTTCAAGGTCATTGAAAACTAAAAACCGCAAACAAACAACTAATATTATAAAATTACAGTTGGCAACCACCCCCCCTAGACCACTCTATGTGGGGATTTTTAATTATTTAATTTTATTGTATTTTAATTTGAGGTTGCATCTGTAGTTTTTTTTTTTTTTTTTGCTGTGGGAGAGCAGATTGAACGCATTCAAGCGTTGCCATTGTTGGGAAACAATTTTTTCTCTCTTCTTTTGGATACATAAATGCATTATTATACTGTTTATAAGGTCATGTAGTTTTGTTTGCTGAAAATTTAACTTTTTTTTTATCCTCGTAGTTACTAATTTGCTGGCAACGATTTTTGTTAGTTTTTTATTATACGTTAATTTAACGTTTCACATGCGTTTGTTAATTTGCCAGCAGAATAAATCATTTAATGCCATGCTTGTTGTTGTTTTCGTTTTCAAGGTTCATTAGGTTTAATTGCATTTACTTGATAAAAAAAAAAAACAAGAAAAACAGTAAAATGTTTCTTTCTAACCAAAGTGAGTTAGTTTAATTGATTAACTTCTTCTTTAATGAATGTCTTCCATTGTTTGACTTGAAACGCATGAAACTTCAAGAAGAGAAGAACAAGTAAAGTATTTTAAATGGGTCAAAAACACACACACACACACACACACACACGCACATGTATATGGTTTAAGGTTAAAATCCAGATTTCAGCATACGCAGCATCCGAAAAGAAAGAAGAAGAAAACTCTCAAAAAAGAACAAGAAAGAGAGAAAGAGTTTGACTGCAAGATACTCTACTTCTAAGATGAATTATTTTGAGTTCGTTTTAGCTTGAAATATTCCTTAAAAGTTGAGAAGAGCATTTTTAAGAGAAATCTATATATTATTATATTATATTTAAAGAAGTTTGCCATACCAAGAATTCATACAAATATCCATATCCATTATTACGAATTTGTTCGACAGCAAAGTCTTTTCTTGTCTCCTTGTGATTCGTTGTATGGTAGTTGGACTCTTTGCTTGTTCATTCACAGGGTATACACCAACCACATAACTATTTGCAAAGAACAATGAGAAATGAGACAACGCGAAGACGCGAACGAAGTAGAAATCACTCGTTGTCTTCTTTTTTTTGTTTTCGTCTTGGGTTCTCTGCCTTCCGCCTGCGTCTTTGCGTCTTTTCGTCCCGTCTCTCTCTTTCTTCGAAGTTTTGGCAAATGCGCTTGCGCAGCGTTGGCGTCTTTCATGTGTGTTGTTGTTGCTTATGTTTTGTTTTTTGGCATGGTACAAATCTTTCGAGATGGCTAAGGTCATTTCTCTTATATTTTGGCCTACATTTTGCAGATACTTTTTTTTTGCTTTTGAGCTGGGAGACTTTACTCGTTGTGTTATTATTATTTCTTTCTTTCTTTCTTTTTCATTTTTTGTGTGTTGCACTTTTTCTTTGGTTCTTTACATGGGCTTTTGGCCAAGTTCTGGCCCCAGCCGGGTCTCCATCGAACCGTTTGTGTTGATTAATTGCATAATTTCAAATTAAATAATGCGAAAAATGCATACGCCCCAAAAAAAAAAAACAATGGAGTTATTTGTTGATTGTCTGTTACATTAATTTCAGAGTATTTATCACACACACACACATACATATACACAGATAGTTAGTCAGTTTGATAAACAATCTGTTTGTTTGTAAAAAAATAATAATTAAATATTTAATTATACATTTTGTTGGTTTTTGAGCTTAACAATATAATAATAAAGTCCAAAGTGGCATTTTATTTTTGTATTTTTGCTTAATGAACAATTTAATCAGCATTCGCACTTAGCCGCAATTTAAAAACCCAATTAAGCAATACAAGAAACCTACGCGCCACTAACGAATGCATTAATAATAATTATAGAACCGAAACTTGCGAAACAATATTTTGGATAAATTTTTAAAGTAAAGTATTGCAAAATATATATCTATATATATTTACAATTCTAACTGTATAAAATGTTACTTAACAATGCTATTAAATTAATTTTTAAAGTTAAGTTTGCCTAAGAATAATTTAGTTCTTCTTTTTATACTTAAATAAGCTAAGACGGGAAATCGAGAAAGTAAAACAATTCTAAATTCGCAAGACTACAAAAATAATAAAAAAAAAAAATACTCAATTCTCGCTTAAGTTCTCAATTCTCTGTTTAACAAATAAGAATACGATCCTATATAGGCCATACCAAATTCCAGAGATTATTGCGCTTTGCATGCAAATGTTGCAAGAGCTGCGTTAGACATTTTACTGGTGCCAGTTTCCAGTGCCAGATAAACAAACAAAACAGTTGAAATAGCAATATAAAACTTATGGTACTTGTAGAACAGTTGTATCTGTTTCATGTATCTGTGTGTGCGTTTTGTGTTTTTTGTTATTGAAAAAGTATAATCAAAGTCAGAGTAGAGGAGTCGAACTCTACTCCGATCTGATGATATTGAATGCATACATTCGTATCGATGTATCTTTGTATCTAGTCCTGTTCACAGCTGTTCAGAGGGATTAAGAGGTGAGGATTGTAGCTAAGTTCGTTTGGCTCCTGCCGCACCCAACTCTGCCTCCTTCCCTTGCCCCCTTTTTAAAGCATTAACTCTTGCATTATGCACACGTTGTTTATTTGCTGATTTTCATTTCTTTCATTTATTTGTTTTCTTTTAGTTTTCTTTTTTGTTTCGCGTATGCGCTTAACTGTGCTCATTTGCTTTGTATTTGTATACCCTGTAATCGTATAAGAGTAGTGTATATAGAGGTTATATCTGCGATTTCTTCCCCCTTTAGTTTCTTGCACGTTTATTAACTTTTATTTATGTATCTTATTTTCTTTTTACATTTTTGAACTTGTTGCACAGAGAGTATGTTTTTGTCATAGCTTAAAGTTTGTTGCGTTGAGTGTTGTGTTTGTTGTATTTTGCGGCTACTTAACGCATGGTTGCATTGCTGTCGCCATTGTCGCACTGTTTGTGTCTGTTGTGTCTTGATAAACCGTTAGGTCTGTTAGGCTTAAAAAAAAAAAACACACGCTGCTGTCTCGACTCTTTTGCCTTGTCATTGCGAAAGTGCAATACGCCCTGAGCGGGGTGGAAGGCGGGGAAGGGGCGGAGACTGAGTCCAACTTTCTGCAACGCCAGCCAGCCAGCAAGCCAAGTCAACAACAACAACACAAACGTCAGCCGTCAACCGTCATTGTCATTTGTCAAACGCCACGCGCAGTTTTATGGGATGCAAACAAAGCAAAAACAACAACAACACCAACACACAGAAAAGAGAGTGAACCTTAAGCAAAATCCGCAACAACAACAACAACAACAATAATAATAACTTAAGCGTTACCTTAAGCCAAAAAAAAGAGGGGCGTTTGTTGTTGTTGCTGCAACAAACAAAACTGATGCGAAGAATCGTTATGTATATATACATAGTATATGCACCCGAGCCGTACTGTAGTGTAGGAAGAAGCACAATTCGGCAGACTTCTGCGAAGAACGAGCTGGACAAGGACACCAGGACTCAGACAAGCCAAGACTTGCTTGGGTAGCTATAACCTCAAACGGATTAAACAAGTAATATCAATGGGTAAAAATAGACTTCGAGTACTCACTGGTCACTTGACAGGACATTGTAGACTAAGAAGCAAAGATAGAGGTAGATTTTGCGAAATGGAAGGAGAATCCTCCTTGCACATTATATCAAAATGCGTAGCCTTAGTAGGGAAAAGAAGTAGTTTTCTAGGAACAAATATACTTGCTTTTATGCAACACCTGGCCAAGAAGGGGGCACAATAGATCAATTTGGTCGCAGCGCATTCACCCCAAATATAATAATAATAATATTAAAATATGCGTATATGATCCTTTATTCATTTGAATTAACGAAATATTAACCATTAAAAACAATTAAGATTCCTACAACAAAAACAAAGAAAGAAAAAACCAATCTATTTTGAACACTTAACCAAGATTCAATAATAAAATATTTGAGATCGACTTTAAGGACTAGTTAATCAATTATTTAGTATTTTTAGCTAGTTTTAAAATATATGTTTTTTGTCAATTATGGTAAGAATAAAGCCCACACCGCTTCAGAGTACCGCCACGGCAATGGCAATAGCAACAAAAACAATTGTAAAGTTTCATTGAACTTCTGCGTTGAAAATATTTTTCGCTGTGAATGTTTCGGTCAAACGAAGACTATCTTTAGAATTCCGTTTGCCGGCACACAACATACATATATATATATATATATAAGTGTGTGTGTGTGTGTGTGTAAATCACAAGTGCACAATATGTCAAAATAATAAAGGAAAATAACTTGTCACTTCGATGGCTAGGCGCAGAGTGAAGAGCAACAACAGAAATATAAAGCAAAACAGTTTACACAAATTGACAGATAGACTGGTGGGGGAGGGCCTCTCCCTAGGGGCGGGGTTGCACAGCATGATGTCCATATGTCATTGCTCCCGGTATTGTGTGTGTTTGTGTGTTGTGATGTTGTCGTTGTCGGCGCTTGTAAAAATTGTAGCCTACATTTGATTTTGGTTTTTCGTTTGTTCGTTTTGATTTGATTTGATTTGATTGACGCGTGTAAATTGACACCAAAAATTAGATAGAGTTCGGCGGAGAGATAGAGTGAGAGTGAGAGAGAGAGAGAATCAACAAGTTGCCTTCTTTTTTTTTTTTTGTGCATATTCTTTTCTCTTTCTAGCGAAGCAAGTAAGTGTGTAATTATCATTAGGGAAGGAACTAACGAATCAACGGTTCTTTTGTAATCTTCTTACATTAGCGGTAATTTTTTCGGGTTCATCATACAATTTGCTCCCTATTTGTAAGTGTGTGAGTGTGTATACTTTCTAGTGCAGCAAAATTAAATGAACTTTTCATTTTGTTGTTCTTTTTTTTTTTTTATTTTTTTTTAGAACTTTTAATTGGATTTACCTATTAAGCGTTAAGCGCCTGCAACCCAGCGTCGTACAATTGATGAAAATTGTTAAGCTTTGCTCCAATTGGTTTTGGGCTACCTTCATTCCAGGCCAACCAACCAAGCAACCAAGCAACTGGGGAATGAAAGAACCCAAAGGCATAGCTAATTAGGCGTAATTGAGTACAGCACGACGACTTGTTCAGTGCGCCTCAATATGTGCCGCCTTCTACAATGTGCAACACGAAGTACTTGCAACTTGCAACTGGAGAATCCCCAAAACTAAAAGCATGCAGCTTGATGAGATGATCCAATTGAAAGATACACAAAACAAAATGTATCTAGATACGAAATTGGCTATTAGAGTGAAAAAGGAGAATGTCCCAGAGGTAACAATAAATTATACGTTCGGTAGCTAGATGATATGTTATATATATGTCGTTTAAAGTGTTCAACAGTTAATAATAATATATTTTTATATTTATTAAATAAATTTACTCTAAAGACAAATTTTGACAAGCAATCTTAAGGGAACAAGAAAATACTTTGCTCTAACGAAAAAATTCTTAATATAAAATGGGCTTTCGATTCTAGAAACTAGTTCGTTACATGGAAGTTCGACTGTTTATAAACACATCTCAAGGTATTTGCTCAGAATGCCTCTCAATGGGGCGTATACGTTACATTTTTTATTGTTTCCGGATAAATACATTTGCTCGATTTGACATCTACTTAATTTCCGTAAATATATATTAAGTATATATCAGGGAGCGTTGCAATAGCTGCCCACGGCCCCAAACAAAATGGTTGGGTTGAGTTGGCCCAAAGTTGATCCACTTTCTGTTGCGTTTCGCTGTTTATTTTTTGCAGTCGTTGGCATCTCCATTGTCATCAGTGTCAGACTTAGTGACAGCCAAGAGTGACACACACACACACACACGCACACACACGAAGTCACCCAATGTTGTCCACTGATTGTCAAAACGTTGACAGCATTCAGCCAGCCACATTGCTTATTTTGGCCATTTGTATTATAATATTTAGGCTATGTTTGAACTTATTAAACATAGAATTAGTCAACTGATTAAGATATCAATTTAAAAATAACAATTTTGTTAATTTATTGATGCTCACGCTTATTAAAAATACCCTTCAAAACGGCTAAATTTGCTATAAATTAACATTTCAGCTCGTAACTGTTTTGGCTCATATATTTGCGGTAAAGATATTGTGGCGGTTGGTCGATATAGCCTTTTGAGTAAATCTATCTTAAATGCCATTCATTATTAGGATAATTCAAAAATAAAATTCCATTCTTAGATATTGCAACATTTTTCTTACTTTCTATGAACCAATTTCAAACAAATTTCTACAATAATCTGCAACTAATTATGAAGAGATATTTTGGTAGTAAAGATAGTACGCTGTAAAGTACAACTTCCATATAACGAATCTCAAGGGGATAGAGTAGAATTCGTAGCATAGAATAGGTTTTTGATTAAATCAAATACGTAAATTCGTTACGTGAAAGTTGGACTGTACTATATGTTTATATTGTATAGCATGCTACTGCCTGTTTTCGTTATGGAGTGCTTGCCCCGAGCTAAAGAAGGTTGAACGTGTAGGCAGACGAAGCAATGTACTCAAATTATATATACACTATATATATATATATATGAAAGTTGATTGGAGGCAGACAGCAATGACGTTGTCTTGTAGATGATCATGATCATGATGTTGATAAAGTGCAGTTATACATATATATATGCATGTACTATATACAAAGTTGGGCGTAGGTCGTATTATAGGGCGCACCTATCTTTATAATACCATCTTCTTGTCATATACTCAACTCAATTAGAATGTGTCATTTGGTGGGGGGTGGTGGGGGAGTGTCCGATTGCAATTATACTGATGATGTTGACAAATAGTAGTAAAGCAAAATTGTAATGTTAACTGCCGATTAGGTCATGCATGGCATACAAACTGGCCAACGACTTTAACGGAGTTTTTAACCAACAATCAAACAAAAAAAAACTATTATTGTTGCTGTTGCTGCTGCCAATGACCCAGACCGTTCAATGAACGCATACGCAACAAAAACAACAACAACAACAACAACAAACCATTGACATTGGCAGAGAGTCTTGCGACTTGCATTGCGTAAAAGTTTCAAACACAAACAAACTTATGCGTTCATTTTCGTGTTTTGCCAAGCGAATGTCAAACAAACAAAAAATAAAACACAGCCAGTTAGACAATGTTACGCCCCACCCTACCCTACTATACCCCATCCACACCATGCCACACCCCCTTCCACGCTTATATCTGCACTTCTATGGCGGGGCAAAAATAAATAAAGAAAAAAATAAAAAATAATGCGCCAATGTGGAAAATCGTTTTCGATTACCAAATGGGAGGCAGCATGTGGCAAAAGGGGCGTGGGGTGAGGGTGTTGAAGAGGTAGGAAAGTTGTTGTTGTTTTTTACTGCAAACTGGGAAAGGCACAGGCAAGTATACATATGTACATATATGTATATATCCATTCATTGTAGTTTTTTTTTTTTTTTTGCTGATCTACATTTAAGGCTGTCTGGCAAAAACTTGGGCAAAGCCACTGTCAATGTTCAAGCCAGAAGATCATCTCGTTATTGGGTTATTATCTCTAGATTTAAAAAAGAAATTCGTTTATGAAAATTAACATTAAACAAGTTTGTTTATTTTTTGCAATTTCATGGCGAAACTATTTTTAGAACAAAAATGTTTCTTTTACTTGAAAATTTTTGATTAAAAAAAAAAAAAAATAGTATAAAAAGATATAATAAAAAACAAATGCCTAAAATTTTGATCTTCGAACACAAAACATTAAAAATTGAACAGCAACAAAAAGATAATCGTTTATAATTAATTAATCGATAATTGTTACAAATTTTAAATTCAAATTTTTATTTAACGTTTGCTTATAATTTCTTTCTTTATCGATATTGGTGCCTTTCTATCTCTCTCTCTCTCTCGCTCTCTCTGTCTCTTACACTCTTATAATTCGTACGCTTCGCATGTTTGAAGCTAAAGTGAAATTTTCTTTTTGTCAAACAATCAATTTTAATGGAAAAACTAAGCAACCAATAGAAAAAAGTAAAATTGTCATCGCTTCTAAGCGAGTCAAACAAACAAAAGTGAAAATATTAAATATTGTCGCTGTTGTCGCGACATAAGTCTCTAATTTGAATAATAAACAAAGCGCAAAACACACAAAAAAAATACTTATATTTTTTTATTATTGTATTTTGTTAAATGCAACTAAGAAGTGAAAGAAATATGAAATTGACAACAAAGCAACAACAAAGTGGGCATAAAATTAGCTTGCGCTTTTTATTCGCCCATTAGCTTTCTCGACAAAGAAGAAGAAGAAGAAGAAAATGCTGATGAAGACGACGACGACGACGACGAAGGCGAAACACTCGCCGTTGGCTCCATTGACGGGTCGGCGACGCGCGGCACTTTGACATTTGCCACACATGACCGCACTGAACTGAGTGTTTCTTTGCCCCGCACTCCCCCCTCACACGCTACAAGCCGACTAGGCACAGCCCCGCCTCTCTTACACACAGCGCGCCTCTGGTCAGCTGGCATCGCATTCATATTTTGTTACACGCATCTTGCAGATACTTTTAGTTTTTAGTTTTCTGTTTTTTTTTGCCGCTTTTCCTTCAACATCTTCAATAGCTTGACTATTTCACATTGCAATTAGTCGGCCATTTTCATTCATAATTGCCACATGACACGCATAAGTAGCTGGCTGCCTCAAACCGAGTTGGATCTTTCTTTCTTTCTCTTTCGATCTCTGTCGATCGCTGCCCAATCTTTAATTCAACTTAGTTCATCTCATCATTATGGCAGAGACGCCGCCGCCGCCACCGCCAAGCCTCATTATGAGATCATTAGCAGCTCTAATGCCAGCGTTCGGTCTGATCTCTGCTCTGTCGGTCTGTAAATGTATCTTTGTATCTGTATCTGTATCTGTATTTGTATCTCTTTGTAACCCAATATTCCTAAGCGCTGCGCTGTTGGATTCTGTCTTTTTTCTTTCTTGTTTGTAGCTAAATAAATCGTTTTAAATGGCATACTAGAAAGTTTAAGTAGGCATAAGGAATCTATTTACAGTACTACCTCGTAGCCCGCAACTTCTCGATTATTGCAACACCCGAATTCTTAACATTGCTCAATCTGTAAACGCAACTTTAAAAAAAAAAATTACCTCATTTAACGCAACTTTTAGTTCGTTTTTACAACTTTTCTTTCGTTCTCTTTTTTTTTTTTTTTTTGTTCATTCCTCTCTCTTACGAGAAATATAAACTGGGGAATCCCACGTATGATGCTTGTATCAGTGCATTCGGTGAATAAATAAAATAATATTATAACACGGAGAAATCATTGTACGCGTGGTTTCTTAAATAAAGAGAGCGTAATTTGCCTATTTTGAATAGATATTGTAAAAAAGTACAGACCCCAATTGCTAAATTTAAAAAAAAAATAAAATTAATCAATACGAAATTCTTGCTTTAAACACAGTCTTACTCGATTTAATTTAATTTTAAAGTTAAGCGAAGGCATCTTTATATTAAAAAAGGTCTCGTGGCCACCAGGAAATTTCACCTCAGTTTTCGCAACTGGCCAAATTTGCGTTAACCGAGGTTGTACTGTACATGCATACATACATACAATTATGTTTCGTGTCTGCATTAACAATAAAACGTGGATTAATTTTCATTCAAGAGTGTTTTATTTAGGTTAGGTGTGGCACGAATGGGGTGAGCTTCAAAACTAAAATTACAATTGCAATTCCTTAAAGATGAGACTTCGGTTAGGTAAAGTATTTTACAAGTGATATCATCGTTTTGTGTTATTAAAAACTTAGTGCTTAGAAATCAAATCAATTGGTTTTTACAATTCGGTATTATTGGGATTCTTAACTAGTATGAGCGTGGCTTGAATTAAATCGTTGCTCATTGGCTACTGAAATCTCGGTTAGCGGGAATAAAAATTCGACACAGAGAGAGAGAGAGAAAGAGAGAGAAACAAAAACAACAACAACAACAACAATAAAAAAAGACAACAAGCATTTTGGCTTACAGAATACTTAAACCATCCAAACTCGCCCCCCCTCCCAAAAACATCCCATCACACTGTTGGCATCTGAAATATTGCGTATACGTAACGCATTTGCGTATCCTCTGTGAAATCCGTCCCATAAACACTCTGCGCCCTTCTCAGCGACAGCAAAACTAACGAAACTGCCTTATCAGTTTTATAGCGGGTGGCAAGGATGGTGGGTGGCAAGGATGGTTGTTGTGTGGGGCTCACCACAAAACAATTTTGATTACCTTGGGCCTCTGGTCTCAATTTTAAAGAGCCACAGATACGAAAATTACTTTGCTTGCTGGACGCTTGCTGGACATAACTTAAGCTCTGGCACACCATACGACGAGTGAGTGTGAGTGTGTGTGCGCCACTTACCAATACACATGCATGACAAAAAAAGTCAAAATTCTTAAACAAACGCAATTGATTTACCCTTTTTTGTTAGCCACAAAAACAAAAGGTAAAAATTTTATATTAAATAAAATATCAAAAAAAAAAAATATTGTCAAAAAAAATTAAGTTTCGATAGCTAGAATATCGATATCGTTGGCTGTGCAAGCATCTAGTCAGCCAGTATTTTTTTGTTGTTTATTATTCGACACAACTCAAAGCACAAAAAACAAATTCATTTTAAGTTTGGAATTCAATTGAAAAATCTGAAAAATCCCCCTTTTTTTTTTGAATAAAAAAAAAAATGAATAAGGTAAGTAAAAAAAGTTTTAAAATTGTGTGTAAATTTAAAATTCTAATTACACACAGAAGGCAAAACGAAAGGCGGATGCCGGAATGCATTTCGCTGACCGGAGCAACCTCCCGGAAATAAATATAAAATTGAAAGAACAACAAAATCTAATACGAATTTTAGAGCAGACTTTATCCAGGTTTCAGAAGTTAAGCAATCGATACATTTCACAAAAAACGACGAACACAACGGAATTAAACGAATACAAAACGATTTTGGCCGACCTCTTAGAAAAAAAAACACACACTGAGAGTTTGGATGGGGAACATAAACAGCGGCACATTCTGCCGGAAATTGAAATAAAAATCAATAAAGCAAATGATTACATAACAACATTGGAAGAAACTTCAAACACGTATGAGCAGATCATCCAAGGCTTGGAGAGCTCAATAAAAGAAAATGCCATGGAGTTGGAAGACAGGAAAAAGAGACTTGCCGAATTATCTGAAATTAAAGAACGCATACAGAAGGGAGGGATGGTCGGTTTGGAGGACGCAGCCAGTTGTGTGTTGTAAATAATTTATTTATTTATTTTTGTTTTTTTTTTTTTTTTTTTTTATCATTATTAATAATTTCTAAAAGAAAAAGGAAAATAGAAAAATAGCTAATCCCCATAATAAATTACGAGTTTATTAGTTAGTTTTGGCAAAGCTTAGCCGTTAAGTCGCCTTAAAGGGCGAGCTGGAAGTAGGTGTTTTGCAAACAGGCTGCGTTGTCTTAGCAATCTGTCGCTGTATCTGCTAGTGTGACGCCCAATCTGCTCTTCCACTGTATGCAGCTTGAGATCTCTATGTAATGTGGAACCACACGTACGTACCAGGGACAGTTTGTTATTTGTCGTAGGACGCGATTCTGCAGCACCTGTATACGTTTGTAGTTCGATTTGGCTGCAATTCCCCAAATCTGTATACCATAAAGCCATATTGGCATAATACAGCTAACATACACAGCCCTCTCACATCTCAGCTGTAAGGTGCTCCTTCTGTTGATGAGCCATCGCAGTTGCTGGCCTAAAAGTAAGGCGCTTGTCCAGGGTGATGCCAAGATATTTGGCTTGCGCCAATTGATCTAGGTTTACTCCCTCCAGCTGAATTGCAGGGGTATTCATTAAAAGTCTTTTAAGCGTGAAGCTGGAGTTTGTTGTTTTCAGCGGATTGACCCTAAGATTCCACCGTTTGCATCAAGCTGCAAGCGTATTAAGGTAAACCTGTAGTCCATTAGCTGCTTCTACGCGACAGTTGGAATTGTAAATGACTGCAATGTCATCTGCATAGGTCGCAATAAGAGCCGTAGAGGTAGATGGCTATCATATGTTGATAGTTGGGTCTGGGTATATCAGCAGTATACGAATAGAGCAGCGGTCCAAGAACACTGCCCTGTGGAACTCCTGCTCCCATTTGATAATTCGTCGAGTAAGTGTCCCTTACTTTGGCCTTAAACTCTCGTCCTTCGAGATATGTCCTTAGCAGTAAATAGTACGGTGCAGGTAGCAGGTTTTTAATTTTGCACAGTAGGCTAACGTGCCACACTTTATCGAAGGCTTGCTGCATGTCAATAAAGACTGCATTGGAGTACTCCTGGTCATCGAACGCCTGCAAGATGTGCTTAACCAATCAGTGAACTTGTTCTACAGTGCCGTGTCCTTCTCGAAAGCCGAGTTGATGATCCGGCAAGATATTGCATTGGCTTATAATTGCAGTAATCCGGTTGGCAACAAGCCTCTCCCATACTTTAGACAGGGATGGTAGGAGGCTTATTGGGCGATATGACTCAGGTTCAGCTTCTGGCTTGCGTGGCTTGTGAATCATCCGAATCGCTGCTAATTTCCATTGCTTTGGGAACTCTTGTACCCTAATAATAGCATTAAAAATTAGTGCTATATATAAAGTCGCTTTTGTTGGCAAGGCCTTTAATGTAGCGTAACAAATTTTTATCGACAGCCGGAGATTTATTTTTCGGCAAAAGTTCTTTATTTATTAGTTATTATTTTAAGAAAATAGATTTTTGTGTTTGTTTATTGTTTGGTTGTTGTTTTATTGTTAGTTGTTCTTCTTCTTCTTCTTCTTGGCGAAAGAGCAAATGAATAGCAGCCAAGGTTTATAGCTCAATTAGAGCCTAATCTTTTGGCAAATAAAAACAAACAAAATGAAAAGAGGAAAAAACTAACAAATAATGGCAACTAAAGTTGGTTGAGGTTCTAATATGCTCTATGCTCTATGCGAAGGGAAAGGGCATTGGAAGATGTTCGCAATTGCATTTGCCGTATTTGTAGAGGCAGTTTACAGTTATGACAAGCTAAGGGTTGCAAAAGTTCATTATCTAGTTCCCAAATGAGTTTGGACACCACTGGTCTAAAGCTTTGGCACAGTGGTCTTAGGATCATTCCATTGTCAATCCCAGGTATAGTCGACGTTTTCATAATGATAAAGACACGTAGACAGAAACAACAACAACAACAACAATGTTGCAAAATTAATTGCTCCTTTTTTGCATGGCAATTGCTATTAGGGCGAGGAGAGCAAACCAGTAAAAGGCTTGGTGGAGGGTGAGACAGGTGGGAGGAGTATGTCTGCAACTACTGCATAAGTATAAAGATGATGGGTGAGTGGGTTTCATACACTAAACAAAATTATAGCTTAATAAATCCAATCAAACGAGTGATTTCTTTAAAGATATAGAAAACTAACTAGTAAAAAACTAAAAGAAAAACTTTTTTTTAAATTAATTTTGACTGAAAACGTAAAAACCCTAAACATTCAAAAACTTAATTTTATTTTTGTTTTTTTCTTCTAAATTTACCTTTTAATATTATATTTAAGTAAACCAAGTAATCTTTGTTTTTGTTTAAGTGCACTTGTCCACAGCTTGTGTCGCCTCCCAGCCCATTTCTACGACGCCCCGATGCCCTTTTTATTGACGTGTTTTGTGGGAAAACTGAAATCTGAACCTGGCCAATGTTTTCTATTGTTTGCTGTTGTTGCATTTGCTGCTGCTTCATTTTAATTAACAATTGCAACTCACACGGCGGCGGCACACACTTTATGCAAGAGAGAGAGAGAGAGAGAAAGAGAGAGAGAGACAGACTTATACGCATACAAATCCCAAGATAAATGCACACACACACACACAAACATCGCTGAATAGTTTTTGTATTTTTATTTTTAAATTTTTTATTTTTTTTTTTTTTTTGTGGCCGCAAAACGCAGTTTTTGTTGCAATTGCTGTTGTACATTGAACTTTAAATTGCTTGCCACGAAAAATTTCAAACGCACGTAGGACTGCCGTAGACAACCGGCAAATGTTGCGGCCGGCGCATGCAACATGTTGCCGTCCATCTGGCTGTCTAGCTGGCTGGCTGGCCAGCAACATTCGCAACGGGTTGTGCAAAAGCAACAACAATGAAAAAGAAAAGAAATTGTTAATGGTAAGTGGTAAAATGTAAATGAAAATGAGTTTGTAATTTTCAAGCAGGAAAACAATTGCAACAATGCAGAGGTAGAGGCAGAGGCAGGCAGGCAGGCAGGCAGACAGACAGACAGACAGTTAAACGCAGTAGCAACAACAACAACAACATAAAAATCAATTAAAATACAAAACAAAACAAAAAAAAAACCAAAAAAAGTTGCGTAAAAGCTTTGTGGCACAACCAACAAAACAAGACAAAGTGCAACCTGAGGCCCAAATTGTGTAGATGTTTTGTTTGTATCTCTCTTAAGAGCATAGATACTCTGTGTATCTATGAAGTTCAATCTTAAAGTCTTACAAATTGCAAAGTACAAAAATAATTATGAGGAAGAACCCAAAACATTCATTTAATAAAGGGTATAAGAGGAATATTTTGATATTTGACGTTAGTATTATTTAGTTTTGATTTTGTAACTTAATATTAACAAGAACTGTTTAGCAGTATTTAGTTTTTCAACTAACGAAAGGTTGACAATTTTTGTAGGAACATTTATTATTATTTACAACTAAAAACTGGTCTATGTGTCCAAATATAATGTTTACTACATGTTCGAGATATGTTTAATGTACTTTTTAACTATTTGTTTAACACAAAGTTTAAGTATATCAACCGAAAAACGTTTATTTTGTAGTTATTTCATTAAAGTGAAAAACTTTATTTCTTTTGCAATCTTCACAACGTCTCAAATGTATTTAAGATACAGTCAAACATATCTTTTTTGTGTGTAGTTGCCTAGAAAAACTCTCTCTCTCTGTCTTTGCCTCTCTCTATCTTTCTCTCTCTTTGAACATTTGCATGCAAAGCGCAATAATGTCTGGAATTTGTATGGTTGTTGGTTCGCATTCGCGAATGTTAGTGAAGAGGATTCGTTTCGATTGTTTGTTGTCGAGACGCTCAGCTCAGCGCAGCACAAGTGCATTGACCTTTATAAGTATTTTAACTGATGCCGCCGATCACTTATGATCAGGATTTCGTAACAAATTTCAACCAAGCCAAGCAGCTATAATATCAAAATATTATTTGCTTGATATCTGCATCAATTATGGACTTCTGTATCCCCATTCCTGCATCCATCCATTTCCAAATAGAAGTCGTTATAATGTTAAAAGTACGTTTAACACTCTTATCAGCGGCTACACTATGAATAGTATCTGACTTGAGAGATGCCCTTTCTTTTGCTTAATAAATTGGTGCTTAGCAAGGCTATTTTAATCTTTGTCAGTCAATTCTCGTTTTGCTTGTGCTTCTGCTGTCAGATCATTCTCTCTGTCTCCTCTCTTCCTCTCTCTCTCTCTCTCTCTGACTGTCTTTCCGTCTTGACATTCCCCCGACAGCGAGTCGCATTACGCAGATAAATAAACAAACAAACAGCAGCAGCAACAGTGTAATGGAAACGCAATGTCGAGCGATAATAAAGACAACACAAGAGCTGCAGTAAACATAAATAAATGCATACATACATGCATACATACATAAATACATACATACATGCATCTATCTATATGTCAATATGTACCAGCTATTGGTAAAACATTTATAAATTCTTCGTATTTGAAAGTTCTCTTTATATACATAAAATGTTTTCTTTTTGATCTTTAATGCTATGTTCGAATTTTAAGAATTCTCTATTCGACTAGGAGATACCCTTTCAACAACAGTCAAGTCGTAGGTTCAAGTCTACTCAGCTAGTATCATTCATATTTCAGATTTTTATTATTTTATCTATAGTTTTGTCATATTATCGAAAGAGTTATCGATTATTTTTAAACAAACTTGATATTCCGAATCTAGAGCTCTATATTATTTTGCTCTATTATTATTTTGTCTATAGTTTTGTCATATTATCGAAAGAGTTATCGATTATTTTTAAGCAAACTTGATATTCCGAATCTAGAGCTCTATAGCTCTTAAAGTCTCGTTCTCGTTCCGATATCGATGGATCAAGATCAGTCAATATGGTTTAGAGTAAATGTTGGAGAGTTGTCAATAATGTTAGCTAAGCGCCTTAACGCAACGAATGAGACTTGATTATTTCTCTAAGTGTACACTTTTTGTGTAGCAAAGCAAAACATTTTTAAGCTGCAACTTAATAATGACAAAACGGAAAGATTAACTGAGTCGGAATGGGAGAGGTGTAGTGTTAGAGAGAGCGAGAGCGAGCGAGCGAGAGAGAGAGAGAGAGAGAGTGAGAGTAGGGAGCATGAAAACAAGCAGAGACAAATAAAAAGCAAAGGCAATGACAGACACTTGACTGACAACCTGTTGATCTTTTGTAGTATTTGGCGCAGCGAAACAAAAAAACGAGAGCAACAACAACAACGCACACACACACACACACAAGCACAGCTGGGCGGACGTGTGGCATGCTAATTAGTTGTTGTTGTGTTGCTTGCTGCCAGTTGCAGAAGTCTCAATAACAAAAGTCACTCACATGTCAAGAGATTTTCTTGTTGTTTGTTGTTTATTTCTTCATCAGTTTTACGACCAAAAAAAAACCTACTACATACTAAGTGATTTTTGCAGTGTATTTAATACTTGCTTGTTAATAAATATGAATGTTTACCTGTAAGTAAAAAGAAAAAGAAATCCATTAAAGTAAATGAATTAAAAACTTTGCATTACAAATTAAACTAAAAAAGAGAAATTTTCTTAAAAAATCGGCGTTTCAAACATTTACGCAAAGTCACAAAAAGCTAAATGATAAATAAGTTGACTTTAAAGTATGAAATAAAATAAACAAAGACTGCTTATCTGCTCTTCTTCTTCTTCTTGCTTTCACTAACTCTCTCTTCCCCTCTCCCTGTCTAACTGGCAATACACAAATCGACCTTGACAATGCCGTTTTTATATCTTTTTGATCGCATGCGCATTACTTTTTTTTTTAAGGCAACAGTTTTTTTTTTTTTTCTGCATTGTTTTTTTCCTTTTTTTTTTTGGGTTGGTTGGTGATTATCGTTAAATATATAAATATATATATATATATAAATATGTGGCTTAATGACTGCGTCACCGGATGTAAAACAACGAACAAACGAAATGTTTCCAAATGCCAACTGCTGATATTGATGGCATTTATTAAATCAGTCGAATGAAAACGAAACGAAACGAAACGAACAAGAAGAAGGCCTCAGGGTCATGATATCTGCATTGCATTATCAATGCGAATGGAACATGTACTATATACATATAAATATTTTGCTTATCAAGACGCTTTGTCCATTCAGAACAGCTTACAAAACTCGCAACAAACATACAAACAACAACAATAGAAACGAACAAGCAAAAATCCTCAAAACGAACAAAAGAAAGTGAGAAATTACAAATTTATGGCGCATTCATCGTCGGTTCTCCCCTCTTTCGTACTTGCATCTAAAAAGCTTCAACTCACTTTAAAGTCTCTTTGGAGTTTGATTTCTTTTTGGGCTACATTCGAATGACTCATTGCGAAAACATCGAGCAAAACAAGTTAAGTACAACAAGTAACAATTGAAAATTGCTTGCAAAGTGTTTTTTTAATTTTTTTTTGTTTTTCACCTATTTTTTACCCTTTTATTATGTTCTTAAAAAGCATGCATTAGAAAGAAATAAAATATTTTCCTAAAACTTATTTTTGAACATATTTTTAAATAAAACAAAGCAGAAAATAATCAATTTGTCCTTTTTAGGAACAAAGCCAATCGATTCGAGCGATATTTATCGACAACTATCGATAAGTAACAACATCAAAATAGTTTTGCACCTGCAAGCACGAGGTATCTTTTAAGCCCAACACCAAGCATTTGTCAAGATTCTTCTGACTTGTTTTTTAGATTTTTTTTTTTTCGCTTTTCGTTGTTTTGTAGGCAATTGCCTTAGCCGTTCGATCAACCTTTGCAAATGACCCAAATTTGGCGCAATATTCACAAACGTTCGGTTTGTTTTTTTGTCGAAGCGTCGACTTCGACTTGGCGCACTTGTCGTGCAACAAGCCGTTGAACGAACACGTTGGCTTGGTATTTGGGTTGTGGGAAGGGGGGGAGGGGGAAGGGGGCACACTGTTGTCTCATATAAAATTCTGTTATAGTTTCATTGTTGTCTTTGTAAACTGTAATTGAAAGTTTATTTGCATGGCACAAATAGCAAAATGCAACTGTGAAACTTTTAAAGTAACATTTTGAATGTTAATTTATTTTTTTT
This sequence comes from Scaptomyza montana, assembly GCA_018904305.1. Classification (NCBI taxonomy): domain Eukaryota; kingdom Metazoa; phylum Arthropoda; class Insecta; order Diptera; family Drosophilidae; genus Scaptomyza; species Scaptomyza montana. The sequence goes on from JAEIGR010000014.1 coordinate 839,198, forward strand.
TTTTTTTATTTTTTGTTGTAGTGCTTGGCACTTTTACTTTTACATTTTCATTTGGAATTATTTTGGTCAACTACCGTTACTGCCCTTCACCCAATCGAAGGTTGTGCCTCTAGCTCCTTTCTGGTTTTTTGTTTTTTTTTTTTGTCTGTTTGGTCGAAAAGATTTCACCTTAAATGGTTTTAAGGTTTATGCATTTTGACTCGAATTTGTATGCAAGAGCAGAGCAGAATAAAAGAAATTCGAAAAATGTACCTGCAAAAACTTTGATCTTTTTATATAGCATAAAACTAAAGTCATTAAAAATTCAAAATATGTATTAGATTTTTTGAAAAGTTGCCTTTTGGTTAATGTAAAACAGGCAGTCACATTTCGACCAAAGTCAAATGCGTTAAGACACGCCAATGACATTTTCAAATGAATGAAAAAAAAAAACAAAAAAGAAGTTTTTTGTTTTTCCTTAATTTTGCAAAACGAAACTTGATTTATTTTCTATAGTTAGTTAATCGACTTTGTCTTTATTTGGCAAAGATTTAATATCTCTTTGTTGACATTACCTACGCGCGTCCGTTTCAGATGCAGCAACACAGCCAAATGTTGCAAGTGTGTCCGGTTGTCTTTATACTAGATATGGCAATACAAAATTTACGCCCATGCTTTTTTTTTCTCATACATAATATATTTTTGTCATATTCAGCTGAGCTTATGTACATACAAAGGCTATGTACATCACTCTCTTGGCCAAATGCGCCGAGATGAATGATAACAAAAATTGTATTATTATTCATTATTTAATATCCGTTTGTATAAGCTGCACTTGAAATATTACGATTGAGAGCGGCAATTTTTCATCTGTTTTCAATTGAAACTTTCATTTTTTTGCATTATTTACAATTAAAGTTCATTTTTATAGTCTCGAGTTTTAGTTTACATTTAAAACAATAAAAGTCAGGGCCATTTTGGTGCCGTGACATCAGCGACATGACCAAACTAGGGCAATCTTCTGTGATCGTTCTTGTGTGTGTGTGTGTGCAGTCAACCCAAAAGTAGTAGCATTAAAACCACATATATATGAATATATATAGTTATTTATATATAAACTATAAGCTGGTTAGAAAGATATGCGATTCGTTTTTTGGTAATAGTCTGATATGATGAAATGAGCTCATAAATGATATTTTGAGTAATTCAAAATAAGCAAGCTTTTGTATAGAAAATATAAATATCAATCGAATTGTTTAACTTTCAAAACTAACATTCTTTTCATTTACCCATTCTTAGTTCTTAGAGCTAGAGCCAACTAAAAGTGTTTTTAAGACAAAAATAATATTGTACCAAAAATAGCAAAGATCAAAACCTGTCAAAATTTGCCCACCTGTGTACCCGGTACCCGGCACCCGGTACTCGGTAGCTGCTACCTGTTAGTCCCACAAATTACGACAAGTTCGGAACACAATTTATACATATTTATTTAATATATCTCAATGTGTGTGATAAAAGAATGCCGCCAAACAGCAAACAAACAAATTAGAAAATAAAAGGGGGCAAAGTGCTGCTATAACATATCGTCTCGTTATATATGTGTATATATATATATATATATATATATATATATATATATATATATATATATATATATATATACTTTGTGGTGTGGGGGAAAATCTATGAAGCAATTCACGTCGTCTGAAAACCATTTGGTCAAAACGGCGCTGCTGTTGCCTTCGTTTTCGTTTCCTTTGTCTTTGTGTTTTGGGGGCAGACCCGAAGAAATCTGCTGCTGATTTTGGTTAAACGGCAAACACATTTTGCGCCAAAAGTTGAGTCAAAACACATGCAGGGACAATAAGCCCCCTCCCCCACAATCCCCCCTTTATGGAGATGGCACATTTAAATTTAGTCTCGATTTTCTCGGCGCATCTCACAAATATTGGGTATAGACGCCTAACAAATCTCGAGAATTAAATATCCTTGCATTTCCCATAGATTAAGAACTTTCTTTGCTATTAAGTAAATATTATATATACATACATTAAATATGTATGTATAAGGGAGATATCCCACTGGTGGACACTGTCCCTAAGTCGGACACCCCACCTATTTTGCCGAGTTTTGTTGTGAGCGCGCTCTGATAACTGTCATCGAAAGCTCTCAGTGTCAGCTTGCTTTATATGGTCTACAATTGTTTAAACGTAGTTTTGGATGGTCCATGATAACAATAAAAATCTTTATTTTTCGATCTGAGCTTTGTTATTTTTCAACGCGTTTGTAATTGTATTATTTGAAGTTTCAGCCAAAATAATGCATTCATTTTTGTTATTCGTTTCTTCATTCTCTTTAATATTCTGCAATGAAACATTGATTTGGTTTAATACTTTCGGTTTAACATCAAGATATGTCACAGAGATGCTTTTTCCTAAGTTGGACACCATTGATTTTCATTTATTCAAACGCAACGAATTAATTTCACCAACGGATTTGTTGGCAGCAATCAAACTGGTTTTGATCGAAAAAAATAAAGTTTCCATTGAATTTTCGATTTTCGATTTTTCTGGCCTTCAATGACTTATTATGTATTACCGAAATTCGTTTGATTTTGATTGTTCAATTCAATAAAAATCAAAAACTGCAATCCAAACTATGATTAGGCACCACATTTTGGTTTATTTGATGGATTTTCTAAAAATTAAGGGGGTGTCAACCATAGGAACACTTTTTTAAAATCGTAATCTTATCATTAAATGCTTTAAATCGAATTTGCATGCAAATTAAGAAACGGGTAAGTTTTGTGCTGATATTATATTATTATTTTGTTTTCCCTTTTTTGCACTTATTTCAAAATAAATATAACATATAATCGAAAAAAAATGTAAATTGTTTGTGTATTTGAATGTTTGTTGTTGTTTTCATTTTAATTCTGGCTATGAAAAGCGAAGGCCAAGGCAAAGGCAAAAAAACATCGTTCACGATCGCAAAACGTTACCTTAATTAAGTGCTAATTGTTAGAACACTTGAAAAAAGTACTTGTTTTATTTGCATGTACAAACATGTTTTATAGGAAATGATTTTTCTGACTGACGTCAATTTCATTAAGACTTTTCCTTTGATATTTATTGTAACAAATTAAGTTTTTTATAAAGTCGAAAGAACTTTGTTATAAAGAGAATTCGAAATAAAGAATGGATTTTTGATTAAACCAAATTGCTGGGTTCCAGGAAATGAATTCGTTATATGTATAGGAAAATTCGCATTATGTTCGTTCGTTATATGGAAGATTGACTGTATTTTATTTATTGTGTTGTGAATGCGTTTCGGAGGAAATAATCTTAAGCCAGTTTAGCACCCTTTGTAATACAAGGCAAGAGAAGGAAGAAGTCAAATTCTTTGATTGCAAATCAAGAAAATTTGTTAAAAATTTTTCATATATATATACAGAATGCCAAACAAGAGCTTGAGTATGAGTAAAAAGTGCAATAATATTATTATATTATAGTAATAAAAATATTGTAAACCTGCTTGAGAACAGAGAAAAACTTTATGAAAAGAAACCAACTGAATCATCCAACAATGCTATTTTTTGCGACAATAAACTAAATTTGCCTGGTTGTGTGCGTGTGCGTGCGTGTGTGTGTTTTAACGAAACCAGATAAGACTTACTACAAAGTCCACGATAACATAAGGTGGCTGAGAGGGGAAAGTGAGGAAGCACACACATTGTTTTTTTTTTAATATCGCAACAATAATAAATCCGCGTTACGAATGCAGCGACACTAACAAGTATTTATGTATACATACATTGCATAGAAAATATGGACAAAAATAATAAAAACCGTGTATACAAAAAAAAATATATAAAAATATAAAAACATTAAAATAGAAAGAAAAATTGAGAAAATAAAGAAAGAAATCGGTGAAAACTTTGCATTTTGTGCAACGGCACGTATTGGGGTACAGCAACGTGTGTAGAAGATGGGGCAGACAGAGCGAGGTTATGGTGGTGGGGCGAAAGGGTAGTATAGTATGTGTGTGTTTGTGTGTTGAAGGCGCACCCACGTCGATGCTGTGACTCTGACACAATCTGCGTGTGTGTGTTTTGCTGGAGTTCGTGATGAAAAACAAGCTGAGAAATAAATAAATACGCGACAAAATACAAATGTCGACAAACAAGAAAGAGGCTGTATTTACCGTATAATAACACTATGAACTATATATACATATGTATATAGTATGTATATGCACTTAGTATGTATTCACTTGTAATTACTTATGAAAAGAATCAACAACTATAGATGTAGAATCGGTGAATATTCTAGCTTAAAATGCAAAATGCATTTGTTAATAAAAGGGCACTAGTCGACTAGAAGATACCCTAAAACAAGTACAGTCATTGTGTATGCACTATTCCGCTAATGCATCGAAGACTTAACTTCAATCGTTGACATCTTCAATGTATCTCAACTAAAGCATTTTATTGTTATCGATAACATGTGCATATCGAAAACGAGTAGAGTTTTTTATCGTCTCGACTGTTAAGTTGGAGTTGGAGCTGCCTTTTCTGAAACATTTTTTGGCACACAACCATTATACCCTATTTTTCACCCGTTCGATGGGTTCCAGGCATTAAAAAAAAAAATAATCAGAGAATCGTTTTGTGGGCGTTGCCGGCGCATCAGCAAAAGCCGGCAAATAATAAAACTAATTAATTATTATTTGTACAAGCATACAAACATGTTAGTATTCATTTAATGGGGCGTTACTGTACTTGGTTGCCAAGTTGATATACTATTTTTATTATTTTTTATAGCTGTTTGCAATCCACTTATTCATTTGTTATCGTAATGTGTTATCGAAATATAATCAATCGATTTGCTCAGATTAAACTTTATTAATATATTCAATATTGAATATTCTATCTAGTATATCCCAGTATAATCTGCAACACACAATATTTATTCTGTGCTGAAATTCGAAGTGATTTTTGAACATTTTGTAATTTCCTTCCAACAAACAAAACCAATTGAACAATAGTTTTCGTATGCTTTTAAGCTATATTTGCGTGATTTATTTATACGAAAATGATTCGATTGCATTTGCGTCAGCGCCCTTTATCGGATTTATACAAATATAATGTATGTATATTTGGCATTTCATATTTGTTGTTTTAACAAATGATTTTTGTATACAATTTATATACAGATTTTTATTTTTTTTATTTCATTTCAAGTGCCGATACATTCATTCATTTTGTGGCACGAACTGCACGCATCTGTTGTTAAGACTTTAAGCCAAAGCCATATCATATTATTATTATAATTTACCACTGACCAATAATGAATAATAAAAATATTTCTGTTGCTGCTGGCCGAAAAATTTCAAATAAAAATGTACAATACATAAATTTGAAAAAAATTCCTAAAATGCCAAACGCAGAAGCCAGAATGACAATCAAGAGCAACAACAAAACGTTTAACTAACAACTTACAACATGAAGAATGTTTTTTTTTTTTTGTTTGTTAAGACAAATTCTCAGAGATCTGAAGTGTGTGTATGTGTGCATAATATGCGGAAATGTTGTTGCTTGTTTACAAGAAAACATTCTTTTATTGCTGTGTTGTTTGTGCACGCCCTTTTTTTGTTCAAAGTTCCTTTTTCGGACTGTTTAAACAATTCGATAAGTTATCGATAACACAAGCTAGTTCGATACAGGATACATTTTCACACAATTTTACAAAGGATTCGATAATAAAAGTTGACACAATGCTTTTTATTGAATGTTATGTAAAAGATTATACCATTATCCATTTTCCTATCTGGTTTTAGGCTCGGCAGACTGTTTAAACAATTCGATAATTTATCGATAACACAAGCTGCTTCGATACAGGATACATTTGCTCACAATTTTACAAAGGATTCGATAATTAAAGTTGACACAATGCATTATATTGAATTTTAAGTAGACGATTATACCATTATACATTACCCCCTCGCAACCTTTTTTGCTGGTTTCTTGACAAAACTTAGTTAAACTGTCTGACAGTCGTGCCATTGTTCATATCTGGTTTTAGGCTCGGCACGTAATCACAATTCTATGAAATAAAAGAGTTTGTGTCCAAATCTTAGAGTTTTAAGCTCTTTAGTTATTAAGATCGACGCGTTTAAGCATAATGACAAGGGATTTCGTTTTTTTTTTAAGGTCCCGATGATGTTTTAAGATCCAGGTTTTCATAGATGTTAAAGAAAATTTTCAAAAGCAACATTTTAGTTTCAATTTGAATGCTTTAAAAAGTTCTCATCAAATTTTCAACCAATTTATTTTACCTACATATATTTGTTATTTGTTTGCTTTCTGTGTGTGTTTGTGTAATTTTCCACGCCCTCAAAAGCTGTTTGGGTCACGGATAAAGAAATATTTTATGCATTTTAATTGCAACAAATCGGCTTAAGACAGTTCTTAGTAGTTGTGCGCTATAAAGGCGAGACAAACCGACAGACACACCAAGGACAAGGCAAAAGGGTTTTGTTGGGTTTTGTCGGATTTTTTGTTATTGATATCGAAGAAGGTAGGTTTTATTCTCGACTGGCTTCGCTGCTTTTATTTTTTATCATTTCTTTTTCTGTTGTGTTGCATTGTTCGTCGCATGGCCGTCCAAAGATTGTGAAGTCATATGGTTATTTTCTTGTTTCTGGTTATTTGGCTTTAAAATATATTTATGAGCCAAAGGCTTTTGGGATGTTGATGATCATTTGGTATTGAATTTGAATGACGATGACTAACGCAAGATCGTAGGCATGATCATAACGAAATCGATGATGATGTTGTTGTTGTTGTTGATGATCGTCAAAGTCGAATTAATCATGTAGCAGGTGAAGCTAAAGCCGCCTCTCTCTCTCTCTCTCTCTCTCTCTATCTCCCTCACTTTCACATTGTTGTTGTTATATATTGATGATGATGGAAAGAATTTGAAGTTGTAGAAAACATCTGGTATCTGACTTGAACAACAGCTAAGAATCTAATCGAAAATGAGCAAAAAACTGCATTTAAATCTTAAATAGTATTAAAATGCTTTTTTATCACTGCGCTTGTTTTGCAACCAGTTTCAGTTCTTGACAACGACAAGTCGTACATTTGTGATTTTAGTAAGGAAACTGACTATCCAAAAATACTAACATCTGTGTTGTGAATCATGAGCATTTTAGTAAAGATAGTTTTTCGTATTTACTCAGCAAATTGAAAGAGCAATTAAAAACTTAAAAGAATTCTTCATTTAAAAACATTTTTATCGGCTTTTAAAAGAACATAGTTTATGCAAACTTTGAAGTTATTGTTGCAATATTATTATTAATATAATTTTTTATATTTATTTTTTTTTTTTTTGCATTGATTCGTTGAGCATCTTTCATCTTTGTTGTACGTTCTATGTACAGTTCGCGTTTCCAGTAACCAAAGTGCTAAGCAACTTCAAAAAGAAGCAAAAGAAGATAAAATTGTTGTTTTCTTGATGTTTTTTTTTTTTATTGTTTCTTAGAAGTGATTTCTTTGAGTTGTTGCTGGTTGGTGAGTGCTGCCCGCCTTCCTCTTTCAATGGAATTCTTGTGGCTTTAGTGGGTCTAAAACTTTGTTAGATTGTACTATAATCTTATCTGTACTATATATATTTTGCTTTACTTAACGTTAACTAAGTTTAATTAACTGTGATCAAAAAGCTTTTGCGAACCTGTCATATCGAGTTTATAAAGACAAAAGAAGAGTATTTCGTTATGACGGAATCATTAATAATGCTGTCGTAAGGCAAATGAAACTTTAAGCTCGAGTGATATGGCTGCGCAAGTGCGAAATTCGATAAGTTCAAAAATTATATACAAACACACACACATACATAAATATTTATTTCGGCAAATATTTAAGTTGACTTTTTGGCCGCTTTGCCATTCGACTCCACTTTAAAGGCCAACCCTAATGCTGCAGTGATTAATTGGCTGAGACTCGACTCTAAGCCTTTGAGCATCGATAAGCCAAATTATCATTATCGATGACTATGAAATCCCACCTGCGATATACATAAGTGTGATTTATTTTCGGGTTGCTATATATTTGAAGATGTATTAAATTAATTGCAAAACGGTGCTTTATAACAAAATTTGCAGTTATCGATAACATTAACAGCTGCATAAACTTGACAAAAGCGTGTATTAAGTCAAGTCAAATTAATGCAAGAACTTTAACAAATACGTCAGGCCTTGCTGATGTTTGAAATTCGATAAGGATCAATATTTATCGATACATAAGGATAGGCAAAATTTATGAAAACATATTTCTTAAGTTAGATGGCCCAAAACAAATCATAAAAATCTTATAAACATTTCGATAAACATCGATATTTATCGATATATTAAGGTAGATATAGCAGAGCATAGCAGTTTTCACGACGATAATCTTCATCGATATGTGCATTCATCACATCCATTGCCCAACAACAACTGCACTCCCAACTTTCTATTGACACGAACTCTCTCACAATCCAAAAAAACAAACAAACATAGATGCAATGCGCCAAACTCAACTCGCAACACAAAATCGCACTTTCAGTACTCGCACCTTTAAGAAATTTTAACAATTTCATAAACTAGACAACAACCAACGAAGCAAACACAATCGGTTTGCGTGTCTGTCTCACAAAAATAAACAACAACAAAAAATATAGCAGAAATTCAAAATGAAAATAAAACCAAAAAGATGCAAAGATAGAAATGCCATCCATATACATATGTATGTATGTATGTTTTGTCAGGTGTGGTGGGTAGTAACTTAAATAAACAACAAAAGAGCAAAATTATTTTTAAAATCTGACACAAATTGCTAAATAAGTACAATAAACTTAAGAACTTGTTCACGTGTTTTGGCTATACTTCAACTTCTACTTCTGCTAACTAAGCGACATCTTGTTGGCCATATATTGTTTTTTCTACGAACTGGGTTTCTATGCAAAGCTATGCAACAACAACAACAACAAAATACTTACTCTACTCTAACTTGACAAATCTGTCAAAAACAGACAAAAACCAAACAGAGAACCGCAGAAACTGTGAGACAAAATTACTCAAAATGACTGAGCCCAAAACGTGCACAGAAAGCAACAATAAGCCAACAAGAAAGAACTGATTTAAGTTTTTTTTTTTTTTATTTCAGTACAACTTCTTTTTATTACAAACATAATAAAAAACTTATAAAAAGAATTTAGGTTTTTTAAAAATTTAGAACGATATTTTAAAGCTTTTTTTTTTAAGTTAATTTAACATAAATTTGATCAAGTTGTTTTACCAGTTTTATGCAGATACCGTAAGTAAAAACAGAAAAGTTTTATTTTTGTACTTTTTTTTTATGGATTTTTACTTAAATAAGTTTTCAACTAGACGCTGCATACGAAATTTGATTCAGTTCAGTACTGAAGCTTGTTTTCATCTTTTTTTGCATTTAAAAATAAACAAACAAGTTTTTTTTCACTGTACTTGAGAAACCTTAATATATAATGAAAATTGAAATTGAAAAGCCGTCTTGCAATATAGTTAATCGACTAATGTGTGCTGATTAGCTTGGCTTAAAGATACAAAACTGCGTATTTGTATTGTTGCTGTTGTTGTTGTTGTTCTATTCACCATTGGGGGGCCCATGACGATCGCTTTTTGGCTCCGCAGTTAGACAAACTGACAGTTGCGGGCTAAGAGCTGGCCGGCTGCGTCATACAGCTCTGCAGATGGGTGGAGAGATAAGGCAGAGACAGAGAGAGGTAGTCGGTTGGGTGGGGTTAGGGGCAACGCTTGTCAATCAACAAGCAACGCCACTTCTATGGCTTATCTAAAGTAACTAACGCAACCGCTAATCGATCATTTGGCTTGTTGTCTTTCTGTCTCCGTCTCTCTCTCTCTCTCTTTCTCTCTCTCTCTCTCTCTTTCTCTCTCTCTCTCTCTTCTCAGTCTATTTGTCTGTCTGTCTGTGTTAGACTCTCTTATGTTCTGCGCCAGCAAAGAGAGGGAGAGAGATGAAGAATGTGGCTGATAAGCCGCCGTTTTTTAGCGGCCAAAACTGGTTTGCTTGCCAGAGCATCAGTGGGGAGGCTGCCGCCGATTTCTCAAGCACAAAAAGCCAAAAAAACAAGAAAAAACATCAAATGATTCATACCAAATTCAAACGTAAAAACGATGCGTTGTTTAGTTTCAGCTCACACACACACACACACAGATACACATAGGTATGTATGTATGCATGTAGCCAAAATATTGGTTGCTGCTGCCTCTGCTGCTTGGGCCAAAAGATTGATCGCATTTCAAACAAGCGCAGGCGATCAAATAACCTCACAGCGCTGAAAAGCCGTTAACATTTTGCATATATACATACATATATAAGTACATCACACACACACACACACACTCGTACGTACTTAGTATATGTATATGAAAAATAATAATGTTTACATTTTAAATTGAGTTCCTCAGCGTCAGCGTTAAATATTTTCTGTTTCTGTTTGTTTTTTTATTTTTATTTTTTTATTTATTTTTAGGTGGTTTTTGGTTTCGCATTTGGGCTTGGATTTCGATTTTGGGTTTTGGGTTTTGGGGCACGGGCTTGAAGTTTATTTTATACCCAAACATATGAATATATCATAAGGTGCTTTTGTTTGCTTTTAGCAAACTCAAAATTTATTGATTTGAAGATCACTTGCTCATCGATTTAACAAAAAAAAAACGGTTTCTTGAAATGTGATATCCAAACAAGAGAAGAGTCGAATCTAACATTGTTGTTTTGTGTCAAATATAATAAATAAAACTTTATTACTTTAACACACGAGAGTTTTAATGCATCTTTGGGAAATTTGTACATCGATTATAAATGATTTCTAGCTTTATTTCAAAAAATTTTTAAAAGTTTTATAAATCGGTGATTTTTATTTGGTCTAACGAAGCAATACTTCGATTCCCCATCATTATGACCTGACTAAATTTGGCATTTCACAAGGCTTTCATCAAACTCAGATAGACACATTAAGTTTCATAAATCACTGCAAAAATATTTCTAAGATATTTAAAAACAATAAAACAGTTACGAAAAAAAAAAAAAAAAAAACTGATCTCTGTTAGATAATCGACGGCATAGCACAATTAAATAAATATTTAGTACTACCGTGCAAAGCTAGAGAATAATAATATTGATTCATATGCAAATATTTCTAAGCTTTCGCTTGAATTTCTAACAACAAACTAGAACACATTCGAGAATTTTTATTTTTTTTGCTCAAGCCACGCCCTATCTTACGAAACAAACAAACAGACAGATCAACCATTTTTGAAGGTCGATTTAGATTTTTTTCAGATTTTAGATTTCTTTATGTTTTTGGTTTTTTGGGCATTTGCATTTGATAACACGCTGCGACTGTTATGTTGTTGTTGGCTTCAATTGAATTTTGTCACATTGACCCATATATATATATATATAGTATATAGTAAATACTGTTTACTAAATAGTGTCGCTCAATCCAACAACAACACAAGAACAGATTGGAAATCAAATTTGGAATTCTCGTTTTTGTGTGATTTACTAAGTATGGATAGGGTATGTATATAGCGTTGCATAATGATAGGATTCAAAAATAGTTTTTTATAAGATATACATATGTGCCTTATTATATAAATATATAGAACAAATAGAAAATATTAATTATTATTTTTTTATTTTTTTGGCTTAAAGGTTATACATTTTTGAAGTAAACTATAGAATCTGTAATAAGTAATTTTCCCTTAGTGTATTCAACATTCGTTATGTATCTATCGGTCTAATCGGTTGTCTATTTGTTGCCACAAACAAGGAAAGGTGACAAGCCTAATGAAGCTAATGAAGCTGACAATGCTTATAACCAAAATCACATCACAACTGCAGCTAAGCTTTACTTTCAGCCATAAATGAAAAATAAAAGCAAAACCTGTAGTTGAATCTATGATCAAACTTGGACTTGTTGCGAGTGTGATTTCGATTTTGACAGTGACATTAATGTAAATGGTAAATGCGTTCAATGGCAATCAAATGTTGAGGATGTCACTTTAGTTGCATTCCATCACTCAATCAATCAGTCAAGCAGTAAGTCAATCGGTGAGTATGAAAATAAATACAGATAAATAGAAGTGCTCAGTAAAATACATCTTTCCAGATTTCTCCAGCTTTATTATCGATATTGATCGATTAAGGATCTAACAGAAAATGTGAATTATCAAAATCGATAACGAAAATATATAACAATTAAATAAAAATGCTCTACAAAATAAATCTTCATAAATATGTGCTATCAATATACACCGGTTAAGGATCTAACAAAACATCTGAATTATCAAAATCGATAACGGCTAAAAATGGCTCTTCAACAAAACATCTTTGCAGATTTCTCGAGCTTTATTATCGATATTAATCGGTTTAGGATCTAAGAGAAAATCAATAAAAATGTATAAAAATAAAGAGCCTTTCTGGCCCATTTGTATTTGCCATAACCGGTACGTATTATTTATTACATTTTGTCGTCTGAGCCAACCCATTTTTGGAAAGTGTTCACAAAAGCGACTTGTTGTTGCCTTTTATGCGATATCGAAATTGAAATTGAAATCCAAATCCGAAACAACAACTATTCGACTTTTCTCTCTCTATCTCTCTCTCTATCGCTATTTCTCTGTCATGGCTTACATAATTAGTATCGTCAAGGTTAACATTAACGCGTTAACTAAATGGTCAAGTGCGAGCTTATCGTTATTGCAAAAGCAACATCGACGCACGTCATATTCCGTTTATTTTTATTTGATGCCTTATTTTGATAAGATACGGACTGTATTTAAGCAAGATTGCACCGACTATCGATAGATATTATGCACTTGACTTGGGTGTGGTCGTTTAGTGATTAATAAGAAACGATTGCAAAAAAGCATCGTTCACAATTGCTTCGCTTTTGCTATTATTATCTTATTTGTTATTGATGTCTAAAATTTTTTAATGTATTTTTTTATGCTAGTAGCAGTTAACACCTGGCTGCACCTGTTGCTCTACTACAACAACGAACAGTTAACAGTTCTTACCTATAAGCTAATATTCTGGCTACTATGTATATGGTTATAATTTATTAACAAGCAATTGTTGTTGTTGCCGTACTTAGCAAGCAGAGCCAGAAGAAGAATGTATGAAGTGCATGCTAAAATTGTCTCTATATAGAGTAAGCTCTCTTGCCCTCTCTCTCTCTTTCTCTCTCTCACTCACACTGTGTGTATATCTATCTAACTACTCAGATATTGTTGCCGTGTATTGTTTGATGATTTATTTTTTATTTTATTTGTGCTACTGGTTGACCTTGACAGGCGGCAACGGCACACACACACACATAGAGAAAAAGAGACAGGGGGAGCGAACACGATCTCTTATGCACAAGAGCGAACGTTCGCTTCACTAACACACAGAGAGCGACAGCGAGAGCGAGAGAGCAAAGAATAACATTAACATTTGTATGTGTTTGTGTTTTAACTCACCTTTTGCGGCACTCATTAGATCTTTAACCTCTTTGATAATGCGCTTGATCTGTTGACTAGTGTGATCCAATTCCTTTTCGTGGCGATTTAAATTGTCACGAAATTCGGGACTATCGACAATGCATTCCTCAAATTCTAATGGCTCCAGGCCGCGGCGAATATCTTTGCCGCCTCCCATTTTTCTTGTTTTGATTTTTGTTGGCGATGTTGCTGATGTTGTTGTTGTTGTTGTGCTGTTGAAATTTGTTGTTTTATGCTTATTCTTAGCGTTGTTGTTGTTGTTGATATTGATATTGTTGCTATTATTGATTTGAGAGGCGTTTGAATTGTTCCGCCGAAAGCGTCGACGCACAAAGTAAATGTGCTTGTTTTTTAATTTGGTTTTTGCTGCAGCTGCTGCGGCTGCTGCGGCTGCTGCTGATGCTGCTGATGATGCTGCGGCTGATGTTGTTGCTGCCGTTTCGTTGTTGTATGTTTGCTGTTGCTGTTTGTTAGTAGCAGTTGCTGTTACGTTATAATTGTTGTTGTAATATTTCTTTTTATTAGTATTCGCTGTCTGCGGCTCATTAGTAGTTATATTTGTATTGAAATTAATATTATTAATATTGTTATTATTATTGTAATTAATATTTTTGTGTTGCGTCTGCTTCATAATTTTAGATAAAACAAAATCATCAAACAATATATATATGTATATATATATGTATGTTATTCAGTTGCACAATTTTTGTGGTAACACGTTTCAAGCACTTTTTGTCAAACAGAACAAATGCAACAGAAAAAAAAAAACAATTTGCGGCACTGCAAGAACAAAAGGGAATTTGAATTAATAAACAAACCAAACAAAAAAACACACACGAAAACTTCAAAACAAAAGCCAATATTTATATTGTAAGTATGTATGTATGTACATATGTACACAACAATAAACAAATATGAGCATAGTATGTAGATGGGACAAATACAAAGTTTATATGTACATATATGAAAACAAGCACAAATAACTTCTTCATTTGATAATCGCACAGCAAAAGCAAAAAACACAGCTGAGATATTAAAATACAAAAAAAATAAATACACCCACACACACACACACATGGATTTAAATTACACAAAACAAAAAAAAAACTTGCACATATGTTTGTATGTAATTATGCTCATAACGATGGGGGCGACTGGTGATAACAATAACAATTAATAAACTGCTGTAGAACGGCAGAAATACGCAAAAGCAAGCTTTATGTATATATATGTGTTTAAATGCATGCATATGCACAAACATATTAGAATAAAAAAATTACTGTTGTACTAACTTTTTTTTCAAATGCATATTCTCAATATTGAAGAGTGCAGCAGTAGCAAAAACAACGAATAGCAGCATCAGCGACGACAACAACGCAAGAGTGAGAGAGCGCGCTGGTTCACGCGTTCACTTGCTCGCTTACTCAGTTACTCACGCACTGATGCTGCCTACAGCCGCAGCAGCAGCTGCCGAAAACGTCATGGCATAAATAAGTTGTACATACATACATATGTACGTTTATGCACTGCACGCACAATCATGATAACTCGGCAGAGAAAAAGTTTAAGGGATTTGGGCAAAGCGATAAACAACAAACCTGATGTTAATTCATACGTATGTACATATGTATATATTTAATCAGTAAAATATATTAGTGGGCAAATATTTAAATGTCGGTTCTTGCTATCAGTTACTGCATAAAAGTAAATATTTATGGCGAAAATTCATTTGCCGCTGTTGCTGCCCTGCTTTCATTGTTGTTTTTGCTGCTGTTGTCGATGTTATTGTTGTTTTTGCTATTGCGGCTGCTTGCAATTTGACTTTGGTTTGCAGTTACTTTTTGGTTTCCGTTTGCTGCAACCAATTTCATTTGCTAAAAATCAAATTTCGCTCAACTACAAACACACACACACACACATATAACACTCTGGCACTCACAAACATAAACACACACACGTACATGCATACACAAACACACATGCATGCATTCGCCGTCGTTTTTAGCAGAAACTTGTTGAATATGTACGTATAAAAAAAAAACTGGTTGCGCGACATCAACTATAAAGGCGCGTTCAGTGTTCGGCACATACACATTACACACTAACACACACTTAGTCAACACACAGAGTCAACAACTAAAACTGCACTGCATTTTTGCGTTGTTTGTATTTATATATTTTATTATTAATTTGGCTCCGTTTTTCGTTTTTCTCAAAGTTATTTGCAAATTTGCACCACACACACGCCTGAGCGCACTTAGTCGAAAAGTGCGACATGAACTTTATTTTTCCCACATGTGTATTTAAAAAAAAAAAAACAGGAGAAAAAACAAAAAAAAAAAAACAACAAAATGTATATAATACGTATGAAAGAATTGAAACTACAAAATTACACACTTCATTGCATAATTTCAGCTGCTGTTGCGGCTATTGCGGCGGCTGCTGCTGCCATTTTGATACGCGCGATCAAGTAAATACGCGTATTTTAAACGCAACACAGCGGCACACACGAAAAAAAAACAACAAAATGCAATTGTTAGCCGTCGGTCGCGCGACGTCGTAGTCCGTTCACGGCAAAAATCCAACAAGACAAAACCGAAAACCAAAAAAAAAAATAGCATCACACACGTCGATTGCAATCAAAGGTATCGCCATGCGTCGTGCCGCTTTTAGTGCGCTCTGAGAGCGTAAAAATATTCGTTTGTGACGTCATGTTTGAATATTTTCGCGCCTAACAAATGTTGAAAACAAATTCTATATTTTAAGAAAAATCTACGCTTGAAACTGCATTCTAACAATATTAGGCAACTTATTAAATATACACTGTATACAGTATTTGTATTATTCAGTGGACATAGTTGTATACATTTTATGCTTTGACGTCACACTACGCCTGTTACTCTCCTGTTACCGTTCTGTTGCACTGCTGTTTTATGTTACTATCATATTGCGCGCGTTTTCTGTTAAACTAATGCATTATGTTATTATCATATCGCGCAGTTGTTTTGGTTTGTTTAATATAAATTGTGAGCTAGCGTGCTACGAGTATATGAAATAAAGTATTTAAAGGCATGAATTTATTTTCAGCTTAAATATTTAATCGGGTTAGGCTGTAAGAAAGCTGTTTACTTAACAGGCAATTTTTAGATATGTTGCTTTGCATTATTATCGATGAGCGCTTTTTAGTTGCCGCCAGATGTCGCTACAGTCAGTATGTTCACCCAACGTGTTGTTACTCACTTGACGAAATGCCCCATCGAATATTTATATTCGGACTGTTATCTAAAATCCTCTCAATGTAATTTGTTTATACCCAAGATTGGTCTCGCCCTGCATTTTCCTTATATTAAATTATTACTTTAAATTATCTAAGTAAAGAGTTCGAGGTTTTAATATAATTTATATTTTGTATATTTTCAATATGTATAGAATAATAGCAATTACACAAAATAATATTAATAGACAATAATTATAATAATCATAATCATAATAGTACAATAATGATCGGTACATATTTATTTATTCATATAATCATAACAATCCTCAACGATTGCAAAATTAAATCATACAGTCAACATGCAAACACACAAAAAAAATAAAATAAAATATTGTGTATGGATAGAGTACGTATTGTTGATAAACAAAAAAAAAAAGAACAAAAAAGATAATAATTAGTGACACGCTTCTAGTTTTGATTTTTTTTTAATTATAGGTTATTAAGTTACAAATAAAGGGTAATAATAAATATTTATTTATGCCTTGGTCCCCCGCAAAGGACGTTTTGAGTGAGAGACACGCGCATTGAAATCGGCAAAAAATAGATAAAAATATATTTTAAATATTTAAATAATAATATACATACACACATAAATGATACATAATATGCTCGCAGTGGCATGTTTTGAATATTTTCTATATATGATTTTTATACCGTTAGTAGTATAATAGTTCGATTTAAATTTCGCTTCAATATTTTGTGTTTGATTCGTTATGCGAATTGGAAAGATTACTAGTGTTTGTTTGTTTTTTTTTATGGATCGTGGATCGTGTTTGTGGAACGCAAAAATATCTAAATTTAAAAATAACTGTTAACGTTGCATTTATATTATAATGTACTTTTAAATTATTTTTTAACGTGCTACGTTAATTGTTTTTTCTGTTTTTTCTTTAGATTTCTTTTTCACATAAATTTAATATAATTTGCTTTAAGTTAAAATCTTTACTCCTTTAAGTAATAGAATGTTTTTTTTTTCGTTTCTTTTTTTATACAAACAATTACAATTTCAATAATTTTTTTGTTTTTTCGTTCAGCAGTAATAATTAGTGTATGTATGAATGTGTGCGAGTGGTGTTGGAGTTGACAAACTGGCAAAAACGAAGCAAGCTATGAGGTTGAGGTGAATTCAACGGAGGTGAATTTGGTATCCTTTGAGTATCGCGCTCTCTTCACTCTCTTTTTTGTTCTCTCGCTGCCAAATTTGCGCATATAATTTAATACACTTTTAAACATTAACTGTGCCTGCTGCTGCTGCAATTATTAAATTTTAATTTAATTTTTAAAGTTTCCTTCAGTTGGTTATTTTTTTTTTTTTATATATTAAAGTAATTCATATACACGTGTATATAATTCTCCGGTTTTGTAATTTATTAATAATTAATAAATTTTATTTATTTAATTTGTATTTATATTTGCATTTATAATTGTATAGATATATATGTATATATATTTATATATAAATATATATATATATATATTTATCCATGTGTGTGTGTGTGGATGTGTTTGTGTGTATTTTTGTGTGTTTTCAATGATTTCTTTTGTTTATTTTTTTTGTAATGCTTAAACTGTAATAATTTTAATAATAATAATAAACTACGACCATTATTTTCTTTTGCTGAACACTAGGTTGTTTTCTGCTTGCTTTTTACGATTATTTTCATGTTGTTGTTGTTCTTCTTCTTCTTTTTGTCGTCGAATTCGCTCTTTAGATGCTGTTGTTGTAGACATTCGCTTCTTAGTTGCTTTTGTACCTGTTGTGGTGTTAACACAGCAGAAATGGAATAGAAAAAAGCATGCATTAGAAAGGGATAGCTATAGTGTGTGCGTGTGTTCAGCTTTTGAAAAGTTTAAGCATCAAACTGCCATGCAAAGTTTATTCTCAAAAGTTGAATAATACAACAAATTTTGTAAGGTCTATATAATATGTATAAAAGCAAGCACAACTAACCGAATTATTGTTTTTCTGTCAAATGCACAACATACGATGGTATTTTTTTTGTAACTCAACATTATGAACAAAAAACAAATAAAAAGGGTGGAAAAAGTAATGAATATTTTACTATGCGTGTTGTTGTTGTATTTGTTGTTTAGGTGTTTCAATTATTGTTATATTGGTCGTTTTTGTAGTTTGTCGCTCATGCAAATATTTGTTGTGTTGTTGTTGTTGCATCTGCTGTTGTTGTTACATTTGTGTTTTTGTTGTTGTCGTTGTTGTTTGCCTACATATACGGATAGCCCATGTTGCGTCCGGCCGCTGCTGCAGCCGCTGCTGCTGCCGCAGCGCCAGGCGCATAATTTGTTGCATATTGTTGTGGTATGCCACCCATTGCCGGCCCAGCTGTTATCATCAATTGTGGCTCCATTTGTATTATATTTTTATGCTCCGTTGTATCATCCTCCTTCTCACGCTGCGCCTCATTCAGCTCCAATTTATCCACCTTGCTGGTATATTCGCGCAGCACCTAAACGGAACATCAAATCAATTAGTTTTGGTTGCAAGTTCATTGTGATTCGATTGTTGGTTGTCGGTTGTTTGTGTTTGTACCTGTATCAAATAGGGCATGGCAAAGTCCATGATTTTGTGTTTCCATGCCAGTTCGAGTATAACATCGGGACGCAGCAAATCGTAGCACTATCAAAAAATAAAAAAATTTAATGTAATGTAATGAAAATTGTACTCCATTCGATTCGATTGGCACCTGATATAGACATGCGGCAAAGCAGTCGTGTGCATTGCGTTCTAGGAACCAGCCCAATAGCTCCTCAGCAATTTCCTGTTTGCCCGATTCGGCGGCATATTCCATTGCATCCTTATACAATTTATCTTTTTTGCATAGCTCAACGCTTTGTTTCCAGCGATTGTTGCCTAACAAAAAAACAAAAAAACCAAAAAAAAGTGTTAAGAAAAATGCTTGAATTAGGATCTGTTTTTCGTTTACTTTTCTTACCCTTATAGAGATAGGCTGCAATGCGACGGAATTCGGTTAGCTCATGCTTCTCCAGCTTCTGTGCCAAGGCAATAGTATCAAAGTTATCAAAACCATCAATGGAATTGCGCAAACCTTGATAATCCTCCTCATCGATAAGCAGACCATTTAATGCCTCATTGATTGCCTTGTTGTTAAGCGATTGTACCGAACGTAGATACGGCTTAACCAGCGGCAGATAGCCTGTTTTTGAGAAATAACTAACGGAACGTGTGTGATCCATGCGTGGTGCAAGCACAAGCAACATATCATTCAATAGCAACGGCTTAAAATCCAAATAGAATTCAATGGCTTTGTAATAGAGCTCAATGTTTGCCACCTTAGTGATGATGTCCTTAAAGTGTCCCTCGCGCCACGCCTCCGTGGGATGTGCCATCATGGCTAACACTGCATTATCATATTCCTCATACTTGTCATAGAGAAAGACAAGTTCGGACCACAAATGCGCCGATTCAGCGGCACGCAACACTTTTGGTATATTGACACGCGACCAAAACAGTTCCAAATGTTCGCGCATTTTCGATGGTTTGAATTTGGAATAGAGTATGGCCAATTCACTGAACATGCCCATATGGGCACGCTCCAGGCCCAGCGCCGATTCCAGCAGCGCAATCAGCTCATCAAAATAGCCACGATTCTGATAGTAATTAATCAAATCCTCCAGCTCATCGGCATGTACAACAATATGCAGACCGCACATTTGTGCCAAACGAAACTCTTCGGCATCGACACATGCAAAACACACTTCCTTCCATGTGCGCGTCGAATTGGCTTTGCGTGCCGAATCGACGGCGCCTTGGAACTCCTTCAGATACACCAGCGTAATGGCCAAGCGGGCAAAGTTGCTGACATTGTTGTAGAGCAATTTGGCGGCGTCGTACATGCCATCGCTGAAGCAACGATCGCCAATCTTTTGTATGTCCGCATGATTGGGACCCGAAATGAACTCTTCGAGATCAGCCAGACGTCCGGTGCGCGCATAGGCATAGATCAATTCACTTTCAATATAGGATTCGCGCGCCTTTTTGCGTGCCATTTGCAGATAGCGTACAAGATCGTCCCACGATTCAACTTTGCTGGCAACATCAACAACATCCAAATAGGCGCTGGGATCATCGGCTTTGATATACGAATCGATTGCCTCTTTGACCAAACCCTGCTGTAATTGTGCCTTGGCCAATTGCGACCAAACCGCTGGCTCATTGCAACGTTCAGCAAATTCATTGGCACGCTCCAAATTGTTCACCTGATCGATGAGCACCTGAATAGCCGAGGTATTAACATCGAATTTCTTGAATATAGCAAATGCCTCTTCATACAATTGATTGCTTATTGCAATGTTGGCAATATCTGGTGCATCATAGTTATCCAAACGGTTAATATAGTCCATGACGCGTGTATGATCCGCTTTGATCGCTGTCAATATCAATAGATTCTGTAGATTGCGATGATCGCTAAACACTGACGAATCCAGTATTATCTTCTCAAGCAGCTCAATCAATTCATTGGGCAAATCAGCGGTCATGAAAGCCTTCACAGTAGCAGAGATATCGTCGGGATCTTGGGTTTCCGACAACGCCGTCTGCACAACCTGATCGATAAGCTGACGTTTATAGGGATTGGCTTCCGATAGAACCTCAGCCCACAATTCAACATCACGTCGTCCAACCAAATAGCGTGCCTCACTCTTGAACAGCGAATTCTCATTGCAAACAGCAATCAGTTCGCGATCGCACTGTCCACGCTCATAGGCGACGCAAGCCAAGTGTGGATCACGCTTCTCACAATAGCGTCCGACAACGCGACTATCATAGTATTGATTCTCTTTGAGAAAACGTTCGGGATTGTTATTGGAATCAATGTAGATCTTGGCCAGGGCATTGTGTGTGGCTGGCTCAACGCAACCTTCGTGGACGCGCGACTCCAGCCAGGGTAGCAGCAGTTTAAGACGATTACGTTTTTCAACCTCCTCGACCAGCTCATCGGTTGAGAATTGTCCCTTGACAACCAATATGAGGTTCTTAATAATATCCTCGCTACAATCGACATCGAGCAGACCACCAACAACAACTGGCAAACGCGAAGGATTCACCTTTTGCACATAAATCTCAATGTATTTTTGTAGATTATTGCGATATAGATATAGAACAAGATCGTGCACAAAATCAAAACGATCACAAACAATAATCAATGGCAACTGATCTGTCAATTTGGCCTCCTTCAAGAAATTCTTGACACGCTCCGGATTATAGCAATTGGATTCGCGGCAAATGCGTTCAACTTCCTTGATCTGATTGGTCTTGCAGGCGGCTTGTATATACTTGAAATGCACTTCGGGATCCTGCGAAAAGTTAACAATGCTGCTCAAAAAATAAAACAATCCATCATAGCTCTTAAAACTCTCAAATAGATCAATCAATGCTTTGGTTGTCAGCTGTTCATGATACTTTGTGGCGATTTGCACACAAATCTGCAAGTTTTGGCGCAAATTGGCTGTCAACATTGCCTTCAAACATTCCAGCGAATCCTCCACAGACAGCGTGCCAAAGAAACTAACCAACCATTCGGCATTCAACATATGGGTGTGAACAACGGCCCGCTTAATATCATACAGATCCGTATAATGCTCCAAAGCACGTTGCAACAAACCAGCCTTCTCGCACAGCTGAGCGATATGGGCGCGATCGTAATGGGTGAACATGGCATTGCCCAAGATCGCATCGGCCACTTGGGGGGCTGACAACAGATTCATTTCGAGTAGACGCGTCTGCAATGCACCCTCAGTGGGACGATTGTGTTTGAGGGCATCGAGTAGAAAGGCTGTGCATTGTTGGACCATTGATTGTTCCATGAATATATCAACAATTTGATTGATATCCGCCAGAGGTTCCTCTTCGGCAACAAGCATGGAGGCAAATCCGGCACCTTGCTCTGGATTGCTGCGCATTACCGAGCGCAACAGGAAGATATAATCGGGTGTATAGTTAACTTTCTTGGCATATAGCACAATCTTTTGGAATTGTCCAGTTTCGGCAAAGCATTGTATCACCTTATTTGGCACATTTGCACGCAAATATATAGATAATGCCAGAGTCAAATCCGATGTCTTAACCAGATCACCCAGTTCCTCGCTACATTCAAGCTTCTCCTCCTTCAGCCATTTCTCGCACAATTGTTTCTTGCCCTGCAACAACACTGGACGGCATAGTTCCAACGATTCAAATTTATTCAATTTGCCCTGATCCAAGAGTATGCCAAAGTATTGTAATAAAGGCGGTGTTGTTGTACCCGCTGGTGTTTGGACTTGTTGGAAACGTTGTATTGTTTGGGGTGTACGCAAAATGGCTTTTGGCGCCAAAGCAGCGACTTTGGCTGCCTCTGCATATTGTCCGGCTGTGAAGAGTTTATTGAATTTACGCACAAATAGATCTTCGGCTCCGGCCAAATTGTTGCGCACAGCCATGCGCAAAGCGAGATCAGGATTCTGCAGTACCGTATTGATATAGGGTATAATTTGTTCTTCGTCAACGGTCACGGACAGGACTTGGCCTTTGCGATTGACGCCAATGATGCCACCGCTGGCCTCGTGCGGTGCTGTCACAAAAATCGTATCGGCCGATATGCGATTCATGTAGATGCACGTGGCCGTTTCCATATCGTACAGATGGATATATCCATATTTGGTTATCAAATAGATTGTATCGTACTTGGCGGAAACCTGCATGGCAACCGGAAAGTCATTTTGTGCCTCGGGCGGAAAGAATACATCGACAGCCTTCTTTGGGAACGGTTGATTGCCATTTGGCGGTGTGCCCACCTCAATGATATGCAACTTGCCACCGGTTGCGGTGCGAACAGCAAAACAGAATAATGTTGTCGGCTCCTTGTTGCCTTCGATCTTGAAGGTGGCAAAACTTGCTGCATGTCCCTCAATTGCTTGGGATACCTTACGTTCCACCGAATACAATTGCATGGCGCCAGCAACGCGACTTGGCAATGCCGATATGCCAACGAGTAGCAGCCATTGTTGCGATGCATTGCAACGATAATTGATTATTTGACAGCCGTTGAGCGAGGAATGTCTATCGAACATTTTTTGTGGCATCGAATCACCCTCCATTGACCAATGGAAGACGCTTGTCTCAGTGACCAGAGCCAATGTATTCAACGATATCCATTTCCAAAATACAACATCCTCGTTCATCGTGTGCGCTTTCATTTTCGATTTCATTTCAATATTAAAGATTTGCAATGTTTTTTGCGCTAAAAGTAATGAAGAAGCGAAAGAATAATGTTAAAATTTTGCGAATCATATTTACATATGCACAAATATTGCTTTCTTTTATTACCTTTAAGCGCAATCACCTTGCTAGCCGGGTTCATAATGGCCGAATCCGCTGATATGGGACGTCGGGTCGGATTCGATGAATCGTTCATATCAATAATGACCACTTGGGCGGTATCATTGGTCTTCTCACGCACACAAATGAACTTGTCCGATTCCATTGTCAGAGTACTGAAGGAGAACGAATTCGGATTGATGCCAACATTTGTGAGCTGCAAGGATTCAATGAGAGAATCGATTAATGAAGGTAAAAGCTTTTCCCTCTCTCAGCTGTAATGCCAAACATGTATACATACATACATACATATAGGCAAAACTCGTAATAGAGAAAGGTTTTTATGATTGAACCAAATTGCAGTGTTCGGAAAATGAATTCTTTATAAAGATAGAGAATTTCAACTGTAAGTATATATTTACAATACAATAAGTTTATGTATTTGTTGTTACGTTTTACGTCTAGACGTAGTACTTTAATCTGAACAACATGATCAGTATTAATAGTCATTATCGGTAATCATCATCTCCCTATGATCGATTCCACCCTCTCTCTAACAACAACAAAGTATGGCACGCGAAAATCATCGGCAAATATAAAACGCAATTGATAGCAACCCTTTACAAAAACCGCTCCGCCCCCTCACCCAACGCCCTGTCACAATTGCACATTGTGCACAAGCTAAAAGCTGATCATGGTAAACGGTAAACACAGAAGCGAAAAGTTCAAGGTTTTTCAATCGATTAAGCACTCTCTCTCTCTCTATCTCGCTCTTTCTTACTCTCCTTTGAAAAAGCGCACACACACACACACATAGAAGCACTATGATCATGTTATATTTTGTTGTTGTTGTCACGAGCCAAGAGCCAAAATTTGTATACTCATTTTGGCGTCTGCTATACAAATAAATCATATGCAGGTGTATGTGTGTGTGTGTGTGTGTGCAAATGTTTTTGTATGTGTAGAACAAATGCAATGCACTTAAACAAAGAAACGCTCTAACGAAACAAAGTGAAAAATTAAATAAACACGGAGAAAGCAACAATGCGAGGCAATTTTGTCTTGATGTAGTCTGCCTGCTTCTAATATGTACATATGTATGTACTATATATACATTTATGTATATTTTAATCAAATAAAACAAATACTGGATCGCTAGATATTATATAGTGTTCATTCATGAGATGGGTCAAACTTTCAAACAGAATCAACTTTCAAAACCAATATTTTTTTTCAAACTAGAAAACTTTGCAAACTTATTGTTTAAATACAAACAAATACAAAAACATTTTGTAAATATATTTGTTTATTTAAAGCTTTTTATTTACATATTTGGACCAAAATTTTGCATGCATCAGAGGGCTGCTCTTCGTTTGATAAATTAATACATACATATGTATATACATATGTACATACATATGTACATAAAAAAAACATATTCTTATCGGTTAACTAATTGTTGTTGTTGGTAAAGCGAAGCTGTAGTGGTGACTGGTACATACACACCCCATAAAACAAAACAAACAGCATTAACAAAAAAAAATTATATATGTAATTTAATATTCATAAAAGCGGCTGCATTTTATCAATAGTTGAATACATTCAAATGTACATTTTACTACACATACATACATACATATATGTATGTACATAAAAAAAACGATATGAGCAAGCATATTTTTTCTAAATACGAATACATGTACATAAGTACATTTGTATATTTATGTGGTTTTTATAGTCATACATATTGCAAAATCATTTTGGGTTTATGGGAGAATTATTATTTTAATCATTCAGCACAAAATGAATCAAATTTAACTATTAACAAGACTGGAACAAGTGTATGTAGTAAAGATTTGCAGGAAAAGATATGAATAATATTTATCAGAAAAAAAAGAAGATAATACGCTAAGTTTTATACTACAGCGCAACTGTTTGGCTTAACTTCTGTGTAGATAAACACAAACAAAATGGAAAGTTAAATCTGAAAGCGAGCGTCAAAGAGAAAGAGAGAGAGAGCAACATAGTATGAAGGGGCGTTAATCGTTAGTGTATTAACGGTAATACATAATACATACATATGTACATACAAACATACGAAATAACATGTTCAAATCGATTCGTTGTCATATAATTGGCATATTAAATTGTTGTTTTTTTTTTTTTTTTTGCTGCAATGCATTAAGCGACGATGTTATTGATTAAATTGGGTCTATGCATTATGACCAAATGCAATTGAAAATTTGAATAAAAAAATAGCACAATGCAAAACTAGAACGCGCGCGCATTCAAGAAAAAGCCCAAACAACAACAATCAACTGTAGACGCTTCTAAATAAATAGCTTCAATTGGGTGCTCAGATTTTCTATTTGGCACATTTCGTTGCGTTTTCACGTTATTTATGTCAATTACAAATTAACACACGGTCGTTTCGCACTTGGTTGCGAGAGACGACACACACACACACACACATACGCATACTTATAAAAGACGCTTGAGTGCGTGTGCTTCATAATCAAATTTAGTCTACACGCCCCGCTTAGCACTTGGGCTGCGCGAGCCAGTGGACCACGGTTTGAAGTAGGGTGTCTCAATATGTATGCAGCTCCAAATGCAAACAATTACTTCTAAAAATATCGTAAAAACAGTTTTCAAATGTATTATTGCCTAATTTTGTTTATTCTTATTTCTGCAGAAATAAAAAGAAAAATACTCTTTAATTTTGTCCACTTAAATTTATAACTAAGTAAGTATGATATAGAATCAAATCATTTCTCACGCAGAACATAGAACACATTATTGAATATGATGGTTTTGTGTGTAAATCAGGCTAAAGATAAGATTAACAATCGCACATATGTATGTAGAGTGAGCCGCCCTAATGCGCTGTGAGTCTGATATTTTGACATGGATACAAGTGAAATTAACAATGACGCTTGTTGACGACGACGACGACGACTAAAGATGATATGGACATATTATGTACGCATGTACATCGTTACTGTTAATACGACTTTTCTCTGATTGCATACATGCATATACATATACATACATACAACGATCAACAAAAAGAAAGAGGCCTAAAAATCTTTGATTTATTCAATCAAAACGGCAACAACAGCGAGCAGCTAAGCTCAAGTTACAACATGCTAAACTATGGTGAATATGTGAATATCATGTCAAATGCCGTTGCTTATGAGTTGGTGTGCATGGCTTTTTTTCACCACAGCACAATAGATTATAGGAAAAGTAGGAGTGGAAAAGGGGGGAAAAAAACCTATCATGCTGTTGTTGGCTAGCTGGCAGGCAATGAATTCCCCTCTTGTATTTTCTGCATAATATGCAGAAAAGCATCTCAAACGGTGGCACACAATTTGCATTGCACAAGCTATGAAACAACTTGAAACACTAAAATCCATAATACTCCAAAACGAAACAGAAAGAAAAAAGACTCAATGCTCGTAATTACAGAGAAACCGGTTTGGCAATGGCGATACACTTATACCAACGAGCATCAAACTTTAACACATGCAGGTGTGTGTAAATGTGTGTGAAACTGTGTCTGTATGTAAGCCGGCATTTGTCACCGCCAGTGGGTGCTCTGCATGCTTTTTGATTTGTAAAATTACATACACATACGCATGAGTATTTTGTTTTTTGTTTAAATAACAGTTGGATTTGGCATGCATCTGCAACTGTAAAACAACAGCAATCATACGATAGATTAAAATGGAGCGATAAAGAGAGCAGGCCAGCAAAAGAGAGAGAGAGACAAGTTTTCTAATTGGAGTAACTGCTGCCATTTCTGTTTCGACTTGCCATGGACGAGTTTATCAGCAACATTCACCAACTCAGCGAAATGGCGATAAACAATGAGAGCGTGAGAGCAGCACAACAGGCAGAAGGCAGCTGACAGAAGTAGAGGCGTCTACCGGCTTGTGTGAGTGACTCATTCGACAATTTCGTAAACCAGAAAAATCGACAAGCGCGGACAGAAAGTAATCGTTACCACGAATTTTTTATATCATGTTAATAAATTAGCAAAATTAAATATGCGTGATAAGAAGTTAAAGCATTGACAACAATGCACATTTTTAAATACTTTTTTAACATCGAAGAGCGTATCATGATTATACAGATATATTTTTCTAAAATTTTTCCTTTACATGATATCCATTTCTAATGCTTGTTGTTATGGGTTGCTCGATATGAATCTACCACGATGTTGTGTATTCTTATAAGAATATAACGGCATATGATAATCGGCATTTGGGCGGGGGGTCAACAAGTGGTTCTCAACACAAACATGCACAATGAAAACGGAATCTGAGTCGGACCGTCATCGAAATTAGATAGGCAAACAAATTCGCTGTCAAAATAGAAATTTAACTCACCTGTAAATGCTCTTGAAAGCGAATAGGTAGCGGTTGCGTCATCTTGACTGGCTGCTATTTTGGCTCTTCGCTTAAAGTTGCAAGTTATTGTTGTAGTTGTTGTTGTTGCTGCTCCTGTCACACAGAGTTCTGCTTGCGCTTGTTCTTCGTCTTGTTTAGAGATTACACACGCACTTTTTGTTGTTGTTGTGGTTGGTTATACATAGGTAGAAACGTGAGAGAATACGAATACTGTTTGCGTCAACGTTGACGTTAAGTTTTTGTTTTTTTTTTTTTTTGATAGTTGATCTGCTTTTCTTTTGGTCGTGATCATTCGTTGATGTTGTTTTTTTTTTAGTTGCTTCGTCTTGGTTTAGGTTTTAAGCAATTTCGTTTTGCGTTGCTTGCGAAAAGACACCAAAAACTGCGCAAAGAAAAAATACAAAAATGTTTTTATTTTGTATGTATTTTATGTATTAAAAGGCGCTGCATACTATTTGATTCTATTGTAAATATTACATATTAGAAAGTAAGCGGCGCAGGGTCACCGCCTCTCAAAAAGCACAAAAAAAAAAACTACAGTAATAGGGCAACTTAATTTCCCTATACCAACACACACAGGCGCTCACATATGAACACAATCGAAACGCAGCGAAAAATTTTCTAGTATTGGTATTTTCTAATTAACAACCAATATTTTGTTAAGTTACAATTTAAAATAAAATTCACTCGAATTTTCACATAATACGTGCACACACGGCCGATTGTCGGCAAATATACAAAAGTTAATGAATCGACGACACGGGCGGCAACACAGACAGACACAATAACAAGTACAAGTCAGTGACAGAGCGGCCCCTATGGTGTGTTACAACAAAATACACCACAGCTGCTACTTGCTGTTTGGGTAAAACTGCTATGTGTGCCGTTGTGTTGGTGCATGACCAAGTCAAATATTTAAATGTCAAAATGCGCGCCGTACAAGTGTGACCATATACATTTTAAGCAACAAAAAATAATCACAACTACAATCAATTATGTAAGACATTATTAAAGTTAAATCAGATATTTGTCATAGGTATTTTATTATGTTAAAAAAATATCAATTATTTCTTTAAATGTGAGGCAACACTGCCGTTTCCTCATAGCTCACCACACTGTCAGCCATGTTGAGTTGCGCTCCGACACACTTACACACACTTGCATGCTTGTCGGACTCATGCACACAGAAACACACACATACACTCTTGCATTGATATATGTACATGTGAGCAATGAAAAAATTGCTTTGCAATGTACATATGCACCTACATACATGTATGTATTAAAACACTGTTTGCATTGATTTTGCCACGCAGCAATCATTACAAGAACTCCAATTCTGAATATCTGCAAACAATAATGTTAGATACCCCAAAATGCGCGCACATAACACGACAAAGCAGCGCAATTGCTTTGAACACGTATGCCACATAAACAAAAAGGAAAATGTTAACATAAAAAACACCGCCGACCAACACTTTGACATAGGCATAGGGCCAAAAAATGCAGTTTTCAATATTCAAAGCATTGTGGCGCCAGCTAATTCGCATTACAATTGGCATGGGTGCCAGTGCGATCATTCTTTTGTATAATTTATAATTTATATGTAATTTTTTTTATTTAATACCAAACGACGTCAGTTAATATTTTTTGCTGTTTTTGAAAGGAAGGCGAAAGCGTACCAGTTTATTGCTGTAGTTTAACAATTGCACGTCTGCACGAACACACGACGATACGATTCACATTGAATTCTTAACACATTATTCTTATTCGTTAACAAATACACGAAAGAGCAAATATTACATCGAAAAAAAATTATGAATGAGACGACTTCGGTCACTGCAAGTTAGGGGTGTATGTAAAAGACTCATCGATTTCGGATTTTTTTCAGCAGTAATCGATTATTCTACAGAGTTGCCCCACCATTTGAAACATTCTTGCTTTTTTTAAATAAAATTACACTGTCAGGAAGAAAAACAATGACCAACAAAGCTAAATACAACTTAACCATTATTTCCAATAGATTACATTTTATTTTAAAGCTTAAACGCTACTGCTACTTAACAGTGTGACCCCTCAGCTGCAACAGACCAACTCGCAACCATTAAAATCTGCAAACTATCGCGCATCTCTAAACTCTCCAAGCCGAACTGTGCATAAAGTTGGCAGTGCGCAAAGTAAATTATACTTCAATTTTCAAAACGCATTTCCAGAACGATTCCATATGAAAGCCGTGCACGCGGTGGGCATGCAAAAAGTTAATTAATTTTCCTTACACTTATGTTATTGTTAAAACGAAAATTGCCGGCATTGCTTTTCCACCACATTCGTTGAATGTTTAAAAAAAAAACAGGCGCGTTGCGCGTCGCACAAAACATATTCAAAAGTTGTTTGCTGCATCTGTGCGTCTGTGTAAATGTTTGTGTGTGAGTGTGTGCGTGTATTAAACATTAACATTGCGAAAAATCAATACACATTGTGTTCATAAGTCTCTCTTATGTGTGCTTCTTGTTCTTGTGTGTTGCGCACCGAGCGCCATTTGTGCAAAAATTCTATTTAAACAAAAGCGGGCACAGGAATAAAGCCAGGAAAGTAAAGGTGGCAGGAGGTGTGCGAGGGTCAAACACGCGCCCAACAACGCATCCAAAGGTAAAACAAATATTGTTAATACATATGTATTTACATATAAATATACGTTAGTACGTAAATTTACATGTGCGCATATCGTGTAAATTTATATGTATAGATATATATGTATGTGTGTTTCTATGTACATCCTTGCACCTAAATATAAACAGAACCAAAATTGTATGTGTGTGTACGTTTTTTAAATTTATATATATAAATAAATATGTACATAGATATGTATATATATAAGTATGTATAAGTACAGACATAATATGTCTGTATGTTGAATTTGTGTTATATTGTTATTATTTAATTGATGCCTTTGTCTCCAAATGAATGGCCAACCAACTTCATTTCGACAAGCACTATATGCATAATTTTTTCTTTCAGACGCGGACTCTCGCCCGGCTTCTTATTTATTTAGTTCACTTCTCATTTTGGTTTTTTTTGCCAGCAGCAGCAGCAACTCTTGTGATTTATTTTGTCCGCACAGACACATCAAGAGAGAGGCACACACACACTTACACAAACGCAATGTGCTTCCTTTTTGTGCTTCAACTTTGTTGTTGCTTCTTTTTGTTTATTTCGACATGCTCGCTCCTTTAACAAACGCACAGTACAGCCAGGCAGTAAGTGTGTGTGTGTGTGTTTTTGTGTAAAAGAGAATGCGATCTCCCGCTCTCTCGCCTTTTGCATTTAATTGCTCTCCTGCAGCGTTTTTGCATGCACATTTCTTATTGGAACATGTTTGTTTTTCTTTTCTAACATCATCTAATAAAACCAATTTTTTTTCGTTACAACTGCAAGTCAAAAAATATCTTTGAAAAGTAATTTCCAACTCTGCAAACATAAGTACATATTGTAAACATAGTATATCCCTTTTTATTTACGATTAAAATTTTAAGCTAACGTATTTTCAGCAGCAGTTAAAAGCTGAATGCTATGACTCAGTTCATGGTAAAAATTATCGATCATTTATTTGCCTTGTGGAAATTTTGAATTTGATTTGACTCCTGCTGCGGTGTCTCAATTCTCAGTACTAACGTTGTCCATTGCATATGCATTTATGTACATAATATAAAAGTACATAAATAGGGCCTATTATGCGCTAGTATCTATTAAAAAACAAGATGTAAGAGGTTTGGCTAAACGGTAAGCCTAGCTTAAAAACATTGGTGCACGCATTTCTTTGCAGATTGGCAACGCCAACAAGCGCGCAATTTTAAAATATTTTAATAAGTCCAAAAACAAGTTTTCAACCCCCAATTATTAAAATGGTGCTGCAAATATTACAAATTCTTTTTGCACTCTTCGACTTGCGGCGCTTTATTTTTTTTTTTTTTGTTCTGTCAACTTTAGCGTATGTTGTTGGACTCACGCTTTTAATGCTATTTTTGTGTTACAATCTCCTTTGTGTTGCCGCCGCAATGCTGTCTTCTCCAGAGCATTTACACATACATACATACAAACATGCATGTGTGCATATACACGCTGAATATACTATTTTATTGTTGGTTCCTTTTTCTGTTAAATTTGTTGTTTTTATTAGTGCTGCCAATTTCATTTTTTGCGAGCACGCAAAGGCCTGTTTGTGTTTATGCTCTCTGGCTCTCTATCACAAGACCGAGGAGTTAGTTTTTGGTTTTGTTGTTTTTTTTTGTTGTCTGTGCACCATTTTCGCAGCAGTTGCAAATTTGCAGTTCAAGTGCTAAAAACTAATATTCATGGGTGAACATCAAAGAAAGTGCATGCATATAATATATTATACATATGTACATAGATAAATATATGCATATACGTATATGGGAATACAAAATAAAATGTATTTCCTTTTGAATTGACTTAATTAAAAAATGGCTTTTGTTTATATTAGATTCTTCATTTCGGCGTCCTCTCTCTGTTTTTGTTAGTAGAATGAGAACCAAACAGGTGTAATTTGCTCATGTTTGGTTTGACATGAGTAAATATGTTGGCATGTACGCATGTAATTTTGATTGCTTCACATCTAATTTGTATATATTTTTACAATAAAATTAAATTAATTTACTGGTTGCAAAA
The DNA here is from genome assembly GCA_018904305.1 of Scaptomyza montana. Lineage (NCBI taxonomy): Eukaryota > Metazoa > Arthropoda > Insecta > Diptera > Drosophilidae > Scaptomyza > Scaptomyza montana. The sequence goes on from JAEIGR010000014.1 coordinate 872,475, forward strand.
AAAATAATGTATAATACATACATATGTAATATAATTACATTGGATTTACTGGTCGTTCGACACACTGTGCCGCTGTATTTAACTTCCTTTGCCTGTTTCCCTTCGCTAATGCGCAGACGTGTTCTCTCACATTCTCACTTGCAAAATCTTGCTCTCTCTGTGGTTTGTGTGTGTGTGTGTGTGTGTGCATTTGTGTGAGAAGCATGCTCCCTTGTTTTTTGTTGTTCCTGCTTTGCACGCTGCTTCCTTGCCTTTACATTGCCTTTGTATAGTTCGAAAATGCTAAAGTAAAGTGCTCAAAATTGCTGTGCTCTGTAAGCATCAGCATATCTCTGCGCTCCTCTCGCTCGTTTCTTTCTCTCCCCCTCGCTCTCCTCAAAACACTGCTCCCAGCATTGCTACTCACGGCTGCCAACCGCAGAAGCACAAGCAGCAGCAGCAACAACAACAACAATAACAAGCGGCAGGCTGCGTGCTTTCCTGGCTCGCTCCATCGTCTTCATAGTCGTCGACGTCGTCGGTTGTTGTTATGCTTGATTTTTTACCACTTTACTTTTTGCAGTATAATTCTTTGTCTTTTGACGTTTGTTTAATACAAAAAGGAAATACATTAAAAAAAAAACATGAAAAAGCCAAGACAAGAACCAGACCAAGAACCACACACACACGAACGCATTAACTGAGATACCAAAAAGGAAGAAGCACAAACTGAATTTTTTTTTTTGGTTTTTTTTTTTTGGTTTAAAGCACAGACAAGGAGTCTGTACAAAATATAATTTTTGCGCAACGCGCTGTCACACATTGCAAAAAAACAAAAAAAAAACCAAAAAAAAAACATTAATGGAGAGAAGGCGCATTTAACAAAAATCTGTGAAATAACGAAGTAGCGCGAAAATTAACCGTTGGCAATATTTGTGCAAAGAAAAATCAATTTAACTGCCTTCGATATATGTATGTAGGTTGCCAATTTGTTGTTTTATTGTTGTAAATTCTGCTTCTTTATTGTTATTTTTTTTTCAATTTGGCAACATTGTCTGGAATTCGTTTTGATTTCCATTTGGCGCTCGCATGTTGCTGCTTGTTTTGAATAAAAAATAAAAGTGCCAACAAAAACAAATTTATAATAATAATTTTTTGGTTAATAATGCTAATTAATCGGCTGTGACGCGTTGAGTGTTTATTTGTGTTAGTGCTAAATGGCGAATGTCCTTGAGGAGAAACGTTGAGCATTTATTATTAACTGCAACGAAAATTATCTTCTTAATTAATGAACTTGTATGCATATACATATGTATGTATGTATGTTTTTATGTATTAGTGTTGCCAATGCAGCTAAATAATTTTTAGGGATGGCAACGATAAGTGTTCTTATAAATTTTATTAAAAGATCCAGACTAATTCGCTCTTACTCTCACTCTCTCTCGCTCTCTCTGTCTTTTGCTATTTTACAGTTATAGAGAGCTTCCGTTATTGAGCTTCCACCTGGTGCTGGTTCACAACAACAACAACTACTACTACAATGAGCGCCTCCACACAAGAGTTTTGTGTGCGCTGGAATAGCCATTTGGGCAGCATTGGTGCTGCCTTTCCACAGCTATTGGCTGGCCAAAGATTTGTTGATGTAACACTTGCCTGCGAAGGACATCAGGTGCATTGCCATCGCCTGGTATTGGCCGCCTGCTCCACATACTTTGAGGCCATTTTGGCGGAGAATCCGTGCAAACATCCGGTCATCATATTGCCCAGCGAAATCAAACTATGGGAAATCCAGGCTCTGGTCGATTTCATGTACAAAGGCGAGGTGAATGTGACGCAAGCGGGACTCGGTCAGCTATTGCGCTGTGCCGAACAATTGCGTATACGCGGCCTCTATGGCAGCGAGGCGGCCATTAATTACAATCAGCTGCAACAGATGCGCCAGGATGCAGTTGCTCAAGAGACAGTTGCTGCTGCCGTAGCAGCAACAACAGCAACAGCAGCAGCAGCAGTAGCAGCGCCACTCAAGCAAGAAGCAACAATGACGGCCAAACAGGAACTGTCGCTGCAACAGCCGCAGCCGCAGCAGCCTCAACTCGATAGCACAGAGACAGAAGATACGGCAACCAATTCAAATACATCGACAGCAACGACAAGCACAACAACACCAACAACGGCGTTAAATGCCAAACAGCAGCAGCAACAATTGTTGCTGCAACAGCAACAGCAATTGCATCAAAAGGAGCAACGCCAACAACGACAGCAGGCAACAAATGGCAACAATTCGTTGCAATTGCAATTGCTGCAACAGCAACAGCAACAACAATTGTTACAAAATAATGCTGGCAGCTCATCGACAGCCGCTTCCAACAATTCGAATATACCAACCGAAGATGATTCGGCAGATGATGCAAATAGCAATTGGATTGCATATAATGAACCCTTCGATGATTTTATGCTATCCAACGATAATAAACTAAATGTGCAACTTATACAGCAGCAGCAGCAACAGCAGCAGCAACAATTGCAAATGCAAATGCAACATCATTTGGATTCCACCGTTGAGGATGATCACAATTATGTGGCAGCCCATGATGAGGACAATGATAATAGCAGTGGATATATTGTTGGTGGCGGTGTCGGTGGCAATGCTGTTGGCAGCACGAGCAACATTGGCGGTGCACTTGGTGTACTATCGCTCAGCATGGTGGACGCCGCCGATCTGGATACATCATCGTCATCGGCAAATGCATCGGGCAATGCTTTAATGCACAGCTCCATCGATGGCTATACATCGTACAAGCGTGTGCGACGCTCGGAAGCATCGCTAGCTCAGGCAGCCAAATGTGTGTCGAAAGGCGAAACCTTTCAAACGGTCAGCAATATGTTCAATATACCCGTCTCCACCATACGTTTCTATATGGCACGCAAGGGTATATTGCCGAAGCGGAAGCGTGGACGTGGCGCCTCACATGCTGGCGGCACAATAACAACGACGAGCGGCACTGGCAGTGCGGCGGCAGCAGCAGCGGCGGCGGCAGCTGCAGCAGCAGCAGCAACAATGGCTGCTGCCACTACATTGGGCAGCCTATCACAAGCTGGTGCGCATCATATGGCGCCATTGGATACGATTCACTTGAAGCGTCTAACAAATGCTGTTGGTGGCGCCGCCAACACCAATCCCTCAGTGACAGCTGCAGCAGCAGCAATGGCCGCCGATGTGGCCACAGCAGCCGGTGTGCCCTTTCATCTGCTCAGCGATGCGGCTGCCCTTAAACTGAGCGAACAGCAACAGCAGCCGCATATAATCTAACCGTGAGGTTTGGCAACGCTTGCATTTAACGCATCATATTATATGTGAGAGAGAGAGAGAGAGAAATAGTGTGAGAGAGAGAGAGAGAGTGAGTGAGAGCCAAGAAAGAAAACAGTACTTTTTCTGCAACGATGTTGGCAATGCTGTGTGTACGTATTAAGTCTGTGTGTGAGTGTGTTTGTGTGTGTATCAATCCAGGATTCACACACACGCGCGCATGATCGCACAGTCATTATCGCTACATATACATATGTATTTTTAATTCTTTTTTGAACAGAACATCATTCAATGTTTTGCCTTTAGTCAGTCATATATATATGTATGTACATATATGTACATTCGTTTGGCACAACTCCTCTTCCGTTTTCAAAACTCCACTTCCCCCCCCCCCCTCCTAATTAATTACTATTATAGAAATAAATATATATATATATATATATATATATATATAGATATAGATTATATTGCTTATAAGATTAAGTTATAAAGTTTACAACCCACTGTATTATAAAGAACAAAACATTATTTTTAAAGGCTCATTCAAAAGTTTTGTATTTTTTTTGTCGATTATCTCTTTTAACAATAATACATGAAACTTTGTGCAGTTAACAAAAGACAGTACACAATAACAAATCGATCAATTCGCCATATTTAAGTATTTTATTTTATATATATTTTTTGTTCATACTCATTTAAAAAGTCATAATTTAAAAAAAAAGTAAAGTTGTGCAAAAGTCAAGCAAAGAAAATATATATATATATAAATATAAATATAATTAGTAATGTATGTTTTTATGTACATCAAATTGAAGACATTACAACAACAATCATTAGCGCTTAAGTCGGCAAAGTTTTTTTTCAAGCTGAACACAATCGATCCTAAACGAAAAACCTTATAAGTCATCATAAAAATCATCATTACATTATGCATTACGCACGTACATGAGTTGTACTAGTATACTATTCAATTCAAAAGCAATTTTCATGACAACATCTCTGTATGTAAATGTGTTTTATCCTATAATAAGTTAATGCGATAACTGTTTGTATGTATGTACTAGTATGTTTGTCGTAAGATACGCAAAGACTTGAAAAGCAAACAATATTATTATTATGTATTATTATTACGAATTACGAATCCGGAGTAGCAGAAGATTCTTCTTCGAACAAAAAAGAACGCTTAAGTTGCTTTCTATCCCCCTCTCCAACTTGATTTTAACGAGCATTTTTAAGCTGTTCAAAGACTTGTGCAAAAGACTATTTTTTGTTTAAAATTAAGTTGCTTAAATAGTGAAACAAACAATGCATATGAGTTGTTTTTTTTTTTTTTTTTTTCAATATATTTTAAACTAAATATATTTTTTACTTTTATTTTTATTTTACAAACCGAAAATGTCTTAATTACATGTTTGCCATACTCGTTTAATTTAAATGTATTCAATTTTTTTTTTGTGAAAAGCATTTTTAAACTTAACTGAAGAATCCTTGCAGACATACAAATATATTCAAACAGATTCGTTCCTATGGCAGCAAAAGGATAGATCGAAATTCAAGCTGTTCTACTGAGAAATCTATTGTTTCTCCAGGCTAATTCTAATACTCTATCTCTGCAAGGGGCTATATTGAAAAAGTGTTTTTATTTAAGTAACTTTCACAGTTATTAATTTCAAATTCAAATCGGTTTGAACTTTTTCGTTATGATCTCTCGTGTTTTAAATTGGGATTGTTTATGAATCGACTCATATATAAGTAAATAATTTTCAAAACAAATACCTCGTATACATTGAGCATAAACAAATAATAGTAAGCCATATATACAAAAAACATAAAACAGCAACAAACAAACAGCACAGCAACAAAATAGAAAAACAATAAAAACAAAAGCGATTAACGCTTATTTTACACACAACAAACAAACAGCTTCAATTGAAACTAATGTTGAACCGAATGTTGTTAAAATAGTCACAAAGAAAAACAAAAACAAAGCAAAAAGAAAGTAAACAAATAGAGAAAACTTAAAATTCATAGCAAGAACAAATAGTCTATATATATATTTTTTAAAAACCCAACTGTAAGATATGCAAAAAAAAAACAAAACATAAAAATAAATAAGAAAAAAAGGTAACAAATAATAATAATAAAAAAGTTGTGCTACAGCTTTGCTATTAAAAAAATTTAATCTAATCTATTTTTATTGAAAAAAATCTTGTTTTGGTCAAACACAAACAGAAAAAATACCGCGTTACAATATACTAAAAAAAAAAATACAAAGATAAAACAAATGTGAAAATCAGGCAAGAAAAATAGCACCAACAACAAAGGAAATAAAAATCAAAAGCAAGTATTATGTATTAAAAAAATTAAAGTTGCAAAAAATAAAAAATAATAAATATAAATAAAAGAGATAATTTCACACGATAATCAAGCAAGCGTGAATTATGTTATAATGCAAGACAAACAAACAAAAGCAGTTAAATTTATGTAAAAATTATAAAATGCGAAAACAAATTGAAGAAAACAGATGCAGATGGTATTTTAAATAAAAGATTGAAAATATTAAATTGCATTTTTTTTTTTTAGTTCTTTTTGACATGAAATAATGCAGGTAAGGAAATATCTGAAAGCATCTCCGAGCCCATAGAGTAAACGATATTCCGATCTAAACTTTTTAATTTTTCAACGTGATTGTAATAGAATTATTCCAAGATTCAGCAAAGGTAAATACATTTTTTCTTATTAGTTTGTTCATTCTCTTTCATATTCTGCAATGAAACCCTTTTTTTTTTCGCTTAATATTTTAGGTTTTACATTTTTCAATATAAAAACGAAGTTGTTACCTTAGTTGGAAACCATTGATTTGCATTCATTTTAAGGACTTTTCTGTAATTTTTAGTTCAAAATGAGTCCCAAACGCAACGAAGCGGATTTGTTGGCTGCAATCAAACTGGAAAGAAAGTTTCCATTGAATTTTGTATTTTCGATTTTTCTGGCCTTCATCGACTAACTTTTACCGTAATTCGTTAGATATTGATTGTTTAATTGAATAAAATACAAAAACTTAAATAAAAACAATGATTTGGCATATTATTTTATTGGCTGGATTTTTACAGGATAAAGGGGGGTGTCCACCATTTTGAAAATCGTGGTTTTGACTTTTTTCATTAAATGCTATAGATCTCTCAAAAAATGAATGAAATGTATATATTGCCTTTGACAGATCGAAGCGCAATTGAACTAGCTTTCCTACGATACCATTTAAGCTTTGCATTGATTTTTTACTGTTTTACGCAAAAAAAAAAAAAACAAATGGGGTGTCCACCACTAGCACTCCTCCCTTACTATATTAATGTTGTTGATCAGCTTCAACATCCTTGTCGATAAATGTAGATATGTCGGTCTGTTTATTGGTCAGATTTGGAATATTAACTGTGCCATATAATAGAGGCAGAACAAGTTTGTTTCAAATTATCGATAACTCTTTCGCTCTCTGATACACACATGTTATCGATAACAACTAAATCTTAAATTTGGAAGACTTGAATATTGTTCTAATAACTAAAGGCAGATCAATAAAAATAATAAATCAATAATATGTATTTAAAAGTTTACAAATTCTTCTAAAAAAATTTGAACAAATGTTTTGGCATTAAGAACAGTTTGATTGGCAGAATTTCCCCTTGGATAAATTATGAGTTCCGTAGCACTTCTTAACTGAATACAACAGATAAATCCAGAATCAGTAGATGCCTATTTAAATGAACATTAAACTTAGTCAAGTTCTACTTACCGCGGCAATTTCGTTTGAGAGCCAAGAGGAAGAAAAATAAAAACACAAAAAATAATGTTGTTTAAAAGTGTTTGTTTAATTACATAGAATTCATTCGCTTTGTAAACATACTCGTACATAGGTTATGAGTTTGTTTTTGTTGTTGTTTTCATTTCTTTTTTGTGTATGTATGTATGTATTGTATTATTGTATTTAGGTTTTTTCCAAAGATTTTTATTTTATTTAGCGAATGCGCATTTCAGACCATCTCTATAATTAGGGCTTGGGAAGTGCTGGGTTATAAAGGGAGGAGGTTCGGGTAGGGACAAAGGGGTTTCATTGAAGTAGTGTGTGTTTGTGTGTATTTGTTGCTTAATTAACATAAGGTAAATTGATTACATGTAGTTCTTCGCTTCGATTTTTGCCTTGTTGCATGTTTTTTTAAATGAATCGAAATCTTTATCGTTATCGCTATCGATAATTCTTGAATTCAACATACACACGTTATGCATGTATGTGTGTGTATATAATGTGTAGACTACATATGTATATACCATATAGTAAGTATATATGTTATTATTATTATAATAATGTTTGAATGTGTTTGTGTGCATTTTTTTTTTTTTTTTTGTTGTGTTTTACTTAAGCTCTAAGTAAGTTTTTTTGTCATTAGCTTGTTTTCAAATTTTTAGTTTTTCTTAATTCTTTTCATTCTTTCGCGTGTTTCGTACACATTTCACATAAATTTCATTTCATTTAAATCCTTAAAAATCATACTATTAGTACATATTGTTGTTTGTTTTTTTTTTCTTCTTTTTCATATAGTATGTGTATGTATGTCTAAATGCACGCTCGTTCGAAATGGCTAAGAATTTGCATCTTTGCTTACACAAATTGTATTTGTTGTTGTCGTTTTATTTCATTGCTAGTATAGACTACACAACAAATATATATATATATTTTTATATTAAAACTATATGAAAAAAAAAGACAACACAAAAATTAATATTAAGAAAATGTTCTCTCTTGTTTCCCATTCAAATAAACCAAATATTAGCTTATACTGTGTAATTAGAAGCTTAGAAGTGTATGTGTGTGTGTGTGTGTGTGTGTGTGTGAATGTTTGTGTGTGTGATTTTTTTTAGAACTAGATTGTATAAATTGTTGGCTTGCTTTTGAAATATTATAATTTCTTTTTTTCAATATATGTATTTTAGTTTTCAGTAAGTTTGTTTCGGCTTTGTTTCGAACGTTCTGTTTGTCAGAAATACAAAATCAATGACAATAATAATAATTATGTTTGCATATCGCGATTATCGATTATCGTCAATTGTCATCGTCAAATGTCATTGCCGATATACATATGTAAGCAGACCGTATATATGTATGCATATGTATGTACATACATGTATGTATGCGTACTTATTCATATTGTTATACGAGCAATGTTAACATTTAACGTATGTATCTACGTATTTCTAAACATTCCTTTTATGTTTTTTTTTATTATTTTGTAACTGTATCACAATGAGGTTATTTTCTTTAACGTTTTCTATCGTTTCTCTTCGTTTTCTTTTCCTATGTATGCCTTTATATATGTACTATATATGTATATATTTCGGCCAAAATTTCCAAATTTTTGCTTATCACTTAAAATGCTGCTATCGTTTGTTTTGCTTAGTTCGTTTTTTTTTTTCTATTTATTTTCAACTTTGCACTTGCCAATTTTTGTTAGTTTTGTTTTTACTGCTTTTTGTTTGCTGCTGCTGCTGCTGTTGACTTTTGATGTTGCTTGAAAATAACTGTCTTAAAAGTATGTTTGTGTGTGTGTGTGTGTGCATATTTTTGGCAATTGTGCGGACGGCGCTGGGCGCTGTCAATTTCAGTTTTTGCTTGTTTCTTTTTCTTGTTGTTAATTTCTTTTTGTTTTAAATGCATTTTCACTCACTTCATATATATATACATATATATGTATATATATATTTGACCAGCGACTGGCTTTTGATGTAGCATGTATGTAGTATATGTATTGTATTGTATTGTAGTTACAGTTTTTTTTTTTTTACTGGGCTTTTGTTTTAAAAAACAACAACAAAATGAATTGATTGAAAAAATTAGGAGAGATATGTATGCTTGAAGCAAATAAAAATTACACACACAAAAAATCATTGTTTTTTATCAAAATACATATTCAATATTTATAATAAAATTTTCATATAATATTTTTTCTCATTTTTGGCTCTGCTGGTTGCACGTTTTCTAAACAATCACGAAACGAAACAACGTTCACGTTGCGTTGTTTTTTCTTTTTTGTATGTTACCGTTACGTTACGTTAATGCGTTTGGCGTATTTTCTTGGTTACCTTATTAGTTTGTTGTTTTGTTAGATTTTTTTCAAAAGTTGCATTTTTCATACTTTCAAAAATATATGTTCTACATTATCTTTGTATATTTACATATATATATTTGTAAAAATATATACATATATATATAACGCTATATATAGATAGAGAGTGTTGGAGATAAAGAGAGACTGAGACAGACACTGTTAGCTAAGTTTCATTCAAAAGACAGTCAGTGAGAAAGAGAGAGACAGACAGACAGATAGCAAAGAAAGAGGTTTGTTTATCAACTTCAAAAGTTGCTGTGTTGTTGTTGAATTTCACATTTTACTCTACATTTTTTCAATTTTTTTTTGTTTTGGGGTTTTTTTTTTGTTTTCGTTGCATCTTTTCAGATTGGTACGCTTAGAATTTATCAGTTTCAGTTTCAACTTATTTTTCTCTTTTTTTGTTTGTTTGTTTGTTTTCTGTATGTTTGTGTGTGTGTGTGAGTTCACAACAACTTATAGGTAATACAATACAAATATCGCGTGTTTCATAGGTTTAACTTCTTAAAAATGAAAAAAAAAGAATGTGTACCTCATGTCATCCATAATACATATTTTAATAGCCATAAAGCAACGGTTTTTGGCATAGCCATCAGACATTGTCTATATTTATATATATGTATGGTGTATACACATATATATATATATATATATATATATATATACATATACACGACAATAATACAAATACATAACATATATATTTTGTTTCAGTTGTTACTTGATTTTTGTTTTGTTCATTTTTAATTGGTATTTAATTAGTATTTTTTATAAGTCTATCACATCATCACAATTTGGTTGCATTTAAAATAAAAATAAAAAAACGCCCAGCTCAGGGGGGGAGGAGTGGGGTTTCGGCGACAATGATACCACCAAACCCCAAACTAAGGCTGGAACAAATTTCTTTTCTTTTCACTAAGTAACATTGTGTATACATATACATATAAAAAATAAGATAGTATTTTATTTGTTTGCTTCTGTTAAGTTTCCAGTTTCTTAAAAACAAACAAAAAGCGTATGACAAAATGAGAAATTAACAAATCAAATGAAAAGACAAATCATAGTGTACTAATAAACGAAATCATAATAATTAATAATTATAAACAATGTCTTCCACTTATGGTATTCGTATATTCGTAGCATATATACTATGTATTTTCTTTTCTTTAAAATGTAGTTGTTTTCTTTCGCTTCTTTTCTATTTTGTTACAAGGAGATCCATGTGTTGTGATATATACATATGTATATATACCTATATATAGAGTTGCTTTTAGTTGCTAATGACATACGATGCGACATATGTAAATATATAAGTCAATATATATATATATCATATATATATATATGCATATAAACGAAATGTTCCCGTTCAACATACACATATATAATTCTTCGTGGTTATTTTTCCCCTTGCATCCTGTCTCTTTACTGCTTAATATTTTTTTCTTTACTTCTCCCTATTTTTTTTTTTTTTTCTGGCTTTGTACTGCTTTTCCGTTTAAAGATTTCGTTTTTTTTTTGTTTTTTTTGTTTGTTTTTAAATTCAATTGCTTGTTCTTTGGAGTTCTTGTTGGAGTGAAAATACTTTCAAAAATGTTAAGGGATGCTAGAAAATGAACTTAGAAAATTGTTTAATACTAAATGTTGTTCTAAGTTCTAGGCAGATGCAACAACTTGGACCTATTAACTGGTATATGGTATTTCAAAAATAGCTGTAAATTTCCAATATCTTTGATATTCATATATCAAAAGGCTACCAATCTAGAGAGTTTTTCGTACACACACATATATGTATGAATGTAATAAAAATAATGACAAATGAAAATGAAACCTCGGCTACTACACTTAAAAAAAACAGAAGAAGGAAATTATTTTATATATATAAATATATATAAATGTTAATATATGTATATATATGTATATGCATTACTGTTCTGTATTATTGTTATTATTATTGTTGTGTTCTTGCTTTGCATTTGAATTAAATCGTGTTCTTTAGGTTTTATGGATGAATGTGGCGTATTTTCTTTTTTTTCTTGTGTGTTTTTTTGTTGTCACTTTTGTTTTTGTTTTTATTGAACTTCAATAAAATAAATTAGATTTGATGCTTTTCATTTTTTCCAGTATTTGCATTGAACTTTTGAAAAAAACATTTTGTTTTATCGAATTCAAAATTACACATTGATAAAAAAAAACTAAAACTTTAGTGTAATTATTTTCCAGTTTTACGCATATCGCAAATGCTTTTCAAAATCATATTGTAATAATTCAAAAAAATAAATATTAAATCGCGTTTCGCCTTTGGTTTCGCATACCAAGCAAATATATGCAAGAGTAAGTATATATAAATAAATGTTAGAAAAAAATATATTTATCTATACATGTTTATATTGCTCGAACTAAAGGTGTTTCCTTCATTTTCCAATACATATTTTTTCATTGATTCATTTACATACTTCTACCAAAGCAGCGCTGCTTTTGATACCCTTTTTTTGATTGGGTATATTTATACTTGTGAAAGTTTACAAAATTTCCAAATATGTGTGTATTTTCAATTTTTAGTTTAAAGCAATTTTACCCTTGTCGAAAAACGATTAGCTGCATTATTTAACTTTGTGTGTGTGTTTGTTTGTATGTTTTTATAGGAGTTTTTGAACAGGATTTTCAGTTTTTAGTTTCAAGTATTATAATTATTATTTAGTATAGTCTGTTATTATAGATATATGTTTTGTGTTTATAATCTTTGTATATATATTATATAAGCAAACCGTTAATTTCATACCAACCAAGTTAGTGAAAAGGTTTCAAAATTTTTTTTATCTTTTTCTTATTTTTTTATATAAATTTTTTGTCTACTCTGTCTGTGTATATGCATGTGTATGTGTGTGTGTTGGTGTTTAGAACAAATTACTGAAATTTCATTATTTTGTTGTGTGAATGTCATGTCAATAAAATTATTTTTGTATACGCCTTAAAAGTAGTTTTTTGTTGTTGTTATTTAACAAATTGTGTGAAAAGTTGACAATTTATGTGTGCAGTGGTGTAAGTGTGGTTGTTTGTATGAATGTGCGTGTGTGTATGTGTATGTTCGTGTGGTAAATTAACAAAATATTCTTTAGCATATGTGTAGAAATCAAAAGTAAGAAAAAAGGAGAACATGGATTATATTAAAATAGTATATATCCTAACTCTTAAACATTCGATGAACATGCAAATTACTGCTCGAACGGCAAATAATTATGCTGAACAACTATTATTAGTCGTAGTTGATAATATAGTTAATTGTTGTTGTTTTTTTTACCGAGCGTTTTTAAAATGTTGTTGGGTTAACACAGCGAGGCGGCAGTTTTAACGGCACCTTTACTTGTTGTTTGCTGCTGTTTTAATATGTAAAGAAAGAGATATAACTGATGTTAATGACTTTTTCAACATTTTTGTTTTTCACTTACCCATACGTTTGTTGTTGTTGCTGCTGCTGTTTGCTGAAACTGCCGCCAAGCAAATATTAAACTCAAATAATCTGTGTGTGAGTGTGTTGTTGTTTTCTCCGATTATTAGAAAAATAATAAATATTAATGAAAATTCATATATAAAGATAGTAATAAAAAAAAGGGATGCTAGTTGTGCTTTTGCAAAATTTTCATTTCTTTCCATCTACCGTTGTTTTTTTTTTTTTTATACAAGTGTGTGTTTTTTTATTTAACCGTTAAATTGTAGCCATTTTGTGTCCGCGTTGTTGTTGCTTGCCCATTAGAAGGATGGGTTTAAGTTGAGCGATAACCGTTGCTCAGCAGTTGTATGTGGTATATCAAGGAATCGAACGGAACACACGAGCTTGCATATTCATAGTACGCGTAACATACATATATACATATGTACATGCGTACGTTTGCTCTTTAAAATTTTGTTATGCCTTTATATATACATAAATGCATATAATATTATAGCATGTATGTTTCGAACGAATCGAATCGAGCTGTTTAGCAATTATGACTGCTTATTACATTTTTTTGTTTTATTTTTATTTTTTTTATTAAACTTGTTCTCGTATATGTATGTCTTTCGTCAGTGTGTATGTGGGTGTGGCTGATTTGTCTTCTTCTTATTGAATTTCTTCGTTATTTCAATCAATTTTGGGTTGTCGTGGACTTGAGATAAGTAAGAAAGAGACAGGATGATTATTATTTTGTTGGGCGAAGAAGTTTAGGTGAAGGCTGTAATGGGAGAGCAACCATCTTATTGGTGGCCCGTCTGCTCGATGGTTGCGCCCGGTCCGGGACCAGCGACAGCTGGAGCAAACTGATGATGCTGTGTGGCATAATAGGTGGCCGGCATATTGAATTGGCTGGCGTATGGGTTGGTGCCCGGTGCTGCTGTTGGTGTCAACACACCAGATGCATCGTACATATAGGCAGTGGCCGGTGGTGCGGCCGCAACCGTTGCACGTCCACCAGAGCCACCGGCAACAGCAGCTGCAACTGCAGCAATTGGTGGCGAATTTGCTGGCGTATAATGCACCATCGGTGTACTAACACTGGTTGTTGCATATTCCTTAAAATTCTTGTCATCGCTGCCTGAATGTTGTTTAGGCTTTTGTTGTTGTGGTTGTTGTTGTTGCTGCTGCTGTTGTTGTGGTTGCTGCTGTTGGTAGTGTGGTGGTGTTTGTGGCTGCTGTAGTTGTTGTTGTTGCTGCTGTTGTTGATAATCGCGCTTGGGATATTGCTGGAAACGTGGCATGCCACCAGTGCCAGCAGCCGCTGTATTTGGCGGCACAAATTGTCCACGTCCACGATAATTTTGTTGCATAAACGCACCGGACTGCTGACTCAAATGCTGCTGTCCAGCATTATGTCCGCCAGCAGTTGCACTAGCAATTCCACCAGCAGCACCAGCACCGCCCGACCCATTATGACCCATTATAGCACGCGGTCCGCCATTATTGAAAGGTGCACGTGGACGATAGGTGGTAGAGCCGCTAACGCTACGATTACCAACACCATCCGAACCAGCCGTCTGCTGATTAAGTGCAGCGCCAGCGCCGCCACGATTCCAATTGCCAACACTGCCATTGGGCTGATAACTGTTGCCGCCAGCATATTGCTGTTGCTGATAGTTGTTGCGAGTGTTGTAACCATTGGCGCCACCATTGTTGCCCGCCTGATAGTTGAGCGGATTGCTGCGCTGCTGATAGATGCCAGTAGATGCGTTACCACCACCATTATTATTCCAACGTTTGTTGCCACGATAGTTAGCTGAATTGGGCATGGCACGTGCCAAATCGAGCAATGCCTGCGATGGTGTCTGTTCCGCCTCCTCCAGCACTGAGATTAATTCGCGTGCCTGTTTGGCATTGTCGGGCGTAAAGAGTGTGTACGCAGTGCCTAATTGTTGACAGCGACCCGTGCGTCCAATGCGATGCACATAATTCTCCGATGAATTTGGATAATCATAATTGATAACATATTGCAAATCTTCAACATCCAAGCCACGTGATGCCACATCTGTGGCAATCAATATATTTGATTTGCCATTACGAAAATCTTTCAATACCGAATCGCGTTCACTTTGCGATTTATCGCCATGTATCGATGTCGCTGTATAGCCCTCATTGCGTATTATTTGCAATATGTCCTCAACCTAATTGTATTATACAAAAAGAATCCATTAATAATAATAATATCTGTGTTGTGTATTTTTGTTTTTGTTTCAAGCTTACCTTGATTTTTGTCTCGACAAATATGATGATCTTATTGCCATTGTTGGATGCATTGTTGATTGGCGTTATTTCTTTGAGCAAACGCACCAAACGCTGCGGCTTCTCATTCTCATTGCATATCTCGACAATTTGTCGGATATTATGATTGGCCGACAAATTCATTGAACCAATATTGATTTGAATATAATCATTGAGAAAATCACCGGCCAATGCCTGCACCTCTTTGGGCCATGTTGCTGACCACATGACAACCTGACGATCCGGACGTATTTGTTCAATGATCTTGCGTATTTGTGGCTCAAAGCCCATGTCGAGCATGCGATCGGCCTCATCCAATACGAGATACGTGCAACGTTGCAGATTTGTATTGCGATTCTCGAGGAAATCAATCAGACGTCCAGGTGTGGCAATAATAACCTCAACGCCACGCTCTAAATCGCGTGCCTGCGGTATCTTTGAGGAGCCACCAAAAATGCATGTATGACGTATTTCCGGCTTACACAAATGTCCATAATCCTTCACCACCGACTGTATTTGCTGGGCCAGCTCACGTGTGGGTGCCAGCACCAATGCGATGGGTCCCTCGCCGCGCAATATTGGCGGCTGATGGCTAATGTGCACTATGGCGGGCAGCATGTATGCCAAAGTTTTGCCCGAACCAGTTTGGGCAATGCCAACTAGATCGCGTCCGCTCAACGCAATTGGCCAGCCCTGCGATTGGATAGCGGTCGGTTTGGTAAATCCCTGACGCTTCATCTCATCAATAATGTGTGAAGGCAGCGAGCTTTCCTCAAAACTGGCGACAGGGTGCGGCAAATCATTACCAGACACGGTTATTTCCAATTCATGACGCAATTCGGCAACAGCTTGTTCGCTGCACACAAATGTATTCGGATGAATGACATAAAAATCTTTGAGAAACGGTGGCAAGTTCTCCCAATGCGGTTTAACTAGATTACGTCCCGGATTCTTGGCCTTCTCCCGTTGCAATTCGGCACGCTCCTCTTTCGATAGCATGCCCAATGCGGCTGCATTATAATTGGCACTGCCACCACTTTGATAGCTGCCACCGCCGCCATTGCCCATGCCATTGTGTGGCTTCTGATAGCGTTGCGTATAGTTTGGATTTTTGGCACGCGGTCCGCTCTGGAAGGTGATGCCATTGGCGCCAGCAAATGCACCATTCTGCATGGCACCGCCACCGCCGCGATACGGATTACCGCCAGCACTCATACTAATCCCATTCTGTATGCCATAGGTCATGACACCGTACGGTTGACCAAAATGCATGCCGCCAGCAGCAGCGCCACCGCCGGCGCCATTTAATGCTGCTGCCGCTGCTGCTGCTGCAGCTGGATTACCAGCTGCACTGGCATAATTATTGCGCGGATAGTATGGACGTTCGTGGCGTTGTCCATTGCCGCCGCCACCGCCACCGCCATTGCCATAATAGCCGCCTGTATGCTGCTGCTGGACCCCTCCAGCGTTTGGTGCATATGCGCCTGCGTACATTGTTACGATCAGTTTGTGTGTCGTTGGTTAGTTGGTGTGCTTTCCTAGCTTTCTTCGTCTGTTTTGGCTATCGAAAAGAAAACAAAAAACAAAGAAGAAGCACATATTAACACATTAATCTAGTTAATTACAAGTTACAAAAATTTAACATATTACATTAAAATAAAAAGAACAAAATCAGTGTATGTTAAAACCGTTTGTGAGTCGTATCCTCTTCTTTTTGTGCTTATTTAACAATTTTCACCACTAACAAACGGGCCTGTAATGCGAACCAAACGAATTTTATTTGTTAACACACTTTTTTTCGAGAGTAAAAATTCTTTTGGATCCAATTCTCAAAGTCTACAAAGCAATGTTATTGTAATGCAATATAAATCTAAATAAAAATAAAAGAAAAACTTGGTTCACGAGTTAAACCGAAAAATACACTATTTTTTTCCAATTGGCAACGCTGAAGTAATTCTTAATTATATCAAGGTTTCTTTGGCTTTTTTTTTATATATGTATAAATATATGTATATCTCCCTACGTTGGTCATTTGGTGACGAATAAAAAACCTTTGCAAGGGGTCTCTGATATTTGTAACATAAAGAAATAAATAATTCAGATATTACAAGTTGATGTTGATTTTACTGTTTTAACATGTGGTACGGTAAATTACACTAGCATTACACACAATGCATACACACACAACTCAAGTTATAAAAAACAAGAATGTGTATATTAAAAAAAAAGCAATGTTTTCTTATTTAGTGTTTTATTTAAAATGAACCAAGGTTCAAAAAAATTCATGTGTGAGCCGGTTCATAAGCCGAACAAGCTCATGCGGACTTTTGAGACAGCATTGACAAATATATAAACATGAACATGAGTATGTACATATGTACATATGTATGTAAAATGTACATAGATATGTATGTAAACGGTACAACCGTACTTTTGTGTGCTGAAATTGCACTAAGGTTTTAATTAAGATAGTTGCGCATGCAAATGAAACACACACAATGACACAACGGAATTCTTTTTTACTGTTCAATTCCATTCCAACTGCATATAAAATATACCAAAACAGCGCACCCGTCTATCAACATGGTACAAGGCGGCACACCGTTCGCGCAAAAAATCAATACAGCATCGCTAGCGGCCGACCAAAAGGGAAGGAAAAAAAAAGGAACAGAAAGAGAGCAACACGCAGAACGGCACACACACACGCACACAGTTTACATATGTATATGTATGTACACATGCAGAGACACTTCGTAGCAGAATTACTTACCCTTTACTTTCGTTAGTTTTTGACTTTTAATAATTTTGAGCTACTTTAAAACGTTACACGAAAAATGCTGTTATAGAACTTAATGCGGCCGCGTGCTGTCTTATTTGTAGATTTTGAGTGAAATTTGTGTTTTTTTTTTTTTTTATGTCGATTTTTTTTCGTCGTCACGCCTAGTGTAAGAAAACTAGAGCTAGAGCTTGAAATCAATTGCTTTTAACACTGAAAACTATCTTTAAAGCTAACTAAAAGTGTACTTGGTTTTACACTTTTTATGAAAAACTAATGCCTATTACTTTTCTTGTGTATTTGTATATATATTTTTACAACAAAAAAGTTTCGCAAGATGGTAATTTCAGCAATTACCACCAATCTGAGAAGAGAGTTGCAAGCGCGTTGTGCTATCGTATTTACAATCGATAGCTATCGATTTTCCTAGTGCGATAACTTATTGCATACTACTATCTGTCAATTGTGAACGTTTGCAATTGACCTGGCAGCCCAAACGGCCGGTAAGCGCTACCTGGAATTTTAAATCACAGTGATAAGTAACAGACTAGATATATTTAAAATAAAAATATTTGCATGTCATTAATAAAACATTTTCTTATGCAACAAGCAACCACTTATTATAAGCATTTTGTTTTTTTTTTTTATTATTAAATACAATTTGATACCAAATTTATGCATTTAAATGATTTAATTTAATCCCTATCACAACAAATAACATTCATGTTTTGGCTGCATTTTAGTTAGTTGCCAAACTAATAAGCATTTTCCGCCGATCGGCATCCAGTTTATGCAGAAATTTCTGAACGCGCAAACTGTAGAACTCACTGGATTTAGCCAAACGAGCGTTCTTAAGTCGCTCCTGACGCTTGTAAGCGTCCAAACAGCATCTATCCCGTTGATAGGCAACAATGCTGGCCAAAAAGTTCCAAATGCTTATCTGTGGCCACAGCACATCCGTAAAGTACAACACCGATGTGCTGAGCTAAACATTAAGAATTATATAAATATTTAAATCTTCGGGTTCTTAATCTCTATATATATATATATATTCTTGTACGTACCTGCCACATCATAAAGTCACTTAGACGGGTCTCGCCCGATGTGCGAAGAACCAGATCCGGTTCTGGGGAATGGCGTGTGTAGAGGCAATCTGTCAACAGCCGCTCATTAATTTCAGTGGGCTTCAGTGCATCCTGTTCATCATCATCAGCATTTTGATCATTCTTAAGCACAGCTTCGACGGCCTGTGTAATCTCATCGCGGGATGTGTACGCGAAGGCGACATTTAAAAACAATTTATCATTGTTTTCCGTGCGCAACATGGCTGTGGCTATTAATCTCTGCAGGTCTGGCGGCAACAATTCAATATTGCCAATCACACGTATCCGTATGCCGTGCTCATCGAGTCGGCTCGTCTCTGCCAGCAGTTTGGAGAATTTCTCTCGAGCAAGATTGAAAAGACCCTCGACCTCTTCGCTGGAGCGCTTAAAATTCTCGATGCTGAACGCAAATGTGGTAACCTCACGTATGCCCATGTCTAGACACCAACGCAGGACGTCGGCCAGTTTGGCAAAGCCCATGGAATGCCCCTCAATTTTGTCAATTTGCTGGGAGCGGGCGAATCGTCGGTTGCCATCCATTACAAATGCAATATGATGAGGTATGTGGCCGGTTAGCTGGAGTGCCTGGAACGCCAACTTTTGTAGACACGTATACTGGTAATCGGAGACCCACGACATTGCGTTCTCTACTGTGTTACTCCAAAGGTACCTTGTGACAGTCAACGAGAAAGAAAATATAATCAAAAAGAGACAACACCTATCGTAAGAACTAGTTGCAAAGTATCGATAATACAAGATAACACAACATAAGTATGACACTCGTGCTGTAAAAAGTAACGAATTAAATATTTGTCAAGATGGCAAAATGGCTAAAGAAAGTTAGAGTAATGTCATTAATGCATCATTATATTTAATGTTTTTTAGTTTTAATAGAAGAAAGTCAATACATAAGATAATTTTTTGTTCATATGGCAGCCTTTGGTTGCATTTGCATGCATGTTACGACCAGTCAGCTGTCCGCTGTAAACAAATGCATGGAACCACCGCCATATCAGCCAGCTTTCTGTTGCGCAACTGTTTGTGGTTAATCAACATTTAATTAATGTTCTCAAAAGCTGGCTGATTGATTTTTCTAAATTTAACTGTTATAGCTTCTCCAAGCATGTAGCTTTGAATATGTGCCTCATTTAGGGCCATGCTCTCTGAGAAAAGATATCAAGGCTTGAAAACCAAGCATATATTTTGGCGGTCATTTCGGGCTGGTGCCGATGTAGCTGCACTCTTTCGCAAATTATTTTAAAACCGACTGATTAATTTTGTTTCATAAAATAGGTGAAATTGTAGGAGTTAAACGTGCATATGTCATATTCGGGGCATTCCTCTCTGAGTTGAGACATTTCAGATATGCTGGAAATGCGTATTTTAATCGCTTGTGTTACCTATTTTAAAAGGTGGAATATGCCAAACAATACATAATTAATTTTTTAACAATTCTGCATACATTTTTATTTGTTTTCATGCTGAAAAACGTGTAAAAACACTAAACGTTCATTGGTGGTTCCGACTCCTGAACCAAGTTCCGTTTTTCGTTGCTGGCGAACCGATGCTATCTTGACACACGTTAATGTTCATGTGTGGCTCCGACTCATGAATCAAGTTCCGAAAATCGCTCACATGCACGAACACACGTTCTTTATTCGCGTCGAAAGAATAGCTCTAGCGGAACGAGCAAAAGACTTTAAATTCAAATTTAACATACATACGTTATATATATATACGTTTTCTATGACCTAGGTGAATATTTTTCAAGACCGTAGGTGGGAATGCTAGCGACGTTGCTTGCGGCTTCAGTGTTAAAGTACTATAAGGTTTCGTTACTTTTATACCATTCGAGGATTTTTTATGCATATACACAATTTAGTCTATCATACAAATTTATATTTTGTTTATTCAATCTGACATATCTTGGATCACACGAATTTGCTTAGTGCATTTACATATGTACATATGCATATACAACATTATATAAAAAAATGCATAGGTTCCATGACATTCAGAATTTGGTAATGCCGTTAAGACGTGCAATATAGCGCTTAAGCTCGAGTATCTCTGCTTGTGTCTGCTCAATCGAACGTTCCTCAACTGGAACTGAAGCGGGAGCTGGTTTAGCAGCTGCATTAGTTGTAGTTAAAGTTGTAGCTAAAGTTGTTTGAGTTGGGGCTACAGCTCGGGCTGATGTGAATGTGGCGCCTACACCTTCCACACTGTCAATGGACAAGGCGGGATGTATTTGTGGCAAAGTTGCGCAGACGGTGTTAGCAGGAGCTGGAGGTGAAGCTGCTGCTGGAGCTGAATCTGGACCAGCATGTCCACGATTCAGTGAGATTAGTTCTTGTAGCTTCTATGAGGCAATCTCGCGATGGAATTCGAGCATTGTGCGCATAGTTTCCCCATCATTCATTATGGCCATTTCCGAGAAGTAAGAGTCATCGTCAACGAACACATAATTGATTACGTGTGCATGTGTTCGAGGTTTTATACGATAAATGGGTTGCCCTTCGCCGCTGCCGCCGGTTGCCTTCGACAGGGCTGGTATGTCGCCAATTTTGGCCATTTCGCCGCCCACTTGGAATATCGATATCTGCCCGTTGAAGACAAGTGGCTTTTGCATTATGCAAGGTGATGACACAAACTTGTTGCACTTGCGTTTAGTTGCCTCGGCATATTTGCTCACTTGACAGACGGTTGTGCTGCAAGCCTGCAATGGAATCGCATTTGAGTCTCCGACAGCGACAGTAATTGCCGATGTAGCTACTGATTCTACATTCGTGCTTGGCGTTGTTTCCATCTGTAATTGGTATTTAAGAAGTCAATCAAAATAATTTAAAAAACATTGATTTTGTCTTACTTTAATTTCGTTTCGCGCACCGCGTCTTTAATTTAAACGAAACTCCTGTACACTCTCTGGTCACATTGATTTAACTACCACAGAGCGATATACTAGTTCGCTTTAGTGAATAAGTTCATGTCGAAAGACTCGATAAGTATGAGTTTAACATAACCCAATATGTTACTTTAAACACTTACGGGCGTTAAAATATAAATTAACAGCAATGCGACTAGTTGACCTTCTTCCTGTGCTTATTACACTTTTATTGAGTAGTTTTATCGAATTTTATTTTAAGTTGTAACAATAATTAAATGAAAAAGCTAGTAAATGTGTTTTTTTCAAACATAATCATATCTTAGAACGTTCCGTTTTGTCTGCACGCAACTTTATGCTTAGTATGGCTTCATTCAAAATGCTGAGTACCATATCGACCTTTTCTAGTGTGGCATTCTCGCCCATTAGGCCAATACGGAACACATGCTCTACAGTTGGACCCAGACCTCCACTTATTTCCAGATTGTATCTATAAATGATTATATAAAAAAATAATTAATTTAGCAAAAAAAAACTAGAAAACAACAGAAAGTAATATTTAATATGTACTTACTTGCGCATCGCGTAATCGGCAACCTTTTTCCAATCGATGCCAAATGGCACTTTAATTGTGTTCACTGTGGACAAACGATCCGGCTCGTGCTGGACAAACATCTCCAATCCCAGCTCCTCAATGCCCAGCTGAAGCCGGGCAGAGCATTCTTGATGCCTTTGCACCACGCTCTTCAAACCCATTGCACAGAAATGAGCCAACGCCTCCCTCAATCCATAGAGCAACGTCGTGGAGATTGTATGATGATAGAACCTTTTAGTGCCATAACAGCCCCAATACTGTCCAATGAGCAGGATATCAAAGTAGTAAACCTTCGGCTTGGACTTGCGATTTCGGATGTGGGTCAAGGCACGTTTACTAAACGAAATGGGCGTAAGTCCTGCCGGACCACCCAAAGATTTCTGTGATCCCGTGTACGCCACATCCACCTTCCATTCGTCCATGAAAAAATGTGTGCCACCAAGTGAAGCAACAACATCCACAATCAAAAAGCAATCATGCTGCCGGCACAGATCACCAATTTCCCGAATGTGTCGCTGCAGTATACCAGTCGAGGAGTCGCCTTGGCAAACAAAGAAAATTCGCGGCTTATGTGTATCGAATGCAAAGCGAATCTCCTCCAGTGTGAGAGCACGTCCAAAACTCGCCTCCACATATCGCACATCCGCATTGTAACGACGCGCCATATCCGCTGCCCGATGTCCCCAAACACCCGAGATGCCCATGAGTACGACATCATTGTCCTCAATCAGATTGCTTAGAGCTGCCTCCATGCCACTGTGCCCCGAACCACTGATGCACATTGTTGCATCGTTCAACGTCTGGAATATATACTTTATGCCCTCCTTCACCTCGTCCATGATCTGAAAATTGGGAACAGCAATTTTATTATCTAATGGATTATGCTACAGATTTAAATATGTACTAAGAATATAGAAATAAGTGGGTAGAAGATTTTAAAATGTTTTATTTTTTGATTATTATTCGGCTATTAATTTTCTTATAAATAATGAATATGGTAAAAAGCTTTTTAAATAGTTAAAAATTCAAGTATAATGTTCTTAGTTTCAAAACTGTTCAAGCTGTGATTTCCGATGGGTAAGAAAATGCAACATCAACAATATTATTCCCTCAACAAATGGGCTCTAGCCTTTTTATACCCTGAACCCATAAAATGGGTAAAAAGGGTATAATGGTTTTGTGCAAAAGTATGTAACAGGCAGAAGGAAGCATCTTCGACCCCATTATATATATATTCTTGATCAGCATCAACAGCCGAGTCGATATAGCCATGTCCGTCTGTATGAACGCGTCGATCTCAGAGACTACAAGAGCTAGAGACTTCAGATTTTGAATACATATAAGTTCTCCTATACCATAAGCTTCAAATTATCGATAACTATTCTGGTTTCCGATATACACATGCAATCGATAACAAAAAATATCGAATTTGGAAAATGTAAAAATGGGTGTTGAAATAATGGGTAACGATAGAACTTTTCTGAAAATTTCGTCCAAATCGGTAAGGAAACACCGGATATATCGAGTTTAATCGATTGAAGTTAAGTCAGTAAACCAAAGTCTTATATAAATTTAATTTATTTATTGCAACTGGGTTCAGGGTATCTTCTAGTCGGGCTCTCCCGATTAGAGCCTTCTTACTTGTTAATATAGCATTTGAAATAGGAATAGACCTGAATTAAAGTCTTGGACCAAGCTAAATTAACGAAATCAAAAGATATTATTACTTGCTCTAGTTAAATCTTACCTGTAAGCACTCTGGATGCATGTGTCCAAGAACTGGATTGCTCATCGCTTCGAGCACACGTTGTGAACAATTCGATGGACCCGGTCCCATTAGAGTCTTGCTGGGCACAAAGAGTGACCTTTTGAGCACTAGTGGCGGTGGCACCTCCATCTCTCACTAAATGTATTCTTATTGTGTTGAAAAATTTTCCACTATTCTTCACGCTTATGTAAACGTTATACTAAGGCAAAACACAGTTGATGCTGTTTGCTTATCACAAAGCAAAAACCTAAAATGATGCTTCGCGTTGAAATCTAAAGATCTAAGTGAAACGCTTTAACTGCAGCTCGTTGGGATTTATAGCCGGCGAGAGTTCGAGAGTTTCTTATCACATATACTATTAGGGGAATATATATAAAACGCTAATGAACGCACTTGAACAACTGGTAAGAATAAAAAAAAAATCAAACTCTCTCCCTCTCTCTTTCTCACTCTCCCCCTCTCTCTCTCTCTCTCACTCTTTCGCTCTTTTTGTTGCCTTATCAAGATGGGATGGTTTTTCACCCGTCCTCTCAACCCCGCTCAACACTCCTTAATCTTAATGCGTTGTTCTTTCGCAAGTTCTTCAACTATATATCAATCATAGACTTCCAAAGGTTATAGCCAAAGCGTCATTGTGAAATTCGTCGATGTTCTATTAGATGTCTGCAAATGGACCCAACTACAGTGGCTGATAGATAGAAAGCGACGACCTCACCTGTTTTATATACTTTTATTTTTGTTTGCTAGTTCAGTACAGCTGATAAGCGTTAAATGCATTTCATTGTGAGCTGATATGAGTAGTTGAAAGTTGTTTACATGTTGTGAGTTGTGAACTCGTTTTCAATATTATACGTATTAAATAATCAGAAATAATTAGCACAAATAGAGGTAAGACGGAAATGCATACGCTTTAAAGAGTTCAAGCGGGATGATCTTTTTGTTTTCTTATACAAATAATTTTATTGAAAGTGTTTTTGTTTAAATTAAGATGTCAGCCGGATGATTTTCTTTATAAATATTGTTATCACACTTTCGCATAACTTTATCTGTTTTTCATTAATGAGTTCTTAGCGAAACACATGGCAGGCCAAAAACGTTGATGAGTTCTAAAAAATACTTTCTAACTACAAAGCGTGAATGTAAGGTTACTTTTTAAATTTGCTAACAGAGGACTGTTAAAAGGCGCGCAATTAGAGTTCGTTTTTTGGCGCTTTACAGCACTGATTTAGTCCGATTGCTAAGCAAGTTGGCAGGCAATGCAACACGTGTGAACCATAAACAAAATGCATTTCTTGTAGTTTCGCAACAATTTAACAGTAGTTAACATTGAAAATGTCGCGTATAATAGTCAAACAGCTGCCTAAGAATGTAAGAAACTTAAATTACACTATTCCAAACAAATTAAACTATTGATTTAACTTTAGATCAGCGAGGATAAACTGCGCAGCATATTCGGCACCAAGGGAACAATCACAGATTTACAGTTAAAATATACGCCCGATGGGAAATTTCGTCAATTCTGTTTTGTAGGCTATAGCAGCGATGCGGAGGCACAGGCTGCCATCGCCCACTTTAACAATACATGCATACAGACAAGTCGCGTGCGTGTCGAGTCATGTGCAGCGCTGGGCAGCGAGGAGAAGCCCCAATCGTGGAGTAAATATGCCAAGGATAGCAAAAAGAACCTCGATAAACTGCAGGAAGCACAGCCAGAGCTAGAGAAGAATTTTAAAGAAAAGAACCAGACAAAGATTAATAAAGTTAATGAAATTATCGGAAAACACAAAGATGATCCGGTTTTCCAAGAGTTTCTTCAGGCGCATGACAAGACCCGTTCGCTCTGGGCCAACGATGCTGGGCTTACTGAACAGACCAAGGAGCAGGCCGCCGATCAGGAGACTGAATCGCACAATCAAGAAGGTGCGAGCATTGAAGAGTCACAGCAGGATAAAGAGGCTGAAGAGCCGCTGGAGGAGAATGATGAAAATGAAAAGCTGGCTGTGAAGCCCATCAGCGACTTGGAGTACATGAAATCTCTGATGGCTGGCAAAACGGAAAGTAAACCAACCCAAACAAATAAATCACCAGTTAAGACCGACAAAAGCAATCTGGAGTTGTTTACCATTAAAATTCACAATGTGCCGTATAACATAAAGCGCCAGGATATAATCAAGTTCTTCAAGCCGCTGAAGCCCTATTCGGTGCGTTTACCCAGCAAGGTGCATGGCTTTTGCTATGTGGGCTTCAAAACGGATCGCGACATGGCCAAAGGAATGATCAAGAACAAGAGCTTCATTAAAGGCAAGCAGGTGTTCTTCTCGGATTTCACTGAAAAGAACAAAGTAACTAAGGCGAACAAAAATGGCTTGGATGTACCAGATGAAGCAACTGGTAATGGCAACGCCAAGTGGCAGCAACAGCAGGATAGCCTAAAGAGCGAAGAAAACATCTCTGAATCGGGACGCATATTCTTTCGGAATTTGGCATACACCACCTCAGAGGAGGAGCTGCAAAAGCTCTTTGAGTCATTTGGTCCCGTCGTTGAAGTCAATCTGCCCGTGGATAAGGTGACACGTCAGATCAAGGGATTTGGCACAGTTACCTTTATGATACCGGAGAATGCAGTGAAGGCATTTAATGAGCTTGATGGAAGAGATTTTCATGGCCGTCTGCTGCATCTGCTGCCCGGCAAAGACCTCGACAATGCTGCCGCGGAGGAGGATCCTCAGGACTCCAATCTTTCTTTTAAACAGAAAAAAGCGATGAAACTTAAGCAGAACGCCCAGAAACCAATTGGCTGGAATTCGTTATTCCTAGGAGCTAACGCTGTTGCCGATTTGCTGGCCAAGCAGTTTAAGATGAGCAAGGAACGCATCCTGGACACCAGCGATGGTGGCAGCAGTGCTGCCGTTCGACTGGCCCTTGGCGAAACCCAAATTGTCATCGAAATGAAGCGTTTCCTCGAGGAGGAGGGCGTTCGCCTTAGCGCCTTCGAGGAGCCCACCCAAAAACGCTCGAAGACAGTGCTGTTGGTCAAGAATCTTCCCGCGAATACCGATGTAGCCGATCTCTCGCCCATCTTCAGCAAATTTGGTCCGATCGGACGGCTCGTGCTCCCACCTAGCGGTGTTACAGCGCTCATCGAGTATTGTGAACCCTCGGAGGCGCGACAGGCATTCAAGAAGCTTGCCTACAGCAAATTCAAGAATGTGCCGCTTTATCTGGAGTGGGCGCCGGAGCATACCTTTAACAAGACCCTTAGCGGCGAGCCAATAATACCCAAAACCGAACCTGCACCCAAAACCGAGGAGCCGCTTGTTGAGAAGGAGTCGGAGATGGAGACGAAACAAGAGCCCGTGGCTGAGCCAGAAGCAGAGGATGCGCACGATGAGCCGGAACCAAATACGACCATCTTTTTGCGTAATCTCAATTTCAAGACCGTAATGGAAACAGTCCGAGCACATTTCGAACACTTGGGCACCGTGCACACCGTAGAGATAGCCAAGCGAAAGGATCCGCAGAATCCAAGGCAACTAAATTCACTTGGCTATGGGTTCATCCAATTCAAAAAGGCAGCTGCCGCTTCGCAGGCTCTAAAGGACATGCAGTTGACTAAGATCGATGGCAATCTGGTTGAGCTAAAGCGCAGCGATCGTGTCCTCAAGTATGCGTTTAGGTGCCATCTTTTTTATTGCTAATTATTTTATTTCGTTTTTTTTTTTTTAATTTGAAATCAGAACCCAGGACGATGGAGCTCGGCGTCGGCAGGTGGCGCTAAAGAAACAGACTGGCACCAAGATTCTGGTGCGCAATATACCCTTCCAGGCTCAATATCGTGAGGTGCGGGAGATATTCAAGTAAGTCAACTACGAAAAGCTATGTACTTTAGAGGTTTCCATGTAATGTTTATTCCCAACTTTCAGAGCCTTTGGCGAACTGACATCGCTACGCATACCCAAGAAAATGACGCCTGGCGAGGATGCGCATCGTGGTTTTGGTTTTGTTGACTATACGACAAAGGCGGATGCAAAGCGAGCATTTGAAGCTCTTTGCGCCAGTACGCATTTGTATGGCAGACGTTTGGTGCTAGAGTGGGCCTCCATCGACGATCAACAGAATGTTGATGAGCTGCGTAAGCGTACTGCTGCCAAATTTGATGGCAATCAAACGGCCACTGAGGCGAAGCGTAGCAAACGCGCCTATTTTGATATTGACAGCAACGTTCAGCAAGCGCCCGAAGAAGAAGAAGATATAGATAATTGATACTTACTAATACTTATAGTAACTTAAATGCTGTAAATGATTTAGATTTATGTAAAAAAGTGATTATAGAATTTTTTATATAAAACTGCTTTAAACTGTTTTCACCACAAACTACTTTTCGTTAAAGTGATGTTAATTTTTAATATTAAAAAAATGGTGAAAAATCGAAAACTCAGCCATTATTTATCAAGGACTTCTTTGGATCACTGAAAGTCTTTAGGCTTATTCAAACGATTCAAAGGACAAATATACTACAAATAGCTAAGATTAAAGGACAATTTAAAAAAGAGAAAATTGCTCATAAATAGGTTGCATCCTTGCCTGTCCCGTGCTAGTTTAGTTGCCGAGTTCGAAGGAATTTGAAATTTGATACTTTTTCGTTTAGATTGCAGTTTATATAGAGTAGGTTTTTGCGTTTCTAGAGCACCAAGTCCTTCGAAAACTCGCAAAGATATGGCCGATTTTTGCCTTTAAAAAATACACAATTTCTTTCTAAATAGAATATATTTTATTTTACGTTTCTTTTTATATAAAACCTAAGTAATTAATACAAAACAAGACGAAAAAAAA
Source organism: Scaptomyza montana (assembly GCA_018904305.1). NCBI lineage: Eukaryota > Metazoa > Arthropoda > Insecta > Diptera > Drosophilidae > Scaptomyza > Scaptomyza montana. Next base: position 901,612 of record JAEIGR010000014.1, read on the forward strand.
CATAATTTTTTAAGCATACACGTACTTATGTATATCATCATCATTCATTATTTATCAACATTTATCATCAGCATTCTCTGTCGTTACCATAATCTAGCCGCCAAACTTTAAATCTTTAATTTTTTGTTTTTTTTTTTTTTTTATCTTTTTAGTAATATGTAATGTACTAATTATGTGCATATATAAATATATATGTGTATGTGTGTGTACTTGTTATATTGAAAATATTTGACATTTGTTTTCTCATACCAATATCCATATCATTTTTATCCTTTATCGCATAATGTTGCAACTATTGCAATAAGCAGGCGCATCGCATATAGACGCATATAATGTGTATATGTATAATATTTGTTTGTATTTCTATGTGTATAGGTAAAGCATATTGTTCTCTTTTATAAATACGTACATATTTAGTATACGAGTATACAAGCAAAGCAGCTAAAAGCCATGAAAGTGGAGAGGTTCGTGGAGGAGGAAAGGGAGAGGAGGCATTTAACTAGACTTAGACCAGCAAAGATAGTATTAAGTGTTGAACACTTGTCCCTTCGCATGTATACATCTTGTCTGTGTTTGTGTGTTTGTTTTGGCCCTCTATTGAGCACTTTGCTCTGTTAATAAGTTAGCAGATAATAAATTGCCTTTAGGTCATAAATTTGTGTTAGATTAGTATGGATTGTGCGGAACCGTTTCAAGCATAGGCAAATAGCTATAAATTTGTGTGAGTGGTTTGTTTTTTGTTTGCTTTGTTAATATTTTTAATAAACGCTTAGCATTTTTAATCCTTTTTAATGCGCGCCTGCAGGAAACAATAGAGTATTCCCGCCTGTGCCATTACATCCACAGTGCTGGCAGCAAGGGGATCCTTTTGTTTCACCTGCGTCTGTCCTGGTCGCAATAGTGTTGGACCAAACACCATCGCCAGATTGTGCAGCGACATCTTATTATCCGCTTCCTTTTCGTGCACTCTGCAAAATAATATATGAGAATATATATGGAAACAACACTGGTCGACCGACACACACATACCTGATTAAATGATCGAGTATCAGATTGATGGAGGCTTTATTGGCCTGCGGCAGCTCTTCGTACACTTTAAGCAGCTCATTGATACGTGTGGCTTCATTGTTGTTGCTAAATGCGCTGAATGTCTCGAAGAAGCGTGGATATAGCAAATCTGAGAAGAGCGCCTCTGGCAGCTCACGCAAGAATGTCTTCAGTATACCCGTCACCGAGTGAATATCCACTTCGCGCAACAGCTGCTCCGCTTCGTAGGCATCTAAAATGAATGTATGTGTTAAATTACCATTTAATATCGATCTTAATTTTTTCTTATCTTACCCGACTCGAAAGCCTTCTTGAGCTTGGCCAAATCCGAGGCAGGGCCGCTGACGCGATAGCAGCCAACTTCAAGCATGCCACGCCGTTCCACTTCGCGTATGCAGGCACTGATAATAAACGGAATGTCACGTTTCTCGCGCCTGCATATTAACGAAAAGTTGAGTGTTATCCAAGAATTATTCAGATATTGAGTTACTTACTTTAATACTTGACTCATTTTGGCACCGAAAAGTGCGCCTGGTTTGGTTGTGGCGCGACACAGCTCACCAGGCACAAAACGAAAACTGGCGCTCAACTCGAGCGTTTCGCTAAGTTTAATGTTGCGCAATTGTGTTGTCTCCGTCAGCCAGCTACGGCTTAGCTGCAGAAGCAATACAAAAAGTTAACATTTGGCTAAGCAGAGTAGATATTGCTTCTGCATATAGTATACCTTGAGTATATGTTTGGCACGCAACAGCGGTCGTTCCTTGGCCTCGTACAACAAGATGCGCACATTTGCACTGCCCTCCAGTTCGAGCATGAAACTTTCATTCCACAGCGGACACTGACTGCGACAGATCATTTTGGTGGTGGCCTTGCGGAAATAATGCCCATACGAGTCGACCTCAATGCATATATACAAATCGGCCTGTTGCTCTAATCCTTGCAGTCCCTGCACTCCCACATGCAAGTCACCAACGAGCAAACTTTCATCGTTTGTATTGCGCATCAGATAGGAGCCCATTTCAGTCTTCATGCCTTTTTGCATGGCCACAATAAAGGCGGTGACCTCCAGCGAGTTAATCGTATTTGCTCCGGGCAGATTACACTTTTGCTATGGGGAAAAAGAAAAGGAAACATAGATAGTTTTAAAGATATTTATAGAAATTTTCAATTGTCATTACCTTGAGCGACAAAATCGAGTCCATCCATTGTTGGCGTTCAAAATCGGAGCTAAGGAAAAAGGTCATGGTCTTATTATTGGACTTATTGCCTAGCCGCAGCACCAGATTGGGCGTGGCCAACACCAGCTGTGATTCCAGATCGGCCAACTTGCGACGATACTTGTCGCCGGTGCGAACACCGTTTGCTTCGAGTATAAGCTGATCGCGCACTGAGCGTAGATTGCGTTTCACTTGCGATATGTTCGCGGGACTAGATTCTTTGAGGTCCGCACTCGTGTCGGACTCCTCGTAAACGTTGACATCCTTGAGCGGTATGAACCACTTGAGCTCGTAATCGATGCGATCCCTTCCAAGTGCCTTGTATTTGGCACACGCAATCACATCGTTAAAAAGGAACAAATGGCGCAACTTGCGATGACCATCGACCAGCTCCACAATGAATGAGTTGCGCACCATGCGACGCAGATTCCGATTCGACTCCTGCGGCAAGCGCTGATTGACCACATTGAACTGATTGAGGAACATTTGTATGATCTTCTGTGCCTGCCGCAACGGCTGATGATCTGGATGATTTGGGGGCGTTTCGCGCAGCAGATCATTAAATACCAGAGCATTGATTTGTACACGCGCCACCGGCTTGTGCAGCAGATCCTCCAGCGTTAGCGACTGTTCTGTTTGCAGATTAATCACAATTGTCGAGACGATCTTCTTGAATTGTGGATTATTTGCGCTGCACTTCTTTACCGTATCGATTGCCTGGCCATAGTTGTGCAAAAAGGCGCTGTACAAATCAAACATATCCGCCAAACGTTTGAATGGCTCTCCGATTAGAACATCGCCACCCTCGTGCGACACAATTGTCTTTAGATCACTTAGAAACGCCGTGTGCACCTCGTGCAGCTCATCGATCTTAAAGAACATTGTATTCTCCTCTTCCTCCTTGATCACAGGCTGTGATGTACCCAATGTTGCATGAATTGCGCGTTTATACTGCCAGCAAAAAATAAAAATAAAAAATGAGAAAGACAAAAAGTTAGCTTTACAGTTCTATTTTATTAACTTTGTATGAATGAATAAAGCATTACCTGTAACATCTTATTGAGGCATTCCACATAGATTGTCTCGCTGTGTATTATGGAGCTTAGAATGTTACGTATTTTAGCGCCACGAGCATTCCCAGAAAGCTGCGTATAGAAAGTTTGTATTAATAACTTCGATAGCTAAGCTACAAGTTAAGAATTCTCTATATATGGGTTTATTTTATCTACAAATGTTTTGAATGGCGGGCATTATGCACTCTATATATAAATATTTATGTACATACAACCCTTGCACCGTTTTTTAAACACATACATATGTACATGTACATATATGTTTATATGTGCTTAAAATGCAAAAAACCCAATAAATGCAATGGCACCGGATACACAATATAATAATTTTAAATAAATATGTATTTGTACAACCTAAAAGGATTTATGGGTGCTTTGAGGCTCAAGTGGGGACATTGTTGATACATACTTATGTATGTATATATGGTACATATTTGTATGCGGGTGTAAATAGGTATGTGTGTACATGGAAAGGACAAGGAAAGAGAGATATAAATATAGAGAGAGAGAAAGGGCAATATACAAACTGACTATGCAACAATATTCGTTTGATTTGGATATATGTACATACATATGTATATGTAGAGCTGAGTAGAATTCATGAGCTGTACAATTTCGAATTATGTACATATATATGGTAAGTACATACATGTATATGATTTTCTAACTATCTTTATAGTTTTCTAGAAGATTTAAATATAGCTTTCTTCAATATTATTATGTTTTATAAAAAGTCTAACAAAAATATAAGCTTTAAACAAATTAAAACATTTATTAAAGTTACTTATAGCTTGTTATAATTGTTTTTAGGTTTTGTTGCACAACGCAAAAAAGGATATACATATGTATATATGTATGTATGTATGTATGGGTGTAGTGAAGTGTAAAGTGTAGTTTAAATTGCGGGGAATGGTTGGCAACACACAGAATATAATAATTAAAAAAAAGCAAACAAAGCCAATCACATTAAAAACATTGAACAAGCGCATTCAGATAAAGCTAGAGATAAATACACCTACATATATATAAACATGTATAAACATAAGCATATATAAATACATATAGTATATAGAGTGGCATGTATATATACATATACCATATACGACAACAAAACAAAAACAATAAATAAAGACTGAGGAGGACTAAGACTTGAGAAGTGATTTTCGGTACTCACGAGTATCGCTGAAACTAAGTTCTGTAAGAAAAAAAACATCATAGAATAAAAAAAAAAATAGGTGAAGAAAAAAAATATGTTAGTATATATAGTATATTCAAGTACTAGTTCCTATATGATATAGTATATGTTATGAAATTATTGCATAAATGACGTTTAATCAATGTTTTGGGCAAAGACTTCCAAAAAATGCTCTCTATCTTAAGTAAAGCGTTGCAGGTTAAAAACTTTTTAGGTTTATTAGGCATAAACAGTCGGATACGATGTAAAGAGCTGGACTAGGTGGCAGATTAGGAAAATTAATGTCTAAAATATAGACATGACACGCGGTTGACGCATGCAGTTTGAAATCAATTAGCCAAGTTAGCGTATGTTAATAGAAGCCAATGGGCAGCTTAGTCATTAAAAAAGAGAGAAATGCTATTGCTGGCGTCATCATCATCATTATCATCATTAAACTTTGTAATCTATGCTTTATGTGAACGGAAGCGCAATAAGCCAACAAAATAATTAGCTAATAGCTGTTTTAGTTTGCCTTATGACTGAATACTCTTGCAGACATATGATAAATATATACACATGGTATATATTCTTGATACTGACTAATAAATTTGAGTAAATCGGATTCTATTTTAAATGTGAATATTGCAAAATTACTAGTTGATAGACTCAAAGTTGTTAGTGCACAAACCTTGCGTAATACGCCGGGTGTTTGTGATGTGGATGTTGATTGCTGCTCATCATGTGAAATGGTGCGCAATATTGGCGGACCCTCGTATTCGCCGTCGCTGTCCAATGAACTCGAGCGCGTCTCATTGCTTTGACTGCGAAAATTGAGAAAGAAAATCTTGCTTAGTTTTGGGGTTTATCATAATAATCATCATAATTCATTGCACTGCGGCTTACATGAAATAATCAATGTTCACATAGTTGGAGGTGCGGCCTGGAGATTCGGGATCCGTTATGCTCGCCTGACTGCTCAACTGCGCCATGGGCAATGTGCTGCCTGGCGTGGACAGATCGTCTCGACTGGATGAAGAGCCGGTGCGTCCGGGCTTGATAAACACATACTCCCCATCACCATTGTCCAGCGGCACGCTGTCATAATACGGCTCATTATCCGCTTGCTGTGCCGCCTTGGCGCTGTCCGAACTCAACGATGATACCGACTCGTAGCTCTTGATCTGCATAAAGACACAAGACATTACAATATGTGTGCAAATGTGAACATTTCGGTTTTTATCTTACAACTTCCGATATGCCTTGTGATGCAAGTGACTCCTTGGAACCAATGCTGCGTTGGGCGGTTGCTGGCAACTCAGCGTCACTGGCCTGCAATGAGGTGCGCGACTTTTTCTCCAAGCTCGAAGTCGAGCTGCTATCAGCAGCAGCCAGTTTGGCCGTCTTATTCAGGCTGCCAATCGGCGAGGCACCCATTGTGCCCGCTACTCCCGCTGCCTGGCTACGACCAGCTGGCGTTGTCAGCGTGCGTCCCGGCGTTGATGCTGTTCTTCCTAGACTGCCACCACTGCTGTTGCCACCGCCGCCGTCGTTACGCTTCGCGTGCTCCAAACTATCTGTTTTGCCAACCATTTTGCGTCCTAGCTCCTCCATCAGCTCGGGCGTATTAGCCAGCTTGCTAAGCTCTGGTGTTGTCTTCCTGTTTGCAGCATATTTGGACTCTAGATTCTCCGATGACTTTTGCCGCAGTATATCCGATGGCTTAATGTTGCGCTCCAACGAACTGGCCGGACTTTCAGCCGAGCCGGAACTGCTGCCTGGCAGAGGCATTGTGCTGCCCGCATAAGGTGTCTCACGTTTTGGTGACGAAGACAATTGATGCTGATGCTGTTGGCTGTTGGGAATTGTGGGCGGTTCAACGCGTCTTATATTCTTTGGGGGCGGTCTGCAAGTGAACAAAATATTTTATTTTTTCAATTGTTAAGTTTATTTCTCTCTTCATTCTTCACACTAACCTGGGTGGCATTTTCTTTTTGGCCTCCAGATGCGCAGCATACGATGAGGCGGACATGGCAGGCGATGTCATCGATGGCGACAATGGCGGTGCAGTTGCATCCTTACTGCGATCCGTATAGCGTCCGAATGTCGATGGTGGCGTTGCTGTTGTTGACGAGTTTGTATTTGTCGAGTTAAATGACTCCCCCGATGTTGCCGATGACGTCGCTGCTGCTGTTGCTGCATCATCGATGTCTTTGTCTTTGGCCTCCTTGACCTCGATGACGGTAACGAAGTGAGATGTTGTCTTGCGCAGCTGCTTCGTTGCTTGCTGCTGTGTTTGCTGCTCCTTTATTGCAGCATCTATTGAAGCTGACGCATCGCTCCCTGTCGCTATTTCTTGCTTATTATTGTTGGTTGTTGTATGGTTATCATTGTTATTTGTTGCCAGTGGTTGTCGTTGCTCGTTATTTGATTTGAGTGCACCGCTGCCAATGGAGGCCGCCAATTCAGTGATGCACTGTTGAAGCGCTCCATTCGAGTCCTTTTCATTGCCGCTGTCTTTATTATCCTCGCGCTCGAAGCTTTGCTCCGTCATGCTACGTTTACCAGTCGGTGGTGCTGAGCTCAACCCACCACCACCACCACCACCGCTATCATTGTGTGTGTGTGTGTATTTGTTGTCGGTGCTCAGGGATAGCCTGTCCTTGTCCTTGCTGCTGGCTGATGACGCAGATGTTGCCTCGCGCAGATTCAAACTAGATTTCTGCACAAAAAAAAACCAGACAACAAAAAGAAAACAAAGATAATTAAAATGTTGGTTTAAGGCCATGAGTTGCTATAGATAGTAAGCTAGAAATTTATTATTCTGCTTACTTTTTTCACAATAGAAAGTTATGTGTGAGTATATTAATCAATATGTAGCTTAAAGATTTATTGGGATGCATAGTACATACTATATTGAACAAATGTAAAAGGAAAAGAAAATGAATTGAGCTTAATTTTTTTTTAAATTAATTTGTTATCATTATATATGTAGATAAAAGATAGAAATAGATCTTAATATACAAATATAATAAATTTTTACAAATTTTAATTTAATGTCATTCGTGTTTTCTGTTCGTGAGATTTTGTATTTTAATTCAACTGGTAAATAAGTGGTTATTTGTTTTAAATTGTTACAGTTAAGATTCACTACACCGAGAGTTGACTGTAGACATAGACTTGAAAGCCGCAATTCAACTGATTCACAAGTCAAAAATCTCTCGACTCAAATCACAACTAACTGCACATTGAGAGCGAAAGGTTCAAAGATCCTCTCAAGTGGCATAGACCCCAAGGAGCATACAGAAAAAACTAACTTTTGCCACTGCCCTTTATCCCACTCCCTTTTCTTTTTTGTTGAGTGTTCACAGTTTTGCTGATGCATGGCACGTAACGCATTTCTCTCTAACACGTTGAACGGTTCCCTTACAAAATGACAACAACAATAACTACTATAGCCATAGCGAGAAAAAGCCAAAGCAAACAACAACTAAAACAGACAAAAAAAAAGCCAAACTTGGCATAGAGCTTGTGCGTGTGCCAGAGCATTTTTGTTCACTGCTTAATACGCCTTCATTTGAACATTTTTTTTTTTTTGGTTACGAAAAAGTGAAAACTTCAGAAAATATAACAACAACCAAAAATCGAGATCAAACTTTTTAATTTTCGCATTAATTTTAAAGCCAAAAATGCAGTAAAGAAAACTGTTAGCTAAAATTGTGTGTGTGAGTGTTCGTGTGTGTGAACTTTAGGCGTTGGTTGCTGCTGGTGTTGAGGTGGGATTGGGATTGAACCAAGCAGCAGCCGGCAACAGTTGTTAGTAGTGTGTGTGTGTGTGTTTGAATGTGTCCAAGCGAAGCAAAGAAGAAAGCGTGCGATACAAAAGTTGACGGCGAAGGTCATACACACACGCGCCACACACGCACGCGCCACACACGCACTTGGGGCCAGACATGTGTACATACATACATTCATACATACATATGTATATTTAGATAAAAATACACATGTGAGATGTCAAAAAGCTGAGCTCAGCTTTTAAAAAGCCTGGCAATTTTGTGCATTCTTTCTCTGTCTCCATCTCTTTCCCACTCTACCCCCAAGCATATCGATACAATTATTTAGCATTTATTTTGAATCAACACACACACACACACACACACACACACTCTTTCTCTCTCTCATGGAAAATTGGTGTGAATGTGAATCATATGACGGCGGCGCCAAAGTAGTACTAGTACAACAATAATAAAAATAAGCAATCGAATTGTTGTTAAATTGTTCTGAGAAAAAATGTATTTCGTGTGTAGAATAATGTTTAAGTGATGCGTTGTTATTGTTAAATGAGGAGATGTGCACATGCATATTCTGTCATGATTATTGCCAATTCATATGCAGTACATACATATGTACATACATACATATGTAGGTAAATACAAGCACGTGTCGAAAAGCTCACTCAATTGTTTTGCTTTAAAAAGTCATGATTATTACTTCACCAAGAGACATTTCACACTTAAGTGACATCAGCTTATTAACTATGTACATTCATGTATGTACATACATATGTATATTAAATCACTTAAACCAAATGTTTGGTTCTGATGACTTATGCATAGTTTAAAAACCATTTTTAAGCAACTTCTAGAACGATCTACATTGTCGATTATTAATTCCCACAACAAACAAATGAAAATGGATTGTAGTAAGCGCTAATCAAACGTTTTTAATCAAATATATACATATACGAATGTAAATATAACTTGGCAAAAATAACAAGCGCTACATACATAGGTACATATATAATAAGTACAAATGTATAATACTTATGTATGTATGTATGTATATACTCTCAACTCCCTCCACCCCCCCACTTATACATCTCTTTCTCCCTAGCTCTCTCTGTCTCTGATTTTTTTGTTTTGCACTTCACTTGTTCTACTGATAGCGCAGCTTATCAATGGAAGAGAATGGCGCAGAGATTTGGATTTGTCGTCATTGTGGGCCTAACGTATCTAGAAGAAAAAGAGCCTAACAAAATTTTAAAGTTGACCAGGAATTCAAAATAAATATACAAACATTGGTTACATTACAATTTGGGAACAGGTAGTATATTATAAACAGCGACCACTGTACATTACGTTGATGAACATAGTTATGCATGTTTGTATGTATGTATATGTTTCTACATTATGTATTTTTGTTGTACTTTACACTTTTCGTTTACTTCTCTTAACGGGTTTTAAGTTACTTTGCTCTTTTTTTTTCTTTTGTGTGCTTTTGTTTTGGACTTTTTTTATGTGCCTACATATGTTTGTATGCATGCGTGTGTGTGTTTGCTTGCGATAAGTTTATCGATTTCAAATAGTGATAAACACAACAGCCAATTCATTTTTTTTTGCTTGTTGTTGCAGCGTACACTCACACACACACACGAACACACCTTAATACAAAGTGACATGTGCATGTGTGTACATATATACATTTGCACAACATATTGATTACGCACCCCTCTGGTCCATAATTTGAATTTCTCTTTGAAGGAAGACATGCTCCTTCCAGCAGCAGCAGCTTAGCGCCACTTTTGTTCTCTGCTCACCGCTCTCTTCTCTCGCACACACATACACAAACAAGCAGCTTTTCTGTGACGCGCTGGACGCTCTCGGTTATTGTTGTTGTTGTAAGTGTGGCCCACGCAAAAAGTGCAACTGCAAAAGCGTACGAGAAACACGAAAAAGCACGAAGTCGCCTCACGAAGCAAATTGATACCACCGAACACCACCCAATGTCTGCAAGAACAACAACTAAGAACGTTGACTGCGCGGCAGCGACGCAGGCGTCGACGTTGACCACGAAATTTGAGTCAACCGAACACGTTACAAAATCAAAAACTAAAAAAAAAACTAAATACTTATCAAATAAAAAAAAATCTTTTACACATTAACATGCGCAAAATGACGGTTTAGGCCACAAAACACTCGCACTTTATATTCAATTATTTACGTAATTTGCACTTTAATCTTTGGTTTTGTTGTTTGCTCTCCTTGCAGTATTTATTTATTATGATTATGCAAAGTGAAACGGTGAGAGGGGGCGAGGGGAAACTTTCTTTCGTTGAGTTCAGTTTAGCTCTTTGTTGCTTCAAATGCGTAGCAGGAAACTCTGGGGAAATGGAAGTTTTGGGTGGTTGGGGCCACCTGGCTGGCATACGAAATCGAATGGAAATTGTAATTGAACGCGGTTTACGTTTTTGATGTTCCCGCTAGGATGTTGTTATTCATCGAAACTAGTGACTACTGCCGATTGCCGACTGGCGGCGGCGAATCGCGACGTCGACAGCGCTGTTGCTGCTTCTCCGGGTGTCAGAGTCAGTCGGAGTCAACGACGTCGTCGCGCAACAGACGCGAAAGAAACACAGATACAACAATATGAATAGAATGAAAGTATATGTGTGTGTGCGTAGATAACGGGCAAAATTAAAGATATCGTCGTAGTGAAAGAGACGAACGCAATGAACGGACGAAGAACGTACGGTACATACGCTCAAAGAATTCAAGTAGAGAGCCAAAGAGAGAGGGTGTAGGGGTGTGTTGAGGAGGAGCAATAGAATAGAACACAGACGGGCAACTGTTGAATGCCTCTTTGTCTGCATTCTAGATTTTAGCATAAGCTTCTTTCAAAAGCGTTCAAAACCATTTTGCAAACCTTAAACGAACCACTTCGAGGTCAAAAACCGGACAACGAACTAGTTTGCAATAACTTTTGGATCGATTAAAATCAACAAAACAAAAAAAAAGGATAAAGTTCCTGAACTGAACCGCTCTGAAGTTGTTAAGGGGGGAAAAAGAAAATCGAAAACAAATAAACTGAAAGATAGTATAAGACGGAGAATAGCCAAGTTCCTAGTTCCGCTCCGAAGTAATAAATACAGAAATCATAAAGAATTTTAAAGGTGAAATACCGCATATAAGAATCAGCCATATACAAGGGGCTTAAATTTTCTCCGCTTAAGAATACTTCTCCAACGAATTGATATAAAAAAGCTATAAAACTTTTTTTTTTCCAGCCAAACTAATCGCACTTCTTTGTAAAATAGCCAATTTCTTTCTGATTTTGATGATAATTACAAAATGGACACTAAACAAAGCCACCTCCATGGTCACATCTAAACATTTTGCAGGGGCTTTTGTGACAATGAATGGGTTTAAACTTTAAACAAATAAACGTCGACGCGGCACAAGTCGAAGCCGAAGCAAAGGCAGCAGCAGCAGCTGCGCTAGCTGATAATCGGCCAGTGATAAGGGCAACCAATGGGGTAGGCAACGCATTGTTTATTGTTTGCGCTTTGCGTACGCCCCCCTTTTTATGTAATGCTGTGCGCCTGTTAAATGCTAATGGTTAACGCAATCAGCGGCAGTAGCAGCAGCAGCAGCAGCAACAAAACTCTTGCACCAAGATCTCACAACAATAACATATGATAACAATGAGACTACCATATAAATCAAAAAAAGAAAATAATATATGTATGTATATTTGTACTTACAAAATCTTTGTCGACGCCAGCATTTGCAGTCGACGTCGCAGTTGAGCCATTGGCAGCGATGCAGCTGCTGCTAGGCTGCTGATGCGATGCTGCCGGATTGTTGGTAGCTGCTTCGAATAGAGTTGTCGGATCGCCGCCAGACTCACGATATTTCTCCACATCGGAAAGCAAACGTTCCAGATATTCTACATATAGAGTCTCCTGTTCCAGCTCCTTACTTAGTTCGCCAATTTTGAGCTTGTGTCGCTCGAGACTGGCGCGCACATCCTGCTCCCAGGCGTCGGAGAGGGAGCTTTGTGGAAAGCGTTGCATCCACAAGCGTTGAAAGTCATCAAAGACGCTCATTGCAGCAGCAGCAGCGACGGCGGCAGCAACGGCTGCAACACAGCTGCTAGCACCTTTATAATTGTTCTTTCTACGTTGCTGATGCGAAGCTTGGTTTTAGCTTTGAGTATGACTTTGATTTGAGTTTTTTTTTGCAAGTGCGTTCGTTTTGCGTTGTGTCGCCCTGGGCCTGCCTGTAAAGGTGTATGTATATGTGTGTGTGTGTGCGTGTGAGTAAGACAGTGGGTGAGTGAGTTTGTGTGTGTGTGTGCCCATGCAGGAGAGCAAATGCGCTCAGCGCCAAGCCTCTCTACATCCTGGATCAACAACAACAGCAATGCTCAATGAACAACAACAGCAACAGTAGCAGCAGTAGCAGCGCAGCTTTCAGCGCATCACGATTTTTTAAAAGGTTTTCAGTTTCAGTTTTGTTGTTTCTGTTTTGTTCTTATGTTTGCACTGCGTTGCTGCACTTGTAATTGTACCTGTGTATGTGCGTGTGTGTGTGGCTGTTGTTGCTGCCCTTTCTTATTTGTTTCGTGTATCTGTGTTTGTGTGTGCATGGGCGCAACTGCAACGAGAGATGCTTTTTGTGTTTTTTTTTCTTTTAGCTTGGAAATTATTTTAGTTTAGTCTAAGCCAAGGCTAAAAAGTTGTATTGGATCTTCAGCAGCAATAGCAGACGCATTCATTTTGTTCAGTTTTCACACTTACAAACACACATGCAGTTTGAGTGGCAGTGCCGCTCCTGCTGTTGTTGTTGCTGTTGTTGTGTTGTGACTGCGCCCCTGCCCGTATCACAAGCGCACTTACATATGCAGATCCTTTCTAGGAGGGGGTCGACCGACGCGCGGTGTTATAATTATTTAGTTTTGTATGCCATTTCACTTTGTATATTATTTAATTCCAATTAGATTTAGCTTTTCTTAAAAAAAAAACACTGCACATACACATACAACCGACAACACATACGCGCAGATGAGAAGACATTTGCATATACATATGTATGCATTTGTATTAGAGATGTTAAAAGTACATCGATGTGTCCATCATATCGATAGGTATGCGCGACGCTTTGCATAGTTTGTTGCCAGAGCCATTCAAAGCACCATCGATACACGGAAAATGTTTTTACATATATCGAGTATAATATCAATCAACAAATTATGACTGATGCTGTAGGGCGAACAAAAACATTTAATTCAATAACTAATTGAAAGCAAAGAAAAGTAGATAATTGTAATTGATTATAATTTAATTTAAAATGATGATAAATGTCTATTTGAATCGAAGCTTGTGTGCCCTTTGAGTTGATTAACCGAAATGTAATATCGATTGCTGTCAATCGTTACGAATGACTTATCGGTGTATAAATGTATCCGTCAGTGTTGACAAATGGTGTTAAATCTTTCCCTTTCAATTTTAAATTTACTTTAACGGATTTCGAGTAAACACACAACAACAAATAAACTTATTTTAAGATAGTGTTTACCATAGATAATGATTGATGGATTTTTACCAATGAGCAGCTGCACCCAACCATTATGCCAAACTCCAATAGTGGATGAACCAATAACCAATCAACTAATTAGTTTCGGCGACCAAGTAAAATAAAAATCCCACAAAAACAAATCTGAATACAAAATTTACCGAACTGATTTGTAATAATAATATTATGTTGGCATAGATAATTTAAACATATGTGAGGTGATTAACGCCTTATTTCAATTACCATTCCGAATTGACCTTAACTAATTGACAATTGGAGGTATAATCAATGCATTGATAATAACTGTTTGTTTTTATACACCACATATACACATATATTCCTGTATTTACGTCGTTGTTGCAATGATTCCCTTGATCTTTAGGTCTCAAACAATATTTGTCAGTCATCATCAAAACAACAACATAGAATAGAAAAGACGTTGGGCAATACACCAGCCAGCCGTCTATCTTAAAAATATAACGTATCTCAAACGCTCTTATCCGGCAAAGCTGACGTTCTTTTGTTTTTATACCCTGAACCCATAAAATGGGAATAATGGTTTTGTGCAAAAGTATTTAACAGGCAGAAGGAAGCATCTCCGACCCCATAAAGTATATATATATATATGTTCTTGATCAGCACCAACAGCCGAGTCGATATAGCCATGTCCGTCTGTCCGTCTGTCCGTCTGTCGGTCTGTATGAACGCGTCGATCTCAGAGACTACAAGAGCTAGAGACTTCAGATTTTGTATATAAGTTTTCCTATACTATGAGCAGAACAAGTTTGTTTCAAATTATTGATAGCTATTCTGGTTTCCGATATACAAATGGAATCGATTACAAAAAAATATCGAATTTGAAAAATGTAAAAATGGGGGTTGAAATAATGAGTAACGATAGAATTTTCCTGAAAATTTCGTCCAAATCGGTTAAGAAACACCGGAGATATCGAGTTTAATCGATTGAAGTTAAGTCAGTATACCAAAGTCTTATATAAATTTAATATATATTTATTGCAACTGGGTGGAGGGTATCTTCTAGTCGGGCTCTCCCGACTAGAGCCTTCTAACTTGTTTTTTTTTTGTTTTTGTCGGATATTAAAGTGAAAATCGTTTAATGATTAACGCTTAAAGCTAAAACGGCATACAAAAGCAGCTACTTTCGATCAGATTATTTATATTCGTAAAGTTAGCGGTTTGCGTTCGAATCGCGTTATTTATGATTATTGTCTTTAAGGATTTATAAACAAATACAAAAATGTCGTAAGCGAAATTTAAAATGCCGAAGACACTGATTTTAGATTTTCATCAAGCACGAGCATAAAAAGGTGTTTGAAATCTAAAACAAATCAATTCTATATAATAATATAATGACACATAGAATAAAAACAGTAATATATTGAATCTAAATATGGGTTTTACACCTAAGTTTTACCAGTGTAAAACTCTGATGCCTAATCTTTTCTACTTAACCAGTTGTTGCACGAAACATGCCGTTGTTTGGATTCTACTCGTGTTGGCCATTGTGGGAATTACATTTGGCCTTATCTTTGGTCTTTCGGGTGAAAATGAACGTCGGCGCATTGGTGCTGTAGCCTCCAATGGCGTTGGATGTGCAGAGATTGGAGGAAATATATTGGATGAGGGTGGATCTGCAGCGGACGCGGCAATTGCGACAATGTTGTGCGAGGGTGTTGTTCTGCCCCATAGCTTGGGCGTCGGCGGTGGCTTTATGGCCACCATCTATTCAAAAGAGAAAGGTCAGATGCAGTCGTTGATAGCGCGTGAAACGGCGCCAGCGGCTGCCACACAGGATATGTTTGTGGGTCAGAAGAATATAACAGGCGCCATGTCCTGTGCCGTGCCCAGTGAGATCTACGGATATTGGAAATTGCATGAAAAGTATGGAAAGCTTCCGTGGAAACGTCTCTTTAAGCCCACCATTGAGATGTGCCGTCAGGGAATCTTGGTCTCAAAGTATTTGGCTGGTGTTTTGGCCAACAATGAGGAGACGATACGCAGGGAGATCTCTATGGCGGAGATATTCATAAATCCTGCTACAAATAGTTCCTATAAGCAGGGCGAGATCATGTATCGTCGCGTACTGGCCGATACCTTGGAGATTGTTGCCAGCGAGGGGGCGGGGGTTATCTACCGTGGTGGAAGAATTGGGCGCATGCTTTTCGAAGATATTAAGTCATTGGGTGGCATTGTGACTGAAAGGGATCTGCAGGACTATGAGTAAGTCGTAAAGGAATTCTTTACTATCTCTTTCTTTCTATATCTCTCGCTCTCTCTCTCTCTCCTCTTTCTCTCTTTGTCTCGCTTTGATTAAAGAGTGCGCTGGGAAAGTCCACTGCGTGCTCGTTTTGATAATGGACACACATTGTATACATCCCCGTTGCCGAGCAGCGGAGCCGTGCTGACCTTCATCCTGAACGTAGTGGAACCAATGTATACGACCAGCACGGATAGGTATTGGCATCGTTTAATTGAGACGTTCAAGCATGCATATGGACATCGTACCAATTTGGGTGACATACACTTTGAGCCGTCGGTGAAGGACATCTATGAGAGTTTGATTGATCCCGATTTTGCGGCAGGAATACGCAAACTGATTTTTGATGATCGAACGTTTAATGATACTTCGTATTATGGTGCGAATTTCACCGATGTGGAGGATCATGGGACAGCACAAATTTCGGTGCTCGCACCCAATGGTGATGCCGTCTCAGTGACCAGCACAATTAACAGTCATCTGGGTGCGAAAGTGAGATCCCGCCAGACTGGCTTCATTCTAAACGATGAAATGGATGACTTCTCGACGCCGGGCGTAATAAATGCATATGGCATACCGGCCAGTCCAGCCAATTACATTAAGCCCGGCAAGCGACCCTTGTCCTCAACATGTCCCAGCATCATTCTTGACGATGCCGGCCATGTGGCATTGATTATTGGCGGTGCGGGTGGCTCGCGCATCACCACATCTGTGGCGCAATCAATTTTACGTTATTTCGTGCTTCGCGAACCCATTCAGGAGGCGGTCAATGGTGGCAGATTGCATCATCAGTTGGTACCGATGAAGGTCGACTCGGAGCCAGGGGTGCCAAATCATACGATCAATCATCTTGAAAGTGTTGGCCACAAAATCAACTTTCTGGACAACAGAGCATTCTCGGCTCTCACAGCCATCGGTTATATGTACGCGGAACCGGAACCCGTTTACGATCATCGACGCATCGGTAGCGCCGTTGTCGTTGAGCTAACCGATGACTAACCTATGTGATTTCTCAATTGTTCTAAAAATTGCTTAAGCACAAAATTCGTATTTATATTTTGGTTACTCTGAATTTTATAGCAGGAAGAAGATAAGACAAAAAACCCAAAATTGTAATTTTATAGGCGATGATATATTTTAAACATTTAAATATCGATATTGACACGTGGAATTGATCAATTTTTATAATTGTTATATTGAGTACAAAAAATATGGAGAACCCTTTGTTTCACTTAAATTTAGGATCAGATTACAGAATATTTGCATTTACTTAACGCCGATGCTACAAAATATTGTAGTTAAACTTTAACACAGTTGAGATGGTACTTTTTTTCTTCTAATTTTAAACTAATTAAAATTTTGAACGGGTAGCGAAAATATGAATTTCTTTTGTACTGGCTTAGTCCTGCACTATTTGCCGTAGTTGAGTAAGGTATCAAAAATGTGTAAGAAAAAAAACAACACAACTAAACGTAACAAATTAACAAACAAAAATAAAAGAAAGAGAAAAATGCAGCGCCAATTAAAACATTAACTTAAGGCATTTTGGCTAGACTTGGAATTCCTTTTGGTTTCTCCGCTTCACTACAGAGATGTAATATTTGCCGCTACCTCAAAAAGAATGTGACTTGTGTGATGTTGATGCAACGGGCTGGAGGCAACACAAACACACCAACTTGGGCAAAGATACTAAATCGGTTTAATCGTCATGGATGCGTGCGGGCCGCTTTTTATCAATTTTTCGCTTTTTATGCATTGCTTCCATACGCATATCCTCCAAATCCTCTTGTAAGCCTGACGAAAAAAAAATTTAAGCAATGTGATTTTTATGGCTTAGTCTCAATTTGGAGAACGTACCTAATTTTTTGCTAATAAACTCTTCTCGTTGCACTTGAGCGAAACTGGATTCCATTTGAGCATCATCATCGTCTAGATCGCGATACCTTCGCTTATCATAGCCAAATATGTCGCGTATATGCGATGATATATCCTCCTCGCAGTCGCCATCGTCAATAAAGTCATCCAGCTCGGAATCATATTCGGAATCATCATCATAAATGCGATCTAAATAATAAGGAAACGATATATGAAATTAATCAAACCTAAGCATTAAGACTCGACTCACTTTTGTTGATTTGCTCAACCAGCCTTCGTTGTGCACCAGCTCCTGCTCCTCCTCGTCCGCGTGTCTCGACGGAATGCGGTTTAATGCAAGGCGAATTGCCTTGTGGACCTGAACGTATTAACTTACTTGGCTCACGTGGCGGAAAACTTCGTGTGGCGCCTGTTTTATTTACATCTACATAGGGATTACGTGATGGTGCTGCTGGCTTAAGGTTAATCGATGCAGTTTTGGCTTGAGATGGAGCTGCAGATGCAGCTGAAACTGGAGCGCGAACAGCTGATTTTGTAGTGCCGTTGTTGCTGCTGCTGCTACTAGCAACTGAGAGACGTTTGGTTACACTCTGATTGGTTGAGGATTTTGTGGTAACAGCGCTATATTTAGCACTGGAGGTGCTGTTGGGCGACGCAGACGCCGGTCGTTTGGGGGTATCACTTGTAAGCTTCGATTTTTGTGGACTGGGCGGTGGCATCGATGCACTTGCAACTTTGCCGACTGACGTCGTCCTATTAAGCTTGGGTATGCGGCCGCCGGGCTCCATTCGAGTCGGTTCCACTTTGGTCTTGGCATCGATTTCACGCTGGCGTTCCCGTTGGGCACGCTGCTCCTTCCAGCGCTGGCGCTCTTCTTGTTCCTTTTTTTCACGCGCCGACATCAGACGTTCCGGTTCCTTTTTCCTCTCGGGCAACGCCAGGTCGACCGGCTCGTGCTGTTTCTTCTCGGCTAGTCTTAGCAATGCCTGGAAATCCATTGGTGGTGCCTGTGTCGCTCGCTTGACTTTGGTCTTTTTCTGTTCCTCCTCACGCTGCTTGCGCTCTTCCTCGCGTCGCTCCGCATCCGGATCGTAGAGTGTTTTGGAAGATGATGTGTTATAGGCGCGCGATACCTGTGCTCCATCCTTGTCGGTGGTGGTGCGTGATATTGATGATGATGCATGACTCGTCCGTTGACGTGTATGGGTTCTCGCCTCCTCGCGTTCGCGCGTTATTGCCGCCTTGACGCGTTCCTTGGTGCTAGAAAGATCACGTACAGATTGCGGCCGGCTTGGCGCAAAGCCCTTATCCTCCTGGACATCCTTGACCTTCTCAATATACTTCTGATAGAAGGCGTTCGCCTCTGTCGACACATAACCATAATCATCACCATCCGGCTGGTCAGCACCATCCATTGCCGTATTATCACCATTGGCATCCTCCAGAACTGATTTGTTGGCGGATTTTGTGACTTTTAACATTTTTCGTATCTTGTTTTTGGACTTTTCATCGCGTAATGCCAGCAAATTGTTTAGTTTCTCGCGCTCCTCCCGTTTCCGTTGCTGCTCTTCAGCCTCGCGATTTTTGAGAAATTTTTGTATGTTGTTGGACAGTTGTCTACTTTCCTTGCTTTCCTTTTTCGGTGGTGCATACTTGGTGCTGTAGTATTTGCCCTGTTGTAATCAATTGAAACAGATTAGAAACTATGAAAAAAGACACTTGTTGAGATTGATCCACACCATCTTTGTTTTTTGCCCCCTCACCCACAACTCAGACATTCGCCGCTCAATTTTGGGGTCATTGATTGACCCAATTGCCGATCTGCAGGTGATAACAATATACATATGTATATGTACATATGATTGGCATTATTGTTGCTTCCCATATGGTTGCGTGTATTTATTTTGTTTACCATGATCAACATTATCAATGTAAAGTGGCGGCCAATAGCGCTTTTTTAACTGCAATTAAAATATATGAATATTAACCCACCTCATCTTTGCATGCAGCATCATTTTTCTTTTTGGCATAATGCAACAGCGCACCGAAATCCATTTTGGGCTGGACTTTTTTTTAACTGGAAGTGTTTTTCTTTTGTATGCACTTGTTCAATTTAGAGATATTTAAAAGCGTTTGGAAATGGTTTTTTTTTTGTTTTTTTCTTTTTTTTTAGGCAAAGACATACGCTGCTGACAAAGTTATAGAAATACTAATTTTTAGTGATGTGATTGCAGTGATGATATATTTAACCGATAAACTATAGACAATTTGTGCATCATTTATATAAAGTATTGTTAAATTTGTCACACTAGCGTAGCTTGATTTATTATTGATTATTTTTTGATAAAATATGCAATAATAATTAGTTGTAAGTTAATTTGATACATTGGAAACTCTGCTGCGTTACTTGTTGCATCTCTTCGATACCTATGAAAAGGCATCGATACTTGGAGCGCGAGTTACTTTGGTCGAACTATCGGTTTTGCGCAATTGTAATCGAATTTCAAAGGTACAAAAACCACCATACATAATTGTAAAATATTTATTTATTGTTTATACACAGGAAAAAAAAATTGTTGATGAAGAGAAAGCGAAAAAATCAAATCTCAGGATAGGCGCTGCCAATAAGACTCTTGCCCCTGTAGCGCCACGAATATGTGACAATGCCGAACTTGCTGTTGCCCAGGGAGACGGGACAGGTGCGATCCGGACGTAGCTGGAAGCATACGGTGTACAATGCCAATTCCAATTCCGGTGAAGTTCCAACAAACATCGTGTCCACCGGCTTATTCAAGCCCTGATGCGTAAAACGAACCTTAAGCACTTTGCCTTTCTGCAAGTAATATGAAGGATTATGAAGATATCAGATGGTAATGCTGAAAATGTCTACTTACCGTACCAATATCCTGCTCCTTCAAGTAGCCCTTGTAGTCAAAGCGACCGGCCTGCTCCTCCTCGTTAACATACACCCAATTGTGGAAACCAATGATGGTGCCGTTCTTCACCTCATGAACAAACACATGCTCGAAGCCGGAGCTGCCAATCTTACCCTGACCACGCGAATATTGCGTGAACCACAGCTCCTTGACAAGATCACGATGCGTCTTCGGATCGGGTGATAGCAGACCCTTTTGCTGCAGGAACAACATTGCCTGTCGCATTACACTTGTTGCCATAACAGCATCTAGGAACTCATTCTCCTCCTTGCGCTCGTTGGCCGTCACATGCTCATTCACAAGTGTATCCTGCTCGTAGTTGTTGAACAGCAAACGCATCTTGGCAATCGTTAAAGGCTCCAATGCTTTCGAATCCACACTCAGCAGCCTGTTCGTGCAAATAATTGAGCTAATGTCTTTAATTTGAGTTTGTTGTACTTACGGCTGTGGCGCTTCATCGCCGCTATCAATGGATCGAGTGCGTCCCTGTAGATTAACATTGATATGGTTTATTTGACTGTTTGACTCCTTGGTGTAGAGCTGTTCGGTTAGTTGACGTATCTCATCATCGGTTGCCACTGAATTCCCAGACGAAGCAAAGCCCGGACGCACTGTGCTCGATGTGGTGCCACCCGTATGCGGCACAAAAGAGACACCGGTGCCACCACTCGACGAGCCTGATGCGGCACCTGGTGTCGTAGCTGCTGGCGTTGGCATCGGCACATGCCAAGCTGATGGCGATGTAGGAGTTCGGGATGTGGGTAGACTAGCTGCACCCGGTGATCGTGGCGTGGGAAGTGCCGGGTAGTCCTCTTTAATTGATGGACGACGTGGAATGGGCAGCGTTGGAAACTCATCCTTGTGCTGTGGCTTAACTGTCGAAGTCGATGTTGTTGTTGTTGTGGTGCTGCTGCCGCTGCCAAAGCGCAAATCAATGCCACCCGGCTCGACATTGTTGCGTGGTCGCTGTGTGGTTGTGGTGGTGCTGGTGGTGCTTGTTGTTGTACTCGTAGTGCTACTCGTCATCGGTGCTAAACCAAAGCTGGGTCGTGGTCCATTGTTGCTGGCGCCACCAGCACCCGGATAGCTTAAGTCAAAGCCACTTGGCTGATTTTTTTGTGGCCGATATGGTGAAAATCCTGGTGGCAAATTCGTTGCCGTTGGGGCGCCACCAACTTGTCCTTGACGTCCGTGTTGCGTTCCCGATGGCGTTGATGCTGCAAAATTATTTGGCTGATGACCAGCAGCTCCAATGACACCGCTTGCTGCTCCAACACCAGCTCCAGCTACTGGCCATTGTGGACCATGGGAGGCTGTAGCCGTGCCTCCAAAGGATGAGGAGCTGGGCGTATCGGGACGTGGTCCCAGTGGCTGTAGCGGTGCATGTGATATAACCAATGGTGGCGGTTTTTGTGCTATTGCCGGTGTTAAGGGGCGAGCTGTTGTTGTTGTTGCCCTTTTAGGTGTTGATGTTGAAGTTTCATCATTGTTGCTGCCGCTGCCAAAGAGCTTCTTAAAGCCACCGAACCAGCCGGATTTCTTGGTTGTGACCTCAACATCGGGTGCAGGAGTTATCTCAATTTCGTTTCTATAGCCAGCTGTAAAGAGCAGGTAAGTACAAATGTTTAAGAGTTTTTTAGTACAACAAAATGATTGCTAAAAAGGTGAGAGTTTGTTTTACCTGCGATTCGGCTCTGTGCGGCAATAACAATAACGCAAACAAACAAACCGCTCAATGCCAGGCAACGCATTTTGTTGCTGTTGCTTCTTTTTGTTTCTTATTTTTTTTTTTGTGTTTTTTCGATTATCACTCTGTTTTCAATTCGTTTAACACGTTCTTCGGGAACTTGGGCTTGAAAGCACAACCAACTTGTCGGAGATTCGAAGCACAACTGAGAAACCTGAGACCTGAGGCAGTTCCACAGTCGTTGAGCTTCATCCGTTTCATCTCTGTGTGTGTTGTTTTTGGTTTTGTTTTTTTACTTTTTTGTTGTTGTATTTTTGTTTTTGCTTGTGTTTTTGAATGTTTATTAATGGGCTGGTGTAGTCGCATTAAGCGTGGGTTTTGGGTCGCCGATCGTTGTCAATCGAGGATTGTGCGCTACTTTATTGCCCACTGGGCATATTACTACTATTACTACTAAAGGATAGTGCAGATTTTCGTCAGCATTTGTCTGGCTCAGCAACTTTGTTGGCTTCTCACTATAACACCATTTGAAATCGAAATATTAAAGGGAATTTTTTTATTTACAACATTACATTACAATTTGAATACACCCATCGATTTTGAGCATTGACTTCAAAGTGTATATATAGTGCTTAAAAAAGTTGCATACTATTAAAACTAGTAAATCAAGTTATAGTAAAAGCAAACTCTCAAAAAACAAGTATTTAAAGTTAAGCTTAAGTTAAACATTTGATCATTTAATGTTTAAATGTCCTTTTGATTATACTTTGTAATGTTTTGAAAAGCTCCTTAGTAAGGTTGGATAATTAAAATCAATTATAGCGCATTCAGAAGTCGTTACAGTTGAGTATTTCTTTCATTTTTGCTTGCCTTAATTAATTTGATCTTGTCCAGGGGTTCTCAACAGTTGAGGTTTGTAACTGAAAAACATAATTGCTTTATAATATAGAAATGTTCTCGTTGGTATGAATGTGGCGTTCATTAACTATGCTCTTTAATTGCAACCGGAAAAATATTACATTATAATGGAATATTGTGCATTTGATTTGATTTGATTGCGTTTGGTTCGACTTACATAAAACTTGCCACAAAACGTTACATTTTCTTCCATCTCTTTTACACTTTGTCTCTCATCTATGCAAAATTATTGGTGGATTAGGCGACCTAAATTGTACAGTTGAACTCAGTTAAATTCCGAGCATTTAACAATTATAAATTACACTCGTTGTTGTTGTACTTGGTTTGCTGTTGTTTGCTTTGAGCTCATTTCTAACAACAAACTGAAAACTTGAAACTGTGGAACGCTTATCAATTGAATATACGAAAAGGCCATTGGAAAAGGTTACGTATTCAGTGCTCTCGTCTGTACTTAAATTCTATAGAATCTATGTATATGAGTAATTCCTATTAATTCAAAAAAACAAGAATATGTACCCTATAGTACGGCTGGCGCAGTGATTCTTTTGTGATGCCTAGTGACGCTCCATACATGTCATAAAGTTGAACGAGTTTCGCAAACGTCGCTTTATGCATGGCAATAAGTCGAACGAGCATCATTTACGTCGCTTCTTTGCATGGCATTGCGTTAACCTAGAGTGCTTTGAGCGGACATCGCCTTGCAAAATACGTCAGTCGAACATATTGTGAAGGATTTAAGAGAGCGTCAACGACTGCCACAGAGTCGTCGACGCAACCTTCATTTTGCGTCGTTCGGCTGTACTAGAGGGTACCTATCTACCAACTTGAATGTATTTATTCGTTAGGTGAGGTAATTAAAGCAGATGTTAAATTATTTTACTAAACAATGTGTTACATATCTAGACTTTATAAGTCTTTATAGTATTTGCTGATATGCATTTTAAATTAATGCTATTTTAATTTAGAGTTATCTTGCTCAGCTTCCGAAATTACCAGCAATGTTATCGACGTATAAAATAAAAGCAAATGTCAAAAGAAATTAACGAAACTGTTTTAAAGATAAGTTTATGTTAAATTTAAATAAAAAAACAAGTGAATAATTGTTGCGGTCGGACGCAACCGACTGCGGTATACTCGTTACCAGTATTAAAACCGGTAAAAAGAGGCCTTATTGCTAAGGGGTACGGATGTGGCAGGGGTTTACGCTGCCTTAAAGATTCACCGATGCAGATGGGGATGCCACCAGCAATCTTCCTTCCAAATTTGGTGACTCTAGCTCAAAGTTTGTAAAAGGTGGGGAAAGGGGGGCTGGGCCGGAATGGGTGGGTGTGTCATCTAAATTTTTGATGCGATCTTTGTGGAAAAATTTGGTGACTCTAGCTCAAAGTTTGTAAATGGTGGGGAAAGGGGGGTGGAATGGGTGGGCGTGGCTCCAAAACTTTGATGCAGATTTTTGGGGGTCGTTACCAGCTATCTTCCAATCAAATTTGGTGGCTCTAGCTCCACAACTCTGGAAGATACACGCATTCCCGTTTTTGACGAAGCGTTGGGGCGGATGGTGGCGGATCGGGCAGTATTGGTCGGCGTGGCATACAAACTTTTGATGCAGTTTTTTAGGAGTTATCATCACCTATCTTGGCACCCAATTTGGTGGCTATAGCTCAAAAACTGTGGGAGATATAGGATTTTTTAACTTTAAAATGCTGGGGGGCTGGGGGTGGAATGGCTGGGCGTGGCTCCAAAATTTTTGATGCAGTTTTCTGGGGGTTGCTACTAGCTATCTGCTTACCAAATTTGGTAGTTCTTGCTGTAAGGATGTGCCAAATATGTGGATTTATCGGTTTTGAGTTATCGAATTTATCGATTTGCCAGCCGCCCAGTTATCGTAGAACCCCCATCTTGACACTTTAATTTACTATCCCATAGATAAAGAGAATTGGAAAGTTTCAAGTCTCTAGCTTGACGGGTGTGGAAAAAAGTTGCGAACATACAGACGGACAGACGGACGGACGGACGGACCATGACGGACATTGCACAAAACCAATATACTCTTTACCTTCGGTAACGAGTATAATAAGTGAATAATTGTTGCATACATTCAGGCTTGTCAACAAGTGTTTAATAAAGCAGCCATGATGTCAATAAAACTATTTATATACACAATATACAGAAATATATAATAAGAACATGGGCTTTTGCTTTTTATAAATGAGAAAAATATATAAAATCTCTTTCTTTTTTTCTTTTTGGAATTAATGTAGGAAATAAGACATGAAAGATTTGTTACATTTCTTATGTACATAAGAACCAAATTTTATATACAGTCAAACTTCCATGTAACGAACTTCCGTATAACGAGATTTTCTATACAATGAAGTCAGAAACCAATTTGGTTCAGTCAAAAGCCCGTTCTATATAACGAATTTTCTCTATAACGAAGTTTTTCTTGTCCCATTAAGATTCGTTATATGGAAGTTTGACTGTATTAACAAATAAATGCAGTCAAGCTTCCATATAGTGAATCTCAAGTTGGCCAAAATAAACTTCGTTGTTTAGAGAAAATTTATTATGTGTCGAAAGCAGGGTTTCAAACTGAAACGAATTTCGGCTCCGGTTCTGGTCCGGACCGAAACGATCGTTTCGGTACAAAGTTCTGTTTTGGTTCTCATTTAAATAGGTTCCCGGTTCGGGTTCTGGTTCCAGTTTATATCGGTTCTGTACCGGTTCCGTACCGGTACACAAAAATTTTTTTTTCATAAATTTATTATATAAGTACATTTAAATGGCGTACTTGTTATATTTTTTGGTATGACTTGTTAGCATAATAACAGATGAACAAACAGACTGGCGAACATGGTTATTCTAAGCCAGCTCTTGATCCTGATCAAGAATATATATGTATACTTTATGTGGTCGGATATGCTTCCTTGTATGCGTTTCACATATCATGACAAAACTAAAACAAAACTAGTGAATTTTACGTTGTTTGGCAACCCTGAAAGAACACAGAATTAAGTGCACAGTGTGCGGTTGCAGCCATAGACAGAAAAAATTGTTAATTTACAGATTGGTTGCAATAGTTGAATTAAATAACAATAGCAATAACTTTTATGAGATAATTCATGAACTAAGTAATATTTAAACTAATATCAGATTTATAAACTTGTCACACGTCTTGTACATTTTTTAAATGCCGTTGTTTTTAAATTTCCAACCAATAGAAACACGCGAATAGTGACGTTATTCTTGTGTTGCATTAGTGTAATGTTATTCAAGTAACGGTAAAAATCTGTGGCTTGTAAATGCGGAAAATTAAAAAATAAGAAACTCAGAACCGCAACCGTACCGGTACCACGTTTTGGTTCTGGCATTTATACCGATTCAAAATAATATTAGTTCCAGGTTCCGGTTCTCAGAACCAGGGAAGCCCAGCTGCATGACGTGCAGCTCGCGATTGGACTACTCTAAGTCTGTTAATCTAGCTTTTAGCAGCAGTTCCCCACACTGGATGGCGTTGGGGCTAAAATGGCTTTTATTAATAGAGCCTTAGTTGAAAACTGCAGTGTTCTGGAAATAAATGCGTTGCATAGAAAACTTTGTTGTACGAAAGTTCGTTGCATGGAAGTTTGACTGTACATATGTATATAGAAAAATTAAGTAATTCCTGATCTTTTTAAATTTTAAATTTATAAAAATAATTTTCTTTCGGAAACCAATGATCAAAACAATTAAATCCACACATAAAATATAACAAGCTTTATTTAACAAAAAAAAATTGGGTTTAAAAAAAGAAACAACAACAAATAGCTAGCTGAGTCAATCAAAACTCTTTAAAAACAAATTTGTTAATGGATTAGTTTCTGACGTATACTATCATCCAGTGGCGGAATTGCCTCACGTGGTATCAGAAACGTAGACAGATTGAACAGATCCAGAAATACTTTGTACCGATCGCTAAAAATAAACAAAAACAAAAGTTCAATGAACAACGAAGAGCTCGAATGACAGGTGTGTGTGTGTGTGTGTGCAAGACAGAGAGGGAATTACCTTAGTGTGGAGCGTAGATATTGATAGCCGGATGAACCGCCAGTTCCAAGCTGCTGTGATCCGATCATGCGTTGCACCATGATCACATGATTGTCTAACAATTAAAAAGAGAAGTCAGTCATTGAACTCACAAAGTGAGAGAAAGAGAAAGAGAGAAAGAGAGAGAGAGCAGGAGTATACTCGACTTACAACGCCATTTGGTAATCAATGAATCAATATCCATGAGCAGGGTCAACAGCTGATGGGGCTGACTGAAGCGCGGCTCATCGCGATAAAATGTTATCATAATGGCACCCTGAAGTGCACCATGACTAAATCGACGATCGCCACGCTTAACAAGCATCTCATGCACCGCCGGATCAAAGATGGAACGATAGACTTCTCGACGCTTCTCAATGTCCATCAGTCGATAGTTTTTGGCCCGCTCTACCGGCTCCAGCATGGCACTCTGCACCTGCGCCTCAAGAAACTGATCGACACTGTGCTGGAACTTGTCCCAAAAATTAAAACCATCTGCCTCGAGGCCAGGTGTACGCTCGAGCCAACGCTGCACCAGCTCCAGCAGCGATGGCGCATCCTCGGAACTTCGTATCGCATGCAATGCCTGCTCATCATTGCCAAAAACATCCGAGTACTTTTGATTGTACTTCACTCGCTGCTCGGAGAGCACACCTAGCTTATTCTCGATCAGTCGAAACTGCAAGGATTGAAAGCCCGAGGCGGGGGCCAAATACTTGCGAAAGTCCATGAAATCTAATGGTGTCATTGTCTCCAAGATCGCCACCTGATCAACAAGTAACTGTGCCAAAGTGTAAAAACAATAACAAAATTATTAATTAATGTATCTTGAATATTAAGTGAAATAAATGAACATTTTACAAAAGAAAAACCGGAACTACCAAGACACAATAAGGTTATTTATGTAGTAATGTTCCTATTTTTTCTCATTTTTATACCCTGAACCCATAAAAGGGGAAAAAGGGTATAATGGTTTTGTGCAAACAAATTTAACAGGCAGAAGGAAGCATCTCCGACCTCATAAAGTATATATATTCTTGAGCAGCATCAACAGCCGAGTCGATATAGCCATGTCCGTCTGTCCGTCTGTATGAACGCGTGAATCTCAGAGACTACAAGAGCTAGAGACTTCAGATTTTGTATATAAGTTCTCCTATACCATGAGCAGAACAACTTTGTTTCAAATTATCGATAGCTATTCTGGTTTCCGATACACAAATGGAATCGATTACAAAAAAATATCGAATTTGGAAAATGTAAAAATGGGGGTTGAAATAATGGGTAACGATAGAGCCTTTCTGAAAATTTCGTCCAAATCGGTTAAGAAACACCGGAGATATCGAGTTTAATCGATTGAAGTTAAGTCAGTATACCAAACTCTTATATAAATTTAATATATTTATTGCAACTGGGTGGAGGGTATCTTCTAGTCGGGCTCTCGCGACTAGAGCCTTCTTACTTGTTTGACTTACCTTAAGTATAAGAACGACGCGATTTAAGCGCTTAACAATTTCTAGTGTTTTTGTCTCATCGATGACCACCGCATCGAGCATGTCGCGTATAGAATCAAATTCAAAGATGATTTGCTTAAACCACAGTTCATAAGCTGCACAGAAACAGAGAGAGAGAGTGAGTTAGTTAGTTTCTGAGGGAGAGATAGAGAGAGAGAGAGAGAGAGAGAGAGAGAGAGAGAAACTTAACCATACCCTGATGCGTTATAATGAATAGATGCTCGTCATGCACCGGTCTTTTGTCCTCCTTGGAGAGCATACATTGAGAATCGAGCAATTTGTCCAACATCAAATATTCACCATAGATTTTGCCAACCTCATTGGACAGTGGAATGGCAGCTTCGTCGTGTTCATTGCTGTGGTTTTCAATGCGGTTTTTAAATGTGATTTGTGTGTGTTTGGAATGCTGCTTACCCGTTGCCAGCATAGGGACAGCTCATGATTTGGATTTTGTTTTTTTTCTTCTGTTTTTCTAAGCGTTATAGTATGAAAATTTGATGCGACTCCAAGCAAGTGAAGCGGCAGACTAAACCACAAAATGTAAAAAACAAATAACAAATCAAACCGCTTGGTTGGCAGTTCCAATTGATTGCACAGCAACCAACCAAACTCTCTTTCTCTCTCTCTCTCTCTCGCTCGCTCGCGAGATGCCCTGTTTTTTGTTTTTTATTTGGGGATGATAAGCCAAGAACTACTAAAAACTAAGGGACATTATGCTTAGATTGATTTAATACTATTAATTTTGTTTTAAGGTCTTGTCTGTCTTGATACGAAGGTTTGTTTGCGAGGCATCTTCTCTTATTTGATTGATACAAACCTTAGGCTCAGGGTATCTTTTAAGTCTGATTGTATTTCTGCGACTAGACTGCACTCATTCATATTGTTTTTGTTTGCTTATCTGTATGCGTCGGTGTCATGACATTTAATGCTGTTGGGCCTGTTATCGGCGAAGGGCTTGTTGCGGCCCAACCAATTACCAACTCCTTCCAAGCATCAATCAGCCCTCAGCACACAGCACTCAGCCCTCTAAGTAACCTTTTATTGATTGATAGCCTTTTCATATAATTGTTTTTCGTTTAAAATTTATTTTTGAGTCATTGGCTCAGTCATACTTTTAAATTTGTTATATAACTTGTTTATTTAATGTTTACATCATTTTGCATCGGCTTCTGTCGCCTTGTTCTTGTTCTTGTTCGTCTTCATTTTTGGTTGATCTATAGTTTGTTTATTTCCACTTTTATCTTCCATAATATTAAATACTATATATTGTATGTATGTATATATTTATATATTTTGTTTGTTGTCTTGCTTATTTCATTAATGAATACACATTTTCACATTTTTATGTGTGCTTTGCTTTTGTTTTCTTTGTTTTTTGCTGTTGTTATTTGTTAGTTTCATACTTTGTTGCATGCCACAAAAAAATGTTCGTAACCATTTGATAGATTCGTGTATAGAGTATATGTACAACTACATATATGTATATATGCACATGATTATATGTAGTATATATTTAATATAATTGTTCAACTACATTTTGCATAGAAAAACTTTAGTTATAGGCTGATATTAATCATTCAGACGAGTAAAAAACACAATGTTGCAATCAAATCAATTATTTGTTGTTGTTGTTTCGTTTATATTTGTTCATTTATGTATTACATAAACATATACATATGTATATATTTTCGTGTATGTACTTTATATTTATATTATGAAAATCGCGCGGCTTTGTCAATTCAAAAAATTTGCTTTTATTTTTTTATTATTTTCTTTGCTAGATAAAATAAATTTTCGTGGATTTTTGTTAACATATGTATGTATATATATTTTTTTTCGAGCGCCTAAAGCTGCGCTTTAGTTTAATTTGTTAAATTTAAAAACTATACATACTACATACCATTATCGTTATGCATGTTTAGCTTAACTATATATATTTATATAGACTATATGTATGTATAGTTATAGATTCATACTTTATGTATGCATTATATGTATCTGTAGCGCTATATAAATCGGCTCACTTGTTGTTGTTTTTTTGCATTTCACTTATATTTAGTACATAAATTTGTTATATATTTCTAGATATTAACTCAATATGTGAAAATTAAAAACAATATTTAAATGTTTTAATCCATTTCCGAATATACTATATAGATATATATTGTAAATACTTATATAGTAGTTTATGCACTTTTAAATTTCAATTTCTTTCTTTACCTGTTTCAAGTTGAAGTTTTATTTTAACAAGCTTTTTGTTTTTCTGTTTTTTGTGTGCAACTTTTGGCACTGTTACTTAGATTTATAGATGATTTACGAATGATACAATACTATATATTACGATAGATATATATGCAGCAGAGATACATACATACATACATGCGTCCATACGTAATCATGAAACCCAAACAAACTGCAGCTCACAAAATACTATGCAATATGCAAATATATTTCAAAGATGGGTTTCCTGGTACCGAAAGTACTGAAATACCACCCAAATACCATCTACATACGCATATTATAAATATAGCGAATTAAAGTTGTATTGTAAATGATTATTTAAATTATTTTAAATCATATATTGAAGCGCTGTATCCGAACTATTAAGCTACCCTTGCAGATTAAAACAAAATGAATATATAAGTATATTTGAAAAAAAAAACTGTCAAACAGCTATAAGGATAACCCCCAGAGTATTAATATATTATTTATGACATAACATTTATTTTAAAACCACTCGTTTTTTCGTTGTTTTCGTGTATCAGTTTTATATGTACTATATAGATTTATTTAGCCCAAAAGTGAGGATCGAAAACAAGCAGCCAGATTAAGAAATCTGGACCTTAGACTATATAAAAAATTAAAAAACTTTCTGCAGGGGCATTTAAATTATGTCGCATATTTATTATACAGTTAAAAAAAAAACAAACAATACAGCAAATAAAAAAATAAAAATAAAATATAGTTTTAAATTTATATATTAAAATTATAATATTATATTATAATATCCAAACGCTTAAGTATAGTCGCTAGTTTTAGAGTTTTCTGTGATTTTGTTTTTGTTTTTTCATTTATGATATTTAATAACTTGAGTAAAAAAAAGTATATAAATATATTTTTAGTTGTGTTTTTGCTTATGAGATAATTTCTTGAGTTTTTGGTTTTGATTTTTGTTTTAGGTTTTGCGACAAATGCGTGTGAGAGAGACCGCTATAGTAACAAATTGCACTACATTCAAATATCATACTGTATATATACTATAATAAGTATAAAATTTAATTAAATATAATATAATGTAATATAATTTAATTTATGTAAATTTTTTTTTTTGACTTAAAATCAAATGCAATTCTTTTCATTGAGCAAACACGTTCGATAAAGCGAATTAACTAAGCAAACGAAATTAAGAAATTATGTGTCTCGTATATACTATTTTTTAGTATTTTTAATTTTGGTATTTTGCTTGCCTTTTTCTTGATGTCTTATTTTTTGTTGTTGCATTTCTAGCACCCAGCATGTAATAAATAAATTCAAAGACTAAATTAATTTGGTTGTTCTTGCACGTTTGGTTGATGCCTTTTTGAAACTTAACTTAAAATCGTTTTATTTATATTTCAATATTTTTTTTTTTTTTTTGATTTAATTTCATACGTTTTTATTTTGTTTTTAAATTTATTATGCCTACATACATATATGAATATTTCTTTTCCTTTCTTTTGTTTTTTGTTTTTTGTATGGTGTTGCTTGCAAACGAACACTCTCACACGTACACACACACACACACGCACACACGCACACACACACACACACACACACACACACACACACACACACTCACACACACACACATACAGAAATAGGGTGTGTGAAAGAGTGCAACATAGACGCTCGCTAGAATCAACGCAAACTTAGTTTTAACATTGAACTCAATTAAAATCGCAAACTTAAGCAACAATTTTGCAACTCATTAAGTACACTCAGAAAAAAACGTTGAGAAATTTAAGCTTAAATCAAGTACAAACGTTGTTGAAATCTTCGTTCTCATTTAATCAAGAATTTGATAACCTGAACTAAATTATTCAGTTCTCGTTTTAAGAACTCAAGTTCCCAAGTCAATCCCAATAACATCTTTAATTACAATTTAAGTCAGATTGAATCAAGAATTCAAGTTCTTAACTAAAGAACTAAAACGTTAACTTTGATAAAGGTATTTTTTGTACTTGATTCAAGTTATATTATTTCTATTTATGCAACATTAACGATCAATTCGAATAATAACTATTAAAGAACATTGCGAATCGAATTTTACTTGCAAACGTTCGAAATTTTAATCCTAATTGCACTTGAATTAACTACACTAGTGCTTTTCTCTGAGTGTATACTTTGGGTTTGAGTTTTAGGTTTTAGCTTAAGACTTTTCGGCGACTTTGGGCGATGGCTTGAAGTTTCGCTCATCTGCCGCCAGTGGCGCTACCGCCGCCCAAATGCACTGAAGTCGCTGACAACTCGACGCGTTGACATTGGCGGCGCTCGACAATGACCGCCGCTGGCAGCGACTATTCCAGCCCGGGTCATACATTCATTGCATAATAAACGGATCCTTGAGCCGCTGCACCACCAGCGCCACCCACCTGTTGCTGTTGTTGTTGCTGCTGCTGTTGTTGCTGCTGTTGTTGCTGTTGTTGTTGTTGCTGCTGCTGCTGCTGTTGTTGCTGCTGTTGTTGATGCTGCTGCTGTTGCTGCTGCTGCTGTTGGGCAATGTTGTTGGGTGAGACCATGGCGCTGCAATCGCTATGCGACACAGCTGCTGCACCCTCAGGCACGCCTCTCTCACTAAAGCCCGGCATGCCGCCATCTGAACCAAATTGATAGTGTTGCGACATCAATCGCTGCTGTTGATGTTGCTGATGTTGGTGTTGTTGTTGTTGCTGCTGCTGTTGCTGCTGTTGCTGCTGCTGCTGCTGCTGTTGTTGTGCTGCTGTGTGCGGATGCTGAACATAGTGGGAGGCATGACCACGCCCACTAACCACATGCAACTGCATGCCAGGCAGAGCATATCCAATTGGCACGCGTATCGTTTGTTGTGTAACCTATGGACAAAAAAAAATGAATTTTCACTTAATGTTGAGGAAATTCTGTATATATACTATTAATAATCTGAACAAAAAGTAAGTAAGCCATATCTTAGATGTACCTAATGCCATAAGAATAACCCTACAACAGCCCCTTATTATGTTGGGCAACAATGCATCAAATACTCATTATCATTTATACAAAGCCGCTGTGGAATTGTGGTATTTTATCACCTGCTTAAGCATCCCACATTCCCTTCTACCATATGCAAGCCTGCGGTCTGATAGAACACTACTGCTCATCTTATCATATTCAACTCTGTCTCCAATACATACTGTATATTGTAAACAATATTTAACTCACCTGCTGATACTCTAATATATTCTGTCTCTGAATATGCGCCAGTTTTGGATCAACGCTGCTGCTTGTAGCAAATTGTGAATAGGTCTCGGCATTGTAGGGAATAAGGACCATCGTCTGATGATAGTTACGCAACGGTGGCGGTGACTCTGGTCGCCTAGTTGGACTCCTAGCAAAATGACTGCTATAGCTGCTGTGCTTGCTCTGCTCAATTGCCGTTGCAGTCGCCGTTGCCGTCACACTCTGACAATTTTGGGCAGCAGCAGCGGCGTAGAGTAAAGCTGCCTCATCGGCAGCGCTGCCACTGCCACCCTGTTGCTGGATCATTGTCTGGCGGAACATGGCACCCGCTGGCAACGTTTGGTAGTAGGTCTGTTGTATTGCTGCCGCTGCTGTTGCATCCATGGGGAAACGTTGCTGCTCGCCGCTTTCGCTGTAGAAGCTCCAGGTGCGTTGTTCCGTCTTCTGTTGGGCAATTGTGTTTGCCTGCAATGCGGCAGCCATTTGTTGTTGCAACTGTGCTGCCTGTTGCTGTTGCAACTGTTGCTGCTGCTGTTGCTGCTGCTGTTGCTGCTGCTGTTGCTGCTGCTGCTGTTGCTGCTGTTGCTGCTGTTGCTGCTGCTGCTGCTGTTGCTGCTGTTGGGGCACATTTTGAGGCGAGGGATTCTGGGAGAGTTGCTTGGTATAGCATTTGATGGCTTGGGGCACCGGTTGACTGCTGATCACTGTTGTGGGTATCTGCTGGGTGAGTTGCTCCTGCATCTGTGCAAGAATCTCATTGGTGGAGCTAAACTTGGGCTTAATGCCACGCACCGATGGACGTTTATTAAAGCCATAATCATTCTGTTCATCATCATCGCTGCTCGCCTGACTGGCGCTCTCAATGCCCGTATAACGTTTCTTTAGCTGCTCCGTGCGCTTTGCCTCGGCTTGGGCAAAGGCGGCGAGTTCATCCTGTTGCGTTGTCTCCTGACCGGGCGTGCCAGCAATGACATCCGGCGCCACCTTGCGTGCATCATCACCACTACCACCACCAACACCACCGGAATTACCTCCACCCAATGACAAGCCTTGTGCCATTGCTGCCACAGCTGCCTGTTGAGCGGCAGCAGCTCCACCGTCACCAGATGCGGCACCTAGCAACTGACTCATATTAAAGTCGGCAGCGGCAGCAGCAGCAGCCGCATAATGATGTGCATGATGCGCATGCGTTCCATGGCCACCATGCTGATGATGAGCTGCAGCGGCAGCAGCCAGCGTATAATACGAGGACAGATCATCCTTGTTGCCAGCGACGCAGGAAGTGAGCGGTGCCAGTGTCGACAAGAACTGACGCTTCGGTTCGTTGTGGCGCGGTGGTGTCCGATGTATTTGGGTATGCACCACTGGCACCTGAATGCCCATGCCAAGATCTGGAGCGGCGGGACAGCGGCATTCCTATTATGCAAGACAAAAAAGAAAGAAAATTAAAAAGGTTGCAAAGCTTCCATCTTCCATCCATCCATCTTAAGTTCGTGTGCTTGCTTACCTGTGGTATGATGACAATGGGATTCTCCTCGAGCTCCATGATCTTCTCCTGCTTCTTGTCGCGACTAAAGATGTCGGCGATTTTCTTATAGGCCGACGAACCGCTTGACGAGCTGGAAACGGAGCTGCTTGGCGAGAAACTCTTTTCGCCATTCATAAACTTAGGCGCCAACGTATTGGGATTTTCCTCACCGGCGGGACTGTCACGCTGTGCCAGCTCGGAGCAATCGCGTTCGCTAGCCTGATCCAGATCCTGATCCGAATCGTTAACGTTGCGTACCAGCGATAGCTCCTCGGCAAGATCCTCATCAATGTCGCAAGTAAGCTGCTTAATACGCTCCTCCAGCGATATATCCGACTTGACGGCCTTTTTCCTGCAAGCGATTTCAAATTATAGGGAATAAATAGTTTTCTATTCAAATAAAGTCATCTCTACATACTTGATTAGTGAGCGCCTTAGTATATTGCGTTCCATGCTGCGTCGCAAGGTGTCCGAGTCGCCACAGCTGCCGGGCAAGTGGGTGACAAGGCATCCAGCACGCTTTGATTCATCGAAGGCACGCAACGCTTCCGAGGTGAGAACGGGCGCCTGCTGAGCGGAGACGCTGGGAAAGAGTTGACGCACAGCCGAATTGGGACGCAGTGCATTGTTGAACAGAGTTGAATGCTTCTTGATGGGTATCAGCTCATTGATCTGATTCTCGCTGTCATCCATCTCGCCGGACAATGATTGACCATCGCCATCGGTGCCGGCATTTGCCTGATCCTCGGTCACAAAGCGCACGGAACGCTTTGTGGCGCCACTTTCGTCCTCTGAGGTGGTGTTGTTCTGGTCATCCGATTGCTGTCGATGACAAATAGATTATTATATCAAGAAATTTATCGATGACATGACGAATAAACACAATCGTCTTTGAACTAGATAGGCGAATAAGGACGTTCGACATGACATAAGGTTTTCCGCGATTAATCGATTAAAATCGACAACATCGACATAATTATAGAACTTTAGCTGCTACGCACCTGTGAAATTGAATCCTGTTTCCAGAGTTTACCACCTTTAAGTATGCCGCTGATCTGTGTGGTCGTTGTCAGCTCCTTCGGCGGTATGGGCGGTGGATTCTGCTCATCATATTGCTCCGTGGCAGCAGCGGCTGCAGCGGCAGCGGCAGCAGCAACGGCTGCACCTTTGGCTGGCAGCGCTGGTGGCAACA
This sequence comes from Scaptomyza montana, assembly GCA_018904305.1. NCBI lineage: Eukaryota > Metazoa > Arthropoda > Insecta > Diptera > Drosophilidae > Scaptomyza > Scaptomyza montana. The sequence continues at coordinate 938,923 of JAEIGR010000014.1, forward strand.
TCTCCGTTGCTGTCCCGGTAGCTCCAGCTCCAGCTCCAGTTGAAGTTGCACCAACTGAAGCAGCAATATCCTCGTGTGATTCGCGAATGATGCGTCGCTCGGTCACTGTGGTCATAGTGGTAATAGTTTCAACAACAAATCTTTTTTTTGTAGCTGCACTAATACTGCTACTGCTGCTGCTGCTGATGCCGGCAGCTGGCACCAGGCTGCTACTGCAGCTGCCATAACCGGAACCGGAACCGGAAACGGCAACGGCAACGGAACTAGAACCGGTTGCTATACCAGGACCAAGACCAATGGCCAATGTGCTAATGGGCTTGCTTTTGCTACTGCTTGAATCCTTTCTAACTTTGACTGTTAAATAAACACACACACATACACACGCACACACACGAATTCGAACAAAATGTGGCATAGTCACAGCGAGCGGCATTTGATGTAATTGTAATTGTTATACATTAGACGTCAGACAAAAGAGAGCATTGTACATTATATTTGCATTGCCGAATGGGGGGGGGAGGGATTAGGTGAGAGATATAGAGCGAGCGAATGATGGAGCAAGATCGAAACTTTTGGCTGATTATAACAAGTGCATAAACATCGTATTGCAGTTGTATAACAATTGCATGGTTAAAAAATAACAGATTATAATATTTACAAGTGCATAAACATGTTTTAATAGTTATATAGCAAAATTATAACAGTTATATAACAGTTGTAAACACTTGTTTAGGACCAATGCAAAACCAATCTGTAGGCCTTTCTGCATTATTGATTGTCGTATAACAGTCGTATAACAGTTGCCCACAAACAATAAAATTCTAGTTTTAGTTTTAACCTTTTGACAAATGTCAAAAATTAAGATGAATGCATAATGTACGATGCTCAAATTGGTAGAATCATGGTATTTATGCGATTATATATTATATATATGCATGTATGCATGTATGGTAAGTATGTACATAGGCAGATGATAATTTGTAATAATTCGGAACGCATGATGAATGTTATTACTTTTGCTCTTTGCTATGACCGCTGGATTGCCAGTTTCATTGTTGGTGCTTATCGAATCAAAGGTGTGTGTATTCTTTTGTTTTTTTTTTTCGGAATTCATAAATTTATGCAGCTATGCATGAGTTATGGTATATGCTATGCTATATACAAAGCTAAGAATGACTAAGTATTGACGGGGAGAGTGTTTTTTGTTTGTTTTACTTAGTTTGAAAAAAAATTTTAATTTACCTGCATTTGCTGAATTGGGTTTATATTGTGATTGAAGCACATATTTAGGCCGCTCCTCACCAGCAATGATCTCCTTCTGGGTAACTCGACGTTCCGGTGAACTAGTGTGTAACGGCAGAATCGCCACAGAAGGCACCCCAATTGGCGTTAGCTCCTCTCCACACTGCGACGAGTTGCACTCTGTGTTAAAGAGAAAAGAGACAGAGGGAAATGTTTGAGAAAAATTACGACTAGATTTGAATAAATTAACAAACGAGCATGAATATTAAATATTTAAAACTGATATCGAATGTTTACAGCTTATTTTTCATCATACCCGATAGATATTTTTTTGTTGCGTCGGTTACAAACATATCACAGCCTAAATAACGAATCTGTACAGGGTATCACGCATAAGTTGAATGAAAAAACGTTCAGTTATGATCAATTTATAAAAAGAGCTTGTTTGCCTGTTGCCATTGAACAGCGGAAGCGCGCTTGAAGGATTATTGCTGCTGGGCAGGGTTGGGCAGGGCCGGGCACAGTTGGGTTAAAGTAGGGCCAGGCTTTCGCATTGGCTTGAGCCGGAGCCAAAGCCGATTTCGTTGGTGGCACCCAGCCGGGTCACAAAATAATTCCGCTTCGTTAGGCGCAACAATTAATGTGCAATGTCAACTCGGAAACGGGGGACCCAACATTTGAGTAAGTCTCAACTGTTTCTGGTTCCGTTAACGTTTCGTCGCTTCCCTTTTTGTTAATCAATAAAGCATGACCAATAATAATGCAAATGTACCTTCCTCCCCCTTCAAAACTTTTCTCTCTCTCTCTCTCTCTCTCTCTCTCTCTCTCCCTCTCTCTCTCTCTCTCTCTCTACAGAAAAGTGTCGCAGATGTTGGCTTGTCCTTGGTGTGCCAGGGTAGCTTGAAACAAAAATCAGCAAAAGCAACACCAACAACAACAAAACTTGCGCTTGTTTACCCATTTAGTTACGTTTCCATAAATCAATCAATATAACCTCGTTTATTGGGGTAGACCAACTTTCGACGTTTGCGGCAATGCGGGCAACGCTACCATCAACAAAACCAAAGAGAGGGGAAAACTTACAATCGTTTGTATGCTTTTATGTAGTATTTTATGTCACATAACCATAAACTTGCGAGTAGCTTTGAGCCAATAAAAACAAGTATTCAATGCACAGGAATTTTTGCCTAAAAATCGAGCATTAAAAGTTTAAGATTCATTCTGGATATAAATTTTGAGTCTGTATAACAGTTGTCAAACAATTAATGGCTATAAGAAAAACCGTTTGAAATTGATTGTTTAGCTTTTGAATAGAACTTGCAACTCTTTTTGCACTTCACATTGTGATGCAAACTCATATTTAATGAAATTTAATTAACTATGAAATTGCATCAACCTCCCTCTTCACTCTTCCCTCTTCCCTTTCAATCTCCTTGTTTCTCTTGTTTTCTGCTCTGTGACAAAAATCAAAATGGCGTCCAATAGGCGCAGTCTAGACCCTAGACCCTAGCCAGGCTGGTTGGTGATGGTTGTGATGATTGTTTGCATAAATAGTAAAAATTCATAATTACATTACACAAAGCCAAATGAAAACATTTGTGAAAAGAACTTTACCACGCCACGCCTTTATGCCAACTCCTCAAACTAACCCCCAGAGGGATGCCCGCTAATTGCGTTGCAGTTTTTGAACTATGTTATGTGTATGCTAAAGGTAAAGCACTACACTCGAACAAAAAATGTGTCAAATCCAAGGTGAATATCGTATTTGAATTTTGTTAAATTTTAAGAAACTCTTAATAATTAAAATTAATTCTGAATCTGGTTGTAAGAAATTTACTTTTTGATAAACATCTATAATGAATCTATGCAAAAGTACAGCTTAAGTGCACTTAAGTTAAGTCAAACATTCTAAAAATTCGGCCAGTGTTAAAAGTTAAATTCCAACTTGAGAAAGTTTTCTTTTCCTAATGAAACAGTTTGATCCTTATTTAACAAAATAAAAAGAAATAATCTATTCACATTCGAATTTTTCTGCCAGTGTATATAGAAAATATATTATGCTGGAGTAATGGCGCAATTTACCTGCATCCTGCAGCTGCTTTGCGGCACATTCAGCGCACTCGGCGCACTCGGTGCAAACGCCCTGAAGCTCCTCATCAGTTGGTTGCTGTTGCTGCTGCTGTTGTTGTTGCTGTTGTTGTTGCTGAGCGTTGCCAGCGGGTGGAGGAGGTGGCGCTATTTGAGTGTTGTTGCCCGTTCCATTGCCAGTGGCAGTTGCACTCGCATTACCGTTACGCGCCGCCAACATTGCCGCCCGCTGCTGCTGCAAACGCTGTATAACCTGCAACTGTTGCAGATGCTGTGCCCCAAAGATGTGACCGCTTAGCGCGCCGCCCAACGTATTCTTCAAGCTATTATCCTTGTAGCCATCGGGCGGACTGAGAGCTGCATCGTCCACAAAATCAATTGGCGGCTGAAATTTGGGAATCTGTGGAAATATCGAAATGGAAATGAGCAAAAAAGAGTCGATAAAGAGATGAACAAAATAAGAGAGAGACAGAGAGAGAGAGAGAGAGAGACCTACTTAAGGTTAGTTAACTAAGTAAGTTATATACTAGAACGTACATACAAACAAACATACAAACAAACAGACAGACATAGTACTAAGCTGCTGGCTTGTATGCCACGTAATTGTGCACCTAGCAGCAAATTAAGCTAATTGAGTTTTATAGCCAGACGAAATGGGGGCGAAATTGCATGCACACACACACACACACACACTCTCTCTCTATATGTGTGTGTGTGTGTGTGTGGTTGAACGGATGATGAACTATGTGCTCATAATTCTATGTTAAGTTTTCCGGTTGCTGCTGTGGCTGCGGCTCGTAATCACAAGTTAAAATGACAGTTCTGGCGGTATAACACTTTATAATAGTTAGTTATTTGATCAAATACAGTTATACTTTATGGTGTATAACAGTTGTATAACAGAATATGACAGGTGCAAAGCTATAAATGCGTAACCGTGTTGTTGTTGTTTCAACAAACTTAAACGGCTTTGATGTTATTATTACGAATGATATTGTAAGCATATTATCGTATGCTAAATGACGTATAACAAACGTATAACACTTTCCATAGCATTAAGCTATTCAGACTGTCTGTATAACAGGTTGTATGACACTTGAGAGCACTAGCTAATCCCATTGCTGCGGTTACGTAACCAGCTCATTAGTGGATACGGATCACAAATTTTTGCAACACCCACACACACACACACACACATACACACAAACAATCACACACACACACACACACAATCACAATCCACAAGCAGAAAATCAAGGACATTCCACATGCAACATATGTGGTTATGCTAGCCACACGATGTTGAATTCCAATTGCGAACTAAACAGCACAAATGTATGCGTGTATGTATATATATATATATATATATATATGTATACATATGTATTTATGTATTCGTGTACTGCCATTTAACAATGCATTTGGAATTGCAAGAAGAAGTCGGCAAACAAAGTCTAGGCCAAAAGTTCGCTGCGGTTTTTGCAGCAGAGGCAATCAACTTGCCAAGACTTTTGTTTCGTTTTCTTCATATTTTTCTTTTCTTTACTTACATATTCTGTCTTTTTTTTAAGGTTTTTGGGTAAGTTAAGTTACAAGAAGCGCCACATGAAGCAAAAATTGGACACATTGGAAAATGTATACAGGTTTTCTTCCTCTTTTTTTTCTTAGCGGCATTGTAAAAATGGCAATGACAAACGGAAAATGGAAAAGTCAACGTTAGCTCCAAAAATGCACAAATTTTTGTGTGTCATCTTTTTATTTTTTTGTCTGGCTCTGCGACTGGGCTTTGAGGGGACAGGTGGGAGACGTGGGAGTAGGAGGCGAGGGAGGTTATGCAAGGCGTTTTGTAAACTTGCTACATACACTAAATGCATATTAAACTCTTCAGAGACACACACACACACACACAGATAGAGCGACAAGAGGCAAACAAGAGAGAGCAGAGGTGGCCCGAGACGTTTTTGCCACATGCTTGAGCAGCGCCAAGTCAAGTGCAATGGGCGGCCACCCACTTGGCCAGGACACTAAGAAAGACAGACAGATAGACATAGTCATGGGGGCTGGGCGATGGTTTGGTGGTGGGGACGTTGGTAGATAAGCAAAAAGCGGCGCACTTAAGTGACGCTCATGTGGCAGAAAATTGAAATTTAAACGCAGCTTGAGGGCCGCTTAGGATCGATCGATGCTAAAACCAAGCAAGCAACGAAAGAAACGGGATGCTTGAAGAAGCGGTTGACGGGGGTAGGGGGTGTTAAGAAAGCAAAGAGCCTAATGTGCAGAAGAGACAGGCACACAGATAGATAGACAGACAGATAAAACAGTCAGCAGCAACGAGACAGCAACTTGGCCAATGTCTTAACACTTACACAAGAAAAAAGCAAAATGTTGCTGCTAAAGCAAAAATGGGCAAAGAATTTCTAGTTTAGCAAAGTTCTACCAAAAATTTTCAAATAAAAGTTGCATTTTCGAAAATCCAGCTCTAAGAGCAATATGAAATATGAGTTAAGACTTAGATTCATCTTCAACTTCTTCAAAAATCGCAGTTAATACCAAAAGTGATATGAGCACCTTTAAGACGAATGTTTTTTAATAAGATGCACCAATTTTAATATTTTTTCTCTATCCCCAAACTTAATAGATCAAAACAGAGCGATAGAGAGGGTGAGATAGTGAGACAGAGACAGAAAAAAAGATGGAGCGAGCTGCTGCGACAGCAACTTTGCCAATGTCCTTTGAATGTGAAACGCGTTCATCATGATAAAAAAATGCGCACTTCAAGGCACAATTTCATAAAACAATATATCAGCTATATGTACATGTTAAACACATATACATATAAGTATAATGTACATATATAATACTCACCCACATTTACCCAAAACACCCACACACTCACACACACACAGCAATGTTCGACAATGTTGCTGCAGTTTCAAGTTGCATTCTGTGTTAAAGTTTTTAAGTGATTTATACACAGCACTTGCGAATGGAGCAAAAAGCTTGTAGGCAAACAAGGAAGGGGGCGGAGGGTGGTATTGTCATAAATGAGAGATAGTGTAAGGGGGTGGCAGAGGCAAGCTAACTACAAACTAGTAGCTTGCATCACACACACAATGTGTAGCTGACTTGCAACTTGACTTGCCTTGACTGCCACTTGAAGGAAGCAGCAATTGTATGGGATGTGCGCGTGTGTGTGTGTGTGTGTGTGTGTGTGTGTGTAGGCAGGAAACCGGATATAGTATTCTCTACCGTATAGATTACTACAACTACAACTTCAACTACAACAACTGCGAACGATGTAAAATCGCATTAAACGGTTTTTGCTGTCTTTTTTAGTTATTCGTTTAAAAAAGACGTTTTGTGTTTATTAACAAGAAGTCTGCTTTGACAATAGATAACAACATGGAACATATAGAATGTTCATATCCATAGATCCTACTATTTGGTTAAGCGACAACAAATTCGCAAAGAGTATAGCAAATACATACCAAACAAATTTACCATTTGCACAACTTTCAACTTCAAATATTTGTATTTAGACTTTGTCTATTATAGACAATAAATAAAACCTGGATAATCTTACGTGAAAAGACCGATTTTGTACGGAGAGTTAAATAAGGTGTCTTAATTTTCAGCTTTAACAAGCGCAGAACGTTAAAGTTCTTGTCGTTGTTAATCAAATTAAGGGAAACTTTTCACGAAACAAGTAAGAACTTAATCGCAAAAATGTTAATAAGTTGCAAACAAAAACAACAATGGATAAATCAACCAACCAACCAACGATACATCTCAACAAATTTAATGCGAAATGTGTCAACACGTCAGTCAATTACTGAATTTACTGAATTGCAAAAGCGTTAACATGAATTCTGAATATTAAATGCAAATCAATAATGTTAATAAGGAGACAACGATATTGATGAAATTAACAACAATCCAAAAGAATAAAAATCAAACAAAATACACACACAAAATGCTAAGTATAGTTAAAACTTTTAATGAGTAAGTGAAACAAATATTGAAGCAGTTTTAAACTTATTGATTAATAATAAATACACGACAATAGTAGTTACTAAAACATTCAAAGTGTGAGCAAAAGTCAAGATAAAATGCAAAAGTAAAAGGAATCTCTATGTCTTTGGACATTCCATGCACTTCAGCTAACTTGCTAACAGTATTAAATTCTTATCAATAATAGAGAAAGAGTGAAAGGCAGGAAAGAAGACAAAAATATAAGTAAACATATATAGAGAGAGAGTGTGTTTGTGCGTTTGTGCATTGCCCAATCAATGTTTGTAAACAAACGAAAGGAAATTGTTGCCTGCCATTGACAGTTAAATGATTATGAAAGTTTGACAACATTATCAATTCATTATGTGATGAAAACTTCTTTAAAATGAACATATAAAAATACATATATGTACATATGCGATTCAGACATAAAGAAAGCACAAGACTTATATAGCATCTAAATAGTTTGAGAGCAAATCCAAGCGTGGAGCCAGAGAGTCATAGTATGATATCTGTCTATCTGTCACTGTCCAAATCGTTATGCCTGACTGCCGAATTTGAGCTGTTGTTACACAATTAGCAAGTGACCTATCAAATACACTTAAAACAATGTTTTAAATTTATAAATGTTACACAAGTACTGAATTTAAGTTTTGTAGCCAATTAGTTGTGAGTGGAATATAAAATATAAAAGTTTCATTCTAATATTTCGTTATTTTGATGTTTTATCTTGTCAAAAATGAATGTTTTTCGATACTATTTTGTAGGCTTTAAAATTATTTTGAAATTTTAAAGCGTACTTATTTGTTGCACTGTGTACACACATTTACACACACACATACTCACACAGCCAGATACGGAGACAAGCTTAGGCTGACTAAGCACTTCAGCTTTGAGCACTTGTGCAACTCGACATAATCCGCTTAACATGTATGCTGGGATGTTTGTGTGTGTGTGTGTGTGTGTTTTCAGGAAGTTGGGAAGTAAGAACCTACGTTACACTTACTTATACGCATATAGTATCTAGGCTATACTGCTCGTTCACTCACCTGTGGCGTTCGTCCATCAGCGTTCGTTTCGGCGGCATTGACTGCATAGTTACATTGACAACCCTCCTCACAGCAGAGGCGGACGAGCTCGTGTTCGCCGCAGGTGCAGGGCTCCTCATCCTCCTCATCGTAGGCGCAATCCTCGCGTATCAATATTATATAGTCCGCCTCGAAAAACTCGTTGCGTGTCTCATCGAAGACGACACGATTCTTCCGCGCCGGCGGCGGTCGATTTGGTTTTTTGAGCAGACCGCGCAGCTGGCCATTGACCTCACGCATTGTGAACAAGTCGGTTTCCGTTGCCGTTGCCGTTGCCGTTGCAGTTGCCGTTGTTCCAACGGTTGTTTGATTGGTTATTGTGGCGAGTCTAGCACTCGCTGTTAGCTTGCTGTTGTTGTAGTTGTTGTATTCGTTGTTGTTATTATACTCTGCGTATGCTAAACACTCATCGCACTGGCACTCGTTTTTATTATCGCTGTACTCTCTATCGCAGTCTTTGTCGTTCTCGTTATCCTGTTGCTCGCTTACAAATTCAGCGAGTAACTCGTCGTAGCATTGAAAGCCGCGTCGCTGCTTAATACCAACTGCCGTTGTCGTTGTTAACGCTTCAACTTGACTCTGACTATTATGATTAATGTCGAGCAATTGCAGTTGTCGTGCCACCTTTAAGTATTCGCCAAAACGCTGCACATCAAACTCACTGAGTGTGGTCACAAAATTGGCAGCGGCAGCATCGGCGCTATCCGTTGTCGAATTGCTGCAATTGGTACCACTAATACAACTATCTGTCGGCACAAAAGCACTGCGTACGCCCGTTGTTGTTGCTGATGTTGTTGGTGTCTCGTGCACCTGCTCGTCAAGTGCTTCAATTTCAATCAGCACCTCGCTACTATCAATGCGACGACCACTGTCAGCGACAACAACAGTTTCAATTTCGTTTACGCTCTCTTTTACGCTCTCGCTGACACGCTCACCGCTCAGGCGCAGTCCCGATAAGTCTGGCAGTTGAGTATTCAGCAATGGTTGCTGTTCATGCTGGTGCGGCTGGTGCTGCTGTTTTTGCCTGACCCCACTACTCCAACTGCTACCATTGCTAATACCGTTGGCAATTTTATCATTTCCAATGCCTTGAATATAATTTGCATTTAATTGTATTGCACTTGAGCCATCGACTAATCTTTTATCCTTGGCAATTGCTGCGTTAGGGCTTGCGTTCAACTTTGTAGCGGGTGTTGTTGCTGTTGGGCAATTTGCTAGCAGCAAGGGTAGTTTCTTTGTTGTGTGCTCCAATGATGACGATGACGACAACGACGACGACGACGACGTGCAGGCATTTAGTTGTAGTTGTAGTTGTTGTTGCTGTTGCTGTCTCAAGGATGCCTTTACACAATCAACTTCATCAGCAACACTACAGCTGTTGTTGTTATTGCTACTGTTGCTGTTGTTGTTGCCGCTACTGTTAACGCGTCCCTGAAAATTGTGCTGTAAACGTTTTAGTCGCTGACTGGCCACAAAATCATCGACCAAATCCTGCTCAAAATCAATAAGATCGTAATCGTTGCAGCTTGTTGCTGTTGCTGTTGCTGTTATTGCTGTTGTAGTTGTTGGATTGTTGCTGCTGTTGTTTGTCGTGGTTGCGAGCAGCTTCTTCAGTTGCTGCTGATCGGTCGCATCGCAATCAATGAGTGTGTAGTTAGATGCGCACTCGTTACTCGTTATTTTTTGTTCGCTTCTCGTAATGCAATCGTAACTTTTTTGCTCTTCGACCGCCTTGTTGTCTGCAACACTTTTCACGTAATCCACGTAATCGTCAGCAGCAACAACATCAACATTATTTGCTGGCACACTCGTTGGCGTTGGGTTACCAGCAACGGCGTTATTATTATCAACAGCAATGGGTTCGTGCCATGTTTCGTTGTCGTTGTTTGTTGCTAACTTCAAATATGGCAATGACAATGGCGTCTTTGCCTTCGCCTTCTTCTCCTCCTTCTCCTTTTCCTTCTCCTTCTCCTTCTTCGCCTCCACCTCCACCTCCTCCTTCTCCTTCTGGCTTACAAGCACCTCTTGCGTTTCTGTCTGCTGCTGCTGGTTTTCAATTTCCTTTGCTGTGCTTACAATTGTTGTTGTTGCTGCTGCTGCGATGTCACTTTGCACATTTTCACTTGATGTGTTGTAAAAAAAATTTGCACTTAACGCATTTTGATTGGTATTTTTTTGTATAACTACTTTTTTGTTCACAATTTTTTCTGTACGTTGCGCGTCGTCGCCAGCTGCGCTGCCAGCGTTGCTGTTGATGCCTGTATACAAATTTTGCTTCACTGCTGCTGCTGCTGCTGCTGTTTCTTCATCTTTGTCGAGCTGCTGCTGCTGCTGCTGGTGAGGATTTTGGTTTACACTAACTTTATTTTCTGCACAAATTTCGAACAATTGTTCATCAATTTTTGTATGATTTTGTACAAAATTTCTTAGTAACTGCTGCTGGTGCAGAAGTTGCTGTTGTTGCTGCTGCTGCTGCTGCTGTTTGTCAGCTGCGCTTGCTGCGACGACTGCTGGAGGTATTGGAGCTGCTAGCACTGGTGCTGCTGCTTTGAGTTTGGCTTTGAAAAGCTCACTGTGAATCTGAATTTTAGGTATTGAGCAGGCGCTGTTGTCATCAATGTTGTTGTTGTTGTTGCCTGTTGTCACATTACTATTTGGTGGTGGTTGCTGCTGTTGGCCATGGCCAGCAGCATTGCCTGCGTTTGCGCTCCCTCTCACGCTCTCACGCTCGACTTGCGCGCTCTCCAATTTTGTGGCAACTTCCGCTCCTGTGTCAACGTTGTTATTGCTGTTGCTGTTGTTGTTGCTGTTGCTGTTGCTGTATTCAGCACGCGCCTGCGCCTGCGTTTGCATGCCGTTCAATTTGTTGTCTGGCGCTGACTGGCACGCCTGCCAGCCGCCCCTCGCTGCCCCTCGCGGCTGCCACGCACAATGCGCCTTGTATTGCTGTTGTTGTTGTAGCTGTTGCTGTAGTTGCACGCTAGCAAGTTGAACGTAAACGCTGCGTGCCTCGCATGCCAATTCAACGTCATCAACATCATCCACATCCACATTCACACTCACATTCACATTATCATCATCATCATCATTATCATTGACAGCAGCAACATTTATGCCTCGACCAACATTTGCAATGTTGCCCACTTCTGTTGTTGCTGTCGTTGTTGTTGTTGTTGTTGCAACAGAAATACGTTGATGATTGTCGGTACTGCTATTGCACTCATAATTTGCATCTTCATCACATTGTTGCCAACCCCTCTCCTTCTCCTTCTCCTTGAGCACGCTCTGTCCATTTGTTAATGCCAGTGTTAGCATGTCCACAATCAGCATAGTTGCCGTGGGGTTAACATACAATAATAATATCCAACTGCATTTGAGCTGCAAATAAGAATTCACACAAAATTGGTTCAAAGCTTGGTATATGGCAACACAATATCATAAGGCCTATAATCATAAACATAATTATATGAAAGAAATCATAATGAATGCTTGCATTCGCCACTTTCTTTAAACTGCTAACCCAATTGACTAGTTTCGAGATTACACGTAATCTATTCCAATTTGAAACCACAGCAACAATAAGTTTTCAATATACGATTGATATGTGCAACGGATCACAAGGTTAGAGAGAAATCAAAAGATACCAAGACAAGCTAACAAGTTTCGTTTTGTAGGAAACCAAATAAATTTCTATGTTTTTAATTAACAAGTTTTTACGATTTGAATCAAAAACTTGGAATACCCGTATTGAAAGCATTAAATGTTCGATTCTTGCAGTGTTGAGAAATGTAAAGAACTCTGATGTCTGGTTAGTATCGTTATTACAGTCTAATTTAAAAATATTTAAGAAATTATTTCTAAGAAAAAGTTAAAATCAAGAAATCGTTAACGTTTTAAACGTTAAAAGAAAAGAAAAACGGTTAAAAAATTACAAAAATGGAGAACAGTGTATCATCATCAAAGCCCCCTTAGATTGCGAGACATAAATGAAGGATCAGGCTTATATACATACATATGTATGTATATATATTATGTTATTGCCTTCGAGTTACTAAAAATGTTTTGTTTTGATGCACGTTTTATAATCTTTATATGTTATTCTAAGAAACCGTCAACAATTACGCAGTGCTTTAAAACAAAATCCGGTAGTTGCCAACAAAATTTCCATATATTGAAATATGTGGGTTCAAAGAAGGTTCAAATTGTTATGGTGACAAAATGCGTGAGAGTTTTTCTTATCGGAAACTCTCACACAAACAAAAACAAACAACTTCTGATATAACATAGCAAAACACAAATTTATTTACCAACAGGTTCTTTGCCTGTGAAAGGTGTAGATGGGGGGGACAACCAGTTGAATTTTCCACTTAACTAACCATATAGCATATCGTTAAATGAAGGTTCTTCTATTTTATTTTTGCATAAATTATTTATGTATTACAAATTTCAACACAAAACTTTTGCTGGGAATTTTACGCGCGACTTGTTGTTGACGAATTCGTTGTTCTTGTTGTTCTTGTTGCACTGACACAGAAAAAAACAGGTGCGCAAATGCAGTGAAGCGCTTCCTGCGCTCAGGATACACCGTGCGCAAAGGTAAGAGACAGCAATAGAGACAGAGCAAAGAGGAAGGGAATGTATAATAGGAGGTTAGTTAATAGCTGCACGTTACGCGCCAATGCAGACTGAAAGAAAGCACCACCACAAAACAAAACAAAACACAACACGGAAACAAAAACGTAAACAAAAAAGTATATTGTGATGCGTGAAATTCTCGAGTTTTTATTTGTTGGGTAGCTGTTTTTTTTTTTTTTTTTTTTTTGTATTCGCTTTTTGGTTAGCTAGCTGCGCGATCACCGTTTAAGACGCACGTCCGAACGCGTTTCGTGGCGGAAGTTGACTGAGCAAACGCAAATGAAAATTCGACTCGAAGCGCTTTCGAGTCTTCGGCTCACTCCTCGAGTCTTGCTCGAGGAGCTGCGGTCGATCTGTCGGTCGGCTCTGCGACTGTGCAAAAAACTCAAAGCGAGTGCTCGGCGCACACAGTACGCGAAACGAAGACGACAAAAAATTTTATATGAACCTGAGGTGGTGCTGTTGGTTGTTAATGGAAGTGGTGTTTGCATGTAACCCATACAGCCTTAGCTGTGTACTTTAAGTTACTAAGCGACATTTGGTGATACCTTAAGAGATGTACGACCGATATCAAAGCATAATTTATTAGTTATGAATTAGTTTTCAAAGTACATGAGAAAAATTCGAATAAACAAATGTTTTTGTAGACGAATATATTTTTATTCTCTTTTTGTTTGTCTTTGAAAGTTCAGCAATGCTTTGTTTGATAAAATGCCAAATTTTTGGCTTACCAGCATATCCTCGTTCTTAATGACGAATACAGGGTATAAAAGCACTTAGTTTTGCTAGAGATCGCATGCCCAGGCTCTCTCTACATACATACATACATACATATCTACATAATATAGATGGTGCGTGTTGTTAGCGGCAATTATGCGGCTGCACTTGCAACTTTTATGACCAACGTATCTATGTGTGTAAGTATGTATGTATGTACATATACTCCCTCTGGCTCATGGTCCACTCTAACAATATTACATTGCCTACCCTAATCGATCGTCCGATGGCTGATAGTGAAGGGTGACAGAGTTTTTTATACCCTTAACCCATAAAATGGGTAAATAAGGGTATAATGGTTTTGTGCAAAAGTATGTAACAGGCAGAAGGAAGCTTCTCCGACCCTATAAAGTATATATATTCTTGATCAGCATCAATAGCCGAGTCGATTTAGCCATGTCCGTCTGTCCGTCCGTCTGTCCGTCTGTCCGTCTGTCCGTCTGTATGAACGCGTGGATCTCAGAGACTACAAGAGCTAGAGACTTCAGATTTTGGATATAAGTTCTCCTATACCATGAGCAGAACAAGTTTGCTTCAAATTATCGATAACTATTCTGGTTTCCGATATACACATAATATCGATAACAAAAAAATATCGAATTTGGAAAATGTAAAAATGAGGGTTGAAAGAATGGGTAACGATAAATCTTTTCTGAAAATTTCATCCAAATCGGTTAAGAAACACCGGAGATATCGAGCTTAATCGATTGTTTGTTGCAACTGGGTTCAGGGTATCTTCTAGTCGGGCTCTCCCGACTAGAGCCTTCTTACTTGTTTTAAGTTATTGTTTTATACATATGTATGTATGTGTTCAAAAGTGCTGGTATCGCGATCTATTTGCATGTGTGTGTGAGTGTGCTTTATAATATAAAAAAATATAAAATATATATTAACATTCCACTCATGGATATGGAATAAAACAAACATCACAGTTATTCGGAATGACTGAATTAGTTTACAATAGATAATTAAAATATGTGTATTGATCAAAACTACAGTTATGGGAAATGGGTTCTAGATTTGTTTTTAAAAATTTGTTAATATAAATTCAAGTCATAGTAAAAATTCAAAGCAGTAATATTTTTATACCTTAACCCATAAAATGGGTAAATAAGGATATAATGGTTTTGTGCAAAAGTATGTAACAGGCAGAAGGAAGCATCTCCGACCCTATAAAGTATATATATTCTTGATCAGCATCAATAGCCGAGTCGATTTAGCCATGTCCGTCTGTCCGTCTGTCTGTCCGTCTTTCCGTCTGTCTGTCTGTCCGTCTGTCCGTCTGTCCGTCTGTATGAACGCATGGATCTCAGAGACTACAAGAGCTAGAGACTTCAGATTTTGAATATAAGTTCTCCTATACCATGAGCAGATTGCTTCAAATTATCGATAACTATTCTGGTTTCCGATATACACATGTGATCGATAACAAAAAAATATCGAATTTGAAATGTAACAATGAGGGTTGAAAGAATGGGTAACGATAGAACTTTTCTGAAAATTCCGTCCAAATCGGTTAAGAAACACCGGAGATATCGAATTTAATCAATTGAAGTTAAGTCAACATACCAAAGTCTTATATAAATTTAATATATTTATTGCTCGGGCTCTCCCGACTAGAGCCTTCTTACTTGTTATTATTGTATTTCTCATAATTAATCGGGGAAAAAAGCTTAAGAATATAGTAATAAAAAGCTTAAGAATTTATCAGCAATGAGTTTTCAAAAACAAAAAGCTTTTATGGACAAAATTGTTTGCATTTCAATACAAACTGAGATTAACGCAAGATTAACAATAATTTGAGTCTAGAATGTTTATTAAATTTTTGCAGCCATAATGAATTTTAGAAATTAATTGACTCAACTAAGATTTTTAATTACTATCAAGTAAAATTTTCTTGTCCTAAACTTTACTTAATAATCAATGAATTAAAGTAGATCCCACGATAAGTACTAAGTACCTAATGCAGGGCATAATGCAAAGGGGGTAAAAACAGTTTGATTATGACAAGGAAAGAAGGAGAAGAAGAAAAAAAAAAACGATTTATGTAAAAGAGAGGGTGGTAGAGAATGTAATAGGTACTTTTAAGTAGTACATATATAGGTATGTGCTCAGTAGCCCCGTATAAAGTATGCTCATTACGGCAGTCTGGCGAGGGAGTGAGTGGGGGGGGGGGCAATTGGCATTGCATGTGGAAAAAGAAGAAGAAGCAGACGAAGACGATGGATGACGATGACGATGATAAAGATGACTATGCCAACGACGTTGACGATGACGATGACGACAGCCAGTGGCCGAAATGACAAACCAGAGACAGGCCAGGCAAGATGCAAAAAAAGAGGGGTAGTGGAAAGGGTGCGGGAGGGTGTGTGTGTGAGTGTGTGTATTTTTTTCCGGGGTAAAACTTATTACAAAGTAGGAACAGAAGTGAGCAAACCGAATGAATGAATGAATGGAAAATTGTGGGAACAATGGCAAAACGCAGAGCGTGTGAATTTACCAGCTGTTGCTGTGCTGCTGGTGGTGGCTTCATCTATCCGCCTCAGATTCAGACAGACTGTGTCTTCGATGGTGGATGGGGTGTCTTAAGACTTACTACCTTACTGTTTAGCACACAATGGCACAATTAAAGGTCGCTCTCTCAGGCATCTTCAACCTCCCCCATATCCCATCATCTTTATCATTATCATCATCATACGATATAAGCACACATAGATACAAGTACATACACATACATACAAGTACTCTAGCTATTCCATCGAAATTGCCTAGTGTTTAATTTAACTAATTTTCATTTGAGCTGCGTTTGAATTTCTTATAATTATTTCATTTATAATTATGTTTTGTATATATATATTTTTATGCACATATTTTAATTTATAAATATATGTGCGAAATTTTTTTGCACCGAGTTCAAGGCAAAAGCATTTGCAAATGGAAATTGTATTCGTTGGTTGGTTGGTTGGTTTGTGGCATGTTGCGAGTGCAAAAATTACGAATTACATTTTTCGCTTTTATGACAATGCATGCGCGCCCATGACTTGGCATTTAAAGTGATTTTGAATACGTTTGCAGCGTTTTGCAGAGGGTCAATGTTTTTTAAGGTTGGGGACCGTTTAAATGATGGCTCTTTAAAAGCAATGATTGTTGTATGCTACTTTCGAACGTTAGTGAACTTGTTTTTGGCAGAGTCTGCTTATATTTCATTATATTCAGTTATTGTACGCAAAGGCACTGAACACATTGAAGCCCTTCGAAATGATATTTCATAGAATAAAGTTCTTTAAAATTGCTTAACTCAAAAAAAAAAACAACTAACATTTCCTGTCACATGTCAAACGCTTGTCTCAATTTAAACTAAATCTCTATTCTCGCACATCAAATAGGCCCAAAAACCCTTAGCTAGAGTTCCCTTTAAATGTATGCCATTAAAAAACAAAGCGTCGTGTAATGTCTCGTACAAAATAAAACAACGTTAAGTTGTAAAAATGGTCATCTAGAGGAAATCGCTTACAACGATTAAGAAAGAAAAAAAAAAGTAAAGTAAAGTCTTCCACTCTCCACCATACACAATCTTAACACCTTACTACTGTGCGGTTCTCAATAGATATGGGGTCTAGGTAGGAACCGAACCGAACCGAGAGATTTTCTATCTTTTTGTATCTGTTTTGTTGAGTTTTGCGATTCGAGTTTGTCGCTCATCGTTTTTGTGTCTGTGTTTGTGTCATTTTGCTTTGCTAACTTATTCGTTGGTATCAAATTCACCTAACTGAGTTTTAATTGTGTTTTGAAGCCGTAGCTTCTGCTCGCTTCTACTAGCTTCCCTTACATCACACCCCCGCCCCCCGTCGCACTTCCTTCACAGCGTAGAGTCAGTCGGTGACAAAAGGTAGTCTGAAACCGAAACTGAAATGGAGTCCCATTTAGTTTTTGGTCTGTAACTCAATTTATGGCTGTGAAGTGTGGCCCGCAGTCGTTTTTACTCGCTTCTTGCTTCTTGTTTCTCACTTGTCGTCGTTCTTGTTGTTGTTGTTCGCGAGTAAGCCGGAAAAGTCATGATGTTTACCTGGCCATAGCAGACGACGACGAAGCAAGCAAGCAAAAAAAATATCTTCTCCTACTTCTTTCTCTTCTTTTGACTTTGTGTTATCGTCTGGGAAACGGGTCTACTTCGATGCCCTCGGCTGATATAAAATATTGTGCAACACAGCATTTTACTAACTCAAGTAAATGTCGTTTGCTGTTGTTGTCACGTAGACTGACGCCAACGCCAAAGCAAAATACCCTTATATACCCTTGCGGCATAATAGACTTCCTTCAACTCAATAAATCTATTGCAATTCATCAGAAAAACCACAAAAAATTCGAATCTTAATTTATAATTTTTTAAATCTGAAACTTAAAAATATCATCGACTACTTGATTTAACTTCAGGCTTAGATCTTTAGTATAAAACTAAAAATGGGCATCACATAAAGTTCCTTAATCTTAAATATTTGTATATTTTTTATTTACTAATTGAAATTAATAATTAATAATGTTTGGATTTTGAGAAACTTGATCTGAAAGCAGGAAACTTACTGATTTGATATTTATTTTTAATTCATAAGTATATACAATTTATAATATTTTAAAGAAGGGCATACCATTCCCGCCAAATAATTGATTATAAAAAAAAGGAAAATGGAGTACATTGACCCGTTACACCTTTTGCACTTTGGTCCTTAATACACTGGTAACTATTCGTTAAAGAGTTGTAACATATTGGAAAATGTTTGGGTTTTTTTTTTGTGGGAAAATTCAATTTCGAGAGTTTAAAGTATCAATTGATAAAACTAAGTTTTGAAACCAAAATCATTTTATTACCAAAAACCTGTGCATATCGAGGAAAAACCCCTGGTTGCTTTACGAAGCATAACTAATACGAATTCTTATTAACGGTTTTCTGGCGTTTAGTTATCAGAGCATCTTGTAAATGGTGCAGCAATATTTAATTTTTGCGGATGATTGCATTATTTGACAATTTGACATTTCTCAGCGGTTGGTCCGTTGCTTATTGAGGTATTTTATAGACGATTGGCTAAGTTTCCAATTCTAAAGGAATTGCGTCTTGGATTTGCATAGTTGCCAACAAATTGGCAAAAAGTTGGGGGAAAAATAATGTTGATTTTGTTTTTGTTTTTCTTGGAACATTCAAAAACTTTATTATAAAGTAGCTGTAGCTGATGCATACTATAATAATTTCTTTTGGAGATTGTCATAATCTACAGAAATTATGCCAATAAGTTTGAAACTTTTTTTTACAAAGGCAAAGGATTTCCTAAGTTTCTTTTGTTGGGTGCTTGTCAAGCACTGCTAGCATAATTAACACATAATATGTGTTAATTAGTTTTTTTTTTTGGTATTTAATATGCATTTTAAATGGCTTAAATTACTGAATGGTAGAAGGAGTTGTGTTGTGTCTGCAACTCAATCCTAAATCTCCAGCTGCGTAGCTTGCTTGGTTGAGCACTGAACGCGGCACGATTCTGCCCGAGTATCCTAATAAATGTCGACATCAGAGTTCAAATCCATGATGATACTTTGTCTATCGTATTAAGTACATATGTACATATATTTTTTGATAATTTTGTTTAAATTTGCTTGTTATTGGCATTGTTTTGCGCCAGAAATGACTAAAAATAGCTGGCAACGCCTAAAAGGCTGCCGCACGAAATTGTGTATTGTCTATTGGGGAGCAATAATTACCAAAGCGTTGCGCGTCATCAGCGTGAAGGGAGGGTGGGAGAAGCATAGAAAAACAAAAAAAGAGGATGAAATGGGAAGTGGGTGGGGGGATGGGGGGGATGTGTGGGCACAAAGTAGCAAGTTTGCCAGCTAGCGAGCGAGCGAGAAAGCAAACAAGCAAGCAGCGGTGACAAACAATAAACAATATATCAGCTACAAAAACAACAACAAACTCACGTGGCTGCTTTGCGTAACTACGAAGTGTGCACATTTTGAGGCATATTCATGCTGAATTAAACACGGCATAGAGTAAACGTGCCACCCAACCTACCCCACTTGGCCCCCTGTGGTGCCAGATCTTTGGCAATTCAAACATCCTGACAGCAGTAGCTGCCACGAGTCAACTTGCCGATTTACAGCGTCTATTTAATAGGGTATCAGCTGGCACTATTACTGCTTCTTGCATAGCTCTGAATACATTGCCGGACATTGCTCCTACAGTGGACCCAATGGGTTTATATGTATGTTTATTCAGCATTTATGTATGTTTCGCCTTAAGATACAAGTTTTCGTATTAGCTTGCGAGCATATAAATATCCTTGAGCAAACATTTTTTTTAGTTGCTTTAAAGTTTCTTTCTAAATTTTATTTTTGATCATTTGCATATTAATTGCACAACATTGAGCGAACCAGCCATGGGTTAAACGATAGCCACTCAAACTGTGTCAGAACGAACACTGCCGAGTGCTCAAAGACCGATGGGAAAATGCCGAAGAAGAACGCACGTTGTATCTGCTGCGGCCAGTGTTGCCGTTTTAGCGTTTTTCCCCCCAGATTTGGCGTTTTTTCAATTGCGATTGCGGGAAAAATTGTAAAGCAGCGGGAAGAAGCTAATTCAGCTTTATTTCAGATCGATTTAGCGTTTTTTCAGCGTTTTTATGTATTAAACTATATTTTCATACATTGGCATTTTCTAAGGCTTTTACAGCACTAACGCATCATCGGTAATATATCGATAGAATTCTTACAACTCTTGCATTGTGGTGTGTCTGATCAAGGTATACCTTGTGTCTGATGAAGTGCGAAAAATGTCTTAATCTAAAGTGTATGAGCAAAAAGTACGCGATGCGTGGCTGCAGGACAGCGAGTTTAAGGAGTGGCTGTGGAAAGATGTTACCGATTTGACACGGACTTACTGCAGCTATTGCAAGTGCGGTGTAGCCGCAAAATTAAGCGATTTGCGAGCTCATGCTGCAACCATACCTGTTAAGTTGCCATTAGAATTACTAATCAATTAAATTATTTTTGGAAAATAGTCGTAGTGATTATATAGTTCGCTGGTGTAAAATGTATGATTATTTAGTGATAAGGACTACAAATAATCAAAAATAATGGAATATAACCATAAATTATTAAAAATAATGAAAAATAATTGAAAATCATGGAAAATAATCATTTTAATATTTTCCATTATTTTCCATTATTCCGACTATTTGAGACTATTTTGAGAGAAACAAATTATTTTCAACATCACATTTAAAAACAACAATGTTTCTGTACGAGATCGGCTTGTTGTTATTAAATATAATGTTGAAAATAAATTGTTTCTCTCAAAATAGTCTCAAAAAGTCGAAATAATGGAAAATTAAGCTGCACCGTACAAAATGCACCCACATTATAAAGAATGTTTTAGCATGCCACTTTAAGGAAGATCTTCGCAGCGCCATGGCAAGTGTTGTCATGAATACAAAAATCGAAGTTCCTAATGATGATCGGAGCATCTCAAAATATCTACTCCGACGAAGAGGCTGTCGGTATAGACGATATAATAAAAAGCTTTGACTAAAAGAATTGAAAGAAAATCTAGGGTAATTTTTAGCTTTTTTAAAACGATTTTTGGGGGTTTTTGGCTGTTTTTCTTTGCTAATCTAGCGTTTTTTGGACAAAAAATTATGGCAACACTGGCTGCGGCGCGCCGCCAAGTCATGTTTCTGTGTGTGTGCATACATGCAGGCACAGTAATGCTTGTGTGTGTGAAAGTATGGGCAAATATTGCAAAGCTTGGCACGCTGTCGTCGCAGTGCGCTTCTTGTCTCTCAGTTATTGAGAGCCTTGTTAGTATTCGTGCGAGTTTTCAACAAGTAGGTCGCGATTAAACGGCTTAACGCAGCTTAAATTGAAAATCTAACAGAACTTTTGCCGAGTTAAATCGTTAACGCAAATTTTGTTTATATTTTTGTGAAAGTGCAACATATAAGTAAATATATATTTTTAAAACGAATTGAAATACACACAATTTATAAAAAAAAAAATAAAGAAATATCCATAAATTATTTTATTAGTCAACAACAATTTCTATAGACGACATTGCATTTGCAATGAGTTGATCGGTATTGAGAGGTAGCGAAAAAGAGATATACAGATAATAAGCTCATGTGAATAAGTGAGAGCGCATAGCGTGGGAGAGTGTGCAGTGTTAGTGTTGTTGCAATAAACAACAAAAACAAAAGAGAACTGAAAGCAGTCGCATTTGATTATCTTACAAATATATGTACATATGTGATTTTACAAATTTGTGATTTTGCTGTGCAAAAGCTCAACGCCATACTTACATAAACAGTGCTGTTTATTTTTGTTGTTGTCAGTGCTACGTAACGTGTTTTTGCGTTAAACGAGCACTTTTTTCTCTGAGTTATGCCCTTGGGCATATTGATGTGTGCGTGCCGTTTGTGTGAGAGGCTGATAACATTTATTGGGCACAGCTGGACCGGCTAAACACATTCATGTAAATCTAAACATCTGAACGAAACATTTGTTGGGGTAGCCCCACTTATAAAAACTTTATTTTGCAAATACATATGTGTGTACAAACGTAGGCCAGGTAGTTTTGATGTTGTTAAATTCGTATTTGTTTACAATAACAGTAACAGTAAATAAATGTCAATAGTTATTAATAAGAAATTGAAACAAGTAAGAAGGATCTAGTCGGGAGAGCCCGACTAGAAGATACCCTGAACCCAGTTGCAATAAATATATTAAATTTATATAAGACTTTGGTATACTGACTTAACTTCAATTGATTAAACTCGATACCTCCGGTGTTTCTTAACCGATTTGGACGGAATTTTCAGAAAAGTTCAATCGTTTCCCATTATTTCAACCCCCATTTTTAAATTTTCCAAATTCGATATTTTTTTTGTAATCGTTTGCATGTGTGTATCGGAAACCAGAATAGCTATCGATAATTTGAAACAAAGTTGTTCTGCTTATGGTATAGGAGAACTTATGTTCAAAATCTGAAGTCTCTAGCTCTTGTAGTCTCTGAGATCCACGCGTTCATACAGACGGACAGACGGACATGGCTATATCGACTCGGCTGTTGATGCTGCTCAAGAATATATATACTTTATGGGGTCGGAGATGCTTCCTTCTGCCTGTTAAATTTTTTTGCACAAAACCATTATACCCTTTTTCCCCTTTTATGGGTTCAGGGTAGAGGTGGGCACGGGCTGGGCTTTTATCGGGTACCCGTGGGCACCCGCGGGTAACCGTGGGTACGGGCTGAAAAATCATATTTCGGGCTGGGTGCGGGCGGCTGTGGGTTTTTTCGTTCAACCCGCTTTACCCGAAATAAAGTTAGTAAATATTTTGGTTAATATTATGGTTCGAAAAACTTAAAAAACATTGCAAAGTAGAATTATATGATTTCCATGTAATGGAACAATTAAAGGAGAAAACCTTAAATTCTTTAGAAAAACGTTTTTAGCCAACTTCAGTTAATTTAGTTGGATTATTTTTAAACCCTCCGTTTGAAGAGTTAAGTTTTTTATCAGAAGAATGAAAAAATCATGCGTTAGAAACAGTGAAATGCATGATGATTGAATATCGCGAAACGTTAAAAGACAATCTTGATGACTCGCAAACTGAAAACTCTTCGCCAAACACGAGTCACGAGTTTCAAGAGTTTTTGGACACGCATCAACCAAAAAAACTAAAACTTGACAAAAATGCCATTGATTTAAAAATTGAAAAATATTATGCCAAAACTTCTCATTCAAACTTGCCAATTCTAGAATTATGGAAACAAGCAACTGACCTCAAAATATTGTAAGTTGTGGCTAAAAATATATTATGCATTCCTGTTAGCTCTGCGACAAGCGAGCGAGTTTTTTCTTCATCTGGTAAAATTCTCAATGAAAGACGCACAAAACATTCAAGTGGGAATTTGGACAAGCTTCATTTTTAGTACAAAAATATGTAATTTTATTTAACAAAAATAAAAAATTAAGTTTTTGAAAAAAGTTCTAAATTTTTCGGGCGGGCGGGTTGGGTTTGGGTATGATATTTTTTATTGCCATCGGGTACGGGTATAGATTGGCGCTGCGGTCCATGGGCTGGATCGGGTCGGGCGCGAAAAATTAGGCCCATGCCCATCTCTAGTTCAGGGTATAAAAAGAAACAACGTAACCCACGCATTACCCAAGAAATGAGACATTTGTAATTCGAATCCTTACCATTGTCCAGCAAATTGATTGCTTTGTTCATCTACGATACAATAATGTCTTTAGTACTTATTGAATGAATTTAATCGTGTGATACAAATAAAAAAATAAATAAAAGTTATACGCAGAAAAAAACGTGCTAATAAAGATAAACATGGATATGTTAGATATAAGGTTATTAGCTAAAACGATTTCAATAAGAGTAAAATCTAAAATTTGTAACAAAAAAATAAATTTCTTGCCGTTATTATCTATGAAAAATATCATAAAAGTCGAGTAACAAACACATAAAATATCGCACATTAAAGTTTACCTGAACACATAGCAAGTGCTGGCATATTCTGTATAAGCAGCTACATCCAACAGTGACTAAGGTCAAGGGCATCGAATAGTCAAGCTATCTCAATTAGAGCCTTTTAACTTAAATGTGCTTCATATTATTTGAACTAGACATAAAGCGAATTACTCAGCTGTCAAAACCTTACAATGCAAATATTTGAGCACATGTTATTTGACATTTTCTGACAGAATACAACGTTCTTTTCCAACGGCTTGCTTTGCAATGTAGAATATATGTACATACTACATAGTATACATATGGAGTATGTATGTCAGAAGGGCTCATATTCCTAGACTTTGTACAAAGCACTTGATTATCTGCTTGTTTCAACATGAAGGGACATGACTGTTGTCTAAAGACTGCATTCGATGCGAAATTGTATAATGCGCTTTATTATAGACTTTATTCATTTTGTAAGCGTTACGTAAAGTAGTTAAGTCCAGTCTGCCTAGTCAGCAAACCAGATTAAATAAGCACTTCGTCATGCTTTACACTTATGCAATTCAAGAACTCTTAAACTCTTCACAACAAAATTGGTTTGCTTAGAAGGGGTAATAGTCAAGAATTTGAGATCAAGCTTCCTAATGATTTTTATCCAACAAATTTCAAAAATGTAAAGAAATTCAGAAATAAAAACGCTCTGAAATTGAAACAGTTGCAGAAAATTTCAAATGTGTAAATAGAAATCAAATAAGCATTTGCATTTAAATGTTTCAAATTTCAATTCATGAATCCATTTTAACATGCTAAGCTCATTTTCGATGGTGTAAAGAATTGCATACCAATATTTCTGATTATTAGGTTCATTTGGGTGAAAACATGGGTGGTCGTTTGCATGGGTGACATTTTGATAAAAATCTTTAGAAGACTTCATAATTATTATAATTAATTTCTTAAAATGATGCACCACTGCAACGTGCTGACTTGTTTTAACCCCTGTCCCAACAGCTGTTTGATATGATGAGTAGAATATTTATGAATGAAATACTTGCAAAGCAGCCATCAGTTGAAAGTAGAACACCGTTCACCTTCTGCAAGTTAGATTGTTGTGTGTGTGTTTGTCCCCCTCTCTGTTATGAGCAAAAGCAAGTGCATAACGGCAGCTGCACGTGAGTGCAATAAGTAACAGTTAGCCCAAGCACGTTAAAAAACAACAACAACAACACAGCAGAACAGAAAAGCTTCTCTTATTTCAATACAATTTATTCCTCCATTTTGCTGTCGGTGGTTCTTTTTTTTAAATTTGGTTTCGAACGTTATTGATAATCAACACCATAGAGTAATTTTGTGTTTCTTTTTTAATTGAAGTACTAAACCATATTTGATGTTAAAGCTAAAATGAAATATTTGATTTGACTTATAAGTAGCTAAGTAATCCGTAATTAATATGTTAAATATGATGATGATTAAACCAACAATTGTTGGTAATAAAAACTAAATCATTAACCTTCTAGAAAAAAAAATTAAATATACAAAATAAAATTTATTCGTACTTTTGCTATTTTGCTGCTCTTTACTTATTCTCTTTTATCATAGTCTATTTTTGGGAGCATTAAAAAATACAAGAAAAAAAAGTACAATTGCCAATTGATTGTTTAATAAACATAAGTTAGTTTTTGAAAAAAGCTCAAATATTGTTAACCAATACAAATACAAAATGGAGGGGGAGTCAACAAAATCAACACACAACACAAAAGTGTCCGATTCAGCCTATTC
Source organism: Scaptomyza montana (assembly GCA_018904305.1). Taxonomy (NCBI): domain Eukaryota; kingdom Metazoa; phylum Arthropoda; class Insecta; order Diptera; family Drosophilidae; genus Scaptomyza; species Scaptomyza montana. Next base: position 965,049 of record JAEIGR010000014.1, read on the forward strand.
CAATAGCTGCAGCAACAGTCAATCACAGCGCAGGTAAGGAATAGAGTTTAAAGAAAAAAGTTTAAAAAAATAACTTAGCCATTACCCCCCACCCTCCCTTCACCTTTTCCTAATCCAGCGGTAGCTCCAAGTCTCGATTGAGTGGCAGTCATTCATCTGGCAGCAGTGGCTATGGCGGTAAGAACTCAACTCAGGCCAGCAGCAGCGATATAATTATCATGCGCAACAAGGAGAAGTTCCGCAAAAAGAAGAAGGCCAAGTGTTCAGGGCAGACGACAACAGGTTCAGGCACATTGCACGAAAATGCAGAAGATAAACAAATGCTTTTAATGACCAACACGAACAATGGCAGCCACAGCCACGATAAGCTACAGGATAGGCAGGATCTACAATCGCATGTCGATCCACCGGCCAGCGACAAGCAGAAGATGAGCGAAAAGCTCGACTCAGACCTGAGCGAGTCCACAAACAATCAGTTGGATCAAGTGAAACAGTTGCTCTCCACAAACACTCTGAATGGCATTTCATTGCAGTCGGGCGGATTATCCATTTGTCCAACAACTGGCGCTATCCTATCCAGTGGCTGCTTCAAGGCCGACAAGTCTTGGGAGGCGACACAGGGAAACTTGGAATCTGTTGCTGCTGGCGTCAACAAGCAGCATCAGCATCATGAGCGGGTTAAGGAGGATAGCTTCTGTTGTGTCATCTCAATGCACGATGGTATGGTTCTCTATACGACGCCCAGCATAACGGAAGTTCTGGGCTACCCACGCGATATGTGGCTGGGCCGTTCGTTTATTGATTTTGTGCATGTCAAGGATCGGTCGACCTTTGCCAGTCAGATAACAACTGGCATTCCCATTGCCGAGACCCGGGGCAGTATGCCCAAGGATGCGAGGAGCACATTCTGTGTAATGCTTCGTAGCTATCGTGGATTATCAGCCGGGGGCTTTGGTGTCATCGGACGTACCGTTAGCTATGAACCCTTTCGCTTGGGATTCACCTTCAGGGAGGCACCTGAAGAGGCGCGACCGGACAACTATATGGTCACCAATGGCACCAATATGCTGCTAGTCATTACCGCAACGCCCATCAAGAGCAGCTTTAAAGGTGAGATGAGTTTTAGTTGTCAAAATTTGTTTCAAGTAACAAACCGTAAACCTGCCTACCTAAAACATAGTAATAAACTTATATTTATGACCCCATCAACCTTGCATTGCGAATATTCCGTTACCAGTCAAATGAACAAATTTACAAGCTAAATTACATTTAAGGCTTTATAAAAATTAGGTCATTCTTCGACGGTCATACAAAAAATGTTTTCCTGGCTACACTCACACTCGCTGACTTTAAATTTTACAGCGCCCGCTCAAAAGACAACAAACGACAAATTTTGTTTGCTGTTTTACAGACATTGCCTTGTAGGTCACTGGCCTCGCAATCAGGAAATGGCTTGGTTTTCCAGAAACTCACAGGTTGCATTTGTCTGTCTAGCCCCAGTATGACATACTGCAGTTACATCGATAAAATACAAATTTAAATAAAATAACAATGAACATGTTTTTTGATTTACAGTCGAACTTCCATGTAACGAACTTCCGTATAACGAGATTTTCTAAACAACGAAGTCAGAAACCAGAACACTGCAATTTGGCTCAGTCAAAAACCCATTCTATATAACGAATTTTCTCTATAACGAAGTTTTTTCTTGCCCCCTTGAGATTCGTTATATGGAAGTTTGACTGTACTTTCATTTAGAATAAAGTTGAAACTAAATAAACTATACATACTCTATCTTATAGTTTAAAGGGCTCTTAAGGCCTTTGACTATAACATTTTAAAACAATGTGAGCACATAATGCTTCAAAAATAGTGAATGTTTAATTATAGCCTAGGTAGGTTTTCTCATATGTATAATCGAAAATCCGAAAAAAAAATTAAATACAATTTTAAAGAGCACAATCTTTAGTAGATGCACTATTGGTATAATATAAAAGTTTATTTACAATTTTAAACATCTCAAATATTAAAACAATAAAAAATTTCTTGTTCATATTGTCGATTGGTTTAATATCGGGTTCGTCTCGAAATTTCAAAATTGGTTTAGCTTATGATAGAGTTTAAAAGGCCCGAGATAAACCATTTCGGGTTTGGGCTCAGAGGCAGTTTGCAGTCTTGATTTCAAGTTCAATTTAAAACAAGTGGAAACGTTGCAGTCGGACGCAACCGACTGCGGCATACTCGATACCAGTATTAAAACCGGTAAAAAGAGGCCTGACTGCAGAGGGGTACGGATGCAGATGGGGATGCCACAAGCTATCTTCCTTCCAAATTTGGTGACTCTAGCTCGAAGTTTGTTGGGAAAGGGGGGCTGGGGGCGGTATGGGTGGGCGTGGCATCCAAATTTTTGCTGCAGATCTTTGTGGAATGTTAATTGCTATCTTCATACCAAATTTGGTGACTCTAGCTCAAAGTTTGTAAAATGTGAGGAAAGGGGGGGCTGGGGCCTTATGGAAGGGCGTGGCATCCAAACTTTTGATGCAGATCTTTGTGGAATGTCAATTGCTACCTTCATACCAAGTTTGGTGACTCTAGCTCAAAGTTTGTATTAGGTGGGGAAAGGGGGTGGAAGGGGTGGGCGTGGCATTCAAACTTTTGATGCAGTTTTTGGGGGGTCATCATCACCTATCTTGGCACCAAATTTGGTGGCTGTAGCTCAAAAACTGTGGGAGATATAGGCTTTTCTGATTTCAAAATGCGGGGGGCTGGGGGCGGAATGGGTGGGCGTGGCTCCAAAACTTTGATGCAGTTCTTTGGGGGTCATCATCACCTATCTTGGCACCAAATTTGGTGGCTGTAGATCAAAAACTGTGGGAGATATAAGCTTTTTTGACTTTAAATTGCGGGGGGCTGGGGCGGAATGGGTGGGCGTGGCTCCAAAATTTTTGATGCAATTTTTGGGGGTTGTTAGTAGCTATCTGCTTGCCAAATTTGGTAGTTCTAGCTGAAAGGATGTGCCAAATATGTGGATTTATCGGTTTTGAGTTATCGAATTTATCGATTTGCCAGCCCCCAGTTATCATAGAACCCCCATCTTGACACTTTAATTTACTATCCCATAGTTTCAAGTCTCTAGCTTGAAGGGTGTGGAAAATAGTTGCGAACATACAGACGGACAGACGGTCAGACGGACATTGCACAAAGCCAATATACTCTTTACCTTCGGTATGAGTATAAAAATTCAATATAGAAATATATAAAATGAGAAAAAAATTAAAAAATAATTTGTAGTTAATTTTTTTTTTTTAAGCAACGATAATTGGTGTGTAGCAAGTAGCTCTAGTCTAACTATATTCAATTATCCTATTTGTAACAGTTACCGATGAGATTCTATCGGCAAAAGGTCCCAAGTTTGCCGTCCGCCATACGTCCGCTGGAGTCATATCGCATGTGGATAGTGCTTCGGTTAGTGCACTTGGGTATTTGCCGCAGGATCTCATAGGACGGTCAATTATGGATTTTTATCATCATGAGGATCTCGCGATCATTAAGGATACATACGAGATGATCATGAAGAAGGGACAAACTGCTGGTGCCTCGCTTTGTAGTAAACCTTATCGTTTTCTCATTCAGAATGGCTGCTACATACTCTTGGAGACGGAGTGGACTAGCTTCGTGAATCCTTGGTCACGTAAACTTGAGTTTGTCGTCGCACATCATCGGGTGTTTCAGGGTAAGTGAAGTAAAATAGCTAATAGATTCGATGCATTCTAGTTAGAAGGAAAATAGGGCTGACAAATTACTAACACTTAGAAGAGGTTTTCCTAGTTTCATGATCGGATATCATTACTTTTAGGGTTCACTATAAGCATACAATATGAAGATCAAACATACAATCTACTCTGCCTTAAAAAATTCCTTACTAACATATTTTGCTTGCTATTTTTAGGTCCTAAGCATGTAAATGTCTTTCAAGCGGCACCGAATGTGAAAGTAAAGATTTCAGACGAGGCACAAGCCCGAAATACACGTATCAAAGACGATATATTGAAGCTACTCGGGGAGACTGTATCCCGACCGTCGGATACCGTTAAGCAGGAGGTATCAAGGCGCTGCCAGGCACTTGCCAGCTTCATGGAAACTCTAATGAATGAAGTGACGCGGGCGGATCTGAAACTAGAGCTACCGCACGAGAACGAGCTGACGGTGTCGGAACGCGATAGCGTTATGCTTGGCGAAATCTCACCACATCACGACTACTGCGACAGTAAGAGCTCCAACGAGACGCCACCCAGCTACAATCAGCTCAACTATAATGATAATCTGCTGCGTTTTTTCAACAGCAAGCCAGTCACAGCACCCGTCAAACTCGATCCACCCAAGCTAGACTCCTCCTATGAGAACAGTGCCCGTGAGGATGGCAGCAGTGCGCTTAGTCCGGTCCATGGTTGCGAGGGTAGTGGCGACAGTGGTTCCTCGCGTAATTGCACATCCAAGAGCAATATACGCATGAGCAGCGTCACAAGCACCAGCAATACCGGCACTGGCACCTCCGGCGGTGAGAATTCCGGTAATAATACAGCCAGCGGTAACAACAATGCAGACACGACTAGTGCTACTGCGGCTGCTTCCAGTGATCATACTGGTACGGGCACGGGTACGGCTAATGCACCACCTGTTAGCGTCGCCCTAACCGAATCTCTGATCAACAAGCACAACGACGAGATGGAGAAGTGTATGCTCAAGAAGCATCGGGAGTCTCGCGGTCGCAACGGCGAAAAGAACAGAAACCAAGCGAATGAGAAGATGTTGGAATATAGTGGACTGGGACATGAAATGAATGGGGTCAAACGCGGTGGTTCCTATTCCTGGGAGGGTGAGGCAAACAAACCGAAACAACAGCCTTCTCTAACAGTAGCTGTTGGAGGCAGCAACGAGTCCAAGTGCCCAACTCCGAATCCCCCACAGCAAGCCAGCAATCATCTCGTTCAACCTGGTCACAGCTATACTCAGAATATCAATCTCTGGCCCCAATTCTCTGTGGGCATACCGACGCCTCCGGTGCCTACAACAGCTGTAGCCCAAAGTAATTTTTCGCCAAGCCTTTTTCCCACCTTCTACTATATACCCGCTCCAATGGCAAGCACCTCGACGGCAGTGTCCGCCTCCAGTCCCCATCCTCAGCCGACAACCTCACAGCAGGCAGCAGCAGCGGCAGCAATTCCCCTTCAATATATGGCAGGTGTTATGTATCCGCATCCATCACTTTTCTATACACAACCGGCAGCTGCGGCCGCCACAGCCATGGTGTACCAACCCCAGCCCTTCTCAAGCGCCGCGAACAGCCATCAATTGCAAGAACGCTCCAATAGCTCATATGAAAGCTACAACAAGACTGTTTACACTGTATGTAATTCTCTAAATTATTATAACGCCAACTTAATAATTAATAATTATATTTTTCTATCCGTAAAAGGCACAAAAGGTAATGGTTGCACCACTATCAACAACTCCAACAAAAACACAGGGTGCCTTCCATTCGGTAACACCCTCCCAGCTGCAGTGGCGATCCTCACAGGCAACATCAGTCAAGGTAGAGCCATTTAATGATGAAGCGTGCGGCTATTCATCCGATCAACCAAGAAATCAATCCAATCCCAACGTTAAACAAGTAAGTTAACCCGAATTTTTAGAAGCAGTAAGAACAACCGGTCGTGACACTTTCACATCTTTTCGCGCACAGAAATTTACGGATAGCAATGGCAATAGCGATGATATGGATGGCTCCAGTTTTTCCTCATTTTATTCCTCGTTTATTAAAACAACAGAAGGGTCGGATAGTCAAACAGATAATGATAAGGAAACGATACATCGCAAACTGAAGGTAAACGTCAGACAGACATTATCTCAACCAAATTGAATTTATCAAATAACATAACAATTAAATTTTTGCAGACAATTTTGCCCTCAGAGGATAAAATTGCGGAGCATCCAGAGGAGGATCAACCGCAGCATGTTAGTGAATAGCCAGTCGCAACCCAGCTCCAGCTGTCAGTTGCAGCCTGTAGTCTATTATTATATCAGACAAGCAACAAGCTAGAGCTTTAATAACGTAAGTAAAAACACAATGCTATAAACCATTAGAAAACTCGTATCTAACTTTTCTCTTTATCTTTCTTTTTCAGTGTATTATACTTCTTGTGTGTATAGTATTATGTTTATATTGGTTTTAAGCAACTAGTTATGGAATTCAAAACGAAGATGCTGTTTTTAAAACATTAACAATAATTAATTTAATATAAATTTCACATTGAAATCAAACGATGCAATAACCAGAAAAATAAAGCACATTTATTCAAACAGTCGCCCCTCGGTTAATGTACACAACTAGTTCCACCATATCGTTCGTTATGAAAAACGTTCGTTGAGCAAAACCATTATTCCCAAATAAATCAATGTAAAATAAAATAATGCGTTCTATGGCGAAAAAATACACTCTAATATGTTTCTATTTGAATTTTTATTGAAAGAAAGTACATATTTATATACAAACTAATAGTTAGTCGAAAAATAAATGAAAATAAGCTTAAAAGCTACTATTGATTGTAGATCAAACAACCCATGATCACAGTTAAACCCAAGCTTTACTAAATATTTCTTAGCACAAGTCTAGTTCAATTTAAAAAGAATTCCTCATAAGGTATTGTATCCAAGAATTTCTGCAAGGCACTCTTCAATACACGATCGGAAGCCCTGTTTATCTGCGGTTGTACATCCTTTGATATAAGATCGTACTCATCGTTGAGTACCTTCAGTGTACTCTCGCGCAGCTCCGAGTTATCGTTAAAAAGATTGGTCATATTAATGTGACCGCTGCAAGTTAGGAAAATCAGTTCAACAGATTTACAAATATACGATCTACTTACGAGGCCGTTTTGGCAACCGTTTTATACTCGCTAATCTTAAGATAGGTTTTACCATCCTGTCGCTTTTCCGGTATGGCAGTAATTTGGGTCTTCGCCTGCAATTGATTGAGCTTGACGACAATTTCACCCTTACTTTTGATGGGCAGTATAAATAATTTGCCATTGACTTCATAGTTGGCATACACATCGACACCCGTTGAGCTAATGGTACTCGTAATCTTCATTGGCTTACTCAGATCCTTGCTAAACCCTTTCATTGTCTTGAAAACCATTGTTTCAGCGAAGTTGTGCAATGTTGTATTAGACATGACCAGATCGAACTGCATTGAACTGCCCGGTTCACCGCTACTAATGCGCAGGGTTCCCAATTGTATAGTCTCAATGGAAGGCACATTCCGATCCGGTATGCCATACTTGAAGTTATCGATAAAGGCCTGAGCCTGTTTCACAATGCACGCTTCATCCTCCATACGACAGTGTTTCAAAGGTGCAGCTACAGAATACACATTTTTTAAAGATGATAAATTCCTGTGTGGAATGTAACTCACGCAAACTATCGGCGGTAACAGTGCTACCTATCAGCAGCATTAAGGCACTTGTTACTATAATTGTCAAGTTTCCGCTATACATTTTCACTAACTGCCTCTGAATTCCCAACTAACGTATAGCGAATGCGTGCGGTGCGTTTTTATGCGATTTTCTTTTTCAGTCAGGTTCGAGTAGAAGTATCAGAACCTGGTTCACAGTCCGAAAGTGAGTATAAAATCTGTTAGTGTGCATATTTTAGATACCCTGTAACCATTGGCAAGGAGAGTATCATTGATCAAAAAGATAAATATCGATTTCTACTGAAACTTCTGACAGATTAAAGACAATTCTTGACCATCTGGGTTTATTTTTGAAAACGCAGGGTAACTACTTGTCGGAACTTGTTTATTGCATCTTTTCTCAGTTACACGTGCATTAGCTGTACAAATAGAATATTAATCGAAACAATTACTTCCATGTGGATTCGGTCAGTAGGTTCTACTTGGCTTATAGCCTTATGAATATTTGAAAACTAGCTTCTAATAACTACGAGTTTATAGCTTAATAATATACAACACTGTTTAAAAAGAACAAGTTTTTTCTCCCACACTCAAGTTATCACATTTGTGTGTTTAAAAAACAAAAATAACTTTTTTCTAGTAATTCTTCTGCTTTGTTCCTATCCAAGAATGATAGAACATTTTACAGGGTATCATTTTAGTCAAGCACACTTCCTTAAAGGTAAAGGTGACTCATGTTATCCAAGCTTACAACTATTGTCAGGCTTAACGCAAAAAGCCTCGGACATTGTACTCAGCTCAATCATTTTCTTATAAAACATTGACCTAATTTATTGAATTTCCTTTTGTAAAAACCCTCTCTTTTTCTGTTACCCTTTTAAAGAACGTTGGTAATAGAAAAACTCGATGTAGGGTGCTTTACAAATGTACATTTGTATTAAATACAAAAAACTTTGATTCTTTAAACAAATAGCTTTTAAGTGAGGTGGGCGACAACAAATTAAATATTTGAATGAACTTTAATAATTGTGTTCGAATGGAAAAAAACACAAATAGTGAGTATTCAATTGATCAATCAGTTATGGGTTCTATAGGTAAACATACTAGGCGACATAGTCAACAATGATAATAATTAGCGGCAATTTAAAAGCTAATGCGGCTTTTAGCTTTCGACATCAGTTGCAATGTTTAAATTAATTTAAAAAGGCAAACAAATTTATTTACATTTATTAACCATGAACCGGACGTGCTAGTGCGCGGGATGAAAGGTTTGGGGTGATGTTAGCGGAAACGGGAAATGTGTAAAGGGTCACAGCTGAAACTAGTTGAGCTGTCAGTTTGTCAATCTTTGGGCCCGGCTGTGCCCAGATTCTTTAGCGACTGCTCAAAATCCACAGCGTCCACCTGTCGCTTAGCTGGATCAAATGGTGGTGGACCAATTAAGCCGCACACTTCATCGTAATCCAGTGTCTCCTTGTCCAGCAGAGCCTCCGCCAGCTGCAAAGGAAATATGAATAAGGTTATATATCTATATAGCGATAGGAATAAATATGTAAGCTTTACAATACCTTGTTCAGCTTGTCGCGATGTTCGGTAAGTAGATTCTCGGTTTTTTTGTATGCATCTGACACCATGTTGCGCACTTCGTGATCGATGATGCTCTCCATTGCTCGTGAGAATGGTTTGGTACCACCACCGCCGCCAGAGGATTCATTTGCATCACGCACATATATCGGACCCAGTCGTTTGTTCATTCCAAATTTCTTGATCTGTGAATACGCAATTTGGGTGACCTTCTCCAGATCGTTTTGTGCACCAGTTGTAATCTGATTGAAGACTAAATTCTCGGCAGCACGTCCACCGAGTGCCATGCACATCTTATCGAATAACTCCTCCTTGGAGTACAAATGCTGCTCGCTGGGCGTATATTGGGCAAATCCCAGAGCTAGACTCGTACGCGGCACAATTGTCACCTTAAGCAATATATCCGAATGGGGTAGCATCCAGCCAACCAATGCGTGTCCGGACTCGTGATACGCAATTACCTTGCGTTCGGTTAGTGAAAGCGCATGTGAACGCTTTTCGGTGCCACCTGGAATAAAAAGGGAGTTTAAAATAGCCCACTAAATAATATGATAGATTCAATATAAATCAAGGAAACGCACCCACTAAACGCTCGACAGCATATTCCAGATTCTTGCTGGTGACCTCGGTTTGAACATGGCGAGCTGCATGCAACGCCGCTTCGTTGCACACGTTCGCAATGTCGGCGCCGGAAAAGCCAGGCGTCAGGCGGGCCAAACGTTGTGAATAGATTTCGGGTTCCTCTGCCAGTTTGACCGATGACAAATGCTTTTCGAAGATTTCCTTACGCTCCTGCAGCGTGGGTAAATCTATTAGGATGTGACGATCAAAGCGACCGGGTCGAAGCAATGCCTGCGTACAAAACAGACAAATATAATTACTTTAATTACTCAGAAACTTCAAAAAACGTTTAGATTTCTTACCTTATCGAGTATATCGGCACGATTTGTGCTCGCTAGCATAAGGACTCCTTCTTTGGTAGCCATGCCATCCATTTCGACTAGCAGCTGATTGAGCGTTTGCTCAGACTCGCCGGAGCTCCCCTGACCCATGCTCTCAGTGCCAGAGCGCTGTCGTCCAATAGCATCGATTTCATCTATGTAGATAATACAGGGCGCTCGTTTTTTGCCCTCCTTGAAGAGATCACGCACTCGTGCGGCACCAAGCCCACCAATCATTTCAATAAACTCAGATCCGTTCATACTGAGAAACGGAACTTGTGCCTCAGTGGCGACAGCCTTAGCCAGCAGCGTCTTTCCACAGCCAGGTGGTCCCAAAAGCAGCGCACCGCGTGGCACCTTGGCGCCCAGGCGCTGATACTTATCTGGTGTCTTCAGATAGTCGACAAATTCTTTAACCTCCTGTTTGGCTTCTTTGAGCCCAGCCACATCACGAAAAAGGACGCCGCGGCCGCCTTCGAATGGATCGACAAGTGTAAACTTAGCTCGACCCATTTGGTTCTACAAGATAAAGAAAATTAAGCATAAGATAATTAGTTATAAGGTATTTATGTTACTCACAAATGAGTCCATGCTGAGTGGACTTTTCATGCCCTTCATGCGCGTCACTACGGAGATGAGGAGAGCGCAAAAGAGCAGGAGCATCAGGAGGCGTCCAGTTGTATCATGGCGATCATAGGTAACTGGAACGCCATCTGTGATGCCCAATCGTTTCTCGACTATGCGCAGCTTTTCCTCAAATTTGTTGGCATCAGCGACAGCCATGTGGAATATGGTGGATGACACTTGGCGCCCCTTGATGACGGCACCCTCATGCAGAATGATTGTAACCATTTCCATGTCGGGTCGTATTATCAGTTCCTTGACCTCACCGACAGCCAGCATATGATGCACAAACTCATTCCATGAGACGTAGCGTGTAGAGCCCTCAGGTCGCTCTGTTCGGGGTGTTATAAGTAATGAAATGAAGGCAACAAACATGTAAATTGTGAATAGCCAGAGCACCGCTTTTGTTAAAACTGAACGCATTTTCTCATCGTTTTCATTTTTGTTGTTGCTGTTATTCGGATTAGCAGGCTCATCACTAGAGCTGGAGCTGGCGCTGCTTTTGGAACTTGAACTGGAGCTTGATGCTTCTGTTGATTCTTCATTGCGCTCTGATGTCGTTTCGCTAGTTGATTTGGCTTCCTTGGTAGGTTTATCCTTGCTTCTGCTACTCGACTTGCTGCTAAGCTTGTCCGCATCAGTCTCTGTCTTGCGGGAGCATAAGCTGCGCAGATGCAATTGCTGCACTTCGCGCGGCGTCAATTGCAGCGAGCGAGCAATAACGCCAACAATTGCCTTATACTCCAACCGCAGCATTTGCATCTGAGAAAGTGAACATGGCTGATAAGCGGCCAGTTTTAGCAAAAATTCTGAATTTCACAACTCACCTGTCGCCAGTTTAGCGGCTGCACAGCAGGCGCAATTATTGGCCGTTTTGACGGCAAATTCGCAGCAACGGAGGCGGCGGCGCCATTTATATTGCTCGAGTGTGTCACGTAGGCGTGACATCGTGCCATATTGTAGTGTCCACGTTGCAGCACATTTTGTACATGTCGCAAGCCCTTAAACATAGTTTCCAGCCACTTTATTTATCTTTAGACTTGTGGCCGCCGGTTCGAATACGTAACTTGATGTTGTTCGCTTGAAATAACATGAGCTAGTGCTGCCACCCCGGCGCAAAACTTGCTGGCCAATCAGCTGTTCGATGTTAATGGTTGCGCTTTGAGCAACTATAAATTTTGAAATAAGTTTGTCATTTTAAGACATAATTTTGTAGCTTTTGTAACATACGGAACGAGAACGGAAAACCGCTTTCTAACATTAATATAATACATGAATGTAATACTTTTACTGACAATTTACTGTTAGCCCTTGTGTTCCCAGCATATCGAAAAGTAAAACTATTATTTTTCAGCACGCGTATTTTATTTTGTTTGCTGTGTAATCATCATTTCAATCTCGTGCTGCTTAAAATAAAAAACAATTGAAAAGTCCTAATGTTTTTTTTTTTTTTTTTTCAAAAAAAAAAAAAATATTATAATAATAATAATGCTATACAAATATTTCTTCGTACTACACAATAATAATGTCATTGAATTGAGTAACCAATTTGTTAAATGTTATTGATGTTGAAATGGCATTTCCTCGCTGCAATCAATAATTGCTATTTACTGAGCCATCGAACGGACCCATACTATCGCCATAGTCCTGCATCTCCTCATCGACCTCATCGTCGAAGTCATCACCCAAATCTTTTGATTCCGGACAATGCCTACAGCGACTCTCATTAACGCCATAATTAATGCACGTTGATCCCACGCACTCACAGCAACCGTCGTGGAACCATCTAAATTATATTATACAACAAAATTTTCAAATTGAATTTAATGTTATTAAACTGAGGATTTAATAATACGCACCTGTAGCTGCTTGCACCCATTGTTTGGCAGCTCTGACGGCATTTATTTAATGATGTGCACTGATCCAAATATATAACTGTGCAATTGACTGTCAGCGTGTTGTCACGTTCCTCACGTGCCTCATCCAGATTTTTATCATTAAACTCTGTTTTATTTTTAAAAGTTGACGAATTCGTAGGAAATACTTTTATAATTTCAATGTTGTGCGTAACTTACTCAGATAGTATTTCTCATCCTTATCCAGTTTGGGTTTGCCTCTAGACCAATCTACTTGAAATGTGAAGACATCCCAAAAATCACTTTCACTATCCTCATTTGTGGCCAGCACATTGAACAGCTCAGGTACTCCATCAAAATCTTCAACGTGCGATTTCTTGGACAGTGAGTTCCGCGTGTCATTGGGTTTTGGACACAGTTCTAAATAATAAGAAAAATATAAAATTGTTTTTAATTTATAAGTATAATATGATTTGAAATTTAAAAAAAAAAAAAAAAAAAACAATCAGTAAGAAATAAATTTAGAAAAAAACGTTGCACCGGTTTCAAAAAACATATATTATGTGACGATTGTGATAACAGAGTGAAACCAATATGCCCACATAGTTTTTTTATTTGTATGACTGCAATCGGGATTCAAACGGCGGCTTAACTATCGATAGATGCCAAACGCACGATCACTATGGTTACATATCGGAAATACACACACGTACATACATATTTGAAAACAAATACTATGAAAACAGCAGAAAAAAATAATAATAAAATAAAATAAGAACAACTACGACAGCGCAATAATGAATAAAAACAATGTCCTCATCACATTATCGATCCAATATATATTTCTTACTTACCCACACAACTACAGCACTCCTCATAGTATTTTTTGCCTAGACACTTAAGGCACTCTTTACAGCAGGAGCAATTCTTAAGCTCGCATTTGCAACTCTGAGTCAGCATGCACTTGGAGACAATAGAGGCGCAAACGACTTCATTGCACGATTCCACCATGCCATAGAAGCACACTAAACCTAACGCTAGAAATGCGCCAACTGTTAGCGAGCGCAAAATCTCCATTCTAATATTTTTTTATATTTATTTCGAACTTTCAATTCTTTTTGATTGTTTTGCACACTGCATGTAATTATCAAGGTGGGTGCAGTTGGCGTTTTTGTGGAGGGGGGTTTGGCGGTGTATTTGAATTGCACACGACAATCAGAGAGAGAGGTAAGTGGAGAGGTATAGGGGTAGACGACGGTTTATGCCTTTGACTTGGATTTATTTTATGTAAATACAACAAATAACCATTCATAAAAAAAAAACACAACACAAAAACAACAGTTAACAACAACTACACATTAAAACCATTTCAAATATATAGTATTTATATATACATTGGTAGATACTATATAGGTAGATTTAATATTTTGATAGATACATAGAAATTGTGAATTTCCGTAGCGCGTTATAATTGTATTGTATTTGCAGCAGGCACTAGAACAAGTTTTGGAATGAGCTATGAATATTTTTACTAAATCATTGAACAAGTCAGTCACAACGCGTAACAACAACATCAACAATAACCGACACCACGACATACACTACTAACAACACGATCCAGAAGACAAACACACAACGATCATCGACTGATGCGAGAGAGAGAGGCAAACGACGACACAGCGACAGCTACGCCGACGACGACGACAACAACGAAAACGACGACAAAGAGACGGCGTCAGCTACATACATAGCTTGTTTTTGTTATTGGCGCGACGCAGCAGGGCATAACTGTCTTTATTTTTTCCTCCTGTCTTTTTCCAGCCAGGCCCAAAGGCTAGCCAGCCAGCCGAGTAAGTTAGCTAGATACTATGCGCGAATTAAGCGCACACAAATAAACGCCACACGCAGACGCACGCACATGTACACCTCATTGGCTTAGAGAAACGTAAACACGTTACGAAGCATTGATGCGTGCGGGGTCGGGTGTGTTCGGTGAAGGGGGCACAGTAGTAAGCAGAGAGCGCGAGCGCGTTTATTAACTGAATGATGGACTACCGCAACGAGATGCGAGCAAACACAACAACCATAATGGTCAGTACTTTGAGATCAATAAGGTATTCGATTGGAATGCTCTCTAGTAGTGTGGGCGTGTGTGCATGTGCGATAGCCTGCTCATTGATGTAATTGTAATTGGGTGATGTATGTGTGTAAAGCCGAGATATCGATGTTGATAGTTCTTTAAGCCGTGTTATCGACAAATTTTTGGGTTTGATGGGCTTTGTGATCGACCTTTACCTTACTGACTAAAAATATTATATACATTCACTTAACAAACAACTACATATGATTTCTTAATCTTTTAAGTTAAAAATTTCTTCTGATCAGAGCTGCTGTAAGCTGAGAATTGAGCCGGGCTTCTCGATATTTTAAACGATACTCTATCACTACAATTTATAACATATAACTGTGAGTTTTAAATAAATTTCAATAGCTTAGATGCCATATGCTACCTGTTGAGAGCACATCTAAAATGAAAAACAAAAATACGATACATGCACATCACTAGATAGAAGTATTTAACAAATCTGGCAACGCTCTTGCATCTAGACAACAACAAGGGAGCGCTGCATAAATAATAACTTAAAACAAACTGAAACGCAAATGATAGCGTTTCGAAATTGTGCTGTGCTGGTGGTAATAGCCTCAATATGCAGCTTCTTTTACGGCGTTTTCCACATACACGTCGAGGTGGAGCCAAACGCCTGTCGAATGACATACATGTTTGAAGAACCCCAATTTGCGGTAAGTCGAGAAATAAGTGTTTTTTATTGATCCATAAGTGCAAACGAAGATATGATTTATTGATAGCGGGTGCGGTTTAATGCAAATCAGCACTTTCCAAACTATGGCCTATACTACTACTATGAAGGCATGCGTCAGCCGCTGAATCCGCACAAGATGCACATGACAGGTGCACCAGTTATCTTTGTACCGGGCAATGCCGGATCATACAAACAGGTGCGCTCGTTAGCCTCTGTGGCGTTACGCAAAGCGCGAGATAATCCCGGTTCTGGCATACATCTTGACTATTATACGATTGACTTTGATGAGGAGCTGTCGGCGCTCTATGGGGGCTATATGTACCATCAGCGTTTGTTTCTAAAGCAGTGCATCCTTACAGTCGTTTCGCTGTACAAGCAATCCAGCCCCATTGTACTTATCGGTCACTCCATGGGCGGTAAGCTTGCGCAGTCAGTGCTAACCGACCTGGAGATTGGTCAGTTCATCAATTCAATTATCAGCATTTCGACTCCTCTGGATCAGCCGGTACTTAATTTGGATGTACATCTCAATCAGTTTTATGCCGAGACACATGAGCTGCTCAGCCGCACTCGCTCCGCAACGCAGCCATCAAGCATGACGAATGTATGCCAAAGCCCACACCAGAAGTTACCGAGTGAGCAGCGTTTCGAGAGCCAAGAGCTATCATCCAAGCTGGACAATGTGCTGATCATCTCAACGGGAGGAGGCAATCGAGATCTACTGGTCAAATCTGGTTTAACAAAATCACAGTTTAACGATCTACATGCCATGGTTAAGTTTTATTTTGAAATTAACTTTTTAATCTTTGCTTAATTGCCCATTCCTTTAACTTTTTTTTTTGGTAGACCTCGGCCATTCCACGAGTTAGCCTCAGTTGCGATCATTTGTCTGCCGTTTGGTGTCTTCAGTTTATGCAGGTTATCACGCGGTTCCTCTTCAGCATAGCTCACCGACGCGATGATTTATCAACAATCTTCAGCAGCAACAAACAGCGCAATATCCAATCCGCCTTGTCGCACTTTGTGGTAATTTAAAATAACAGCTGTTTCTCTATCGCTTCAGTTTTGTTATGAAAGTCAAGATAGATGCTCTTGTTTTTTTTTTTTTGTGATTTATGACTAAACATATAACGTTTTTTAAACTCTTTTCGTCGACCCGTTTAGAAATATCGATCCCGTCAGCAGAACTTGGTAACTTTTCAATCGCATAGCAATTGGCATGAGGAGCGTCGCATGATAATCAACAAATTCTTTGCACAAGGTTTAAAGAGTCATTACTATGAATTGATTGGTATACAACGTCCCCGTTATAAGGTATTCATTTCTGAACTCTTTCACTTACAATCATCCTATAATAATCCTATCTAATTCGTATACAGAAGCTTGCCATTGAAGCATTAAATGTTAAGAGTGATGAAAATTGGCTTTTTGGCTGTGAATCGCATAAGGATAGCGAAACGGAGCTCAACTACTGGTGAGTATGCTTAAATCGCATGGGTGGAAAGTAATCTAGGGACAATTCTAAGACTTCGTTGTGAGGAAATCCCAGGTCTAAAATCATTTCGATCTTGGGTTTCCCGACTGAAAGCACAAAAAATCGTAGGATCAAAAATAATTTTGCACCTGGAGTTTCGTCACAAAATAGTCTTTAAAATGTCCCTTGATCATTTTAAACCAATACGATTTTACCCCAAATGCTTATAAATATTAAAAGAACTTCTTCTGTTTCATGTTTAAATTGCATTGCAGCGATAAGGCGACGCCTCTAACGCACCTTGTCCAGCGTTTGACATCTGGCGATAGCGCTCCACGCAGCGTTGCGCTTTTAGATTTGCACAATTTGCGGAAAACGTATAAGCATTGGACGCACGTGATGGTGCGACTGCCGGCAGGCAGCCAACGTACTGGCTACAATCTAGATATTTACGATCCAAAGGAGCGGATCCTGGACATACGCATGCCACGCTGGTATGCCTACGGACGACGTGTCATTGTCAATGAGACGCTGCAGGGCACTCTGCACTATCGCCTGCGCATCTCCGAGCTAGTTGAGCCCTATCAGGGTCTGCGCATCATAATTGAGCCGTTGCAGTGTCTGCAGTCCAATTATCGCATTACAGCCAAATTGTGTGTTCCTTGGGCCGCTGGCTTTGACCGATATCAGACACTTACGTAGGCTATATTTTGGATTTAATCAAAAA
The DNA here is from genome assembly GCA_018904305.1 of Scaptomyza montana. Classification (NCBI taxonomy): domain Eukaryota; kingdom Metazoa; phylum Arthropoda; class Insecta; order Diptera; family Drosophilidae; genus Scaptomyza; species Scaptomyza montana. The sequence continues at coordinate 982,551 of JAEIGR010000014.1, forward strand.
GTGTTATAAATTTGATTGATTGTTATTGCAGTTCACCGGATCAGAAGCCAGGATTGTATATCAATGTGCCTACGTTGATGCCAAAACATTATAATACCACGTTAAATCCTGTTACGCTCGACTTGTATTTGGATCCCGTTTGTCGTTATCGCATTAGGTAGGTTTCATATAATTTGATGTTGTTGTCTCGCTCCCAATCAATCCTTCTCGCTCTTAGCTATGAGTACTCCTATGCTGATGCCCTGTCGCGTTTGGTGCTGGCATTTTACGGCTGGTTGCCGGCACATTTTGTGTGTGTGCTGTTGATTGTGCTCCGCAAACAGTTGGAGAAGTTTCAGCCTTCTGGCACCTTTAAGAGCCTCAGGCCCTACGTTGGATTCCTGCAGTACACATCGCTATACGTTGTTACAGGTGAGCATTACGAATTACAACTACAAATATTTGTGTTTTATTTGTGATTTATTATTTATTTTCTTTGAAAGGTTGTCGCTTGCTTAAGAAGCTTATATTAAACCTAAAGGTACTTCCAACACCGGAGCCTCTCGACTATAGTATAAATATTTCAATAATAATACAATGTACGGCAATTGGATTGTCAATATTTGCCGCCTTGGGTATATGGCTATCACTGGTAATGTATGGAAATGCATTTCATAGTTTGGCGCTGCGTCTCACACGGCTCTCCGCATTCACTTCGAACATAATGCTCTCGATAATGACACATCTGCCAATAACTTATGGCATCGTGACAATTGCTATTGCTATGGGCACATGCAGCGGATTGGCGCTACTTTTGGCGTTTATCTTTTACTTTCTGATGTTATCGAATGCCTATAAGGATTATTTGGAGGACTATCTATGGCAGAAGGCAGCCAATTTGGTGCAGATGGCCACAGGTACGGGCACACAACCAGCTACCAATGCGGAAAATGAGCGAGAATTAGAGACTAGCGATGATAGTGATGCTGTCGAAATTGAAGCAACCGAAGATCAACAGCAGCAGCAGCAGCGGCAACAACTACAGGGTCAGGATCAGGAGCCGCAATTAGAAGCAGATAAGATGCAGTTATGTGTTGGCTTACAAAACTTTCCATTTCACATAACGTTGCTGCTAATGCTACTTGTTCTGCTACTCCTTAGCGCACCCACTAGTCTCGCTTGGCTGCGCAGTCGTCGGTGAGTGACAATTATTCAGTTTACAGCTTATGTTTGAATGTATAAGTGCATATTTATCTTGCTTGCAGACACGGCATTGTTCTGCCCGATCCGTGTTTACATACCACCATTATAGTGCTTAGCTCACTAAGTATTCTCCTACAGCTACGCACTCCACAAAAATTGTAAGTACCACAAAATTATCGATTTATATGCTCAGATACCAAATGTATAAACGTGTTTACGTACTGGCTGTTCAGATAAAGTGACTATCCTATGACTCTTTACTCTGCAAGCAGACTCTTTACCAGCAGTTTTTAAACTGGTATCAGAGTATTCCGCAGTCGGAATACGCTTTAACTTGTTTCGACTATTGTCGATAGATCATGATCAAATTATATAGTAACAATTATCCATTTTGTAGACGTGGCTATTGGATCTTGTCAATCGTTCTGTACTTTTGCGCCGGCATTGTGCTTCTCTATTGCCAGGAGGCTATTTATCGTCTAAACTATGTGATTGCTGGCGCCTTTGCCATGCTGGCCGTACATCAAAGTCTGGAGAGGCTAATTTTAAAGATGCTCCAATAGTTTATTGGATTGTGTTGAGAATCAAAAGCACAAAACCTTAATGCCATGCAGCTTAGTCAAACTAAACTTTGTGTTTTAATACGTTTTTATTTGTTGTATAGTCATTGTTTTTTTTTGTGATGTATTAAGTTATAATTATGGTAGTAGCATTTTGTTTCTTTTTTTTATTTGGCGTGGACAATACCAAACATGTAAACTAGCCATAAACGCTATAGTAACTTAACTAGATGTCTGATATAATAAGTATTTGGCGCTAAAAATGACATGACACGTTTTTGCTGCACGAATTTCGGGAAGTCCATAACGATCTGGGCGTCGTCATCAACGATCGATTGAACGATAGATGGATCGTTCATTCGATTGCACTAATAACTAAATGGTTTGTCTGTTTTGCTATTAATGTGGTTAAACTAAATGAGAAAAAAAAAAAAAAAATTAGTTGCTAGTTACACACAACAACATAAAAGAGATTTAGTTGAGAGACTCATGTAATAATACATAAATTATATTATCCAAAAGCCTGCCCGCCTAGAAAATAATCTAGTTATCACAATTTACCAAATATTTGATAAACATTTGATGATGTACTCGTACTTTAGTTGATTTTAAATTTGATGACTTGTAACATTTGTCAAAATATTCTTAAACATTTCTTTACTTTGTGAGTAAATCACATAAATAAATGTACTTAAGTAAAAAAGTGTTAAATTAAATCAAGTTTATAATGGAAAAGGTTTGCACTAAATATAAACGTAATGTAAATGAGCTAGTAAATCACAACTCGATAAACACCTAAAGCTGTTGCTTTGTGTAATATGTTATCACACATTCCAATTGATTTAAATGGTCAATCACTGTCCCACTTCTCAATATGGGCGATCCATCAGCGTGTCGTCCTCAGGCAAAAAGCAGTTGAGCTGTCAAACTGACACGGCCCGTCAATGTAGATGGATCAGGTACCCGGTACGGGTGCAGGCACTCGAACTGGTCCGCGAACTAAAACTGGAACTGGGGCTGGGACTTGGACGGGGTGTGGCATAACGTGATCCCGGGAGCGTTGTTGTTTTAATCAAATGCATCAAATGCGTAAATCAGGCAACAGTGTCGAAATGTCTTGATGACAACTTTTGAAGTGGTAACACCATATAATGAAGATTAATACGTGTTTGTTTTTAGCCCGACTTGAATTTCTGCATGCAAACCGGGTGATCTTATGTGTTTTCACATACATATGTATGTTTACGACACTCTGGGGAGAAGTTGATTGATTGGACCACTTCTGGTCAATTGGGCGACGACGGCTATTGACTTGTATTTTTGATAACTAAATAAAAAACGGTACTTAAGAAAGGCCAATAGTATTATTGATGCCTGTAAATGTCATTTATAAATTTGTAAGAATCAAATTGATCATAAAAATGGATTGAAGTTATCGGATCGATAACGATTTATGCATCATTGTACTTAGATACATATGTAGATGAATCTGCAAACATTATAGTTGAAGAACCATTACGTAAACAGAGGAAAAATAGTATTTCTCAATTCGCATAAGCAAATCTCTTTACAGTTTTTATAAAAGAGATGTTTAATTTTTGCTAGAATACATTTTAAAAAATCACTTTAACTTTCAGATTATTGCATAAAAGACAAATGATTTGGCTTTTGGGTAAATCTTTAGTATTAACTTTTATTTTAATATATATTAACAATTGCAACAAGTTAAAAAAAAATTAAAAAAAAAAAATTATAATACATAACAACATTTTTGATATCGTGTTAAAACATTTAGCTATTTACAGTTATCACTTAGATGCCACATATTGTATATAGACGACACATAAGCACGATTATATATATAGTATATAGTAGTCTATAGTCGACATATATGTATCTTCATTGATTTTTTTACTGCCAATTGCTGGGCACAAACTGAACACTTCCGAGGAAAGGAGCCGGCGGCAGGACACCAATGCTGCATTGTTAAGAACGAGTTAAGAAATGGATATAAAATAATTAAAAAGAATTTTTTAGTTTTCACTCACTTCATTGGCTGCCCAGTTTCTGAGCCGATTGTGCGGTAGTAACGTGGGCGTGGCGCCACATAATTTGCGGATGCAAAACTCCTTGGATTGGCTACAGGAAAGCGAATGTTGTTGTTGTTGACGCGACGTTGCACTGGACGTGCGAAACGTGCCTGGGCAGCGGCACCACCGGCACCACCAGCACCACCAGCACCACCAGCACCACCGGCACCACCGGCACCAGCAGCTCCTCCCGCTGCGGCACCACCACCACCAGCTGCCACACCACCGCCAAAACCAAAGGCGCCCAAACCAGCGCCGGGCACAGGAATGGGAGCGGTATACATGGCAGATAGCTGAATGGGCACAAAGGCGGGCAGCGAGACGGTCAATGGAACGGCAGGTCCGGGTCCGGCGGGCGCTGGTGGCTCTGGTGCCTCTGGCTCTGGCTCAGGCTCGGGAGCCTGTGTAGCCGCCTCAGGCTCTGGTTCCTCCTCCGGTTCAGGCTCCGGTGCAGGCGTTGGTTTCGGTTTCGCCTCGGCCTTCCAGGCGGCCAATATCGAGAGCACCTCATCCCGGGTTATATGATTATCATGCGATGGCAGCTCAAAGCTTGGCGCACTCCAACCACTGCTCCAGCCACTACTAATTGATGGTGGTGGACCAAACAACGAACGCTGTCCACGACCCGGCGGATCGGAATGCAAAAACTGTGCACTTGCCAATGTCAAACAGCTGCCCAAAAGGATCAGCGATAGACAGGGATTGCGATGCTTCGATGCCAACATTATAATGATTATGTTTTTGTTTTACGTTTGTTGTTGTTGTATATTGTGTTCACTTGAATGCCTCGCGTTGATTGTCTGCGCGTTAGTGGGCTGGATGCAGTCTTATATATATGCCACAGCTTGAAATGCAACAGCAACTGCAAATGCAACAACGTCGACTGCGACTGCAAAATCTGGAATTGGGTTAGACCGGCCGGAAGCAACCACAACGAAGTGGTAGTCCGATGCAGTTAGCCTGGTCCATTTGGCATTGGCATTTGGTCAACTGGTTCAAATTCGCTGATCGCGCATTTTCGCATGATTAGGAAGCACAAATGCAGCATGCAACACTGGCAACATATGCCACATGCACAATGTGCACCATTTAAGGCCGCATTGCATCACAAATTATCAGGCCAAAACTGGTTCATTTCAATCCAGCCAAAACCCCAGCCCCAGCCCCAGCCTCAGCCCCAAACTCTCAACTCACAAATGCTGTTGACAGTTGACAGTTTCAACTTCCATGTAGCATAGTGTAGGCTTACTTTGAATTCAATTTATTGGCTTATACTCTGAGTATTTTACTTACTTTGTCTAAAATGTATTCAAGGAAGAAAACTTGATAATTAAGATAGTTAAGATTGGGAGACGCTAAAAAGTTGAATTTTTTTCAAGATATTTTCATATTATTTAAATACTAAGTATGTATATATTAAACCATCAGCTAACGCTAACTCTATAGCATACATAGTATATGTAGTGCGGTAATAGGAACTTTCTGTTGCAAAAATAACATAAATATTTGATATCTTACTAAATTCAAAGCAAAGTGTATTTTATCTTTCGATGTTATCGTCCTGTTTGCATCTTGCATCCAGCGACTGACATTTGTTGGCTGATTAGTTGGGAGGCGGCTGTATTTGAACGCAGTCCCAAGACTTTTCATCCTCATGAAATTGTATGAGGACTAGCTCGTAAGTTATAATGCTGCCAGCAACCTGTATAAAAACAATAACGAAAACAAAAATAATTCCAATTAATGCCACTTGCTAGCTGTTTGACCAGCAGCAGTTAGTTGTTGGCACGCACAATAAAGTAATTCCAATTCGTACTCACTGCCAGAAACAGCTTCCTGGTAACACTAAAAAACTTGAGACCACTGAGTGCAACATTATCGTTGGACAGCTCGCTGGCCAATCGCGACACCTCGTCATTATAGCCGCCAGCCGGCACCAGTTGCAGCAGACGTAGAGGCTCTCGGGATCGATCGTTAACCCCAGAGACGAAAAGGAGAACAGCAACGGAGCGTCCAATAAGGAACGACAACGAGAAGTAAAAGTAAACAGCATGCGTAACTGATGGCATTTTACTAACAAAAATGAGAGTAAGGACGAAAGGAAGAAAGTTAAAATTATAATCTGCAACTGAAACTGAAACTGAAAGTATGAACGAAAACAATGAGCTTTGACTTACTTAATGCTCTTAAGCAGCTGAAGACAAACAAAATATAAATTGCTGCCAAAGGATATAATCATAATGCCGGAGACAGCATCATCCACCTCATAGATAAGCTCCACTATGGCGCGATAATTGGTGCGAACATATGTCCAAAAGGTTTCTGGCATTGGCTGGAAGTCAAATGTATGATAACTAAACTGAACGGAATTGAATTTTGTTAGCTTACCTGCTCCACAAACGCCTGCAGATGACGTGTGAGGCGTGCAAGGAGCTCACTTAATCCCATGCCCACAATCATCACGAATATATCAATATAATTCCAGCCAAAAGTGAGCAAAACATTTTGAAGTTTACCCAGCCAACCCAACCAATTGGAATAGGGAAAAATGTAGAAGAGCTGTGAACCGGAGCTATAGAGATATGATTCAAATGGATCCCTTCGCCTGGGACAAAAATCAAATGAAACGGCGGAAATAATGCTCAGCAGGTGTTCCACTGCATAAGAAAAAAGAGACAGAGTATTGGTTTAAAAAAAAAAAAATAATAACCCTGGTTTATTATTTTACTCAACCGATCGAAAGCGCAAGTAAAACAAATGCAGCACAATGAATCCTTCTGGCCAGCTTTTCCTGCTGTTGGCAACTCTTATAAGATGGCAACATTTGCTCGACTCTAGCCCAATGACGCATCAGTGCTGGCCATTGTCGGGCAAGCTTTAGGAAACGATACGATCCCCACAAAATGCTGGCATGAAACACAATTGGCTCTGCACAAACAACATTTAATATTAACAAATTAAAAGGCAACTTGGCAACTCTATTACAGTCGAACTTCCATAACGTATCTCAATGGTACACGAAAAAACTTATTTGCAGTTAAAGTTCGTAACATAGAATGAGTTTTAGATTGAAGGGTTCGGGAAATGAATTCGTTATATAGAAGTTTGACTGTATGTACATACCCACACTACGTACATCTAGCGTATTATTCGCTGCCAAATTGATGGTGAAAAGCATATCCACTGTGGTGCAACATATAAATATTGTGCTATACCAGTTCCGCCAGCTGCCACTGTTGAAAAATAGTCCTTCAGCGGTGGCAGATTGAATTCCGCCCACAGGCATTAAACTAAAGCATTGGGCGATCACAAGCACTAGGATGAAATAAGAAAATCGTAATCTTATGCTTGGTCTTTATAACGATGGCAAAATCTTACCTGGTGCCACCGCCTCGTGAAAGCTGCCGCTATAAATAAAAGTTTGCCTTGTGTTGCGTCGTTTTATACTAGCGTCGTGGTTCTTGATTTGTGCGAATGCTGGCGGTGTAAGCGGCAATACCTTTTGTGCCATTAGGACTCTTCCAAATCGCTGCAACTGTTGCCGCATAAGACGACGCGAACGATATTGATGATATATCCGATGTATTCTTATTCGCATTGGCAACATGACTGACCAAAAACTTGCAATTGCAATATTTCTTTAGCAATGCCTGTCAAAATGCAATTTTTGTCAAATTAGCACAGTCAGCACCCACCCGATCGATTGACACACGTTCCGCGTTGGTTCCTAATGAGCATTTAATTGCCTGCACTGGGCACTGTGAAATGTGTGTAACAGTTTTCAAATAGGTTGCAAAATATATAAATTACGTTAGTTTGAAATAAGTTTTATAAATAACTATGTATTTAAGATGTCGAAATTCTCTTCTCATTCAACAATCATTTGTAATATTTGCTAACATCATACAATTTTTTTTTTGAGTGTGCCGTAAATGATGTCTAGTCAAATAGAGTGTTATACCCCTTAACTAATATGCTGGTAAACAAGTCAAGCAAGAAGCAAATTTCTAAAATAATAAAGCAATATGTATATGTATCCGACATTGTTTCTGTGGTAATGATGTTGAACGATGTTTACTAAGCGTCCATTAATACGGTGATAAACTAATTACTATTTACTATTTGAATCCAGTTGGCGATATCTGGAACTGTTTCATAGTTTAGTTTTATTGTGTAGTGTTGTGGGTCGTTCGTTCAATGTTTATAGCCTGGATTCCGGGTTTCACTTTAAGTAAATCTTGATGTTGTCGCATTAATAATGCTCAAAAGCAGATTGAGACCTGGATGCGGATGTGAGTTAAGCTTAACAAAAAACTTTAACTAAACTAAACAGATCAGAGGCAACTTGTTGCATCAACTTTTAAATGGTGGCGATTATGAAAACGTGTTTAAGTCTCAACACACACATGCACATTAGTAATATAGTCATTTTTTTCAACTTATCTCTCATAAAGTTGTTGACAAAAACAAAAGACAAAGAAAAAAAATATGTAATGTATATATATGTATGTACATATGTACATGAGAATTTGGCTTTTAATGTTTGACATAATTTTGTATTTATAACGAAAGCAATAACAGGATTTTATGTTATCAAGTCAAGTGTGGAGCAAATACTTTCGATAGTTGAACGGTGTCATTGTGTTTTGTTAATGTGACAGCTTTGAACCAGATTTCGCATTAGAGTCAATACGTTGATACTATCAAAATAACAAATTTTATCACATGTGGCTGAAAGTATGTTGTATATGTACATAAATATATATTTATTTTGCAAGCAAATTGTCTTCCGTTTCCGCCTACATATATTTTTAATTGCTTGGCTTTTAAAATGCAAATTGATGCTATAGCTTAAGCTGTCTACAAATAAGTTAACAGCAACTAATCAAATTTGACTGTACAATTTGAATAATAATTAGATAGTTGTTAGCCGTTAATAATTGCAGTTATTAGAATACTCAAAATGGCACTGTAAAAGTGTCGATTGTAATAAATTATAGAATTTATGAAACGGCTGGTCACCTTTCAGTTATCGATCGCAACTTGGGGGTTAACAGTCTCATATGAGATTAACAGCGACTTAACATAAACATAGGTCGTACATCATTTGTTGTTGTTTCGCCGCAAGATACGGACGCGTGTTCTTCTGCTCCAAATTTCAAAACTTCGGTCGTTTTGTTGACAAAGTGCTGCACTGCAAACAACCGTTATTTGTTTTTGTTATTAGCCAACAAAGCCCGACATAGATCTCTCAAAACACCGGCTAGGGTGTTTCCGTAAAGAACAATGCCAGACCGAAATTTGTTAACAATTTCGAGTAACATATAAAATATATTTATATTTTTTTGTTGGTTTGTGATTTAAGCTGTGAATGTGAAACAACATGCCCTTTGTGTTTATTGGTTTGCGAGCAGCTTACCAAAATGCAATTACAATACAACTATAAATAGTGGCGAGCTCTAAAAATCCTTTTAACTAACTTCACAGCTGCCTTCTAACGAAAACCAACAACAACAGCGAGTAAGCGTAACTTGATCAGTTAAAAATATATATATGTACATATGTATGTAAATGCTACTGTTATGGCTTTGCATGGATGGTGTATGTGTTGCTATATTTTTTGTATTTGTACATGCGTGCGTGTGTCTGTGTGTGCATATGTGGCTTTAAAATATAATTTGAAACATTGCGCAGGCAATCAAATGCCAGTTGTTCTTATTATTGTTGTTTCGTTGCTGCCATGATAAAGAACAAACGGCTGTTTGCTTGCTGTACTGCAACAATAATCATTCGTATGCCGTTTCCCACCCTCTTTTGCTCTTTGGCAGATCAGCAGCAGCCGCTCACACACACACGCATACGCACATACAGCAAATGTCACACACACACACGCATTAAAGCCACTTTTATCGTGCTCAACCAAAATGAATTCACATTCATCTGTTTCGTTTTTCTTCTTTTTGTGTTTTTTTGTTTGTTTCTTCCCCAATTTGTTTTGCTTATTTACTTTGGTTTCTGTGTGTGCAGGCTCCTGCAAGTGAGTTTCATAGCATGCAGCTTGTGTCGCCAGTGCGATTATCATCTTTGCCCATCGTTGTTTTTGCGAAGGCAAAGAGTATATTGGGTTTGTGCAATGTCCGTCATGGTATCTGTCCGTCTATCCGTCTGTCCGTCCGTATGTTCGCAACATTTTTCGACACCCTTCTAGCTAGAGACTTGAAACTTTGCAAAAATCTTTATCTATGGCCGGGACCGATAAAGTGTCAATATTGGGGTTCTACGATAACTGGGGGGCTGGCAAATCGACAAATTCGATAACTCAATATCGACTAATCCACCTATTTCACACATCCTTATAGCTAGAACTACCAAATTTGGTGAGAAGATAGCTACTAGCAACCAACAAAAAAGTGCATCAACAATTTGGATGCCACACCCACCCATTCCGCCCCCAGCCTCTCTGCAGTTTGAAATGAGAATCGCTTATATCTTTCATAGCGTTTGAGCTAAAGTCACCAAATTTGGAAGCAAGATAGCCGGTGGCATCCCCATCTGCATCAGGTATCGAGTATACCACAGTCGGTTGCGTCCGACTGCAACGTTTCCACTTGTTTTTGTTGTGTTTTGGCCAAACAAAATAAACAGAGCAGCTGATGATGATTCATCTGCGACTTGAGACGGAAACAGCTTATGTCTTTGCCAAATGCAGGCTCGACTCATTCTCAATAATAGAAAGACAAAAAAACCCAATACTCATATAACTGGCTGTTCCGGTCTGTCGTGCATGTGAATAAAAATAAACATTATTAAAAAATGAAAACAGTGATCACTGGCAATGTAAAACAGCTTGAGTCTAACAGCTGATTCAAGTATGTTCATAATAATTTGTACAGAAAGTAGTAAGAAAGTAGAACGTAGAAGTAAAAAAAAAAACAAACACAAAATGTTCAACAATGCTATCGAGTGTCCACTGTAGTAATAATAAGTATATTATAATCATGCTAATATGCAAAGGTAGTGTTCTTTATTCGATTCGTCAGCAAAAGTTTTTTCTTTTTGTCTTGCGTTAAAGTTAACTAAAACTTGAACAGAAAACAAAATGAATAAAGTTGCAATTCACTTAAAAGTACTAGCCTAATAAGGTTGTTTGCTCAATAGCTCAAGTTTAAGTTAAAATTTTCATTCATTTAAGCCAAAAGCGTGATTCCAAAAATAACAATTGCACAGAGTTTCCCATCTGATTTGTTTTTACCTCGACTTATTAAAGATACTTTCAATACATAGTTAACTCAATAAAGTGCTAAAATACGATTAACTAACTAAGCGACCCTAAATGCATAAAGTTTGGCCCAAGCACAATCCTGACCCTCTCTCTGTTGAGAAAAAGAACTATAAAAATAATATTCTCAAGCATAAATGTGCCAGCTTGTCTTCAATATCAGTGGCCCAACATTTTTGGAGCGGGGAAGTACAAGGGGAAGAGGAAGAAGACACACACACACACAAATACATTTAATGCATATTCAGATCTTAATTTTTTGTGTCATACACCAAACCGATTCAAAATAAAATAATTAAGAGCGCTCTGGCTTTAAAACTAAATAATGACTAGCAGATACCCTTAGTTATAAGATTTATCTTATAGTTCAGAAAGTAATAAAGTCAAGCTTCCATATAACGAAGTTTTCTATTGCGAATTCATTTCCAGAACCCTGCAATTTGGTTCAATCAAAAACGAACTATCTCTATAATGAGGTTTTTTCTTGTCGCCTGGAGATTCGTTAAATGTTTGAATAATTATTAAATTAAGGAAAGCTTGAGACATGTTCCCTTGTACATATAACAAATATAGAATCGAATATATCTTTGTTTACCCTTCAAACAACTCTTTTTGTACCCATTCTACACAAAGAAGCAAACATATTTTCAATATGTACTTACTATATAGGGTGTTATAAAGTAAAGACACCACAAAAAGAAGAGCAGAAACACACACAGACACAACACACACACACACACATGTTGATCATGCATGAAAGCGGGCCGCACATTTTTACCCCCAAAGAATTCAAACAAACCAAAATGAGAAACGCTGATGGAAACCGAAACAACACACACACATTGAGGAGGGGTAAAACGAAGGCAGCCCCTGCTGCATTTGAAGAACCACTCAGTGGTGCTTCTGCTGCTTGATGGTGGTTGCACTGGTGAGAAGAGTCACCGGAAATCGCTGTTAAATGCGTAACAAGGCGCTTTTTAATTCAAGCGATCCAAATTCAAATAAATAGCATAAAGCAAATTAAATAAATGAAATTGTGTGGCATGCAAAACAGTTGAAACGACCTGCCAGTTAGCTATAGCTACAGCAACATATTTATCTAGTTATCTTTCAAGCTGCACAAAAACGCACCACACACACACACAACACAATGAAGAACAACAAATAATGTCACACATAAAATATAAAAAAAAACATAAACAAAAACACCAAACAAACAGAGCTTAATTGAAAATTTCAGTTTTCTTTAGAATTATTTTATTTTTTTTTTTTTTTCATTCATTCATTGCTGCAACATTGCGTTGCTGAGTGGCGCGTCGCGAAGTTCGGTTACAAGTTCTTGCAACATGTGTTAAAGAATTAAATTTATATTGGTTTTCAATTTTTGTTAATAAGGTATGCGTATGTGTTTCTAAAAAGTATTTAAAAAACAATTTTTCGTATGATTTGAATGCAAATTCTTCATTGTTTTTTACTAAATCAATTTTAGAAATAAGGTTCAAATAATAATAATACTTTTTATGTTTTAGTGGATATTTTATTATAATAAAATTCATAGCAGAGTATGATCATCTGAGTCTGATATTAAAACTGATTAATAGGGCCTTAAAATATTTTGAAAGTATGTAATTTTCACATACATATAACGATACATAAAGATGTTTAAAATTGATTCAGATGCTCAAAACAACTTTATTGCTGTTTATTGCCAAACAATTTGTTGACTTGTAGATATATTTGATTTTGTTTTAATGAAATATTTGTATTGATTTCATTGTCGTCTGCATCTAATTGATATTATAACCATATTTAAATGCTATTTTCTTACCTTAACGTACTAACATCTATCAGATTTGTTTCTTTAAGTCGCTGTTGACCTTTTTTTACAGCTTATCTGCAAGAATTTAATTGGTCGTAAAAATATATATATATGTATGCATACTTTACAAGAAAAGCCATAAAAAAAGAGCGTAGCTTAAACTGATAGCGCTTGGAAGTTGGATGATTTCACAAAATGTTTTATTTACAACGAAAATGTCGTCAATGATAACATTTTACTAAACGAACCAGTATGGCAAAAGATACATACAAAAAATACTCTGCAAGACTTTTAAGAAAGACACATTAAAGAACAAATAACATTTTTATTTTGTTGCATATTAAAGGCCCAACCAAACGATGCATTCGTGCATGCAGAGCCGCTGCAAAAATGAACGAAATGCATGCTTATGCATTATGCATCAACGTCTATAGCCATACGTTGCTTAAGTGCATTGTCTCTTCTTCGTCTTTCTTTTTGCCAACCATTGTTGCCACATGTTCTTTTTTTATTCCATTAAAAAATAAATGTTAAAATTTTATGCAATATTATGTTAATAATAAAGACAACACATGTTTCATATAACTAGTATACTATATCAATGTGTTTATAAACAATAAAATGAAGATTTAACAATTTTTGTAAATATTTTCCATACAATAAAAAGACTGCGACAACTCTATGCCCAATGCATTGCTGCATGGTTTCAATTCAGTGAAACCATGCATGCGGCACTCATGCATTCGTTAAAAAATAAAACTGAACGAACCCTTGCATAAGCATCGTTTGGGCGGATACACGGCGTAGGATATGTTGAAACTTTCCGTGCAGCGGCTCTGCCTGCACGAATGCATCGTTTGGTTGGGCCTTAATACAAACGTTTGAAATCTTTGGTGGGCCTTTATAAGAAACATTGGCTTTGTACCAGTTTTTGGATTGTAGTAAATCAGTCAGTCTATGACTGATTGCATATTCAAAACTAATGGATGTGTATTTATTATTATCTTTGTTCTGCATTATAGAATGGATGCTCCCACACAATCTATTTACCCGCATTCCGCAACGCTTTTTGCTGCCATCAGTGCCTGTGTTTTTGTGACTATTGGAGTATTCGGTAAGTATTCTCTATAATATTAAAATACTTATGTAGTTTTTGACTAGTATTTATATCGATTTGTAAAATTGCAGGCAATCTAATAACGCTGCTGGCTTTGTTAAAGAGTCCAACGATACGTGAACATGCAACGACCGCCTTTGTTATATCTTTGAGTATATCCGATTTATTATTCTGCTCCTTTAGCCTGCCACTGACAGCTGTGCGTTTCTTTCAGGAGGTACGTAGCATAAACAATATTTATTTAAATCGTATGCACAGCTTACATGCCATACTTTTGAACAGAGCTGGACATTTGGCAGTACTTTGTGCAAGATCTTTCCCGTTATCTTCTATGGCAATGTTGCTGTCTCATTGCTAAGCATGGTGGGCATAACGTTAAATAGGTATGATTGGAATTAAAAAACGGACTTACTTGTTGATGCTAATGTCTTCTCTCATATTTAACAGATATATACTCATTGCCTGCCATAGCCGATACTCCCAGATCTATAAACCCAAATTGATAACGCTGCAACTGGTGTTCGTTTGGGTCGTATCCTTTCTGCTGCTGGTAAGTGGTGTTGAACTGTAAACTAACTAGTTATAACATTGTAAGCTAAAATTTAAAACAATTTTGTAGCTGCCACCTATTTTGGGCATTTGGGGTGAGATGGGTCTGGATGAGGCAACATTCTCATGCACAATACTCAAAAAGGAGGGCAAATCGATTAAGAAGACGCTCTTTCTAATTGGCTTTTTGCTGCCGTGTCTTGTTATCATAATATCATATTCCTGCATCTATATAACTGTCCTGCACCAAAAGAAAAAGATACGCAGTCATGATAATTTTCAAATTGGCGCCGCTGGTGGGGCTAAAAATGCATCAGCATCCGGCTCCTATATAACAACAACGAGTACTCGAAAGGCGCGCGAGGACAATCGCGTGACGGTGATGATGGTCACAATATTCTTGTGCTTTCTTATCTGCTTCCTGCCGCTGATGTTAGCCAATGTTGTGGATGATGAGCGCAAGACCTCCTATCCCTGGCTGCACATAATTGCCTCGGTGATGGCCTGGGCCTCTAGCGTCATTAATCCAATTATTTATGCGGCCAGCAATCGCAACTACAGGTGAGAATTGCTTTTTAAATTTGATATTCAAGTTGTTTAATCAATTTTTGAAATAAATTAAAAAATACATTTCATTTTTAGAGTTGCCTATTACAAGATATTCGCATTGCTGAAGTTTTGGGGCGAGCCGCTGTCACCGATGCCAAGTAGAAACTATCACCAAAGCAAAAACTCAAAGGAATTATCGGGCGTTATTCGCAGCACGCCATTGTTTCATGCTGTTCAGAAGAATAGTATTAACCAAATGTGCCAAACATATTCAGTATGAGTGTTTTGTATTCGAATTTGCAATACACGACAAACAACTAATTAAAATAATATAAACATAAATATATAGAAATATAAATATATAGCTTTTTTAAATTTATGTATGTATAAACTATTGTTTTTAAGAGTGCATAAGTGAAAAAAAATAAAAATTCCAACATTTAAAATGACAATTACAAAAAATTGCAGGTTGGTGTTTAAGATAGGATAGCATGTGCATCCACCATTTATTTAAGGTTGTTGCATTGGTTAAGATGCGAATAAGCAAAGACTACTTTTTGGAGCATATTAGCAACTAGAAAACAGGCTCCAACTTGGATTTATTCTTGTGTTTCGCAATGCATTGTACCCAAAAGAGTGCACTTAAGGGCGTTGGGTCAACGCCAAATAGCTACAGACATATATATATATTTTTTATAAGCTTTCTAAGAGCTTTATTGCATTTGATATTTTGTTTACAGTATCAATATTTGTTTTGTGTAAAATGTGCTGATCTTAACTTGCAAAGTCGTTTAATGTTTCGCAAATTCACAATCCAACAACAAAATACAACAAACTATATGTGATATTTTTGTTTTGGGTTTGTGAGTGTGCATTCTTTCATTATGTGTAGTGTTTATACTTGAGTGTGTGTGTTCATTAACGCTCTTTAACGTTTGTTGTGTTTATAAAATTCGGTATTAAATTGCTTAACATCGTCTAATGTTAAACATCCAATACCAATATCCTCATCGATGACTTCAAGTATTTTTTTAGCAAGATCGTGATGCATTGCTAGATTTTCTTCGCAAATCGATTTTACTTCGAGCAGCTTTGTCTCAAGCATATTACGTTCCCGCTGCAAATCCAGAAGTATGCCTTGCATTGCGTTTTCATTTTTATCCATAGCTTTATCTTGAGCGATAACTTCAATTGGCTTGCGAAGAGTTAGGTTTCCTGGACATTTAACGTAGGTAAGATTGCGCGCCGTTTTGCCGCCGGTATGGGGAACACGTGCGCTTTGAGCCTTTATTGGAGCGCTTTGACCGAAACCCATAACTGCTCCATAGCGAGCATCAAGAGCATTGTATGCTTGATTCTTGTTATTGGCATTGAAGAACTTGCGGAACCATTGAAGGAACTCAAAGTTATCCTGAAAGCGACCCTTGATCAGACGCTCAATCGGTATTTCCTTATGCACAGACGTCTTCTGAAAACCTGCCTGCAATATCTTAAAGTTGTGTACAAATTCATGCTCCTGATTGGCACGAAACTTGATGCGCTTGATGGGCACCGAGTTTGGAAAAAGCATATCCATAAATTGACAGTATGCAGCGCCTATTTAGAGCAAAAGAATTGTAGGGCGGATGACTCTTTTTTTTTTTTTTTTTGTATATATCCCTTCTCACTTACCGGTGCATAGCTCCTCAATTTTCATGAATTGCGACTGTAGTTGTGTATTGACCCAGGTGAGCATTTCGTGGCGCGACATATTCTTTGACGAAACGTTTGTCGAATGCACGTTAACAGCCATTTGTTTATTCGGATCCATTTTTAAATTGTACAAAAAAAAATGAGAGAAATTTTCCTATAGAATTTTGAAGCTTGTGCGAGCAGGTTAAGTAAACCGAACAAGTCTATAAGTTAAATTCAAACAGCCTACTGTAAGTCAAAAACTAATTGACATGTAGAGCTTCCTAGTAAGTCAGTTCAGGGTCGTCTGTGTGTCAGGAGCTAAAAGCACTTCAATCAGTTTGCTACACTTGCATTCCCATGTTTGGCTCCTTTCTATTCTAACACTTCCATTTCAGTGCTGAAACTTATTAGTACGTGTGCCTGATAGCTGTATAACAATTGGTTGAAAGCATTAAGGGAGCTGCTCACTTTCGTACAAACACACCATAACGCACAAATAACACACGCACGTTTTCACCACATTATATAGACACAATATTTAAATCACATTTAAAAAAAATGGTTTTATTCTTATTCCTTTTGCGTTTATTATTTTTTTCAGGAGAATTCTTAGCGCACACTAGTTAAAGTAACAACACATGCGCACACACACAAACATATATGTGTGATATGCTGCTGCGTTGGGGGTTTCCATTTTTCTTATGCCTTGACAGCAAATTTGCGTTGCGGGAAGATGGAACGCTTGCGGATTTCCTTCAAGGTCTTGCGGTTAGCATCGCGCGACGAGAGCGCCTTACGCATGGCGCGGGTCTTCTTTTTGCGCAGATCCAAAGGCTTGTACTTCTTGTTCTTGAACACCTTGCGCAGATTCTCCTTCTGCTTCTGGTGCATCACAATGTAGACGCGTGCGATGGCCTTGCGCACAACGCGACTGCAATATACGTGTATTGAAAACAAATAACAAATTAGTAAAATCGATTACATTTGGTTGTTTGTTGTTTGCGATATGTACAGTGGTGGTTGGTGTTTGGGTGCATACTTACATTTTGGAGAGCTTGGATGGGGCTCCGCCAGTGACTTTAGCCACACGCAAATTGAGCAGCTCATTCTTGAGCTCATCCAATTGCTTGGTGAGCTCCTTCTTGTCCTTGGTTCTCAATTCGGAGCACTTGATTTTACCCTGCGGAATACAACAATAAGAGAGTGAATCAATTTAGTATTTGGTTTGGTTTTGGAACGTATACACTAAAAATAATATTTCACACGCTATATATGTACAGCTTGTTTGGAGTTTCATACAATTTTGTGTTATTTTATTAACGGATGTGCTTTATTTTTTTAAATTAAAAATTTACATTGATTTGGTACCAACCATTTTTCTCGCTGGTCACGTCAAAAAGAAAGAACGAGGGCGGCGCAACAGAACGAGGGCTGGCTGCACGAAAACAAACGCCGATTTTTGACAGTTGACAGTTAGAGCACTTTACAGCACTCATGTTGCACAGCACTGTAATACAACATTCTAATGTTAATGGTGGAGCAATTCTGCCAAATACACAAATGTGGCAACCCTTGTGAATGCAGCCTACAGACCCCTCAGAACTTAAGCAATTCCGCAATTTGTTTAAACTTGGATGTGTAAATAAGCATATTGTAAATAAAATATAAATCGAAAAAGATATAGTGACATAAGTGACCAGCAAACATGGCTGACAGAGCAATAAAGCTGCTTATAATTGGCGAAAGCGGCGTTGGCAAATCCAGGCAAGCATCTAGCTTAATTCCAAATTTATACTATTTTCAATTGCGTATTTGTCGCACACACATGCAAAGAACACATGTAAACAATACACGTAAACAGAGATTGGCTTTGCAATACTTGAGTCATCTATGCACGATGCGTATTTAACAGCAGGCTTCAAGGTACATATGTATAATCATTGTTTTCTTTTATTTTTGATTTATGGTCTCCAGTCTGATTCGTCGTTTCGTTGAGAATAAATTCGATGACAATCATGACGTCACAATTGGCATGGACTTCAAGAGCGCTGTGATGAATGTGGATGGCATCGACTACAAAGTGGCATTGTGGGACACAGCAGGCGCCGAGCGATTTCGCAGTCTAACACCAAGTTTCTATCGCAAAGCGCTGGGCGCTATTCTGGTTTATGACATCACCAGTCGCGAGTCCCTGGTCAAACTGGAGGCCTGGCTTGCTGAACTGGACAGTTACAGCGATAATCCTAACATAGCAATTATCGTCGTAGGTAACAAAATCGATAGGGAGCGCGTCGTGGATCGTGAGGAGGGTCGCAAATTTGCACGCAAACATCGTGCTCTCTTTATCGAGACATCGGCCAAATGTGATCAGTTTGTCAGTGATGTTTTTAAGGAAATTGTAGAAAAGGTAGGAGCTGGCATCGATGCCTAACTATGCAAGGTTATTTTTTTATATATTCGATGTTTTTTTTTTTGTTTTTGCAGATTGTTTCCTCTGAATTCTTTGGCAATGGCCCATCCTCAAATGGTTTGACTATAGATAATGAACAGGATGTCGATTCAAGTGCTGCGACGTGTTATTGTTAATAAGCAAACACACACATAATTCGTTCTTCTTCGCTTTTTGA